>CM062235.1:12452085-13198567 GCA_031216185.1 Syzygium aqueum | reverse complement strand
CAGAGTTAAGTAATTTCCTGCACGATATTTGCTCAACAGCGTTGAAAGCATCACACATGGAGAAACTAGAAAGAGATATTCTAATTATTTTTTGCAACTTAGAAAGGATATTTCCTCCATCGTTCTTTGATTCAATGGAGCATCTCTTAGTTCACTTGCCTTATGAGACAAAAGTTGCAGGTCCCGTACAATTTCGATGGATGTATCCATTTGAGAGGTCAGTTTTTAGTTAAATAAATTTGAAATTACTTTATTACATATTATGTTCTGATAAATTTTTTTCTATTCCAACTAGGTTCTTATATCATTTGAAGAAAAAAGTGAAGAATAAGGCATGTGTCGAAGCTTCAATTTGTAATGCATATATTGTGGAAGAAGTGACAACATGTGCATCATACTATTTTGAGCCGCACGTGCAGTGCAAGAGGCGGAAAGCAGGAAGAAATGATGAGGGCCCAATTGATCCCAATTGCAAATCATTCTCTATTTTCAATTATTTGGGTCGACTAAGCGGCGCAAGTAAGTTTCGGCACTTAACAGGTGAAGAAAAGCAGACAGCCCATACATATATTTTACTGAACTGTCCAGAAGTTGAGCCATACTTCACGTAAGTGTACATTTATAAGTATATGTATTGTGTGTCAAACATTTGCTAATATATATAATGGTATTTGTTAACAGGATTTTCCAAAACTCAATGTTTGGACTACCACCAAATGAGTTTGACCGTTTATGCGAGGAACAATTTGCAACATGGTTCACAACATATGTAAGTTCTATCTGGACGAAATGCAAGTTATTCGAAATTTTTAAACATCATATATTAAAATAGATATTATTGACATTGGGTATGTGACCTTAGGTGCACAGTAATCATGATCATGCGACAGAGCAAGGAATGCTATATCATCTGGCATGGGGTCCAAAGTCTAGAGTATGAACTTGGCCAGCATATTTCATAAACGGGTAAAATTTTCACACTCGAACATATGGAATGGGAAAAACCACAATGAATAGTGGTGTGTGCGTTCAATCATCCAATGGTGTCAGTTCCAAAGATGATTTTTATGGGTTGTTGGATGAAATCGTAGAGATAGAGTACCATGGACCATTAATTTTGCGGGTTGTGTTATTTAAGTGCATGTGGTTCGATCCTGTCAAAGGAATGAATGTGCATCCGAAGTATAATTTGGTTGAAATAAATCACAAGAAAAGATATAGGAAATATGAACCATTTGTCTTAGCACAACAGGCAATTCAAGTATATTATGCATCGTATCCTAGTTTGAAACGTGACAAAGCCGATTGGTGGGCTGTATGTAAAACCAAAGCACGGAAAAAGATCGAAGAACACTGGAAGGACATAGCATATCAACAAGAGGAAGTTCGTCACACGATTGAAACTGATGAATATACCATTCCAACTTTACGAGATCCATGTGGAGCGATGATTGATGTGGATCCAACTGAAATTCGCGAATCAAATTTTGAAGCTGGTACAGAACTTGATTATGAGACAGATGATGAAGATGCTGCGCATGAAGACGAAGACGAAGACGAAGACGAAGATGAAGACGAAGACGAAGACGAAGCTGAAGACGAAGACGAAGCTGAAGATGAAAGTGAAGATGAAGAATAAGATTTTTCAGACTTATAATTATTTATGTGCAATTACAATTATTATTGCGACATAAGTTTTTTTTTCTCTTAAATTGTTGTTATTGATGTTGTCGTAATTATTATTGTTGTTTGTCGTAATTATTATTGTTGTTGTCGTCGTTGTAAGTATAATTAGAATTCGTGGCTAATTAGCCTCATATTTAGCCACGGAATTAAAATAGTTAGGAGAAATATGAAAATAGCCTAATATTATATATTATTTTGCGCAAACTATTATAATTTAGCAGCAAATTGCGCATCCAAAGTATAATTTTTCCGACGAAATCATAATTGGGCGGAAATTTTTCCGACGAAACCGGATTTCGTCGGAAATTTCCAACGAATTCCAAATTCGTTGGAAATTTTTCCGACGAATTTCCAACGAATTTCGAATTCGTTGGAAATTTCCGACGAACTCCGAATTCGTCGGAAAAATTTCCGACGAACTCCGAATTCGTCGGAAAAATTTCCGACGAACTCCGAA
The DNA here is from genome assembly GCA_031216185.1 of Syzygium aqueum. Taxonomy (NCBI): domain Eukaryota; kingdom Viridiplantae; phylum Streptophyta; class Magnoliopsida; order Myrtales; family Myrtaceae; genus Syzygium; species Syzygium aqueum. The sequence continues at coordinate 13,196,424 of CM062235.1, read as the reverse complement.
TTCGTCCGAAAATTTGGTGGGAAAGTTCCCACCGATTTTTTCCCAAAATTTCAAATTTTCGGAAATTTCGCACTAATTTGAATTTGGTGGGAATTTTCAATGAAATTTAAATTCGTTGGAAATTTTCCAACGTATTTCAATTTCGTCGGAAAATTTTGCAACGAAATCGTAATTCGTTGGAATTTTGCAATGAAATCACAATTCGTTGGAAAAATTTCCGATGAATTCCAAATTCGTTGCAAAATTTTCCAACAAAGTACGAATTCGTTGGAAATTTTTCCAACAAAATATCAATTCGTTGGTAATTTCCAACGAATGTCGAATTCGTTGGAAAATTTTTCCAACAAAATCGCAATTCGTTGGGAAAATTTTCCAACAAATTCGACATTTGTTGGAAACTTTTCCAACGAAGTAATAATTCGTTGGAAAATTTTCCAACGAACTAATAATTCGTTGGAAAATTTGGTGGGAAAGTTCCCACCGATTTTTCTGAAATTTTCAAATTTTCGGAAATCTCCCACTAATTTGAATTTGGTGGGAATTTCCAACGAAATTTGAATTCGTTGGAAATTTCCCACGAATTTGAATTGGTTGGAAAAATTTTAGAAAATCGTTGGAAATTTCCAATGAATTTATAATTCGTGGGAAATTTCCAACGAATTGAAATTTCGTTGGAAAATCTCCACGATTTTTTAAATCGGTGAAAATTCCCACGAAATTTCCAACGAATTTCAAAATTTGGTTGGAAATTTCCAACCAATTTCTCAAATTTGTTGGAAATTTGCCCACGAATTCTTTTAATTCGTTGGAAAATATGTCGGAATTTCCACCGAATTTAAAAAATCGTGTGTATTTTCCAACGAATTTATAATTCGTTGGAAATTTCCCACGAATTATAATTTCGTTGGAAATTTTCCACGAATTATAAATTCGTTGGAAATTTCCCACAATTTTGTAAAATTTTTCCAACAAATTTGATGTTTGTGGGAAATTTGCAACTAATTTAAATTTCGTTGGAAATTCCCACGGTATTTTTTTAAGTCGTTGGAAAATTTCGTTGGAAATTTCCAACGAAATTTTCCAACGATTTCAAATTTGTTGGAAATGTTGCTTATAGTTAAAATTTCGCCGACACTTTGGTGTTTTTGCAAAAGTTGTCGTCGTGCTCGAGCGCCTCGCCGTCCTCCTGCCTTCGCCGTCGACGCCGGCATCCTCGCCGTCCACCTCGTCGTCGACTTCGCCATGCCCGGTAGGTATCCCTACCCTTAATCCTTGGTGACGCCGTGAGTGGGTGTGGCGGGGGTCGCGGCGAAGTTGGCTAGTGGGTGGGTGGTGGCCGAGATGGCCGGAGGCCGAGGTGGGCCGGAGGGGGGTCGCGGGCGAGCTCGCCGTGTGGGGGGTCGCGGGTGGGGGGAGTCGCCGGCGAGCTGCCCGGGGGTCGTCCGCGAGCTGGGCTGGGGGGCGGCTTGGCTGGCCGCCGGGGGGGGGGGGGGCGCCGCCTTGGTTGGGCTGGGCGGGGGTGTGCTGGCCGCGGGGGGAGGGGTTTGCTAGCTGCCGGGGGGTGTTTGCTGGCTGCCGGCGGGGGTGGGGGGTTGGCCGGCCGCCGGGGGGTTTGCTGGCTGTCGGGGGGGGGGGCGGGGGGCGGTTGGCCGGCCGCCGGCGCGGGGGGGGGGGGTTGGCTGGCCGCCGCGGGGGCGGGGGGTTTACTGGCTGCCGGCGGGGGGGGGGAGGGGGTTAGCCGGCTGCCGGCGGGGGTGGGGGAGGGGTTTTGCTGGCTGCCGGCAGGGGGTTGGCTGGCCGCCGGCGCCCGGGGGTGGGGGCTTGCTGGCCGCCGGGGGGGGGTGTTGGCTGGCCGGTGGGGGGAGGGGGTGGGGGCGCCGGCTTGGCTGGCCCGAGGGGGTTTGCGGGGGCGCCGCCTTGGCTGGCCAGGGGGAAGGGGGCGGCTTGGCTGGCCGGGGGGCTCGGAGAGATGATTTTGGCACAGTTGTCGTTTGTGAATATGTTTTATTTTAATATGCTTCCGGTATGTACATGTAATATGCTTTAATTTAATTTTCGTGTAATCTGATGTCCAAATTTCAATAGGTTGCTTCGACGGGGGCGAAATATTGCTATTTACCAGAGGCGATAGTCGGTTTGTATCATTTTGTCGAGTTTTTTTATTGCTCTTTCGTCGCAAAATGGTAAGCAAAATGTCATTTGCGGTCCCTAATATATGTTCGTATTTTTAAATATATTTGTCTAACCTTCATATATGTCAGTTTAAACGTGGAGGGCTCATTCGTGGTTCGGGTTCACAAAGAAGATCTGCCCCTTCCACTGCCTCGTCCTCGTCCCCGACCCTATCCTCTTCGCCTGCCCCTGCCCTTTCATGTAACCCGCAGTCACAACATGTCTATGGACAACACGAACACATTGGCCCATCCTTTAACCCTGAACAAACTATTAGGGTAGAACCTCAGGACTTCCGAAATGAATTTACTTTAGTTTAATCTCCGAATCGATATCCTTCGGATCCACAGTCTTCTTCAGTGCAACAGTCGAATGATGCAGAAGATAACCGATTCCTTATATGCCCATGTGGAGATTCGTAAGTACTTTTTTTTACGTATATTTAAATTATCGATGTAAATAAAATTGTTAATGTTGCGAATTATCCGTATGCTTCATTGTCTTATTGTCCGTATTATTATAACATGTTTTTCAGATTCACGGAGTCTACGCATGTTGTGAGGGAACTGAATAAAATTGTCAATAACTGTTGGATGGGTCAGTTTATTACTTTCAGCAGCGCTCCTACAGAAGTGAGGACTTTGTGGTGGAATGAGTTCAAGGTTAGTGTTGTCTTTCTTCACAAACTAAGTTCGGTGTAGCATACTGATGGTCAATAATGAATTTTGTGACGAATTGTCTGGTACATTGTAATGAATATGTGACATGTGGCCCTAGTAGATAACTTTCAGTTTTTTTTCTTTTAATTGTAGCGTAAGTTCACGTGGCATGAAAGGGAAGAGGCTGAGATTAGAAGAATTTTCAAGAAGAAAATTAGTGATCACATGTGATATGTGATAAATAGAGCGAAGAGAAGAAATGAAAAGCCGACCTTCTTTACAACTGACAATTGGACGGAAATTATCAGTACTTGGGAAACTCATAAGCATAAGCAAAGGTGTGAACAGAACAAGAAAAATCGAGTTTCCAGTTCTAGTGACGGGTCTGCGTCTGCCACATATGCTGGGGGCTCTATTAGCATCGGGTAGCATAAAAGAAGGATGGTAAGTCTGTTTATACATGTCAGTGCATTTAATGTAATGATTACTCATTTATGTTTATATTTTGTAGGCAGATGAATTGGGGACGGAACCCACTTTTACTGCGACATTTGAACGTACATTCCAAAAAAAAAGACAAGACATGGACTGGCGCTCGAGCAAAAGCTATTAAGGTATGTAAGGTTATAGTTCGGACTTTATGGAAATTAAAATGAAAATCATGAATGTTTTTAATATTTATGGTAATATATATCAATTTATTTTATTTCCATGTATAATGTTAATATAGGAAAAATATGATGAACTTTTAATGAGCACTGCTAGTGGTGATGGTGGTGATGGTGGTGATGGTGGTGGTGATGGTGGTGATGCTGATGGTGGTGATGCTGATGGTGGTGGTGGTGGTGGTGGTGATGGTCGTGCCGTGTCTGAGCCATCGGTTGACAGTATGGCATTATGGGTGGAGGCAGCGGGTGGAATGAAAGGAGGAAGGATATTTGGGATGGGATCCCTGGCGAGGATGTACAAAACGAATGCTGCTGCAATTTCATTCTCCAATGCAGCCTTTTCAAGGAGGACACGACATGAGGAGCATATAACCCAAGAATTGAGCCAATTGAAGCAGTTGCTTGTACAGAAGGACGAAGAAATGAAGTATTTACTTGGACAGAAGGATGAACAAATAAGGGTGATGTAACAACAAATGCAAATTATCATGTGACATCTCGACATTGATCGCAATGAGGTTCCTCCTCTACCTCATATTAATCCAATTGATGATGGGCATAATGCTGAGGCACAAAATGATGCGGTGATGATGATGATGATGATGATGATGATGATGATGATGACGATGACGATGACGACAACGATGACGCTAATAATTATGTTGTTAGTCCTGTTTAGTTCATTCTCCAGTACCAAAGCTGCCTAAATTTTATGGTTGTCCCGCGTTATTTCAATGTTTTCATTGTATGATCTGATGTTCATTAGTGCTTACCTGCTTTTTTGTATTATGAGATTGAATATCGAATATCATTAGGTGAGACTTTGCAACTTATGTATTGTAGAAATTAATATTGCTTTTTTACCAAAAGGAATTAATATTGCTAATAACTAGATTTAAAATCGAAGTTGTCGCTAAACAAAATTCGTCGCAAACTTAGCGATGCATTTTGTGAAGAATAGATTTTGTTGCCAATTACCAATGAAAATTGAATATTTTTTATGGAAAAATTCGAATTTCCTACGATTTTTTAAGCGAATAATTAGCGCCAAATTTTACAACGAATTTTCCCACAAATGTTGTTTTTGTCGGAAATCACCAACGAAAATTGAATTTTTTCGTCGGGAAAAAATTTGAATTTCAAACAATTTTTTCAATTAATAATTGCTACCAAATTTTGCAACGTATTTTACAACCAAATTTGTTTTCGTTAAAAATTACCAACGAAAAATGTTTGTGGGAAAATTTGGGATTTCCAACGAAAATAGTTTGTCGGAAAGCTTTGCAATTTCCAACGAATTTTTTTTTCGTTGGAAAATACCAACGATTTTTAATTTTTGTTGGAAAATACCAACGAATTTATTTTTCGTTGGACATTACCAACGAAAATAGTTTGTCGGAAAATTTGGCAATTTCCAACGAATTTTTTTTTCGTTGGAAAATACCAATGACTTTTTATTTTCGTTGGAAAATACCAACGAATTTATTTTTCGTTGGAAATTACCAACGAAAATAGTTTGTCGGAAAAAATTGCTATTTCCAACGAATTTTTTTTTCGTTAGAAATACCAACGATTTTTAATTTTCGTTGGAAAATACCAACGAATTTATTTTTCGTTGGAAATTAGCAACGAAAATTGTTTGTCGGAAAATTTCGAAATTTCCAACGAATTTTTTTTCGTCGGAAAAATTCGCGGATTTCCAACAACTTTTCCAACGAATAATTTGCAACGATTTTTTCCAACGAAATATTAGCGATGATTTTTTCAACGAATTAATTTTCGTCGCAACTTACCAACGAAAATTATATTTTTTTTTGTCGCTAATTTCGTTGGAAATTACCAACGAGTTATGTATTTTCCAACGAATTTTTTGGCGTCGGAATTTACCAACGGAAAATTAAAATTTTTCGTTGCAAAATTTTCCAACGCCAAATTTCCGACGAATTTTTTTTTGTCGGAAATTCGTATTTTCACGAATATTTTCCAACGAATTTTGCCACGTTTTTTCCAACGAATAATTACCAACGAATTTACCCACGAATTTTCCCGACGAAATTTTCCGACGAATTTTTCCGACGAAAAAATTTCGTTGGAAATTACCAACGAAAATTTAAATTTTTTGTCGGAAAAATTTGCGACGACGAATTACCAACGAATTTTTTTTCGTTGAAAATTTCGTTGGAAATTCGTTTTCCAATGAATTTTCCCGATTTTTTCGTTGAAAAATTCGTTGGAAAACATCCGTTTTTTTGTAGTGCGAGTATGAGTTGTCCGGAAAGTATCCGCTTCCCATTGCCGGGAAGGCCATGCCTTGGGAAGTGTGCTTCGCTCCACCGTACTGCACTGTTTGAGCACCGGACATCAACTGAGGGAGTAACTTAGCCGGCCAATAGCCCACATTCGTGTCAACGTTATCCTTTTCAACTATCAACCACCAATCCTTTGTGGTCAAATCCTGTTGTGAAGTCAATCGTTAAATAGCCGTTAGAGAACTTTTTATGTGTTATCAAAGGTAAATCAATCCACACACAATGTGATTTCCAACCAAGTTCACTAGCATGTTCGAGAGAGGGGTAGGTAACCCGTTTTTTCAGTAATTATTTCTTGTTTTCACAAACATGTTCGTAAAATAACATGTTCATGTAAAAAGATGTTTCAAACTCCTTGAAAGAGCAGCTGATCACATTTTTCCTCAACTCATGTTCGTCGCTGGTGCAACTTTCATACTTCATAGAATTTTTTTTTATCATTATTAAAGAGGTCCGAAGAAAAAGAGTTATTTACTTAACGAATTGTGAGATGAATTTCGAATTGTTTCCCGCAATAAGAAGAAGATTTTGGGAGAGCTCCTCCTAGAGTAATGGAATGATCAACTTGCACAAAGCCTGGACACCGCAAATGATTGCCCCTTTTGGACTAGTTTAGAACAATCAAATTAGCACTAGTTGGGTAATTCATCACGCATAACCACCCATGTCAACTATCATAATAATTATATATGCAAATGACATAATTCTACAAGCAATCGCCGCTCACCAAACACCGAATTCGATAAAAAAAATTTCAAAATCTGCATTCCAATGAATTAACATTTCGTAGATAGAAATTGATATTTAGTACGCAGAAATTGAAGAAAAACATATTTCATATGCAAGTCACGCTAACAAATTACAATAAAATGTGCAATAACGACGAATCCGTGAATCCATATAAGACTGGAAATAGAATTTCATTAGGTAATTGAACGAAGACTGGAAAAAAAAAACTTCAAGGGACCATCCATGAAAATTTCCCTGTTATACAGGTAGTTTTCAGCAAAACTTGTAGCAAGTTAGAACTCACTTTCCAGTAAATAAAGAGATGATTCTGACAGTCGTTGTACACACCTGGATCCACCTATCATGACCAAAATCCATTAAATCCAATATCCTATAGCAAGAAACAATCATAACAACGCCGAATATGGAAAAATAATGCACCTTAGATCAAATGAAATTTTAATCTTATTGTGATTATGTTCTTATATTTTCTCTATTCCCGAGAAAGATCTAATTTAATTGATATATCAGCAGGAAAACGTACCCTCCATCCAGCTTCTATCGAGTTTGCTTGATTATCGAGCTCAATGAAGATCCACATCTGAGCTCCACTATATATATATATATTGTCCATTTTCACACCTTGGAATGTAATTATCAATGAATGCTTTTGCTCCGTGCATAGGACTACCGTCGGATAGCAGGTCCAGAAAAGCGAGCTTGAAAAATCGAGAATGATATCATTGGTAAATGTAATTATTGTGGCCAATCATCGATAGACATACGAAATTCACTACAATACGACGCATTAGGTTTTTAATAATTAGTCATGAGATTACAAGAGAGCGAAAGATACGTCGAAGGTCATTGAAACAAGTTAAGTTGAATGCAAAAATGATCGAAATTAATTGGATAATACAAGAGACAGCAATTCATTATGAATTTAATTTCGTCATTAAGGGAAGAACTTACATGATAACCCGGAGAATCGGCAGTCGAAGGATGATACATCTGTGGACGTGTCTGCTCAAGCAATTTGGCTCTCACCCGATCTTCCTTTGTCGTTCTGAGAATTGGAATAGTTCCATAAGGACAGCCATCCAAAACATGTGATATCTCGAGTTGCTTAACTTGTGCTCTATGTATGTGCTTTTTTGCATTGAGAGAAAAAACTAGGCTTTTTCTGTCCACAATTTAGTTCATGCAACAATTAGGGACTAAACCAATATTATTGAAATACTGGCAGAATTTCATGGAAAATTGCATAATCAGCAAAGCAAGACGGTATCTCTGCTGTCGAATGGAGGAGGAGAAGCTAGAGCTACTCTGTGCATATGTGTATGATAGAATAGGATCGATTGTACAATTATCCCCACAATTTTGACAATAAATTAGTACCTGAAGCTTATGATCTTTCAGTAAAGGGTGGTCGAACACTGATTGTTTATATATGTCGATACAATCAATGATCTCTCCGTAGTTTGTCTACACTAGTTATGAACAATGGAAGTTAGTACATCGATACAGGTGACAAAGAAACTGACGTCGTGCACCGGGACAAAATTCAAAATCAATCAAAATACCTTAAAGGTCTTAATAGGCCTCCTCTCTTGCTCCGACTCTTGTTCTTCAGCATTGGAACCCACAAGAAGGGCAAACCATACAACTGCAAGCAAGGAGATTTTTCTCAACCCCATTGTCTGAATCTTTGTGTGATGTGATTTGTTAAAGGGCTCTTTTAAATGTTACAGTTCGCATCTTCAAATGGAGAAAGAATGCTCTGGAATTAAGAGGTAGGTAATCTCTTTCCACTTTACATGGAAAGTGATTGGATTATTTTAGTTGTCGCATTACCTAATTTGCAGTTGTTCTTTTAAGATTTCTTTCCATTACTGCAAAAATCTCATTTTCTGTAAGGAGAATAAAATCACGCAATTTTGTCCACCGCACATTCTAGTGACTACTGTAAAAACAATCATGTAATTTTCATTACCAAATTATTAAACGATCTTTGAAATTTCTTATAGATCGGCTACTCATTTAAGACCCAATAATCGGAAAATAAAAGGACAAAATATTTTTAATCACTTTCTTACCTTTACCAAAAAAAATATATATTTTTAATCACTATCGCATGGAATTCCATTTTCCTTGGAAATGCTCCCCTAATTTCAAACGTCGCTGCGTTTTGCTGTCCTTTTCTAACGAGAGAATCCCCTATTTTTGTTCGGGGTTTTCTTGTTTGATTTGTTTGGGCTGATTTGTGATGGAAAAGGAAAAGGTTTGGACTCATCTTTTCTCAACGATTTTCTCAACGGAAACAATAGCAGACCTTACGCGCATGCAAGATCATACAAAACATAACAACTGGGTTGGTTAAATGGCCAAATACTTAGTTTGGAAGTGACGAATCCCATTTTCAAATCGTATCTCTCATTCAAATTAGCCTTGGAAGCGATGCTTGCTGCATTGTAGGTGCAACCTCAACCCCAAACTTGCTCGATGTTTATGGACAAGACTCATTTTGTATATCCAAAAGGATTAGTCGAGTCAAAAGGTGTGGCGACTGCTTATTAATCCGAATTGATTTCCAATTTCATTCTTGCATCTACTGCGAAACCCAAGCGACATGACCATGCTTAGCTACAACAAAACACAACTATAAATATATTGAATTGAACATTGACTAAATCCCAATTTTAGACACCAAGCTCAATAGAGCTCAACAAAGCATCACGTCCCAACCTTTCACAACTTAGCTGTGGATAAATGTTTGTTTATTTGTATATGTTGGACATGCTTATCCTCATTTTTTAAGTTTATGACGTGTTGTAAATGAGTGTGTGGTTGTCCAAAGACTCTTGCTTAAACTGCTTCGGTGACCAACAAAGATTTCATTCCCTTTGTGACATTTAAGTTATAGTCACCAGAGACATTGTCTTTTCATGAACACGTTATTGGGATTTGATTGAGAAACTATCGGATAATAACTTAGACGTAAGTAAAATGTTCATATAGAAATGTCAAACAGCCAGATACTATACATGTCGAATAGCTTGGATAATGTTTTGATTGACGTATAATGCTGACTGTTTGCTAGACTTCAAATGTATACCAGCGGTAAATTTATTTTTGCCTTTGGATTTTTATGGATGTCATGTTTTGTATGTTTCACCAGAGCAAGCTAACTGACATGTAATTGGTATCATTAGGTGGCTTTAACCAAGGATCTTTGTTGCTTGATGGTTGCATTCTCAGAACTTGTTGAAGACATTGTTGAATCAAGAGGGTGTCATTGGAAAATTAAAGGATGAAGCGCTATGGTTTAGGTCACGGGAAATGATATCTCCACAACTACAAAATCTTCTTCCCCAACTATTTTATATTTTATATATTTCCAATCGAAAATACTATTTTATATTTTGTATCTCGAATGGACAAAGTTATCCTCAAAAGCCAAAATCTCCATGAAGACTCTTGAAAAATAGAAAGGGGCAGATATCATTAAGTTGGAGTAATAATAAATGAAAAAAAAAACTGCACTTATCTTTTATTGAAACAATAAACCCAACCCTCTTCCATGAATTACAGATTTTAGATCGTGTGCATACTTATATGTTAATATTTGTGTGTCGTGAAGGTCTTAGGAATTTCGAGTCATTAAAAATTAAAAATGGACAAGCCATAATATTTTTTTTTGTAAAAAAAAGGTGAAAAAAATAAAAGTTATTCTATAGACACCGTATGAGAAAATCAGAACTCGAGCAAGAAGATACGAAGGAAAATCCCCAAACAAAGACAAATACTTTCTGGAGTTCGATTTTCTACACTTATTATCATGGTAATGAACGATTTAAATATATTCATACATATATGTTTATGCGAAATGCGGGCTACGCAACTAGATTGAATAATTGTATGGTTTTCGCTGAATACATATCGCGTTGCAGGTTATTTATTTTGATGAAAAGAAATAGTTGCTCTAAATTTTGACGGTGTGGTTAATTAGTTGTTTAGATTTCGTCATCTAATTTGACATTACACGAATGGTTTTACCTCAAGGAGCGCTCAAAATGTAACATATGAATGGAAAGCTTGACAAATATGAGAAGATAAAAAGATGGAAATTTATATATTAGAAGTCGACGTTATAATGAATAATCTTATTCTTATATCTATCTGTTTGTAATTAATCTCCACAATATCCACCGGGTCCCCCGAACAACAAGGTATAGCCCATGTAATCATCGTCATCGTTGACGGCAACGCCGTAGCAGTCTTTCGAGCTCGTCTGAGTCGATACTTGCCAAGACTCGGGCACTTTCCATGCTTTCGAGCGATCCGTGTAGTGAATTTGTCTGATGTAGCAAGCATGCGTGAACGAGTTGTCCGGAAAGTATCCGCTTCCCATCGGCGGGAAAGGCCTGTCATTGACCGCGGACGTCCCTCCTCCGAAGAATAGTGCCTCGGCGCCGTTCTTCATTTCGGGCAACAACTCAGCCGGCCAATAACCCACATGAACAATGCCTTTATCCGTTTGGACTATCAACCACCAATTGTTTGTGGTCAAATCCTGTTTATGAAGTCAATCATTAAATAGTTGTTAGAGAACTTTTTATGTGCTCTCGAAGAATGATATTTTGGTCGTGGATAGGTAAATCAATCCACACACAATGTGATTTCCAGCTAAGTTCACTAGCATAATCAAGAGACGGGTAGGTAACCCTTTTTGCAGTAATTATTTCTTGTTTCACAAACACGTTCATAAAATAACATGTTCACGTAAAAAAACGTTTCAAAATCCTTGAAAGAGCAACTGATGACCTTTTTCCTCAACTCATATCCGTTGCTGGTGCAACTTTCGTGCTACGTAGAAGTTCTTTACTTTTTTTTTTTCCATTATTACAGAGGTTCGAAGGGAAAGAATTAATTACATGATCAATTGTAAGTTGACTCTCGAACTGTTGCCCGCCATAAGAAGAAGATCTTGGGAGAACTTGTCCGAGAGTAATGGAATGATCAACTTGCACAAAGCCTGGACACATCAAATTATAGCATCCTGTTGCACCTGCCTGTTATTTGCACATGTATTAGAATGATTGTCCATTTTGGACTAGTTTCATTTTGCTCTTTGAACAATAGATTTGGCACTGATTGGGTAATCATCACGCATAACCAGCCATGCCGAGTATCATAGTCATGTATGCACATGACATAATTCTAAGAATAATCAACACCCATCGAACACTGAATTCAATAATCTTTTTTTTCAAAAGCTGCATTCCAATGAATTAACATTTTATAGATAGAAATCGATAGTTAGTACGCACAAATTGATGAAAGACATATTTCATATACAAGTCACGTTACCAAATTACAATCAAACGTGCAGTGACTACGAAGCTGTGAATCCATATGAGACTGGAAATATAATTTCACGAGGTAATCGAATGCAAACCAAAAAAAAAATTTGAAGGGCCAAAATAGAACTAGGTAAACTTGTAGCAAGTTAGTAACTTACATGCCAGTAAATAAAGAAATGACTCAGATTGTCCTTGTATAGATCTGGATGCACCTATCATGACAAAATCCATTAAATCTAATATTATATAGCAAGAAACAATAAGAACAACGCCGACTATGGAAAAATAACGCACCTTGGATCACATGAAATTTCAATCTCACTGTGAATATGTTCTTTTATTTTCTTTATTCCCATTCAAAAAGGAAAAGAAAGTCTTGATTAATTTATATATCGGGAAAGCATACCGTCCATCCAGTTTGCACCATGTTTGTTCCGCCTTTGATCCTGCTGGCGATCCTAAGCAGAGCTGCACTAGATTGTCCATTTGTACACTTTGGAATGTAATTATTAATGAATGCTTTTGCTCCGTGGAAAGGATTACTTCCGCTCCACAGCCTCAGAGTGGCAAACTTTGAGAAAATGAGAATGATGTCATTGGTAAATGTAATTCTGATGGCCAATTATCGATTGACATACGAAATTCATGACAATACGACATATTAGGTTTTTGATAGTAAATCATATAATCACGAGAGAGCTAAAGATATGTCGAAGGTCATTGAAACGAGTTAAGTTGAACGCAAAACACGAAATTAATTGTGTAATACAAGAGACAACAATTCGTTGTTAATTTAATTTCGTCATTAAGGGAACAACTTACACGAAGACGTGGAAATTCAGTAGACGATGGATGATATATCGGTGGATGTGTCTGCTCAGGTAATTTGGCCCTTATCCGATCTTCCTTTGTCTTTCTGAGAATTGGAATAGTTCCATCGGGACAGCCATCCAAAGCATGTGATAGCTCCAGTAGCTTAACTTGTGCTCTCTGTCCGTGCTTTGTTGCATTGAGCGAAAAGCTAGGCTTTTTCTATCCACAATGTAGACAGCAACACTTAGGGATTGAACCAATACTACAGAGTACTGGCAGAATTTCATGGAAAATTGCATAATCAGCAAAGCAAGACGGTGTCTCTGCTGTCGAATGGAGGAGGAGGAGGAGCTAGCGGAGGCTACTCTGTGCATATGTGTACGATAGAAAAGGATCGATTGTAAAATTATCCCCGCAATTTCGACAATAAATTAGTACCTGAAGCTTATGATCTTTCAGTAAAGGGTGGTCGAACGCTGGTTGTTTATATATGTCGATACAATCAATGATCTCTCCATAGATTGTCTTCAGTAGTTACGAACAACAAAGGTTAGTACATCGATACAAATGACAAAGAAACTCATGCGTAATAGTATATGTACATAAGCGTGCACCGGGACAAAATTCAAAATCAATCAAAATACCTTAAAGGTCTTAATAGGCCGCCTCTCTTGCTCCGACTCTTGTTCTTCAGCGTTGGAACTCACAAGAAGGGCAAAACATACAACTGCAAGCAAGGAAATTTTTCTCAACCCCATTGTCTGAATCTTTGTGTGATGTGATTTGTTAAAGGGCTCTTTTATATGTTACAGTTCATATCTTCAAATGGATAAAGAACGCTCTGGAATTAAAAGGTAGGTAATCTCTTTCCACTTTACATGGAAAGTGATTGGATTATTATTATTATTTTTTGGTAAGGAGTGATTGGATTATTTTAGTTGTGGCATTACTTAATTTGCAGTTGTCCTTTAAGATTTCTTTCCATTACTGCAAAAATCTCATTTTCTATAAGGAGAATAAAATCACACAATTATGAGAATTGCACATTCTAGTGACTACTATAAAAACAATAAGATCATTTCATTATCAAATTATTAAACGACCTTTGAAATTTCCTGTAGATCAGCTACTCATTCAAGACCCGATAATTGGATATTCAAGAGATGTATATATCATAATGAGATACATCTATAATGAGTATTTGATGTTCAAAATTAGAGGTTTTCTTTATGCTCACATTAGATTTGGCATCTGAATTGTCCGTGGTGCGTTGATTCTATCGACTATTTAGTCTAAAATTGCTAAATAATCGAGACTAATAATAAGGCATACATTATTGTTTGCACAAAAAATCAGAAAATAAATGGATAAAATATTTTTTTAATCACTATCGCGTGGGATTCCATTTTCCTAGAATGCTAGTAGTTAATTGATTGAGGGGCATTTGCACCAAAAGGTGACCGGGTCATCAACATGTGATTAATGCAATAAGCGTTGTTAGACACGTAACCAATCCGTATCAATGCTAGTGCGTATCGATAAGTGTCGCCAATTTGTTGTTGATATACAATCACGAATGGGTAATGATAATTGGTAAGAGTACCTATTGATAAAGATCAATGACCTATCAAAGTATTAAGAGAAAAAACCCATCAAGATATGATTGCGAGTTTGAAGCCCCTAGAGAATGAAGTGACTGCGATCAGGGGATGGTTAACATGCATTTTATAAAAACAACCGCTTAAACACAAGATCATGGCGTCATGGGAACATGGGCACAAGATTTTTAGAATAGAAGAACATGGGCACAACCGCTAGGAACCGCTCGAGAACAGTTATGGCATAACCACTAGAAATACAATCGCCTATCCATTGAAGTCCCCCCGACCCCTTGCACAAATCAAACAAATTTACTATCTTTCAATATCTTTACTTTTTTGTGTCATGTTTTTATCTTTCAGACTCACGTCATCGATTAAATTTCGATATAATATTTTTGTGTTCTCAAGTTTTATCATCGTTTAAATTCTAACAAAGTTGGTTTATGTCTGGTTCACTTGTAATAACTGTACTTTCAGACCTTGTCGTTGATTAAAACCCGACACGGTGTGTGTCTGCGTAGTTTGTTTGAATTGAAGTTGTTGGTTCCTTCATTTGCTTGTGATATTTTTGTGATATTCTGAAAATTGCCATTTTAGGATTTATGAAATGGATGGTTTTATGAACGTACTTGTAGTTAGATCTCGCCCGGAACTAATCATTCCCGGGATACTAACTATTAGGGAAAGGCTAATTAGGGATTTAAATTTGTGCGACTAAAGAAATTCGATTGTGAACTGACTTTTGATCATAGAATTGTCAAGGTGACATTTTGAGCCAATGTAAGCCGACCTTAGGATAGTTATAGGCCGATTCGTCACTGTCATACGAGTGGATCACGGATGATTCCGTTTGACCACGAGGTGAGTTGACGAACAATCCAGAACCTATGCCGAACGATCGTGCCCGTCGGAATTAGCGATCGATCCTTGCGATTACATGACAACCGAGGTCATCACAATTCGAATGAACTTGCACGTGACTTGATTTAGTATCAGGCACGGGTTGAATATGTGAATTTCCCCAAAAACCGTCAGTTAGTCTGAGACACGCTCAAGTTACATTATTTAAAATTCAGTTATTAATTAGAGACCAATTTAGGCATTGGAAATTTAGAAAGTTACGACAGGGCATTTGGACAGCGTTGTTATTAGCATGTTCAGCCTTGGATTTTCCCGAATCCTTCAGAAAAATTTAATTTCGGCGAAGGATGGAAAATGACCGTTTTACCCCTGGGAGTTTGTTAAGGCCAAGTGTTATTGGGGAAGGGCATTTTGGTCATTTTACCCTAACATTTTGTTAAGGCACTTAATCATCGTGAGAGTTCATCTGCAATAAAAACATTCAAAGATTAATGCGAGTGAGAGCAAGAAAATCTCTATTTGTCTTTTTCACCTTGTTCGAGCTGTTGCAGTTGATGATCTTAGAAAATTTTAGATATTACAAACTCCTCCTTCCAAGTGAAAACATCATTGTTATCAATGAGATGTTGGCATTGTGGGCAGGCTTTAGTTTGCTGCTCTTCTCTTGACAAAGCCTTCTTAGCCTCGATTGATCTGTCGTCGATGGTGTGCTTGCCTTGGAGGACTCTGTCGGGGACCGTCGAATCCATGAAGATGATGAAGCCGAAGCCACTGGGAAAGGTGATCAAAGGAAAGGGATGTTTTTCTCATCTCCTCTGAGTCTGAATCCATCCTATGATGTTGATTCATCTCAAGCTGCCCCCATGTAGGGTGATTTTTTACAGGGGTAACTTAGAAAGAACCTCTGAGTATATGGACTAAAAAATGATCAAGCAAAGGATTAATGGTAGCGTATAGGGGAGAGAAATGAATTGCCTCTCGTCATTTTGGCCACCGTACCTATGCGAGAAATTCCTTTACCTTGTAGAAATGAAACCCTATCGCTCATTCTGCAAGAATTTGGTATGTGAGGAGGTGTATGGGCCAAGGATTGCCTCTCATCATTCTGACACACCTCGTTCAACACTTCAGAGCAATTCAACACCTTTCGTCGGATTTTCAAATTTTTCACAGTGAATTGGTGAATTAAACAGGTAAAATTACCATGCAGAATTCTTTTCAAAAGACATGCGATGCACTTGGAGGAAGGTTAGGCATTTATTTGCTTTAACATGTCTTCTCTTTCTCTTATTGTCTTGCATTATTATGAGAAGAGCCTTTGAAGAAAAAAATATCTACCTATGTTGCAGTGGCAAGGCAGTCCTACAAAGTAATAAGAGAAACCGTATTAATGAACGGCTCTTTGAGGGATAGGAATTGGAAACGATACCAATTACCCTTCTTCCATTTTGCCTTCAAAGCTAGTAGAGTCTTTTCTCCTCTTTACTTTGTTTAGTTTTCTCAAATGTCAATGATTTCTTTCTGACAAAAACATGAACTTACATTAGAAACAAGACAATGGAGGGTAAAATAAAACGATACAGGTTACCCTTCTTTCACTTTATCTTCAAAGCTAGCAGAGTCTTTTCTCCTCTCATGATTGAGCACGAAACTTGAATGAAATCCTCTATAATTAGGGGTACTCCTGGCTGGAAAGTCCTGCTGTCGGAGCATGCTACGTCGATGCTATCCCGGCTTGTTCTTGGATTCCTAAATGCACAAGACATTTGGCAATTGCTTGCGCGTGGAACTTCGCAGCAAAGCTAATCTCTACTTTGAAGGTCTTTGATAGATGTGGGCCTTCGATGCAGATTACCCCTTTTCTACTTTGCCTTCAAAGCTAGCAGAGTCTTTTTTTCTTTCATGGTTGAACACGAAGCTTGAATGAAATCCTCTATAATTAGAGGTACTCCTAGCTAGAAAATCCTGCTATCGGAGCATGCTACGTCGATGCTATCCCGGCTTGTTCTCGGATTCCTAAATGCACAAGACATTTGGCAATTGCTTGCGCGTGAAACTTCGCAGCAAAGCTAATCTCTACTTTGAAGGTCTTCGATAGATGTGGGCCTTCGATGCAGATTACCCCTTTTCTACTTTGCCTTCAAAGCTAGCAGAGTCTTTTTTTCTCTCATGGTTGAACACGAAGCTTGAATGAAATCCTCTATAATTAGAGGTACTCCTGGCTGGAAAGTCTTGTTGTCGGAGCATGCTACGTCGGTGTGGTCCCGGCTTGTTCTCGGATTCCTAAATGCACAAGACATTTGGCAATTGCTTGCGTGTGGAACTTCGCAGCAAAGTTAATCTCTACTTTGAAGGTCTTCGACAGATATGAGCCTGGTTACTGATAACACCTTCGTAGTTACTAGGATTGGCCTTGACGCAATTTCGTTGTGTGCGAAATCCTTTTCCGGTTAGACTTGTAATCAGGGGTGTCTTCAGTGATAACTTTTCTGTCAATTCTCTTGTTATCGATAGGAATGTAGAGATTATTTCAAGGATAGTACTTCTTTACAGCGTCGGAGTTGACTGGGTTAAAGAATTGACGTCCATCCATCTCGGTCAGAATTAAAGCCCCTCTAGGGAGTGTCTTTTTCACGACATAAGAACCCCTGTAATTTGGAGCGAACTTGGCTCCGAGTTCGGGGGGTAGCAGTAGTACTTTTCTCAAAACGAGATCGCCTACTTCGAAATGTCTTGGGCGGACCTTTCGGTTGAATGATCTGGCTACCCTCTGTTGATAATATTGTCCATGACAAAGGGCCTTCAGACGATATTCATCAATCATATTCAGCTGCTCCAATCTTTGCTACTTCCACTCTGCATCAGACAGCTTTACTTGAGATAATACTCGTAGCGACGGAATTTCTACCTCAACAGGCAGGACGGCTTCCATGCCATACACCAAGGAAAAAGGGGTTGCCCTAGTGAATGTCCGGATTGACGTTCGGTATGCCATTAATGCGAAGGGAAATCTTTCGTGCCAGTTTTGGTAGTTTTCAGCAGTCTTGGATAAAATCTTCTTGATGTTTTTGTTAGCAGCTTCAACAGCTCCGTTCGTTTGGGGACGATAAGGGGACGAATTCAGATGCCGGATCCTGAATTCACTGAGTAAATCGTCAATAATTTTGTTATTCAGATTTGTCCCGTTATCTGTAACGATGGCTTCAGGGACACCATAACGGGCAACTATATCTTGCTTGATGAACTTCATCACATTCCGAGCAGTGACATTGGTATATGACGCGGCCTCGATCCACTTGGAAAAATAATCAATTGCAACCAAGATGAAGCGATGTCCATTTGATGCTTTTGGATTAATTGGACTGATCACATCAATGCCTCACATTGAGAATGGCCACGACTCAGACAACTGGTGTAATTCAATTGGAGGGGCATTTATCTTGTCGCCATGGATCTGACAACGGTAACAATTTCTAACATGTCGGATGCAATCACCTTCTAAGGAAAGCCAGTAATAACCTAATCTTGTTATTTTCCTAGCCAACATGTGTCCATTCATGTGTGGACTGCATACACCTTCATGTAATTCCTGCATAATTTGTGTCGCTTCGGCCGCGTCCACACATCTTAATAAAACAGAGTCATAGTATCTTTTGTATAAATTCTCGCCATCAACGAAGAATTTCATTGCCATCTTCATTATGTATCTTCTGTTTGCGGAGCTGATCCCTTCGGGGAACTGTTGTTCCTTGATATAGTTCATGATATCGTAATACCATGGCTTACCATCAGGTTCAGCAGTCACAGTCATGCAATGGGCAAGCCTGGTTAGTACTTCAATTTTTAGAGGCTCTATTTCAAAACCATTGGTAACCTGTAACATGGATGACAGCGTGGCCAGTGCATCGGCGAATTGGTTATGAGATCTAAATAAGCAGTCAAACGAGATCTCATCAAATTCTGAAACCAATTTCTCTAAATAATCATGATAGGGCACCAATTTAGTATCCCTAGTCTTTCATTCACCCACAGTTTGGAGAATGATTAGGGCAGAATCGCCAAACACTTTCAGCTTAGCTATTTTCATATCGATCGCTGCTTGTAAACCGAGAATACACTCTTCATACTCGGCTATATTGTTGGTGCAAGGAAACACCAATTCAGCAGCTATAGGATAGTGCTGCCCATCCGGGGATATCAGGACTGCTCCAGTGCCAGAACCGGACAAGTTTACTGCTCTATCAAAGAACATGGTCTATGCGTGTTCCTCTGTTGATAAAATATGATCATCTAGGAGATCATCCTCATGCGTTTCTCCAAGGCATTCAGCCAGCATATCAGCAATTACTCGGCCTTTCACTGATTTTTGCGATGATGTTTAAATATCAAATTCTAAGATTAGAACCTGCGATTTAGCTAATTTTTCCACTAAAGCCGGTCGGTTAAGTAAATACCGAATAGGGTCGTTTTCAGTCACAAGGAATGTCTAGTGGTGCAAGATATATTGTCGGAGCCTATGCAACACCCATATCAATGCAACGCATGTCTTTTCTGATTCGGAATAATTTTGTTCTGAGATAGTGAATTTCTTGCTCAAATAATAGATGGCTCATTCTTTTCCATCGTCTGGGTGGCTTTGGGCCAACAGGGCTCCTAACGATTCACTGTGAATCGTTAAATAGAGAGTTAGTGGATACCCTGGGACTGGTGGAACTAGCACCAGAGGATTCATCAAATACTGCTTCAGTTTTTCAAATGCTTCCCGACAATTCTCATCCCAATTAATCTGAGTGCCTTTCTTGAAAAGCTTGAAGAAAGGTAGTGCTGTCTCAGAGAGTTGGGAGATGAACTGAGCAATGTAATTCAACCTTCCTAAAAGGCTTTTGACCTCCCTCACCGTGGATGGGGGTTGTAATTCGTATATCGCTTTGACTTTTGAGGGGTTGACCTCGATTCCCTTGCTACTCACGATGAATCCGAGTAACTTACCAGAGGTTGCCCCAAACACGCACTTTGCAGGATTCAGGCGCAATTTGAACTCGAGTAACCGGATGAATAATTTCTTCAAAGCTCCAACGTGATCTTCTCTGCATCTGGTCTTGACGATCATATCATCGACATAGACTTCAATTTCTTTGTGCATCAGGTCAAGAAAAAGAGTGACCATAGCACACTAGTAGGTTGCCCCGGCATTCTTCAAACCAAAAGGCATAACCCTATAGTAAAAAGTCCCCCATGGAGTGATGAATGCCGTATTCTCCTTGTCTTCATCATTCATCTTTATCTGGTTGTAACCAGAAAATCCATCCATGAAAGAAAATAATTCGAATCCAGCAGTGCTGTCCACAAGAACATTGATGTGGAGGAGTGGGAAGTCGTCTTTTGGACTAGCCTTATTCAAGTCGCGGTAATCCACACAAACTTGAATTCGTCCATCTTTCTTCTTCACTGGCACAATGTTTGCTACCTAATCGGGGTATTGCGAAACCTCGATGAACCTTACTTTCAAAAGTTTCATCACTTCTTCCTCAATCTTTTTCGACAACTCAGGTATGGTTCTTCGTAACCTTTGCTTTTTGGGAGGTATGTCTGGATTGGTAGGCAAGTTATGCTAGACAATTCGAGGATCCAATCCTGGCATATCAGAATAAAGACCATGCGAAGACGTCCTGATAATCCTTGAGAAGAGTAGTCAAGCATGAAGCTTTCTCTTCAGGAAGGTTGGCCCCAATCTTCACTTCTCTTAGATCCTAAGCATCGCCCAAATTGATGGTAACTGTATCTTCAATTGTAAGGGGCTTGATTTGTTCATATTGCTCCCAACTTCTGCGGGTTTCAGCGGGGTCATCACTTGAATCATCAGAACTGCTGCTGTTAGCATCTTTATCATCAGGCTGGACCACACTAGTTCCCTCGCAAGTCGTAAGATTTTGCCTGAAACACAAAGTAAATTGGTCAGAAAAAGGGGGATATGGGTTTTTTATCGTCTTTTCTTCCCTAAAGATTTTGAAGACATAATAAAATATCCTTGATTTTTGAAAAAAAATTTGGAGACGAGGAAGCATGAGATAGCTCGGGCCTCAGAGTACTTTCCTTTCCATGGCTGGATATCATCAACGGACCGGTTTGGAATACTACCTCATGCCCTCAAAACATTATTTATTTACAATAGATATATTTACAACTTCAAAAGAAGTAGAGTTCAAAAAGACGTTTCTTCTAACATAAACGACGACAAAAAATCAAAATACAAGGATAGTCCCTTTTTCAGGGATTTATGCAAAAGAGGGGGAAGAGGAATTCTACTCAAGCGGGCCTGCGCCCATTCCCTCCACCGGTCCTTCATCTATTGTGCCAACGAAGAAATCTTCAAAGCTGTCATTCCAGGAATCTAATTCTTCGGCTCTTCTCTTCACTGATGTCAGCATCTCCATGTCATCCCATCCACTAGGAGTGCTATCTTGTTCATCTTCATAAAACATCTGGTAGTCAACGTAGTAATCGAACTTGCCACTGGGCTCGCCCAGAGTATCCATAATCGGCTTCCCCCTGCGTGCCTTATTAGAAAACTCAAGAGCAGCGGCACGAAGGCTAGGCACCACCAAGAGGTCATCTTCCCCATGACACAAGCACGGGGCATGAGAAGTGAATGCCCTGGCGTCCAGCAGGTCTTGAATCCTATTCTTCAAAGCATCTCAATCATCCAACGAGTGCCCAAGCTCTCCAGAATGATAATCACAAGATTTGGAGGGGTTATAATTAATGAAGTATTCAGGAGTAGGGTGCTTCGGCTTCCTTACGATTAGCCCTTTTCTTAAAAGGATAGGAAATATCATATCCATAGTCTTAGGGAACGGCGAGTATTGTCGTACATTACCCTGCCACTGCAAGAGTTGAATATCTCGCTACATCACATTAGGAAAGACTTCTGTTGGCGGGTTTTCCTCTGAGCAATTTACTTGGGTCAACTGCTTCTGGTCGGGCAATGGTTGCAAAATATCCGAGATTTGGCTAATAGCATCCAACAAGGATGTGAGCAAATCTCGTAGCTCACTTAACTGGGACAACAATCGCGCGAATAAATCAGGCAGGTTTGCACTCGGTTATGCAGTCGAATACTCGTGTATGGCCTCTATAAAGATGTCATCAAACAGGGTGACCACATTTTCCAGCGTTTCTTCTCCTCCACAATCCTTTTCAGTTGGTGGTCGGTCTGGGTTCCGATGCAAGTCAACAACAACATTTGCAGAAATCGTTGAGGAATTCGGGCAATCTGAACATTCGGCCGGATGCTTGCACCTCTCGTATGCTTCCCCTGATAGGTTAAGATAAATTTTCTCATCTTGCAGTAGTTTAGCAGGTGGCGAGAAGGTCTCCTTGATATGGAGAGGTAACACACTGACTTGACCCTTTACATACCCCTTGTCAACCTATGGGCTTCCTCCATGATACCCTAAACCAGCTGTACGATGATTATTGATGGCACGAATAGGTTCTCGAATGCCCCGGCCTCCTCTGTCGAGTCCTTGACCTGGGGAGAAACCGTTCCCAACCATAACTTTCCCTACCATGATTGAAGCCTTTGACATATCGGGGATAAGGGGAGAAGCTCCTCGGCATGCGTGCATAGTTGACATGAGCTCAATTGATTGATAGCTAGATTCTACCTTGCCACTCGGTTCGACATACGGAATGGCCTTTTCTTAATAAATTCGATGGTCCTCTTCTCCCAGGACTGTGATAAGCTTTCCTTGGGCTACAAACTTAACACTTTGGTGAAGGCTTGAAGGTACAGCTCCCCCAGAGTGAATCCAGGGGAGTTCCCAGCAGAAAACTAAACGCAGTGGGGATATCCATTACTTGGAACAAAATGCTGAATACTGTTGGGCCGATTTGCACATCAAGATCGATTTCGCCAACAGTGTCTTTCTTCATTCCGTCAAACGCTCGGACAGATGTTTTGGAGGTACGGAGCATAGACGTATCTACCTTGAGACGGTACAAGGTTGCCAACGGGCAAATGTTCAACGCAGACCCATTGTCTATCAAAACTCTTGCCACATGGGAGTCTCTACATTTGATGGAGATGTAGAGGTCTTTGGTATGTCCCCTGCCCTCAAGAGGGAATTCATCTTCCGAGAATGATATATGGTCCTTCAAGAGGATGGACCCTACAAATTCTAACTTATCATGCTCGATTGTCTTTGGGACGTTTACCTCGCTAAGTACTTTCATGAGCGACTTCTGATGTTTTACGAACGTTTGGAGTAGCTCCAACAAGGAAATCTGGGCGGGTAATTGGCGCAACTGGTTCACCACATTGTACTCACTAGCTTTGACGATGGCCAGGAATTCTTTGGCCTTTTCATCGGTGACAGGCTTCAGAGGTTGTGCGTCAGCTTGAGCATACGTTCGTCCTGACCTGGTAACTAGGTCAACATCCAATGCGTAGGACCATGGGACAGCTTTGTCATTATCATACTTGTAAGGCTGTGGTATGCTGATCACTATATGTTCTTCGGACAGGGGCACCTCAATTGTCAACTCCTTCTCCAGGTTTGGGTCGTCAAACAAGGGTCCGCTCACAAGTGCAAGGGTGAATTTACTTGTTTCGGCATTCAACGCTGAAAATTCTTTGTCCCAGTCGATAATGATCTCGGAGATGGTGGCTACTACTCCGGTGCAGTCGGCGTGCACAATCAAACCCGCCTTTGCCATATTGTCGACTCTTTCTTTCATTAGGGACAATGGCAGTACCTCGCCAGTAGGAAAATACCCTGCTTTCACTATGGCGCTGTGAACATCTACAGTGCATACTCTCTCCTTCTTAATTCTACTGACATCAAGAGTGGATATGGCATTGACTCTATTTTCATGCTCAGGGAGAGGGTTGTTTTGAACATTTGGGTTAGATGTCTGAAATGAAAAGGCTTTAGTGTCGAGTAAGTTTTAGATTCGGTGTTTGAGGGTATAACAGTCATCTGTCGAATGCCCTATTTCGCCCATATGATAGTCACACTTCTTGGACAGATCGTAACTCGAGAAGCTTTTTGCGTTGGGACGTTTTGGCTCAGTAGACAGCAGATTTTTCTTCCGGAGTATAGCCAAAACTTGAGAAGGGGATCCAGGCAACGGAGTGAATTGCCTCTTCTTATATCGTCTCGGAGGCTGATGACTTGAGGTTGGCTACGGTTCATTGTTCACCTGGACTGTCCTAGGAGGGTGAACAGTCTGGGTGTATGCGATGCTCGCATGTGTCAGGGCTTCCTTCTCCTTTCTCGGGTTGAGTTTCTTGCTTGTGGAAATGGGGTCTGTGAACCATCCATCGCGCAATCCCATTTCAATTCGTTCGCGAACAGGAACAAGACGATTAAAGGACTCAGCAGTGATACCAACCAGGCGGTGTCTGTATTCATACGGAAGGGACTTGATGAACAACTTCACTTGTTCATGATCAGTAAGTTGTGGGGTAACCTGGGCAGCCAAATTTCTCCACCCGGTGGCATACTCCTTGAAGGACTCGTTCTTCTTCTTTTCAGTACGCTCGAGATCATCACGAGTGAAAGTGATATCAAGATTGAATTGATACTGCTTGAGAAACGCATCAGCGGCATCATCCCAAGATTTAAAAGTATCGATATCCTTTGACATGTACCAGGTCAGGACAGGTCCTGTCATGCTTGCTTGAAAAGTCTGAATCATGAGGGGCTCGTTGTCAATATATTGGGTCATCCGCACATGATACATCTGCAGATGGTGTTTGGGACAGAAGGTGCCATCATATTTCTTGAACTCTGGCATTTTGAACTTTTCTGGTACTTTAACCCGTTTATATATAGATAGGTCAAGCGGGACAGCATTTTGTAGGCCCTGCAGTTGTTTCAGCATCTCCTTGACCTTTGCGAGGCGTTTGTCCTGTTCCGTCATTGGTGCAGCTTCGAGTTCAGGCTTCCTGACGGCAAGGGGAAGTGGATCATCCTCTAGCAGGGGCATTTTACTGTCATTGGCGGAGGCTTTTTCTTTCCCAGTAGACGGGGGTGGTAACACCACCTCAATTGATGCAGGCGTTGGTGTGAGCTTGCTATTGATGGATTCAATATGCTTGGTGATATTTTCAAGTGCATTGAAAACTAATTTCATCTCATTCTCCATGTTATTGAGACGGTTGTTTTCCTCGGCCATTTTTGTAATTACCTGTGAAAACGCTAAAATAAATGATTATAATGTTCATAAAAGAATAATTTTATGACCTAATCATAATATCATTATATATTTAATTTATTTGCAAAGAAAATAAAGCAAAAAGGGGTTTTATTAATATCAACATTACAGGTAGTGCTTCAGGGGTTTGAACCCCGGACGCCTCGGACCGTACGGCTTACATTCCGGGTACCACTGGGCCACAGGCCGCAGTGGTGTTATCTTCGCCCAAAAAATATATATAAAGCATAAAAACGGCCCGAACTTCATTATCATATATACACGCCATAAACAACATTAAAAAGGATAAACAAAACCCCTAAACATAAAAACTATAAAATACATAAAAAGAAACATGGGCTTTTTACAAAAATGCATTCCCTGGATGCTCATTCTACAAACGATGAGGAAGCTACAGTGTCCCAAAGCCGCTTATTTTCATGAACAAGTTCCGCAATAAGCGTATCCCTCGTCCCCACAGTCTTTTCGAGTTGGTCGATTTGTGCTTGGCGATTGGACTTGTTGGTTACGTTCGGAACCTTTGGCTGTAGTTCTGCGGGGATTTGATGATGCATAATGTAAAACAGGGAAACATTGTGGGTTTTTTCCTGCCCCTTCAGAAGTCTGGGTACAAGAATGCTCTCAGGTAAGCATTCAGTCCACAGCCTTTGGGTTGTTCGAATTTCATCGGCATAATTGTAGTTCGAGCGAGTGAATCGGACTCGAAATAGGTCAGCCTTGAGTGGCGGGGGAATTTTCTGGAGGGCCCTGTACTGGCGGGCTACCCGATAGGGGTAGTATGAAGTGATGCCAGATAGATCGAGCAACGGAACAGGGTTATGGAACTGGTAGGCATAACGAGCCTGACTCTCATGGAACCATTTAGTACGCCATAAGAATGCCTTGGGATCAGGGTCTTTCAAAAAGTTTATCCAAGTAGCATAATCCTTATCAGGGGAATGACTTTTCAAAACTTCAAACCTTTGGATCGGGTGTGTAAAGTCATCAATTTGGAAAAGCTGCATGAGATGCCCAAACCCTCTCAAATGGGATAAAAACCAGATTTGCAAAATTTCTGGGGCGGCCCGCATGATTTTGTCATCATTTTCTTTAAAACGATTTAAAGACAAAAATGTTTTTGCCAGAACCAAATTAACATAATTTGAATCGGCGCAAATTTGTTTGGCCACATACGCAATCGAGGGGTTTATCAAATTTCTGCATTGGGGAAAAAGAACACACCCGATAAAAGCGAGGATAAAAATCTTAACTTTTTGGCTCATGGGCTGGCTTATAAAGCATTCATTTAGGAAAAACCAGGGACATGCATTACAATGGGCTTTAATGACTCTCTTCACATTATCACTTTTGGTCCTCAAAAACTGGAATAATTCGGACATAGGGGACACACCCAAAAGTGGTTTGACGAGCTGAGATCCCAAAGGCTTTCCAATGGCGACACTATACTCTTCCATAGTGGGGGTCATCTCGAACTTACCGAATATAAATGTAGATGTTTGTGGGCACAAAAAATGTGCTAATGCTTGCATCATACCGGAATGGATGTTAATTTTGAGTAGTGAAAGTAGGCAGCCGATTCTGGTTTTGACATAATATTGGCCATTTTGATCGAGTTGGTCCCACCACGCCGGGAGTTCCGTCTTAGGAGTGAGGACGAATTGGACGTCGGCTCTTCCCATCATATGTAGAATGCAATCAACGGGCGGCCTATTAACAACAAATTAAATGAATAAGTAGGTTATTTAATAAAATGAGAAGGGATAGAATATGTACCTTTTCTTGAACTATGCCAATCACAGCGACATACACATGAGAAGTGAGGTTCGATTTCTAACTAGACTGGCTCAACAAAATGAAATTAAAAGGGGGTCTGACCGTCGTAGTCTCGCGTTGGTGTCAAGTCCTTTTAACCTCGGCCAAATCGAAAGAAATATTTTATAGTCACGCAAATAGCAGCTAAAAATATTTCTTTACGATTTTTTAGAAATAAATTTCGGGTAAAGAAAGGCAACCTCTACATCGCGGGCTCGCGTTCGAGGTCGTATCTTTCTGAACACCATCCTAAGGTGCCCTATTGCGGCTCGGGTCCAGCAGTATGGTTGTGTGTACAATAGTGTAGTGCTAAATTTAAAGCATGCACAACAACTTATAAACAAACAATTTAAACCTGCAAAAATAAATAACACCTTAATGTCAGGATCGTACCTGAAGTCTTTGCTGCCAAATAAAAATTGTTTTGAACAGGATAAAAATTTTTTGCCTAAGTCCACTTTTACAAGTCCCCAGCGGAGTCGCCAATCTGTCGCGACCGACCTCTAGGGAGGCCTCAGCCTGGTATGTGCTAAGTCTAGATTCGGGACTTAACTCGGACTTTCCCAAGCCCATACCATATCGCGACTTAGGGTTTAAGTTTTTAATATTCAGGAGTCGCCACTAATCGATTTGGGATATGCCGATTAGAAACCCAAATAGGGTGACGGGAGAATCACCATATTCCTACGAACTAAAGATTAATTGAGTTCGGGGACTTGGTTACACTAGTTGAATAACTAATGCCCTTTCAGTACCTTTTTACCCTGTTCATTTTTTGAAAACATTTGTCAGGCAATTTGGATTGATTTTAGGACCTTTCTCCTAAAACGATCAGCAGTCAGGAACATAACAAACTACGCAGCTTAAGGTTCTAACCTTAACTGAGTCAGATGTCATTCAAAACACAACAAATCATGCAATTGTATTGAAAACATGCATAATATTACCGCGATAGGCTTATCTAATTAAACATACAACCAATGCGATTAAATAAAACATACATAATAAAATAAAAACACTCAAACAAACCACATAAAAAAAGTTTTTTTATTTTTTTAGTTTTTTAATAAATAAATAAATAGATGGGATAAAAAATTTTAAAATTTTAAAAAAAATTAAAAAAGGAAATAAAATAAAATAAAATATTTAAAAAAAACTGGTCGGGCGAACCGAGTCGGAACTGACCCAGGTCAACGGATCCGGCCCGGGCATTGACCCAGGTCAAATCGGTCAATTCGGATCGAGTCGGAATCGACCCGAGTCAACGGATCTGACCCGGGCGTTGACCCAAGTCGGATCTATTGATCCGGGTCGATCCGAACCGACCCGAGTCAACGGATCCGACCTAAGCGTTGACCCGAGTCGAATCAGTTG
Source organism: Syzygium aqueum (assembly GCA_031216185.1). Taxonomy (NCBI): domain Eukaryota; kingdom Viridiplantae; phylum Streptophyta; class Magnoliopsida; order Myrtales; family Myrtaceae; genus Syzygium; species Syzygium aqueum. Next base: position 13,167,842 of record CM062235.1, on the reverse strand, counting down.
ATTCGGGTCAAATCCGACCCGAACGCACAGACCCGTGGGGGGGCGCTGGCGGGGCCAAAATCGGCCGTCCTCCGGCTGACCCAAGCCTGCGCCGTCCCCCAAATCAGCACCTAGGGCCACCACCAACCTCTCCAACTGCCTGGCTCGCCGTTCGGCCACTTGTGCGCCTACCGGCGAGCAAAATGAAATCAGCCTCTTTGAGGCAAAACGTCGAACATGTGGGGGGCGCGACGAAAAACGGGATTCTCTGACCTATTTCGGCGAACTGTTCAGCTCCGGGGACTTACCTAACCTACGACGGCAATACACAAACGGCGGGGGACGGCAGTATGGGTCGGGACTCGTGCAAAACGGCCGGCTCTGATCCCAGCCAAACCGAGCAGAGAAATAGAGCAGAACAGGGGAGGTTCTGGCCGGGGGGAAGTCTCACCGTTGACGGCGCGTTCGGGGGCTTCCGGCTTCGGGGGGGTGACGGCGACGCAGCTGGATGACCTGTAGAGACCAAACACCTCTCTTTCTCTCTCTTTTCTCTCTGTGCTCTCTCTCTTTCTCTCTCTCACTCTCTGTTTCTCTCTCTAGTCTCACTCTCTGTTTCTCTCTCTTTCTAGCGGGCGGTGGGGCTGCTGGGTATTCCTCCGACTCCGGCAGACTCTTGGCCCCTCCTCTTTCTCTCTAATCTCTCTCTTCCTCTCTCTTTTTCTCTCGCTCTCTGGTTCTCTCTTACTCTATTTCTCTCTCTCACTCTCTGTTTCGCCGACCGGAGCTCTCTCTCTCTCTGGCCTTTTATAGCCGGCGACGACGATCCTGTGCTTCCCCACGTCGGCTGACGACGGCTTGCACCGACTTATGCCCCGCGAATTCCGCGGCTATAGGCCGGTGCAGAGGGGGTCGTCAGTCCAATGCTGCAGAAGGGGGAAAAGAACAGTGAGAGGTGAGAGAGAATGGGATGAGGGGCATCCGGGAAATGGGGGGAGACGGGACTGGCCATCAATGCCAGTCCCGTTGGCGTGCTCATTCGAGCTTCCCCTGGCCAGATGACGACGACGGCGAGCGGCGCCGCCGTGTGTCATGCTTCGGTTGTGCACAAGGGAGAACAGAGGAAAGAAAGCGACGCTCGGTGAGAGAGGAAGAAGGAAGCTGGGCTAGGCCGGCGCGGAGGGGAGAGAGGTGAGGTGAGGCGGGCTGGGCTGCACGAGAGGGAAAGAAGAGGCGGGCTGGGCCCGCGCGAAAGGGAAAAATGTGCGGGCTAGGCCCGTGCGAGAGGGAAAGAGGTGCAGGCTGGATCTGCGTGAGAGGGAAAAGAAAAAGAGAAATAGGCCGGATCGGCCCGGCTCCGATCTAACCCAATGCGATTTTTTTTTAATTATTCATTAATAAAACCTATTAAAAGAAACATGCCTAATTTCTAAATGCAATGCATTTAAAAATTGAAATTTTTTTGTTTTAGGAATTAAAGAAAATTAACTTCTAAATTTTGTGTAATTAATTTTGGGCAAATTAAAAAAAGTAGATGTCAACACCCTTGGATATTTTTGAAAAAGATTCGATCTCGACCGTTGATTGAAAAGTAGAGGGAGGGGCAAGATGGTCATTTTTGCAAAAAGGGTCAATTATTGGTTTTAAGGACCCAACTCTCTCTCTCCCCTCATTCTCTGTCCCAATCTCTCTCGGCTCACTCCCCCCTCCCCCTCACCGACCGCCTCTTCCCGTTGGGCGCGTCGCCGCTGTCCGCCGCGCCACCGCCTTCATGCCACCGAGCCACCCTCATGCCACCACCGTTCCCCTCCCTCTCTCTCAGCTCACTCTCTTTCTCTCTCTCCCATGGCCGTGGACTAGCCGACCAAGCCAAGCCGCCGCCGCCATCGCCGATCACCGCCGTTTAACCGGACAGTCGTAGTAGTTGCGTTCCAGCCGCCTAATCAACCTTAGATAGGTTGATTTTGTTTGGAAATTTACAAGTGAGTTGCAATCTAACTCTTGCCTAGTATATCGGGTATTATCGAACCCGTTTAGACGCGGATTAGTGTGATTTTAGGGGCTGATTTGATTACGAGCCTTAGGGACGAGATTGGGGTGTTTTGGTAGAAATTTAGAGGCCAATTGAGGGATGGAATGTGTTGGTTCATGTGCTGTAATTTTCCGTTGTGTATGTAAATCGGGTGATTTAATTCGGCGGGTAATTGCGTGAACTTGCCGTGTAGTGCCGGGATTATTGTGTTGTGATTTTGTGGTGAAAATGACATGTTGTGTGATGGTTATGTGTATAACGTATGGCTGAATTAAAATGATTGATTTGAGCGTGTTTGAGTGCGCATAGTTAATGCCCGAGTGTGTGCACGTGTGAGAATTGAGACGTGCGATATGTGGGTGATCACTAAAAGGCCATGAGGCGTGTTTATGCGGGGTACAGATAAAATACGGTGTGTTGATATGTTCGCATGATCACAAAAATCCCTGAGGCGTGTTTACGCGGGGAATTGAACCGACTTGAGGCCTGTTTACGCGGGTCGTGATACGACTATGGGATCGGACCGAGGCGTGATATGCTCGGGTCGCGATCATGTAGGCCTAATGCGTGTTTACGCGGGCTGAGGAAAGAAAGTGAGAATGGGATCGGACCGAGGCGTGCTATGCTCGGGTCGCGATCATGTAGCCTTGATGCATGTTTACGCGGGCTGATGAAAGAAAATGAGAATGAGATCGGGCCTAAGGCGTGTTTACGCAGGTCGCAATCATGTAGGCCTGATGCGTGTTTACGCAGGCTGAGGAAAGTGATGGAGCACGAGAGAGTGCGATGTGGCAAGTTAAATGAAAATGATATGGTGGTGCGTGAACGAGTGCAAATTGTGGAGTTCGGAAATGTGGTGTGTTTGACATGTGCCTTCAAGCATGAGATCGGATTGAAAAGTGCATGTGGTTTGTAAATGTGAATGTAAGACTAACGTGCAGGTTGCGGGCACCGATAGTCCAGGTAAGTATGATTGTGTGGATGTTGTTTGTATGTCGCTTGATTTTATGTTTAAACTCATTTGGAATACGTGATAACCTAAGCAAGATTTAGGTTGTAAACTTATTGAGAAGTGTCTCATGGTTGTATCAACCAAACCATTTCAAAGCACCCGCCTGAGCCATGAACCTTCTGCCGGCCGCCGCAGCTTTTTGGGATTGTTATGCACACCGATCATGATGTTGTAGAATACCCAATAGACGAGAATTGGACCTGAGTTAAGTATACTTCTGTCGTATGGGTAGACATAGGGCAACCTCTTTGGCAGGCCCATACCTACACTGCCTGGATGTTTAGGGACGGGATGGACGAGTTCGGACCCGTTCGAGGATTTAATGTGCCCTTTGACAGAGTGGGGGACTGAGATCCGTCGGTCATACCCCTTCCAGATGGAGAGATGACTAGTTTGGAAACGAGTTTAGCCCAGTGCGGACATCAACCTGATCCTACAGTACCGGAACCAGATCCGGAGCTGGAAGAATCCCAGGCAAGGTATGGTCCAATGGATGTGGATCTAGACGTAATATCCGAGGTAGAACCGGAGGAGGAGTATAAGGAGGCCCCTAAGGAGGAATCAAAGGCGGAGGAGGAGGATGAACTAGCAGCAGAGTCAGAGGAGGATAGAGATGAGTTAGATGAGACGGAGCGGATCGAGATCCCTACAGAGTCGGGCGACGAAGATAATCCGATCGAGATTGAGGCCGACTCAGAGTCATCGAATGAGCATGTACCCGATGATGATTCAGATAAGGATTCTGAGGAGAACGAGTCAGAGTGGACGCTATCTAGAGGGCTTAGAAGTTAGATTCAAGGGTTGAGCAGGCGTTTGGAGGTGTCTCATTTTTTTGGTGTAGTACTTACTTAGGCTACTGATCTTTTTGTGGTGTCGGTGGTTTGCAGTTTAGTAGTTCGGTGCGCTTTTTGCTATGTGGATTGTAAATGGCGATTGTGGTATAAGTTTGAATTGTAAATGGATATTGTACATATAACGAGGTATAGTATAATGTTTGGTGGTTTGGCAATTTATTCTCCCTAGTACCCTTGGTCAACCTTTGTCTGGGTGTTTGTTGTTTCCGCCGCGATTAAACTCTGATGGGATGGTTTGGGTCGGCGACGTTTCCTGGGATGTCGTACTAATTCGACCGAGCTTGTGGGATGTCGTGTGCTCAATGGGGTTCGGGGCGTGACAATTTTCCTGTCTGAGTCGGCGCAGAACCCGTCTCCTTCAATTAAAAACGGAATGGTTATAAACATAAAGCAACCCAAAACTGTAACAAAGACAATCCTTCCAATAATATCCTTATCACTAAACAATATATCCACAATGGTGCTATGGTGTACACCAAGCCTTCTTTTCATTTGAACAGAGGGTGGGCTAATGTTGCTTCCACTGCTGTTCTTGCCGACCATATCCGGGCTCTGAATATCAGTCAAGTGCTTAATGGCCAATCCAAGGTGTCGAGAGGAACTTGAAGTAGGAAGAGATTCATCAAACTCTCTTCTGTGTGTTGCTAGAGAAGTGGATAGTGGCCTGTGGTTAACAGATGGCATGGTTTCTACCGCTCGTTTGATTTTTTTTTTTTAGCGGATCTTTTTTCCCCACTAAAGAAATGAACCTGCAGGAACATTCTATTATAATTATTTGATTCCTGGTTGAATTTATCTTACGTCAGTAAGTCATGCTACCAAAGTCATTCTTACCAATGATGGGGACAATCCTGTGTATCTGCAAATAAAGTAAGAACTGCATCTTTCAGCAACTGTTCCAGCTCAATTTAACACGGAGAGTTAAACATATAAACCCACAATGGACCATATATAAGTAAGACAAAAGCAGCAGAGAAGCAACGGTCTGGAAGGATATGACATTGCAATGTCTAACATATAGCATTGTTTGAGTTAAAATCTTATGACACCATAGACAGCAGTGCAACATAATAATTACTTGCCTGAAACCAGAAAGTTAAAAGAGATGTGAAATAAATGCTTAGCATACTATAGCTAAGGGTCATTTCTTTACCACCAGCAGATAGATCGGCAGTACGAGACAGATCATGCCCAACATTCCCAACAACTTATCTCTTGCTTGATATCTTGGTCATTGGGAATGCAACGATAAATATGTATACTAGTGAGGGCGAGAGAGAAAAGTCATTCCAGAGTAGAGCGTAGCTTATACCGTTTCTATGCATATAATCTGTTTTATAATTCGTTAAAATGTGGATAATATTCACATTGTGACGGAAAATCAAACGGTTCTGTTTTGTCAAACAATTCTCCTTTCTTGGAGAAGTCGGATCAAGTCAGCTAGATCATATTCTTGTGTGAGTCTGTGGTTCCTCGTGGGGATCATCCCTTCACAGAATTTTCACAATTGGATCGAAAAGCAAAACGTAACAACCGTCTAGGCTGAAATCTTGTCAAATGGTTGAGATTTATTGCGTTTCAATCCAATGGCGAGAGATATGTGATGGCATCATGCCCCTCGGGGATCTTTCCTAATTTTTCATGTGTGGTAACTTTTATAATTACCATGGAGGCGATTTCCAAACGAGAATGAAAGTAGCTTGATTAACTTCTCCAAAAAGGCACTTCGAATGAATTCTTGCTTTGCCTCCGACGCTCGTCTATGCGAGACCGTGCATGGACTCATGTTAAGTCCATTTCTAGTGTTGATCATGTAGGCCTGACAGTGGCTCTCGTGTAATTGACTAAGATGGTCCATAAAAACTTTTCTAAAATTGAAAAATCGAAAAGAGTCGGTGCCTAGCATTTTTCAAAAGGACTAGTCGTAAATTCATGATGTTCGGCACGATGAGAATACTCATTCATGTAATTATTTCAGCTACTTTGTACCGAGATCGATAAAATTTGAAGCATGAATAATCTTTTAACCCTTATTTAAAAAGTATAAAACAATTTAGATGAGGAAGATTCATATTTTTATTGTTTTTGTCCGGAAATGTTTGGTATTTTTATCAATAATTTGTCATGAAAACATGTTTACTATCTTCATTAGCGAGGAGTTGATATGCATTGCGAGAAGTTTTATAAACTTAAATTCGAGTCCAGTCGGGGTGAGCTCAAGTATGTCAAGTTTTATATAAAGTCGAGTTCAAGCAAAAAAAAAAAAAGTATATGATCAAGCTTGAGTCGAGTTTCAAGCTTCGAGCTTATGGGTTGAGTCTACCTTGAGCCTAGCACTGTGTCAGCTCAACTCAATTTAATTCACTCAATCACAGCTTCTCGAGGCCATAAACGCTACTGCCATTGGACAATCTCCTATGCTTGCACCGGGTTTAGCTTGGGTTACCAGATGTTCTATCAAGCAAGAACTTTGGGCTTGGCAGGGCATTCGTTTACAGCTGCAACAAGAAAAAAGATTGCTTTTGATGGATAGAAATCTCCCATTTCTATCATTACCGAATTTTGGCCTAAAGTCCTACGCAGTTGGTACAGTTGATTAATGACTTTGTTGATATAGTGGATGATTCATCTTGTATTTGAGCTCCCTTTTGGTTTTAAGAGATGTTTTGTGTACAGCTTCAGTTTTTTGAGGGAAAATTACCAAAAAAATCATAAACCTTTTGTAATTGTGCCAATTTAGTCCTAAACCTTTTTGTTTATCAATTCAGTCCTAAACCTTTTGCAATTGTACCAATTCAGTCCATCCGACCACTTTTGGCTAGCCGACACTGATGTGGGCGCCAGTTGGCTGACGTGGCAATATTTTAATAATTTTTCAAATTTTTAGTTTATTTTTTTCTCTTTCCTTCCTTTTTTCCTATCTTCTTTCCCGGTCGTCGATCCGGCGATCGTCGAGAGGCTGAGGCCAGCGAGTTCCAACTAACCAGCTATGGGTGAGGCTTGCCCTCACCGGCACTAGCGAGGGCAAGACCTCACCGTCGCTGGGCGAGGTCGAGCCTCGCCATGGCCGAGCGAGGTCGAGCTCGCCTAGCGACGGTGAGGCCTCACCAGATCTGGGCGAGATTGACCTCTCCCGGCGACAACGAGGTCTTGCCAGATATGGGTGGCCTCGTCGTTGCCAAGCAAGGCCGACCTCGCCATGGCCGAGCGAGGTCTCGCCGTTACCAGGCGAGCTCGACCTCGCCCAACCATGGCGAGGTCGGCCTTGCCTGGTGACGGAGAGGTCACCCAGATCTAGCGAGACCTCACCGTGGCCGGGAGAGGTCGATCTCGCCCAACGACGACGAGGCCTCGCCCAGATCTGGCGAGGCCTCACCATCACCAGGCGAGCTCAACCTCGCCAGTGTCGGCGAGGGCCAGCCTCACCCATGAACTCGCTGGCCTCAGCCTCTCCCCGGTCGCCGATCACCAGACTGTCGACCAAGGAAGAAGATAGGGAAAAAAAAGAAAGAGAAAAAAATTTAAAAAAAATTCAAAAATAATAAATAAAATATTAAAATATTGCTACGTCAGCCGGCCGGCGTCCATGTCAGCGCTGGCCTACCAAAAGTGGTCGGATGGACTGAATTGACACAATTACAAAAGATTTAGGACTGAATTGACTAAAAAAAAGTTTAGAACTGAATTGGCACAATTGCAAAAGATTTAGGATTTTTTTTAGTAATTTTCCCGTTTTTTGAACTCCTTCTATATATTTCGACCAAAAAAAAAACTCCTATATATGGGTTTCTACCTTCTTGGTACCATATACCTGAACTTTTTATCTATAAAAATAAAATCACACCTTTCTGAGGATTTTTAGGTTTTTGCAATAGCCCTTTATCCTAACACTTGGTTATCTAATCATATTGTTTCAAGTACCAGCATTAACATCTCAAATACGATTTTGTGCTAATCACTAATCAGCATAACCATCATCCTCATACCCTGCTGCATTTATTGAGCGCAATAACACAATATTAACTTACAATCATGATTCTTTTCATGAGTAAGCTCATCGTGACAAACTCAGCCCAAACCATTGTGATGTCACTGAACCGAAGTATTAGGGCAGTAATCAGGAACACAACAAACCCAACAACCAAATCAGCTAAGGCTAAGTTAGGGTGCCTCTACTACCTAAAGCCAAGATCTAAGATGTTCGAGAGAAACTTTAGATCCATAGAGCTACCGTCACATTATCCAAAAAGAACAGTAGTAGGGATACTGGGACTAGTATGAAAAGCTGGTTTGAAGCAAGTTTAGGTTTTATCATCCCATTTTCTTCGGATAACCGAGCTAGTTTTCATTCACATCCTTAGCTTGTTGACAATAAACATATTGTAGGAAACAAAAGTTTCACTTACCACGTCGAGTTCAATGAGTGCAATGTGGTTGTATATGTAGGTCTTAACTTCTCCTAGGCTCTAAAATAGTTCTAATTGATAGGTAAAACGAGTTGAAAATGACTCATTGATACAAACTCTCACAATTATGAGGGATATATACTAAGATCAAAGCGGGCAATAAACTCTTTCCTTTTAAACCGAGTTAATATCTCTGCACCTGCTAATTATAATGTATATGCATTAACATTTTATATCCCACATCTCCATGTACAGTACTCTGAGAGCTCAAACTAAGATTAAGTTCAAATTCGAAACATTGATTAATGACCAATAATTTTTATTATATTGTCATAGTAGAGAATGCCTCCTTGTTGAATCAGACTCAAATCAGATTTTACTTCACCATTTGCAGCAACTTATGTCATTTATCCACGTCATTGCACATGATACATTCATATAAAAATTCAACGTCAGGATATTAGGAAAGAAATGGCATGTTATGTGCGAAGCTACTCACTATAAAAAATTCCGATGTCTATCTTATCACCTCCAAGACTTTCTCTGACATGCTTCAAACTTTCATTTATCAGGGGGAAAGGCCAAATGCAAAGATAATAAGCAAAATTTCTTTCCCAGCACCACAAACAACTTTTAATTCACACTTCATACCCTACCATTGAACAAACTAGCAGACTAAGATTATAAAAACCAACCACAGAAAACCAAAGTCCTATGGCGACACTGGAGCTTAGAACAACAGCCATACCACTTCGCCCAGAGAATTAACAAGAAACTGATGGACTCCAGGACTGTTTCTAGAACCTCCTAGAAGACTCAAAAATTCCTCCTGAGAAGAAGAGTCAAGACCTAGATAAGCAAACAGAAACAGTTGATTGAAGAACAATGAAAAGCCATCTACTGCTTTGTATTAACAGTACCACTTACCATGGTCAATTATATGGTTTGATAACAAATCAAACTTCTCATAAAATATGTTCATGGCATCAGCCCACTGCTTATGCATGACCGATAATGATGTCCGGAGGACATGAAGTAAGTCTTCGATGTGGGAAGCCTGTTGAGCAACTTGATTCATGTTTTCTGTAGACTGGAAGAGATGAAAAATCTAAGGAGGCATTCGGCTGATCAATTTTCTCAAAAGTCTATTCTCATTTCTTTTTGAGAATTAAAACAGTCTAGAAAATGTGTTTGGTTTGATGAATAAAAGGAAAACTAGTTGCAAAATCAAATTTACAAACTGAAGATTACTTTTTAGCATACTCGCCTGTCTTTTGATACTGACAAAACATGAGGATATTCACATAATTTTTATCCCTAACAACATATATCATTTTCAATTAACAAATACTATGTCAAAAACATTGAAAAGAGTTTCTATGAAATTGAAAACTAAAAATCTTTTCTAAAACTAAGCAGGCCTTAAATGGTTAGAACAAAAGTGACGTGTGAATCACGTGACAATTTTTAATATTTTGCTATAGTAACTCCTGCATTTTTGTCTCACCACTTTCACCATCTGTACTTCATTGATTTCTAGATGTTTCTGCCGAAACATGGTATGATACTTAATGGTTGGGTGGAAACCTTAAGCATGAAAAGAATGGCCTCAAAGTATAAGGATCATGTTTTTCAGCTTATGGCAACCCCCTAAAGTCAACTTGGGTATTTGAAATTATCAGAAGGAAAGTTCTTCTTTCATCTCAAGTTTAGAGTTATCTCCAAGAAAATTCCTAAAATATTGCTGTGTTATCTATCCATTTCTTTTTAAGCATGATCAAAATATCCTGAGAAAAATTTCCTTATTACCAAACAAAGTTGATACCACTGAAACACATACCAGTGCACATAAACAACCCTAAGTATAATCACTAGCACATAAACTAGAAGTTTCGCCTAAAATTTGAACAACATTAAATCCTAGTGAAGTTTCACCTCTTTTTAAATATTGAAGCATTAAGCACTGAGCTATGGAAGCCACGCATACTATCTCCAACCATTTTTTTTTTTTAACCATTTGATCTTCTCTTGATTCAACAATGTCTTCAACAAGGTCTCCTAAGAATGCAACCATCAAACAACAAAGATCCTCGGATAAATCCGCCTAATGATAACAATTACATGTAAATTAGCTTGCTTTGGTGAAACATAAAAAACATGACATCTGTAAAAATCCAATGGCGAAAATAAATTTACCGCCGGTATAATTTAAAGTCTACCAAACAGTCAGCATTTTACATCAGTCAAAACATTATCCAAGCTGTTCGACATTTACTGTATCTGGCTATTTGACATTTCTATATGAACATTTTACTTACCTCTAAACTTTTATCTGATAGTTTTTTCAATCAAATCCCAATAATGTGTTCATGAAAAGACAATGTATCGGATGACTATAACGTTAATGTCACAAAGTGAATGAATTCTTTGTCGGTCACCGAAGCACTTTAAGCAAGAATCTTTGGACAACCACACACTCGCTATAACACGTCATAAACTTAAAAAATGAGGATAAGCATGTCCAACATATACAATAAACAAACATTTATCCACTGCTAAGTTTTGAAAGGTTGGGACGTGATGCTTTGTCTGAGCTAAATTGAGCATGGTGTCTAAAATTGGGGTTTAGCCAATGTTCAATTCAATATATTTATAGTTGTGTTTTGTCGTAGCTAAGCATGGTCATGTTGCTTGGGTTTCACAATACATGCAAGAAAGAAACCGAAATTAGTTTGGATTTATGAGCAGTCACCGGATCTTTTGACTCAACTAATCCTTTCGGATATATAAAACAAGTCTCGTCCAAGAACATCGAACAAGGTTGAGGTTGAGGTTGAGGTTGCACCTACAATGTGGCAGGCATTGCTCCCAAGGCTAATTTGAATGAGAAATATGATTTGAATACGGGATTTGCTGCTTCCAAACAAAGTATTTAGACATTTAACTAACCCATTCGTTATGCTTTATATGATCTTGCATGCGCGTAAGTTCTGCTATTGTTTCCGTTGAGAAAAGATGAGTCCAAACCTTTTCCTTTTTCATCAAAAAATTTCCCAAAGAAACAAAACAAGAAAACCCCTAACTAAAATAGGGGATACGATAGCAAACTTGCTCGTTCGGATAGTCTTTTGAATTAAAAAATGGAATACGGTTTTGGGCCATTGGGTTGTCTTACTGGTTACCCCTCAATCAATTATTTGTGAGCATTTCAGAAAAATGAATATTTTTATATAGTTCAAGAATTAAATTGAAAATGTACCAAAAGTTTAAGGACCACATTGAATAAATTAAAAGTTCAGGGATTGCATTGAATATTAGGCTAAAATTCAGGGACTATATTTAACAAATAAGAAGTTCATAGACCAAATAGCATATGTGGCTAAAGTTCAGGGACTGCTTGTGTTATTATCTCTTATAGATGCATCTCACTTTGGTATATGCATTTCTTGAATATCCAATTATTGGGTGTCACGCCCCGAAACCCATCGGCTCATGGCATCCCTCATCGGTCGAATTAGTGCAACGTCCCAGGAAACGTTGCCGACCCAAACGATCCTGTCAAAGTTCAAACGCGGCGGAAGCATTTATATCAACCCGGTCAATAAAATTCTGAGGTACTAGGGAGAAATAAATCATCAAACCACCAACCATTAAAATACGCCTCGATATATTTGCAATATCCACATAATATACAATCCACAAAATAAAGATGGAAGAGGAAGAAAAGAGAAATCTAGGTGGATTCAAGGAATTTTTAATTCATTTTTTTATTCCACGTGTCAATTTGTAATTGGTTAATAATAAATAAGCGCATGTCCAAATAAACATTTTTTCAGTAGAATATTGATGATAAGAAAAGTTTCCTCCAAGACAGTTTGCATGGCAAGTCTTCTTTCGAAATGCTCAAATAACGCTCTCCTTTCGTTTGATCACGGCATTCAATTAGGAAAAATACAACAAAACAAAAATAACCGAAGCACGGCACAAACGAAAGAACATAGTTATGGAGGAGAAAATGCAGAGTAAAGCGAGGCTCGAACCAGATGAACTCGCGAACGGGAAGGAGGGCTCTTTGTTTTGAGAGCAGTCGTTCTGCTTCGGTGTTGGCGCAAGCCTCCGCCTCTGTCGTCTTAGCTCTTGAGGCTGGAACGAGATTCGGAGGTCAATGTTTCGTGGCATATATGATGGTGAGGTAAGAGCGATTTATGGGTTTTCTTGGATCCGGTTCTGGGACTTGTTCTGATGATGGCGGTTCTGGTTTCTTGTGTGATTTTGGCTCGTTGGTGTACTGATTAATTAAGGAAAGTTTATAATTCTCAGTGTTCAGATTGAGATTGTGTAATGCAGAATCATTGCCTGAAATGAATAAATCATGTTCAACGTATGCTTGCTGCACATGCATGTGACACTGCCCAAGGGAGCGAAAGGCTCCAACATCATCTGCGAACATGGGACTTGGCCCATTCGTGAACGAGTAATCCATTGAGGGAAGCCCTCGCCCGACGCCGGCGAGGGCCGCCCTCGCCCGACGCCGGAGAAGAAAGAAAAGAAAAACAAAAAAAATTTAAATTTTATGTGGTATTTTCCTTTTTTATTTTTTTAAATTATTTTAAATATAATTTAAATTTTATTTTTCTAAAAAAGTACACATCAGCGGACTAAACGATATTGTTTTTGGTTTTTAATGCTGACTGGACCTCTCTGGCGAGCCATGAACTCTCTGGCGAGTCGTGTCAGCGCCACGTAGAATTTCCGACAAATCGAGTCAGCATTGACATTAAAGTGATCGTTTTTCAAAAAAGTTAGCATCAAAGTTATCTGAAAAAAAGTTATGGCACCAAAGTGATCTCTGTACACAAGTTATGGTACAAATAGTGTACTTTTGCCATTTCTTTTCCACCACAAATTCATAATAGAAAATTATCCCGGTTGCCAGAGAAGGCAGGTGAAAAGGAACCCACTCCCTTTCACCACTATGTATTTGCGTGTGCCCAAATTCTCATGTTAACAACAAAACATAGGCTGAAAAATTGGGTCAGGCACATCAAACAAAACTGAAGTTGAACTGTTGAAGAAATGAATTTTTTGCTGAAAGGCAGTTGTAAGGTTCATTCATTTATGACATTAGACATCAAATCACGTAACCTGTGCATGTTAGCTTATCAAACTTCCACAGTCACTGGTTGACAAAACTAAAATTCAATCTTTCAGGGTTGAGATTTGCGTCCAGGTTTCAGTTCAACTTCTAATCCGGCGAGGGGAACCTCGCCCCGGGCCTGCCGACAAAGGCCAGGACGCCCTCACTGGCCTCTGGCGATGCAAGGCCCCTCGCCCAGCCCTCACCAGAGGCCGGCAAAGGCCAACCTCGTGTCGTGAGGCCCCTCGCCAAATCCGGTGAGGAGACTCGCATTGCGTTGATATCTCCGTGCGCGTGCTGTCCAAAAACCCTAGCTATATCGCATGGACCTCAAGCGTTTATAGATGTGTCTTCCTACCTTCTGACGGAAGACAGTGCAGACTCGGAAGCAAATTTTGTACGATCCAAGGTCGCTGCCGTCTACAGCATCGACAGCGAGGACAACGATGCGGAGTCTTGCAGTTGTGATTCTAGTAAGGTTTCAGGTTCTCCTGCAAATGATTGTGAGGATCAAGATTCAGGCGATCGATGGAACCGACCTAAGCTAGAGGAGCTCTGTGGTGTGGGCGTCCGACCAAGAAGATGGGCACGCGTCGAAGGCCGTGGATGAAGTAGAGGAATCGTGGGTCGACAGCGGCAGCGGAAGCGGCGGTGGGGACCTGAGTAAGGAGGAAATGGATGCTATGGAAAACAATGTCTTTTGGGAAACTTGCATGGCCATAGGTTACCCATGAATTTGAAGCTTCAACTATGCAGCCTGTCATCTATTTTTGTCAATCCTCACTAGAATTTCGAATTAAACTTTACACAAAAACAGGAACACGATACATAAAATTTGTCAGTCTCATGGATATGTAAAAAAGCTATGGACTGCTCAAGGAACAATGTCACAATATTAGGTGCATTCAATATAATGCGTAACATTTATAATAAACCATATATTGATTGACATGTATCCATATCAGGCCTATATGTCATAAAATTGTCTCTCTCTCCCCTCTCTCTCACAAGTCTCCATATCGGGCGACGATGACTGGTTCTACGTCGTGTACGACAAGTCCCATGATTCCGAAGTCCCCGAAGGTTGAATACCTCAGAAGTTGTCGCCGGAGATGGATCGAAGGCGGTGGCAGTGACGGAGGCGGGGTTAGTTGGACTAGAGAGTAGAGCTAGTTGTGAGTCGGGCATGAGCTAAGGTTTTAGAAAGAGAGAGTCGGGCATGAGCGAAGGTTTTAGAGAGAGGGGGTTGGGCATGGGGTTGCAAAGGAAATGGAGAGCAGAGCGCATGAGAGAGACGGAAACAATTTTCTGACAAGTGAGCCCCATATGAACACGTGTCAATCACTATATAGTTTATTGTAAATCCTACGTGGTATATTGAATGCACCTAATATTTTCTCACGTGTTGTATAGGTTATTTTCCTTGATCAAGACTAGGGCTTTCGAAGCAGCAATTTTGTGCTTTTACTTGGGTTCACGCCCACTAGAGAAAGATAGCCAAAGTGCTGAAGCCTTCGTTAAATGATAGATTCAAAGTAAAATTAAATTATGAAATCAAGTCCAATTGAACTTTTGACAGGACCTGCATAATAATGCTCGAGACGTGGAACCCACATAATTAATGGTTCAGATTATTTTGTCCATCTAATCTGCAGACCATGTAATAACTTCTCTGATTGTTGAACATACGTCATTTATTAATGTATCCACGTCATGTACATACATCGGTCCTCAGTAAACAAAATAGACCTAAAATAGAATCACATTTCTTAATATATCTTGATACTGAAATGGTTTAAGTTGCTTTCAACTTTTTTATTATATTTTCTAATTTACAATGACCCGTCACACACACACACACACACACACAAACACAATATGGATGCGCCGATGCTTGAATTATGCCTTTTGAGTCAACATGTTGTATTCTTGGTTGTCATAAGTTAATGCATTGAAAGTTAATCAGTGCAGCCATGCCTTTTTGTCAAGAGACATAATATATGACTATTGATTCAATTGATCTATGACTAAAAATGCCCTCTACTCGTCGAAACTTCCACATGCAACGTGTCACTACTCACTAGCCTTCGCACGAAAGGGTGGAGTCATCCTAGCATCAAGCGTGACGGAGAGGGCCATGGTGGTCCCATCTTTTCTGAATTCTTTTATCATTTTTAATTAATTTTTTCTTTTACTTTCCATTTTCTTTATTTCTTCTCTTTTCTTTCTTTTTTTGTTTTGTTTCCTCTCTTTTTTTTCTTCCCTCCGCCAGCAGCCAGCCTCCACGATGACCGGCGGAAGCCGCCGGCAGCCGGCCCTCGCCTGCCACAGGGGAAGCTGGCCCTCGTCGCCAGACCTGGAACTGAGGCGCCGGGCAGAGGAGACAGCCAAAGTGGAGAGACGCGGCAACAGCTAACTCCGGCTCCGCCGGTGGCCATGGCGGAAGGAGGCGTGGGGCTCGTCGTGAAGATGGAAGAGGAAGAAAAGAGAAAGGACTAGGTGGATTTGACGGATTTTTAATTTAAATTTTTTTTATTCCACGTGCTTAATAATAAATAAGAGCACGGCCACGTAACCCGTTGACGCGGCGCTTGCAAACATTCACTCCCAGCGAATGCCATGGTACTCCGAACAGTCACCATGCTCTAGGAAGCAATGCGCAAAACACATTTTCGTCGACAATTATTGTACTGCTTAAAGCCAAACATTTTTTCAGTTATGTGCTTTCTGCGGATCTACTCCTGACTCGATCAACCACCTTTTCTTTGAGTGCCCATCCACCAATAGACTGGCCTCTTTCTGGGCAACTAAATGCAGAATTCCATGGCGCAATCGTCCATGGCCTGAACTTATTTCGTGGACTATGGAATCCTGTGGTGGACCGTCCTTTGCACACTGCATCTCTAGATTCTCCTTCGGGGCATTGATCCACATCATATGGACTGAGAGAAATAATGTACTCTTCAGGAACAAACAGGTCTACTTACCAGGCATTCGCAAGCACCTGGTCAAAGTTGTGAAGGACAAGGCACACTCCATGGCTGGCGCCCAAGACACTCCACAAAATCGCATTATCCAGAGGAGATGGGATCTTTCGCCATCGATCTTTCATGTACCCTGATCTCTTTTTTGGGGTTTTTTGGTGGTTTTTTCGCTTTCCCTTTCATTCTTGTACTTGCCCAATTTTTGGGTTGTTCTTAGCTCTCGTTGTACCATTCCGGCCCTAATTGGCTAGCGGTTTGGTTTTGTCGCAGTTGTACTTAGCCTGTTTTGGCTTTTTGTATAGTCTTGTCAAATCATTCTGGACCTGTCAAGGACTAGTTTGATTTTGGCTTTTCTTTGTATTTGGTTTGATGAAAAGTAATACAATACTTACCTTTACCAAAAAAAAAAATATTTTTTCAGTAGAATATTGATGACAAGAAAGATTTCGTCCAAGGCAGGTTGCATGGCAAGTCCACCTTCGAAAAGCTCAGATTACCGCCCTCTCCTTTCGTTCGATCACGGCATTCAATCAGGAAAAATACAGTAAAACAAATATAACCGAAGCCCGACACAAACGAAAGAACATAGTTATGGAGCAGAAAAAGCAGAGCAAATCAGAGCGAGGCTCGTACCAGGTAAACTCGCGAACAGGAAGGAGGGCTCTCTGTTTTGAGAGCGGTCGTTCTGCTTCGCTGTTGGCACGAGCCTCCGCCTCGGTCGTCTTAGCTCTCTTGGGGCTGGAACGAGATTCGGAGGTCAATGTTTCGTGGCATATATGATGGTGAGGTAAGAGCGATTTGCGGGTTTTCTTGGATCCGGTTTTGGGACTAGCTTGTTCTGATGATGGCGGTTCTGGTTTCTTGTGTGATTTTGGCTCGTTGGTGTACTGATTAATTAAGGAAATTTATATAATTCTCAGTGTTCAGATTGAGATTGTGTAATGCAGAATCGTTGCCTGAAAATTGAATGGATCCAAACAAAAGATGTTCAACGTATTCTTGCTTCACATGCATGCACGTACGTAAAAATGGCAGTCAACATGTCAGAGAGGGAGCCTACGCGCTTGTTACAAGTCAATTTCTTCTCCACTCTTTCTTCCAATCAACGAGAGAGACTGTGTTCCATTTAGGAACATCATCAATTTTGCTTTTCATGTTTCTCTCCGCCGAATGAAACAGACTCGGTTCCATTTGCGGACATCATCGGTATGCTGTCCCGCGACCACCCGAGTCATGAATTAAATCACTCGAAAAGAACTATTCGCCGAGGACATTTCCACAACCGTGCGGCGTCATCTTCCCATAAAAGAGCGACCTTTGACATTGCTACATATGGTGGGATAATTTTTCTGTCTGCTACAGGTAAATGACTCAGCGTCCTCTCTACGTCAATTTTGGCTCTCCTCATGCTCAAGCCTCTCTCTGTTGGTTTTCCATTTTTAGGGGGCTGAAATGGCAGAGAAGTTTTTTTATGGACATAACACGACGTTGGATATTCTTAAATGCAGTTCAGCTTGTGGTAAAAGAAGAAGAAAAAAGAGATGTAATTGAGCTGTCTAGTCAGAGTTCGTAGATGAAGTAGCAGAAAGATAATGCAGGTTGCAGGCCGGTTATTAAAGAATTTTGAGAGTGATGACCAACGGGTTAAGTTGTCCCCAAGGGCGGTCCAAAGCCTCTCGAAAAAGCTGAACTAAATGCAGTACATCCCTTTTAAAGTTGTTAATTCGGTCACGGACCGATGCTTATTCATAGCGTTCAGCAATCAAGTCGAGTCGAACTATAATCAGACTTGGGTCTTGCAACACCACCACCCCCTTGACGATTAAAGAATCTCAGGTTATTAACGAATGGAGAGTTCAAAGTTAGTAAATGAGATCAAATATTATGGCCTACGAAAACTATGTAAATAGTGGCGAAAAAGTTAAAATCTTTCCAATTCAGGAAAAAAAAATGACGTCAAAATCACAGCAGAAAACAATTACGACATTGCACGAGATGCATTTTAAAATCTTTCTATTGAAAAAGGATGGCCAAAAAGATCATTTAGAAAATTTAAAGTGAACGCACGGTGTTATTATCTTTCGTTAAACACCTCGAGTTGTTATAGATTTGTAGTCATGTCTACTTTAGGTTTTTCCATAGGCTTTTGAAAGTGAGAAGTGATACTTCCTCAACACAAAAATTTTGTTCCACACCATTTTCAATTTGCATGTTTTGGTTAGACCAATTTGCCCTTAAAGCTCATTCTCGATATCCATGAAAATTCTTGAAATATTGTAAAGATAAAAGATATTCTCGAGTAAGTAAAGCTTACCCTTCTCTTTCTTCCATGATAAAAAAATTCACGAAGGGCTTCTCACATGTGAAACTCTTTCCTCATACTTGTTCCCGATGTTAGTATGAACCTAAAAGTAGTCCATATATGTGGAGCCTGAGACTTTTGTATACGTATTTTCTGAAGTTGAGACAATTCAGTGATTTTTTAGAGATCGTGAAATTCTAGATTGTTTGGTATTATCGCACAACCAGTTATTGAATAGTACTATGAACCGAAGGAAGTCTATATTTCTCATTCAGCATTGCGGAACCGTCTCTCGGCACGGTCACGGTCCACGTTAATTCTCATAGCAGGCATCCAAAAACACAGGGTCAAGCGCTGCGGGCCATGTAGCTTAACAATACGTCATTCGTTCCTCACTTGCTATATGCGAATTACGACAGCATGCGGCCGACTCACAGATGCGGAAAAGGAGTCCTTCAATTTGCACTGAGCTGGCCAGAAAGAAACACTGTCATGAAGATCTCAATCACCGATAACATATTCGCAGGGAAAACATAGTTAAGAAGCACAAAATGAAACGGAGTCCTATGATAACATGTCAGTTTTTTTGCCATAGTTTTTCTATCGCGGCCGACTCACTGCCCGTGAGTTCCTGTCCTTTAGAACTCGGAATATAGTAACATTTAGCACAATGTCTCTACCAGTTCAAAGATGCAGACATCCCCTTCCTCCAAATTATTATCCATCGCAATTTTACGCCAACCTCTGCTTATCTTAGCTTTGCCACGTTTGGAAATGCATCGCACAGGCCATTGCTTGACATAAGGAAGCTGAAGTTTGATGTCCCCAGACAAGTCCTTCAGATGCTTCAGGGCAAAGGAGGGTAGGTGCTGTATAAGGAAAAAAAGAGAGAAGCTTTCACAACATCATGAATGGCCACTGAAATAATATCCATGTGAATTCGTCCGGAATTATCTTCCAACCATGAACCTCAATAGTGTTGTATATGAGCAAAACGGAGAGGAAAGTCCACGTTCATGCAGCTGATTCTCAAAGAAGAAAAGGGCATGGTCGTATTGCTACTTCTGTTATTGTTAAGAAAAGGGTAATAAACATGCAAGGCTAAAAAAACTCAACCTAATAAGTCTAGGCTGAAACTCGACCACGTTCACGAAACAACATTGAACATTTTCATATATTTGGAGGGACTAGATAGAATATATACCAAAAGTTTAGAGATCAAATTGAATAAATTAAAAGTTCAAGGACGACATTGCACATTGAGTTAAAGTTTTGAAACCATATCGAACAAATTAAAAATTTGATAACAACGTTACACAGTGAGATGAAGTTTAGGGATCATTTGTGTAATTATCCCTCATTTGGGGCCATAAAAAGTCATTGACGATTTGCTTTTCTTCATTCAAAGACATTTAAAAAAAATGCCATGAATTAATTCATGCATTGAATAAAATATTATAAAAGTTAATATAAGATTTCTTTTTCTAACCACTGTGATAGATTACTTGAACTAATCTTCAAACATCGTCCAATTAAAATTATACATATGATGTATTTTAATAAATTATAAAAAAAAAGGATTTAGGTAATTGACGATTCAATCATGGTTTTGTGGGGTTCCAAAAAGGTTAGAGGCATCAAACATAGTTAGCTAAATGCCTTTGCTTCCTCTAAAGGTTTATAATCTTTGCTTATTCTCCAATGTAAGACGTCTCAAATGCTCTCATAAGCAATCCTTCCTTTTAATTACTCATTCCATTCAAATCAATCCCCTTCTATATCATCTTTAGCATTTGGGCATTCTATAATAGGAACAATGGAAGAAACAGGAGAGTGCCAACGCCAGACTATATATTGATTACTTAGGAAAAAAAATTTAGAAAAAGACTAGTAAGAAAAAAGGCAAAAGACACCTAAAAACAATACACAAACCTCTCTTGCACGGTTGCCCCTTCCATATTGTTCAGTATCAAGGCTGCCTGCATCCCCAGACCTCCGCTTTGCACTATTTGTTGATGTTATCCCACTGTTTGGCACTTCAAACACCTTCACTGCTTCTTAAAATTCTTTCAAGTCATCATCAGTCACCAGGCGAGGAGGCAATGGAGGAAGAGGTCTCGAATCATCTATGTCCCGTCCATGTACCAAATTTGCCCATGTGGCCTGCATGGTGAAGCATCAAAATCCACATCAATGGCTACGTGTCGTTTCGCTAATTGTACATGTTGGACATGGACGCCTACGTGTCGTTTCGCGATGTTGCCAAGTCGGAAAACACACAGCAAACGGCGAAAATGCGTCCACATCATTCTCTATACAATTTAACCTTTTTTATTTTGTTTCTCCACTTTTTCTTCTGCAAGAACCAGCCTCCACCCACCACCGGGAGCATACCACCACATGGACTGAGCAACTCCACGGCCACTAGCCCCGTGCCAAAGCCAACTCGCACCCCATCACTGACGATCATCACCCCAGCTCGCACTAACACCAGCTCGCATCACCACAACCAACGACCATCACCACCTGTTCACACCACTGCCATCATCATCAGCTCCACACCTTTCCACCCTCACCTCGGAGGGGCCCTGGGCTTTCTCTTCATTCTTCCCTTGAACAGAGGGACCGATCAATTGCAGAAACATCTTCAGGTACGATAGTAGTAGACTAAGATTCATCCACACTTCACATCATTTCAAGCACAGCCCCACCAACCGGAGAAGCATCCTTCCCATCACCAAATTCAGTACCATGCTGTTCTATTTTTTTCTCCATTGAGATTTCAGCCTTCTCGTCTTCCGTTGGCAATTGTAGAGGTATTTTCCCCTAATACATCTTCTAAAGTAACAGCAGCTACCTGAGAGGGGGCCTTGCTTTCTGAAAAATGTTCAGGCCCCTCAATTGGAAACGCAACGCCCCCATCACCAATTAAAATTTCATTAACTTTCTGCCTTCTTCTCCAGGGAATCCTCAACCTTCTCTTTGTTTTGCAATTGGAAAGACAGTGGTCCATCTCTCTCAGATGTTTCCACAGGATCAACTACCCGAGGATGATCCATGCCTTCAAATGGACACTCTTGCACAGAACCACCCAACTAAGTTCAACTGCTTGAGGAGGATCCATGCTTTCCAACAGACTCTCATGCGCAACTGCATCCACCGGAGAATTATCTATTCCATCAAAAGAAGCAGTATCACATACTTCTGGTTTCTGCTTAAAGGAGTCCTGAACTGGTTCTGAGCCTATTATTTGGTAATATAAAGGCTCAATTCTTTCATAAGCATGTTCAATCTCAACAACCTCAGTAGCAACCATGTTTGATCCATTATCAGGCACAAACCCAACCTGATAAGTATCTCTCACATCAGCAATTTCAGTTTCATACTCATCGGCTCTCTTTTTCGATGAGTCGTCGACCAATTCTTCCTGAGAGTAGTCCATCCTTTCTGGTGGATTTAGTACCCGTCAAGACGAGGAGCTTCATTCCCTTAACGAATCTCATCTGATCTCTCCTCATAGTCATCCTGAATCTTTTCTACACTTTCTCTTTGTATTGGTAATGGTTCATTTCTGTCGGAAGCGCCTTCAGGAAGAACCTCAGCAACTGAGAAGGATCCTTGCCATCACCAACTTCAGTTGCACGTCCTCCTGGTTTCACCCCAGACGACTCAATGTTTGTCTCCGGGGAAGAATCGCCTCTGCCTCTTTCAGATACCACTGTGGGCTCAAGCCGATTTACTTGAGAAGATTCCAAGCTGCTTCAAGTTCAGGCACATTTCCACTCCCTTGCAAAGCATTTTCCGATCATTGATTTTGGTGATATGCCCTTGTACTTTCTCAAAAGATGCTGAACTCTCAACAGGACACTTGACCGGTGAATGATGACTTTTCCCCTCATCTATTCCCACGAAAGGTGAAGGCAGACACGCATCTTCAAATTTAGTCTCTGACCAATTTTCTGAAACCAGAGAAACATCCACCTTAGCTTCCACTTTTTCTCCACCCAGTGTTTTAACTGCTGGAGGAGGAATGATTTTTGAGCCCCTAATAGATCCTTCACCAGTACATATATTCAAAGAGGGATGTGTTTCTTCCAATATACAAGTTGGTAAAGCCCCATTTGAAGAGGCTAGCAAGGATCACCTAGAGGGGGGTGAATAGGTGATCTTAAACAATTTTAACAAATTTAAGCGGAAATGATAAAATACAGTTTGAGTCTGAATAATATTCAGATTCTATAAGGACGTGCTGTTGAATGTGCAGTGTATAGAGTAAAAGATTAAGAGATGGAGAAGCTGCACACAGAATTTATAGTGGTTCGGCTTATGATAAGCCTACGTCCACTCTCCCACGCTGACAGCCTACCGGCTGGATTTCACTATGTAATCAAGAAGTTTTACAGATCTAGAGTGATATCACTCTTGTGTAAAATAGGACTTTCTCACACAAACAGGTCTGTAAAGTAACCCTCAAGATTCTAAAGTTGGGCTCAAGGAAGAGAAAAAATTGGAGTAATCTCAGGCTTTGGACTTGATGATTCTTGAATCTATTTTTCTTCTGCTGCTCGTTGATCTCCTTAAATACTCCTCCACTTCCAAACTAGCCGTTGGACAGTCTTCAGAGGATCATCTTCACCTTGGACAGATTTGTATAGAAAGGATTGAGTAGCCGTTGAATGACAGATTCTGAATCCCGCTGATCCTGGTCGCCCATACAATCAGAATCTTGGTTTCCATAAGTAGAGATTAGTCCGTTGTGATAATGTTTGATTGACAATCAAATTGTTTTAGATTGAGTCAATCAAAACCTTCCTTGTGAAATCCAAGCCAGATCACTAGCTGTATTGTTGAGTTCTTTGTCTGCATAATTCAGCGTCTGCGTCTGGAAAATCTTCAGAGTCTGGAAATTTTCTGAGTCTGGAAAATCTTCAGAGTCTGGAAAATTTCTGAGTCTGGAAAATCTTCAGAGTCTGGAAAATTTCTGAGTCTGGAAAATCTTCAGAGTCTGGAAAATTTCTGAGTCTGGAAAATCTTCAGAGTCTGGAAATTTTCTGAGTCTGGAAAATCTTCAGAGTCTGGAAAATTTCTGCGTCTGGAAAATCTTCAGAGTCTTTCCTGCGTCTGAATTTCCAAACCAAAAAGTAACTTCATGTTATTTACGAAAGTTTTGTCAACTTCAAAATCTTTTGGGGTTTTCCTCAACAATCTCCCCCTTTTTTATGGTGATAAAACTTTCATGCAGATTCAAATAATATTGACTGAATAAATATTTTAAGTGCATGAAATACAATATAAAGCAAGATTTTATGATATCTGTATTTCTCATGTTCCTACACAACCTGCAATTCAAGGAGTGTTAGTATAACACTATCTGCATAATTTCTCCCCCTTTTTGTCATCAGCAAAAGAGTAATATGCAGAATATGCAGTATATATATAGAAAATCATTCAAACAAAATGTCAGAAATAAGAATTATAAGTACAGACTGTTGAATGTTTGAAGAAGAAGGGGACAACAAATAGGTCATTTTTTGGAAGGGTTCGAATGAGTTGAAAATTTTCGAGAATCGAAACAGCTTCATCAATTTTGTTGTTGCTTTGACCCAAGGCTTGCTCCAGAGTTGATGAACACTGAGCAATCGCCTCCTGTAATTCTGCCTTGTCCTTTTCTGCCTAAAGTTTGTGAATGTGATTGTTTTCCTCAACAATCCGGTGAAGGTTCTTCATACCTTCCTCCAGTACAGCTTGTTTTTCTTTGATTTCCAGCAGAAGGGTCAAGATAGACTGATTATCTGAAGCCTGATTCTGAACATTTTCTTGAGTATGCTGTTCAAATCCTCCCCCTGTCTCTGGTGGAATCTCCCCCTGAAATTCTGCATGTACTTCAGAAGGATCTGCATGGACTGGTTCTTCAGGTTGGTCTTGGGAGGGCATAGTATCAGACCTATGTTGAGCACCAGCCTGATCAGGCAGATTTGATTCTCCAGAGCCAGGTTCTGGAACCTCTGTTGTGATATCTGGATCAGCTGTTCTTCCAGATTCAAGATCTTCTTCTTCTTCATCCTGAAGAAGGATTCTTCTCTTCTTTTTGTAGACCTTGATTGGAGTTGAAGAACCTGTCTGTTTCATAGCTGGTTCCTTTCTTTTCTTGACCTCTGTTGTCCTGTCACCCTTCTTTCTGCCTTCTGAGGGCAGAGCTTCCTTGCCTTTGGATTTTTCTATTTTCTCCCGAACATCATCAAAGTTCTTCATTTTGTTAATCATTCTTTCTCCAACACACATAGTGGGAATCACAGTGGCACACAGTTCATGAGGAATGGGAATTTTCAGATGCAAAAATATGTAATAGATTAGAGAACCATATGGAAGAAATCCCTTGCCCTTATGAAGTGTGCAATACATGTGAAAGATGACAATGTGAGGTAGAGAGAAAGTCTTCCCTTTGAGTATTGCCCAAATAAGCTTGATTTCAGATTTCGAAATATCTGTTTTGGAGGCTGCTTTGGATCTTAAACAGTTGATGATTATTTTGTGAAGAATCACAGATGTTCTGGTTAAGGCAGAATAGGAGATAGATTTCTTTGATCCTGAAGGAAATTTTTGAAGTCCAGAGGCTGTCAACCAAGCATCTTCAAGACTGACATCAACAGGAGTGAAAGTTGAATGTTTGGCTCCCATTATCACGGCAAGATCATCAACTTTCAGATCATATCGATTATCACCAACAGTGAACTGGATCCAGTTTGGTGATAAAATGGAAAAATTTGAGTAGAAATATGCAGTTAATTCAGCATAAACCTTGGCAGACTGCATACAGAATTCAGCAATGCCTATTCTATTAAAAAGATCCAAAATAGGAAATCCAGCCCGATCTAGATAGCCAAAATCAACGTTCCTGTGATTCATCACTCCTCGTGCAAGAAGCATCTTGTAAAACACATTGTGCTCTGTGCTTCTGAATAAACCACCAGAACCTATTAATCCATAGGCAATACCAGCTCTCATAACAAAAGTCTCGTAGAACTTTGCATCATCATCAGGTATAACATATTTAGAAGAGCTGAGAGGTTTAGGGCTAACGGGAGTGGATTCCTCAGGGGGTTGAGATGATTCTCCGACCTTTTCTTTCCCTTTGCGAGAGGAAGACTGAGGAGGAGTAGAACGAGCTTGTTCTCCAGCAGATTCAGAATGAAACTTTGTGTATTCTTGAACAAGATGAGTCTCATCACGGAAAAGGTTTTCTTTTAGACAGGCGAATAGAAGATGGTCAGAGGCATTAAGCCGTTTGAGACATTCATAGGTCTTCCACACCAGATTTATATCTTTACAACGAAAATCTTTTGTACCCGTTGTAGCTGGTGGAGACGTGGAACGACGTTGCTCCTGGTGGGTCGAAGCCGTAGGGTTTGACTGCTCGGACTCCGTATCAGACACTTCCATATGCTCTGGCGAGGCCGTAGATTGACAATCACGGTTGAGAATCCTTGTGGACTTCATCTTATACTTCATGATGAACAAGAGTGAAGAAGAAAAATCGGAAATTTTGAAGAGGAGAGGAGAAAGATGATCTTTTTAGTTTGGAGACTGTGAAAGATGATCGAGAGAGACGGTCTAAGAGAGATTTGGCCGATAGGGTTTTTACGGTGAGAGACGGTATATAATGGAAGGAGTTACGGGGAAGAGTTATTAAAAGAATTTAAACAGACAGAGTATATATGTATATCTATCATAAGCAACCAATCAAATAAAATAGAATATTTACCTGGTTTGCTTGCCATAATTAATAACTATGAAAATATCTTGCCAAAAATTTTCCCGCCAAGTTAAACCTGCCATAACAGTTTGGAACGTACCTTTCTATTGAGTCTGAATTATTCAGAACGAGAACCTCAGAGTCTGAATTATTCAGACCGAGAACCTTTAAGTCTATAAGATTCCTGTCTACAGAATACTTTAAGAAAAAGGATAAGTAATGCACAGTTGGGTTCTAATATGCTCAAAAGAAGATTTATCAAGTGGTTTTGTGAATATATCAGCTAATTGATTCTTAGAATCAATGAATTGAATATTCACATCACCATTATGCACATGATCTCGAATAAAGTGATGCTTAATTTCAATATGCTTTGCACGAGAATGTAGAACGGGGTTCTTGGACAAATTTATAGCACTTGTGTTGTCACATTTGATTGTAGTACTTGAATCTTCAATTTTAAAATCTCTTAGTTGCTGCTTTATCCATAGAATTTGTGCACAGCAACTCCCCAGCGCAACATATTCTGCTTCAGCTGTTGAAAGTGCTACTGTGTTTTGCTTCTTTGAGTATCAAGATACCAACATGTTTCCAAGTAGTTGACATGTTCATGTAGTACTTTTCCTGTCCACTTTACAACCAGCTAAGTCAGCATCAGAAAAGCCAGTCAGAGTAAAATCTGAGTCTTTAGAGTACCAAAGACCTAACATTGGATATGTTCCAATGTATTTGATTATTCTCTTTACTGCAGAAATATGTGTTTCTTTTGGATCAGATTGAAATCTCGCACACATACAGACACTAAAAAGTATGTCAGGTCGAGAAGCAGTAAGATATAATAAAGATCCTATCATGCTTCTGTAAACTTTCTGATCAACCTTTTTACCGTTTTCATCCTTGTCCAGCTTGGAAGATTGAGACATAGGAGTGTCTGTTTTCTTGCAGTTTTGTAGACCAAACTTTTTGACAATTTCCTTGGCATACTTCTCTTGGCAAATGAAAGTTCCATTCTTGGTTTGTTTCACTTGTAAACCAAGAAAGAATGTCAGTTCGCCCATCATGCTCATTTCGAATTCGTTCTGCATATCTTTTGAGAAATCCTTGCATAATAACTCATTAGAAGATCCAAATATAATATCATCAACATAGATTTGAACTAATAGAAAGTCCTTACCTTTTCTCTTGATGAAAAGAGTCGTGTCAACTTTACCTTTTGTGAAACCATTTTTCAGAAGGAAGTTACTCAATCTCTCGTACCAAGCACGAGGTGCTTGTTTCAGACCATAAAGAGCTTTATTGAGTCTGTAAACTTGGTCAGGTTTCTTTGGTTCTTCAAAACCAGGTGGTTGTTCCACATAAACTTCTTCTTTGATGTAGCCATTTAGGAAGGCACTTTTCACATCCATCTGAAAAAGTTTAAAGTCATAGAAACAAGCAAAAGCTAATAATAGCCTAATGGCTTCTAACCTGGCAACTGGTGCATAGGTTTCATCATAGTCAATGCCTTCTTCTTGAGAGTAGCCTTTTGCAACCAGTCTTGCTTTGTTTCTTGTGACTTTCCCTTTGTCATCCAGTTTGTTCCTAAAAACCCATTTTGTTCCGATTACTGGATGATTTTTGGGTCTTGGCACAAGTTCCCAGACTTCATTAATTCTGAACTGTTGTAGCTCCTCCTGCATGGCTTCTATCCAGCTTTCATCTGATAAAGCTTCATCAACTTCCTTTGGTTCTATGCAAGGTTGCTGATGTTCTCTTTGTATTTTGACCTTGTTCTGATCCCTTCTTCTATATCACCAATGATGAGATTCTTTGGATGACTGGATTTGTGTTTCCAGTTTCTGTTGAATTTTTCTTTCTGGAATTCATCAGATTCTGAAATATCGGTTTGAGTCTGAATTATTTCTTTTCTGCTTCCTTCTTCAGACTCAGCAATCTTTGGAGAGATTTCAGATTCTTGTATGAGGGGATATGGTTCAGATTCATCTTTTTGAGTCTGGATGTTCTCAACAAACTTTACGTTCATTGTTTCTTCCATTGACTGAGAGCTTTTGTTGAAGACTCTGTATGCCTTGCTTGTAGTTGAGTATCCAAGGAAGACACCTTCATCTGCCTTCTCATCAAACTTACCAAAGCGGTCATTTGGATTTTTAAGAATAAAGCACTTACAACCAAACACACGAAAATACGAGATGTTGGGTTTTCTACCTTTAAAAAGCTCATAGGGGGTTTTCTCAAGAATTGTTCTGAGAAAGACTCTGTTTATGATGTAACAGGCTGTAAACACTGCTTCTGCCCAAAATTGTGAAGGAGTCTTGCTTGCAATCAACATTGTTCTTGCCATTTCTTGTAAAGAGCGATTTTTCCTTTCCAAAACACCATTTTGTTCTGGTGTATATGGAGTAGAGAAATTGTGTTGAAAGCCATTTTCCTCACAAAAGTTTGAAAAGCTTTGATTATCAAATTCTCCCCCATGATCAGTTTTGATGCTTGAAATAGTATAACCCTTTTCATTCTGAATTTTTCTTGCAAACTTTGAAAAGTATGAGAAAGCTTCATTTTTATGAGCAAGAAAAAATACCCATGTAAACCTGGTGAAATCATCAACAATGACTAGACAGTATTTCTTACCACCAATGCTCTGTGTTCTGGTTGGTCCAAAAAGATCCATATGAAGAAGCTGCAAGGCACGATTAGTGGAAACATGATGTATAGGCTTAAAAGAACTTCTTACTTGTTTTCCTAGAGTGCAAGCATTGCACGGTTCTGTTTTTCTGTATCTCAAATCTGGTAGTCCTTGTACCAGTTTCTTATTTGATATTTTTGAGATCTGCTTCATACTAATATGTCCCAGTCTTCTGTGCCAAAGATCTTCATCTTCTTTGACTGAGATCAAACAGTGAGTGTAGTTTGAGTTGACGTCAAGAAGATAGATGTTCCCATGTCTTCTTCCTGTGAAAGTTTGAGAACTGTCTCTACTTGTTCCTGAACAGATATCTTCTTGAAAGTTGATTCTGAAACCTGAATCACATAGTTGGCTTATGCTTATCAGATTGTAGTTAAGACCTTTTACCAATGAAACATCATTGATTGTAAGTCCTCCAATCTCAACAGTTCCTTTTCCAACTATTTTTTTTTTATTATTTCCTCCAAAGGAAACTTTTCCACCATTCAGACTTTGTAGTTCAGCGAAAATACTAGGATCTCCAGTCATGTGTCTGAAACATCCACTGTCCAGGTACCACTTTCTTTTCCTCTTTGTGGTGACCTGCAAAAGTTACAACTTCTCATGTTTTCTTTGGTACCCAAACTTGTTTGGGTCCTTGAAGGTTAGTATAGGCTGTCTTAATGAAGTCTCTTCGAATAGGTCTCCAGACCTTAGGACATTCATTCTCAAAATGTTGTGGATTTCCACATTTTGAGCACTTTAAGGCACTTCGACCAATAGGTTTGACAAAGTTCTTATTGAAATGATTTTTGTAAGCTTGTCGAGGAGGTCTTTGTTTTAGTCTCTCCTTGACCTTTGGAAAATCAATTAAACTTTTATTTTCCTTTACAAATCCAAGACCAGATTTGTTGAAATAAGGAATCTGTACAGAAAGAATATTTTTCAAGGTTTCTGAGCCTTTTGAAAATTTGGAAACCAGTTCTGTAACTTCCTTTTTCAAGGCAGTATTTTCTTTGGAAAGAAAATCTCGATTTTCCTTGAGTTGATGAAATTCTTTTTGAAGAAAATCAATCTTTTCTTTTTGAGAGATCTCCTGTTGTCTAAGTGATGAATTTTCCTTTTTCAGAGAAGAGATTCTTTTAAGAGCAGCCTTGAATTCGAGACATAATTCATCAATATAGTTTGAAACTTCAATAGGCATTTCAGAATGATTTACCTCAATCTCAATTTTTGCATTTGATTCTGAATCTGAGTCTGTATCTGAGTTGGCCATTAGACAGAAGTTTGAGATATCTT
This sequence comes from Syzygium aqueum, assembly GCA_031216185.1. Classification (NCBI taxonomy): domain Eukaryota; kingdom Viridiplantae; phylum Streptophyta; class Magnoliopsida; order Myrtales; family Myrtaceae; genus Syzygium; species Syzygium aqueum. Next base: position 13,137,425 of record CM062235.1, on the reverse strand, counting down.
CATCACTGTCTTCGCACTCTGTATCACTCCATGTTTCTGCTTTTAAGGCTTTCTTTGCCTTCTCGAATTTGGTCTTCTTTTTAAGAAGAGGACAGTTTGGTTTGATATGTCCTCGCTTTCTACAGTTGAAGCAGATTATTTCCTTTGATTTATCTACTTCATCAGAAGTCTTTTTCTTTTCAAAAGGCCTCTTTCCTTTGAGGTTTCTCCCTTTGATCTTCATCCTCTTGTACTTCTTAATGAAGAGAGCTAGTTCTTCATCATCGACATCTTCGTCTTCAGAATCTGCATCAGAATCAATGTTAGTCTTTAAAGCGATTGATTTATTACCTCTGGATTCATTTTCTTCAATCCGTTTTTCTGTTTCGTATGATTGAAGAGTTCCAATTAACTCGGTCACAGAGAGAGGCATGATTCTTTGAGTTTCCCTGATGGAAGTTTTGATGTTCTCCCACTGTTTTGTCAATCCTCTCAGAAGTTTGTTGACTTTCATCACATCTGGAACTGGTTGTCCTTGATACGCAAGACCATTTACAATTTCTGTAAATCCGTCATACATATCGGCAACAGGTTCTTCAGGCTTCATTTTGAAGGATTCATATTGGCCAAGCAGTATGTTAATCTGAGTTTCCTTGGCACGATCTGTTCCTTCATAGGTGATGTAGAGAGTGTCCCAAATTTCCTTAGCTGATACACAGGAAGCAATCTTTTTATACTCAACAGGTGCTAAAGCACAATAAAAAGAATAAATTGCTTTGGAATCTAAAGATTCTCTTTTAGATATCTCAGTTTGAGATAATGGAAGGTCTGTTGGCATATTTTCATCCATCTGCTCTTTTGAATCAGAGGGTTTTGGTCTGACTCCTCTAATGATGACATCCCATTGCATGTGATCAATTGACTTTACGAAAGCCTTCATCTTGTTTTTCTAGATGCTGTACTCCTTGCCATCGAAATAGGGAGGTCTGTTATTACTTTGACCTTCAATGAGACCTGGAGCACCAAAGCTAGCCATATAGATCGTAAGCTCAGAAGTAAAACACTTCAACAGATGAGCAACCTGCTCTGATACCAATTGAAGAGGCTAGCAAGGATCACCTAGAGGGGGGTGAATAGGTGATCTTAAACAATTTTAACAAATTTAAGCGGAAATGATAAAATACAGTTTGAGTCTGAATAATATTCAGATTCTATAAGGACGTGCTGTTGAATGTGCAGTGTATAGAGTAAAAGATTAAGAGATGGAGAAGCTGCACACAGAATTTATAGTGGTTCGGCTTATGATAAGCCTACGTCCACTCTCCCACGCTGACAGCCTACCGGCTGGATTTCACTATGTAATCAAGAAGTTTTACAGATCTAGAGTGATATCACTCTTGTGTAAAATAGGACTTTCTCACACAAACAGGTCTGTAAAGTAACCCTCAAGATTCTAAAGTTGGGCTCAAGGAAGAGAAAAAATTGGAGTAATCTCAGGCTTTGGACTTGATGATTCTTGAATCTATTTTTCTTCTGCTGCTCGTTGATCTCCTTAAATACTCCTCCACTTCCAAACTAGCCGTTGGACAGTCTTCAGAGGATCATCTTCACCTTGGACAGATTTGTATAGAAAGGATTGAGTAGCCGTTGAATGACAGATTCTGAATCCCGCTGATCCTGGTCGCCCATACAATCAGAATCTTGGTTTCCATAAGTAGAGATTAGTCCGTTGTGATAATGTTTGATTGACAATCAAATTGTTTTAGATTGAGTCAATCAAAACCTTCCTTGTGAAATCCAAGCCAGATCACTAGCTGTATTGTTGAGTTCTTTGTCTGCATAATTCAGCGTCTGCGTCTGGAAAATCTTCAGAGTCTGGAAATTTTCTGAGTCTGGAAAATCTTCAGAGTCTGAAAAATTTCTGAGTCTGGAAAATCTTCAGAGTCTGGAAAATTTCTGAGTCTGGAAAATCTTCAGAGTCTGGAAAATTTCTGAGTCTGGAAAATCTTCAGAGTCTGGAAAATTTCTGAGTCTGGAAAATCTTCAGAGTCTGGAAAATTTCTGCGTCTGGAAAATCTTCAGAGTCTTTCCTGCGTCTGAATTTCCAAACCAAAAAGTAACTTCATGTTATTTACGAAAGTTTTGTCAACTTCAAAATCTTTTGGGGTTTTCCTCAACACCATTGACAGTAGAAACATTGGTTCTATCAACAACGCCATCGTTCACCCCTTCTCTTTCTATTTCCACAACTGAGCTGCTTATGTCGATATCCATGGGGGTTGAGCTTTCAGAAATTTTCTCCATTAGTTGTTAAAAGGTAATCTGCATTCCTTGATGAATTATCTACCACCCCTTCAGCACTCTCAGAAACTTCCAATTCTGTCAGAAGTCTGAGCTTTGTCAACTTTTTCTTCCAGTGGAGCAACTCTACTGGTCATTAGAACATTCTCTGAGGGGGCTTCAGTTTTATCTTCTTTCGCCGCCAAAGCTAACATCAGATCCATTTTCTTTGGCATGCTTCCTGAGACAATTCAACTAACCTGAGGGACAGCATCACAAACAGCAGTCTCCTTGTCCTGGGTTGCTTCAGAGCCTCCTGGAGGACCTTTTTTCAAATGCACTGACGCTCTGTCCTTCCTCTGTCATCGAAGAAAGTGAGGGGAGAGTACTGTCTTCTGAGCTAACCTGAACAGCCTGGGACTCATTCATTTGGTCATCACCAACCAGATAATTTCGAGGAGGCACCAACTGATCTGAATGATCTGAAAGCGATGGTTCAGCCACTTCATGATAAACAGAGACAGCATCCATTTTTGTTGATTTTCTGAAGCCATCGAGGTTGCTGCAACGAGGTGATTTCAGGTGCTCCTCTGATGGAGGCTCAGGTTTTTGTTCAGCAACGCTGTCCTGGAAGGCAGTAGGATCAGGCACACTGGAATGGCCATGAATCTTTAGAATTGCTTTTTCTATTTCACAACCACCAGAATCACTGCTGATTATAGTTTCCGAGGAGGGATCCATAGGGCTGTCAACATCAAGAAAAGAAGACTGCCGAGAGTCCCTACACAGAGCCCAAACTATTCACACCAGTCACCATCAGCTCTGCTTCGCCTAAAGATGCCGATGGCACCCTCATTCAGGATGCATGATGATCAAATGAAGCAGATCGTCTCTGAGAAGATTTTCAGTTGATTCTACTGCATCAGTAGGAGCTTTCTCAATGGACTTGAATTTTATTCTCAATGTCATAAGCAGAAGCAGCTTGTCTCTGACAAGGATATTCAGTCGATCCAGATGCACACGTGAGAACTTTCTCAATGGATATGATTTTCATATCATTGTCTTAAGACCATTTTCGAACAGTGTCTTCTTCTCCAAGATTTAAATTTTTTTTATAACTTCTGTGGCAACATCCTTCATCAGATTTTCTCCATCAGGTAGAGTTAAACCAGTACCTGTTTCTGCAGAACCAACAGTGGTGAGGGATGGAAATTCATGGATGCAAGAGCTTTAATAATGAGCCTCATTTGAAACAGAATCCTCTCTCTTAAGAGAGTTCTTTTCACTATCTGTGGTCACATTTTTTAAAGAAATAGCTGACTCCTTCGCATATTTGGAAGTTCGGTCTACAGCCACCTCAGCAGACATCTCACTTGCAACTGATGGAAACTTCGGCGCGTTCACCACTTCACTTTGTCCACCAATCTTCATTTTGCTTGCTGTAATGTCAAATTTCTCAAAACCAGGAGGAACAACAGGCATTTCATCGAGCTTTCTGCAATAACTTGCCCCTGGACAGAACTACCCAAAGAGCCAGTGGCTACCATACTTTCAAGGGCACAGACCATAGGTTTTGAAACAATTGGTAACTTTTTCTCTTCTACTGCTCCACTGTCTTCTCCCTCATGCTGATAACTGCGAATTTGAAAACCAAACCCAGGCGTATCCACTTCTGCAATTGATCTGCCTGAAAAAGGTTGTGTTCATAACACTCTGCTCTTTGTTCACCTCAACAGACGCATCACCTGGACTTTGCAAGATTAAGGTACACTGACTTTCTCCATGCAACCGTTCACCAATTCTAGTTTTGGACAAATGGTTTTCAGACAAATTTCATTCATCATAGAAGCAACATAACAGACATAAGCATTGTTCTTTTGTCCAAAATTGAGGCCTGCAAAAGATCGCATCAGTTTAATGTGATACAAGCCTAGCAAGAGAAACCAAGAGAGGTTGATTTTTACTCTGAGATCTGGATGAAGTGTCCTGGCCTCCTGTTGAGGTGGCAGGTGATTTGAATTTAGAAGGAGATTCAGTTTGGCTCGTAGACTTTGATCTGGACCATCTACTCTATGAGGAACAAATATACCAGAAACTTGATCCTTGGTAACATCTATCAGCTGCTGACCATCGATACCTTGTTTACCAATCATAACAATTGCTTTACCTACCGTTGATTTTGCTGCTTTAACAAGTGACTGAAAAACAGATTTCGTATGCTGACCTGATGAGACATCTGGAACATGAGTTGTAACAGAGGCTGGCTTCCTGCCCCTCCATCTGGGTCAGCTCTGCCCTGGTTTCTATGGGCTTTCCTTGTAACTTGCACAGACCCAGGTGGGCAGGTTAAGGCTGAAACAGCGCTAGGAGCATTCTCCATGTCCTGACAGTGCACAGCGGTACTGCTACTTTGTGAAGGTGTAGAACAATCAAGGCTAATGGATGGTGCAGGCTCGGATGTTGACAAAGCTGCACGCACTCCTTCCAAAGGAGTACTCATTAGTACAGGTAAAGGCAATGGGACTCCACCCCCACTTCCTGGTGGCCCGCCATTTTTTGAAGAAGCAGATGCCACATCAGCTGAAGCAGCACTTTGAATTTGACCCAAGGATACTGCATAAATTCCAAATGCTTAGTAATCTCTCTGCAACTGTTTTAAGAAATTGCCATTTCATCTAATTATTCTTGCATCTGCAGGTACTCACTTGAGACGTCATGGTCACCACCTTAAGCTGTTGATGAGCCCACTGACTGTTTAATTTGGACGAAGTCTAAATTCTTCGCGTCCAGAACAGATCCACATGTAGGTGTACAGAGCTCATCAGCTCTTGCAATCCCAAGATCACCAATTTCAAAACTAAAAACCTCTTGCTTTTTCATCTCATTAACACTTATATGCCTGTTTGGTGTGCTTTTGAAATCAACTACATATCCTGACCAATAGGGACATCAGATAAAGTTGAGATACGGGAGTCTTTCTCCTTCTCCCACGCCTTGGTGCTTCAACACCACTTTAACTTATTTGACTATGCCCTCTCATCTCCAAGGCCATGGAAGGGCTAGAACTTATCAAGGGAAAACCGACAATAGTGGAAGACAGAGGTTAAGGGACTGATGACTACATGGAATTGAGAGCACTTTCGACAACAGGACTCGATATTCCACTCAAATCTACTCCAACTAATGCTGCAGAAGTCGATTGAGGACCTCAAGTTGCAGGAAAAATGGAGCCGCCTTCACTTGGAGCAATGGTCTTAATCATAGTTGAATCAGCAGATTTAGTCTGCTCCTTTTTTGTTGCATCCAGACTAAAAAATTGATCAGGAGCTGTGTGAACCACAGCAGCCCTTTTTCTCCCCCTGCATCGCTCAACTTGGAGCAGTTCGTCCTGGTTCTTTCATCTATCAGAGCAGAATGAGTTCCAGGGGTAGTTTGATGACCAAGAGTAAGAGGAAAAGGAGTCGGCTCGGATGTAGGTGTGAAACCGCCAACAGAATGAGGCATGTCCATAACATCAGTTTTTGAAGAAGTTGATCCCGGAGATTGCTCATGACACGAGGAAGCTGGGTGGCTAGAAAGAGCCTTTTGTGAATCTTTATGAAGTTTAACATCTTCAGTAGGGGCCAAAACAACAGGTACCATTGGAGAAGTATTTGCAGCCACTCATTTTGGTCTTCCTCGTCCTTGTTTAGCTGGATGTGTTGCCTCGTTCTTTAAGTTCACAGGCAATGGCTGTATAGAGGGAGATGATGCAGGCAAAGAAAGTGGAGCAGAGGGCTGTGTAACAATGGCTAGCCCTTTGGGCTCTGTAGGTAAATTTGTTTTTACCTCTCCATCCTTCAACTAAAGAGCTTATTCAACTTGACACATCTTTTCAAATTCCTCCAGTCATTTGCTCTTCATATGACTTCACCTGCGTAAGTAATCATACATTAGAAAGGCCCACTTATAAAACTTTCCATCAGAAATGAGTTTACACATGATATATATTCAGTAAGTACATTCTGTTATTAACAATTTTATCGAGATCAAGCCGCACTTAGTACCTTAACCCATCGAATGGGTTTTGAGCCGAGTTGCTTGAGCTACATTTAGCAAGAAAAGAGGATTTCGGCTTGATGGCATTGTTAATCTAACCAGAAAGACTAGCTGAAAAGTGTTAGGGAGATTGCCTAAATTATAATGCAAAGGAATGATAAATAGCATAGCACAAGTATTTAGAACAGTGCGTTCTGTTGCACAACCCACTGATGAAAATCATACGATATCACAAAAAATCTTCAAATACAACCGCAAGAGCCCATGATTAAAACAAATTTAAGTCTCCAACCAAAGCTAAGACATGTATCAATTAATTATGTAATTTAAATACAGGAAGGATAAACACATGTTGTTTCAAAAGTGGATCTCACGAGTGGTTGTGAGAAATAGTTCTAGGTCATATTAATGTACTGACTTTGACTTTCTTATTGCATGAATGTGGTGGAAAGCTGAACCCAAGCGAAAACTTCAAGTTTCTAGAGTAATTAGTACACCCATACCACAAACTACAACAGCAATTACTAATCAGTATTCTATCAGAAAAAAGGTGCCGTAATCATGTTGTCTTATATAAGGAAAAAAAGGGAGTTACAACCTCAAAATCCAGACAATTTCCTAGATAGGTTTACACATATTTGACAATGGGCCGGTACTGAAGACCTACAAAAGATAGAACATGGCCTGCATAAGATACAATGGGAATAATGCACCTCTTTATAGAGCTAGTGACATATATCTGTTCCTGCTCCAAGGTATGGGATAACATTTCACAGGCCAGGCTTGCACCTTCCTTTGTCAATGCGCATGTCTCCAAGTTCCAGGGAGGACATGCCCTACTACGTAGGGAAAAATGCTTAACAAAGCACAAAATCCAGAGCCAACAAAATGGCCGAAGGGCTAATGCATTAAACTCAATTCAGGACCAGTATCTACAAAACAAGAAATCAAGCGTTGGGAAATCAACCAAGAGATATTAATGACATAGCATATCCTATACATCAATTTTATAACTTTTAGAAGAATACGAAGTTTTTTGGATAATACCACCCGCCTGGGTGGCGCTGCTGGAACGCGCACTCTTCCTCTCGCAAAAGGTTGAGTGTTCGAATCCCGGGCGCTGCAGGGTGACTTAACCGGTGGCACGTGTGTGGTGGCTAGCACGTGTCGCCCCCAGGGTTTACTCCCCTGCTGTCGGCCGTGCGGGGGTTCCCTGGGTTATCAAAAAAAAAAAAAGAAGTTTTTTGGATAATTGAATTAAATTTCATTAACAATTACAACATGGCATAATGCCTTCTCTTTTTTTAAGGCCGGCAAGACGGATCCAGAGAGAAACATTGACGAGGAAAATATGCTAAAAGTTAAAGGCCAATCATGTATCTTCACTAAACTACCAATAAATTCTCCATGGCAAAGTGCTAAGTACCTATTGGAAACTATGATCACACTGCTTTCTTTCCCTTAATGGTCCTCTCCAGCTCCCATTCCTCTCCCCCACTGCCGATAAAGTTTGAAAGAGGTATTACTGATAGCACCCTAAGTAATATGTGAAAGTCCACCGAGGATATGAATAACCCCTTTCATCAGTCAGAATAGTATAAAACACGAACGACAGCTGCTTTTGCTAGGCAAGTACGGCGAGGGAAAGAATGGTACCAAAGCTAAGACCTTAGAATCCTATTGCCATGGTCATTAAGAATGCAAACCAGAAATAAACAAGTTGTTTGAAGCTGTTTGTCAGCTAAATAGAAGCTCTTCTGTTGTTGGCAAGCCAACAAGGACAAACAACGGTGCTTCCAGGAAAGATAATGTGAAAACGCCCACCTTAAAGATAAATCCTTGAATATATGGAGACTTATACCTAGGCAAACAATCCATAGCAATTCTAAGCACAAGAACTGCTTGACTACTGATTTAAATGTGAAGCTTCACTCCTGCTAAGGCCTGCTAAGGAAGTTGATCTTCTTCACGTGCTACATATAATAACTTTAACTATCCAGAAAGGAACTTCATTTCCATAAATGCAGCCCTAAATACAGACCATCTCAACTATAATGGATTTCAGCCTACTTACCAACATAAAGGAGTAAGTAAGAATTCGGCATATGAGAACCGTAGTTCATGTGTAGCTGATATGCATGCTCATACATATGCACATTTTTCATAATGCAGATGTCTGACCTCACTAATACAGTAGCCAGAGCCAAATACTACAGTGATTTTTTAGGGCACAATTCCCATTACCAAAGCTGCATTCAATTCCATAAGTTAAAGAATTGTCCAACAGAGGGACCACCCTTCCTCATCACCAGTACAATAATTTCTTTGATGTTAACAATCTCAAATCTCATGGACTGCCTCTAAACCTCCAATACGAAAAGCAGAAGATATTGGAAAGCTAAAGCTAGAAATGGATCGGATACTGATAATCCATTCTGAAAAATTTTTAGCCAAGTGCCATTTAGGAAGACAAAATTGCAATATGACTAACAAAAGTTAAGGATACAAAAGAGGTATCACCAGGAACGAGAATATTGCTTTAGCAGATCATTCAAATCTGCTGCCAGCACTAAAGAAGAACTAAAGAGACCACATAGGGAAACAAAACGTATAGATTGAAGCTGAAAGCACATGTTTAGCCAGATAATGTCAAGCTAAGTAAAATTGTTTGTTCCCAAATTCTTTGCAGAACTCTTCTCTAGATTGTAGTCCACCTTAGATATCAGTCTGACCTAAGAGCACTATGCAAACCATGGTGGTATTACCAAATAGCTAATTGTAACTTTATGGCATTCTCATCCAAGATCACATCATAGGAGACATAGCAATTCTGATGATCCATCAACTAAGTTGTGAGTGGCAGCCATTTCCTTCACGAATCCTTTTGGTCAGATCTGAAAGAAGAGCATATTTGTTACTTTTGTAGCAAGCAGTCATAAATGCAGCTAATGTTACACGATTCACTCTGGTTTCCTTGTCGTTAATTTATGGAAGAACGGTGCTGCCACTCCCACTTTTTTCTCACTGAAAAGCTTCCTCACTAATGTATTCACAGTTTGGATCCAAAGTTTATTTTCTAATCTTTCCAAAATCAACAATGCATTGGCAGTTTCATCTTTTTTGCAGTTTTCATAGGCGAACGTCAGTCGAGTAACCTCGATTGGGGAAAATCCTTTGTCTATCATTGAGTCATATAGTCGACGAGCCTCCTTCAATCTGGACTCTTTGCAAAGTGCGCTGATCAAAGTGATACTATCAGGGAGACACCCATGGTCACTTATCCTGTGGAAAAATTTTATAGCTAAGTCGGCATTCCTACACCTACAGAGTCCACCAATCATAAATGTGTAGGTTTCTTTGGTAGGAACTAAGCCAAGCCTGATTGCTTCTTCGAAAATCTTTTTGCTTTCTTTCATTCTCTTTTGCTTACATAAGGCAGAATCATTATGGTGTATGTGTGTATATCAGGTTGCACAGCAAGTTTAATCATCCTGCTCAGAAGTGCTAGGGCTTGCTCAAGCTCGCCCTCTTGCGCTGCTCGTATATGAGTATACTATAGGTGAACAGATCAACTTCCAGTCCACTTCAGGAACATTTTTTTCAGCATTTTACAAGCCTCTTCAAACCTACCTCTCTTACAAAGACCACCAATAAGCACATTGTACGTACAGATGTTAGGACTGAAGCCTGCATCTGTCATTATGCCCATCAACTCATATACTCTTCCGAAATTCCCACCTGTACAATGGCCATCAATGAGACTCGTGTATGTATTGGTGTTAGGAATCAATCCCTGTTCGTGCATTCTACCAAATAACATCTCTGCGCGGTTCATCTTGTTTTCTCTGCAATAGCCACTGATCATGGCAGTGGATGTATGCACATTCGGTTTGTAATTTTCACTGCGGACTAGCTCAAGGAAGAGAGTCCAATCGCATTATCACTCCAACCCTTCTTGCAGAGACCACCAATCAACGCCGTACGAGTATACACCTTTGGCTTCCAACCTTTTCTAACCATTTCCTCCCGGAGCTCAAATCCTTGCTTAATGCTGCCTTTCTTGCCTAACCCATTGATCAGTGAGGTACAATTTAACACATTCGGTGTCAAACCCATATCAGCCATCTTCTGCAAATACCAAATAGCTCGAGTCATAAGCCCCTTCAGATTAGATACTTGAAAGTGGTGTAAGAATTTCTATCGTCAATAGGCTTGAAAGTCATTTTGAAACTAGAAAGTTCAAGTTGGAGGAATCACGTCCATTCTTATTGCAAACTTACTGGAGAATGGTATACGAAGCAAAGCTTTTGAAGTCACTTTCTTTGGTTAACCTGGATTGGAAAAGGTACGTACATAAAAGCAATATAATCATATTTCATTAATTCACGATTCCGATGGATTCCAATATGGTGTCTAGAGTGCACAACAAATTCGTCGATTGAAAAGGATGGCGCGATAATTACTCCTTCGTCATCTTATTAATCTCTCTTTCGTGTAGTGTCGAACTCCATTGCCTCTTCTTTTCCTGAGAACAGTAATTCAGGCGATCGATGCTTTTCCTAGGCCGAACTCTTTTTCCTGGGCTAAGTTGTAGCTTCCTCTTCTTGCATATTTAGTGGCTTTAGATTGTTTCACTCTATATTCTATATGAAGTCGACACATGCTTTCAACCCGGTCAGAGAAAGAGGGAGGGTATCCTTTCGTCCTCGCACTTTCCTTCTGCCAAGGCAAAACAAAATAGCAATAGAGAGGAGAGCGGTCATTCCGTACACACACACACGCACAGAGAGATGCTTCCCTGGGATGAAGGCTTATTCTGGTAGATCAATGATCCGATATTTTGCATGCATTGAGGGTTCATATCAGAGATGTCTCGAAACTCGTTCTCCATATTGGCTGGTACGACATGACACGCATGATCCTTGGCTTCAATTTCATATCTAGGTCTTCCATATTAGAAAAAGACAGATGAGGGGAAACAATTTATTCATACGAGGGAGGGGAGTAAATTAGTGTGACCATGAGGAGGGTAGATTTGACCTAGGTTAACCTGTGAAGCACCAAAACTTTAAGGGTGTCTAAATATGTAAAATACAAGTCGTCCTCATTATTGCTGGGATACACTAGAGGTGAGCATAGTCGGGGTAGGCGGGTCCTACAATGACACTAGAAACGGTTCATTAAGGACCGGTTCCAAAAAATTGGATCCAGAAACTGCCCGGGGAACCCAACCGTCGACTCGATTCGGTTCCCAAGTAAGTCCATGAAACCGATCCCACCAAGGTTCACACAAATGGAGGATGCTCAGACACACAATCCAAGAGACAAGCATATGACACAAACCAAAAGTACTCTTTTGGAATCAGGTTAGTCAAAGGGCAAGAGCTCAATCAAAAATAGCTACACTTGCCTCTCAGCCTTCCTACAATCCTTTCTATCTTATCCTAGGAAATTGATACTTATCGCACCGCTAGCATGCTTAAAAACTACCTAAATCTCTGGTTTAGCTATTGCCTTTCAATCTCTCATTATCACAATGGTGCAAGGTCCTGCAGTTGATAAGGAAAGTGCACGTAAAATGCACTGTGCAATTTTCCACTTACTTTTTAACATTTGGAGTTCTTTTGTTTTAAGTGTATCCGAAACCATTTAAAAGAGATCACTAATATGAAAATAAAAATGAAAATAATTTTATCTATAATCCACTTAATTTGAAATTAAGTCAAATACATGATTAAGCCTCTGCGAACGACACTCTTGGATTGGACGCTAGGTCCACGAGCGCAATCTCCTCAGGCACTTCTATCGGTACATCAGTGGGCGCCTCCACAGGCGCTGCAGCGTGCACTGCTCTGGGAGATTGATGGCAATGTGTCCACCACCACAAGAAGAAGAAGCCGCCAAGGAATCCAATGGCGGCAGTCCTCGCCAACCACTAGCAAGGCTCGCCCTCGCTAGCGACGGCAAAGCGATCCTCGCCATGGTCGGGTGAGGCTGGACCTCACCGAATTTGGCGAGGTCGTGCCTCGCCCAGCTGCCGGCAAGGTCGACCTCGCCAGGGGCCGGCAAGGTCAACCTCGCCTAGCCATGGTGAGACTTGCCTTCGCCGTCACTAGTGAGGGCAAGGGTGAGCCTCGCTAGTGGCCAGCGAGGACCTCACTGGCCTCTAGCCGGTTGCTGATCTGGTGACCAACTAGAGGAAGGCAGGGGAAAAAGAAAATAAAAATTCAAAAAATTATTAAAATATTATTAAAAGTTGTCCACATTAACGCCGGTGATGGCCTGTCGGCCGGCTAGCATCCACGTCAGTAAAATCCGATCAAAATTGATCAAAAGGACTGAATTGGCACAAAGACAAAAGGTTTATGACTAAATTGGCATCAATACAAAAGGTTTATGACTGAATTGGCACCAATGCAAAAGGTTTAGGACTAAATTGACACCAAAAAAAAGTTTATGATTAAATTAACACAAATATAAAAGGTTTAGGACTTTTTTTACACTTTTTCCCGAACTATATGTCTCGATCAAAGGTATTTGGACTTAAAACTCACGAGAGATTTATGAGATACCGAATCACTTCATAGTTCTATTTTGCCCATTGTTTGTAATATATGAATATGCACATCACATCGCATCATGAGCTTTGATGCAATTTTCTTGTTGTAGATGTAACGATTGAAAAAGAGAAAATTACGGAGCTCAAGATGCATTCGTTTCGCAAAAAATGAGTGATTTGAAAAGTATTTTTCAAGCAATGATCGCTCATATTGTTTAGAATAATAAATGAATGGAAATTTTTTTCATTACCCACGAAAATAGTTCGGCATAGATTGTTATCGACGATGAAAATATTTCCATTGACTAATTTTTTCAAATGATATAAGCAATCATTTTTTGAAAAATATTTTCTAAATCACTTATTTTCCGCAGAACAAACGCACCCTGAAACAATGTTCCCCTTTCTTTAAAGATTATATAGTATGAAACGATTTTTTAAAATAAACAGCCTCAGGATTGAAAATATTGAATACTAACTGAAAGAAACAGTTAGTGAGAAATTGAGAAAAAAAAATCTGAAAAAAGGGAAGCTTTTACTTACCACCATTTTAAACTTGATGTTTGTGGAAAATCTTTAGCCCTCCCAAAGCACGATTTTCCCGAACGTCCAAGTCAATCGCACCTGTGCAGTGCACGGCCGGAATGTCATGCTCCAAGAACACCTAAATAATTCTCTAGCGACTTCCTGATGATTAACTTTGCAACGGGATCGAAAGACAAAGGATTGGTGGTTGATATACAAAGATGATACTTCGACTTGCGCTACTAGCCGTCTAATGTGGTCACTCAGCTCGGGTTTTTTTGGATGTGAGACGTGCATGTCTCAAAATAATACGTGAGAGGTACATATAACTGGCTGCAAAACGGGGCAAATCCCGGAAAGCTGCAAAACAAACCACGACGGGCAGATTGTGGAGTTTAATTTGAACATTTCGACGATGTTTGCACGTGCTTAATTGGGTGCTGAAAGAACGGTAGACATCCGAATATATCAGAAAAATTTATATATGTATGTTCTCCTTGTTTCATATAATGAATAGCAATGGTGATTATTATTTGTTGTTCCCTCTCGAACCGTTGATATCTCCATGAAACAAGTTTTCTACATACGTTAGGAAAGAGGTTGTAGAACAGACCATGTAAAACTTTAGCGATGCGGGTTGAAAGACTAAGTACAGTCACCAGCTAGATGAAGATAAGAACTTGGTAATTCTATGGAATGCCATGAAGATCAATGTCTTTTGGGATGCTGTCCAAAGTAAAATGTCCGAGCCTCCCGGTTCGGTACAGATTTAGTAACTTCTCGGAAACTCTGATACAGGCATCTGCTTCGCCTAATTCCGAGGGGATCCTAAAAGCTTCTCGCAAAGCGGCCAGTTGTTGCTCGATAAGCCTCAGCACATCTTTCTTACGTCTCATGTCGACACGCGTGGAGGAAATGCTCTCATAAAGGACGCGGCGGACATCTTGCACAATGAAATCCTGTCATGGAAGGACATGTAAGGTCTTAGAGCAAAAATTCGTGGGGACAACAACCATAAACCCACGAAGAGAAAAGAATGTACGTCATACAAGGACAAATAACAAGGCATGTGAAGCCTTTGCTCGTGACATCTTGTTCTCAACAGGCTAACGTCAAGTTTTGGCAGGGTAGCCCTCTGGGCGACTCTTCAGTCAGGTTAAACTTATCAAAGCCATTGTGTTTTGACTTACGCAAAAACTATTGATAGACTTGGCAATAAACTCTCCATGAATGTGCAAGAAAGACAGGCCTCTGATTTCATCATTACAATCGTTCTAGTTTCCACCTCTCCAAGAAATTAAAACTTAGAGACCAAAATGAAAGGAAAGAAAATGAGCACTTGACAATTAAATGCAAGATCTTCCTTGATTTACATAGGAACAAGCTCTTCGACTCCTATTAGGTTACTTTCCTTTTGCTTCCAAGGAACAGGAAAATTACAGCTAGAGACATGAAAACAGTGAAATCCTTCTTGACTCCGATTACCAAGGAGATTTGTCATCCTATACTCAGAAAATCAACAACACTTCCTATAACCGTCTGCTTTAGAGTTTTAACGTTACTGGCAGGGAGACGGAGCAGGAGTTGCCTGACTACAGATATGTTGTCATACTCTCATTATCTCACCAGCATTAAAACACTTCAGACTAAAAGGAATGCACCAAATCCACCTCAATGATCGATTTCCTTCTGACAATCGCCTAATCTACCATGCTCCCGTTCTATTTTCCATGTCTGTGTTGCGTCCTCTATAAATCTGAAAATTCTACTAGGTATTCCCGATTCAAAAGAAAGTAACCAGCAACAATAAGAGTTAGCTCACATTCACCATTCGAGCACTATTTCATCAAGGTAGGAATGAAGTTGTTTCAACACGTTAACACCATGTTAGATGCATATGGAAAGAGGTACACAGTTTTCAGTTACCATTTGGTATCCATCTAAGCAAATAATTCAGAATCAATTACAAAACCCAAATGATGGAAACCGTCCATATGAATAATTAAACTGACCAGAACATGCAATCTTTCTGTGATAATACCTGGGTATGATCTGAGGGATACTGCCTTTTCCTTCTCGTTTCAATCTCAAGGCTACCTGAATATTCTTCTCTGGAATCCACACTCAATCTGCCAGATCCTGCGGTTGACAGCTTTGCCCATTGTTCATATTCTTTACCTGAGTCAAGTATTGATAGGAAGAACTGCGCGAGTTGTTTTTCTCCAGCCAAGGAATCGCTAATTGTACCTGAACTTGCAATAAAAAAATCTCGGCTCAGATCATCTAAATTGGAAGTTCAACAATTTCAGCTCGCCAATTGGAAGATCACATGGGTGAACTGCTTAGAATAGTTGACAAAAAAAAACCACTGTTAGAGCTAATTAATACAATATACTCTAAGAAAAAGAGACTTTTAATATAATCACAACCATACCAATCAAAGCTAGCTTGGAGCTGGTCTCAAAGTCAAAAATAGCTGGAGGCAAGACTCCTGGAGTGTCCAACACATAAACATTTGGATTGCTGGCAATCTGATGAAATCACGTTCCATAGGTAGATGGCCATTATCAACATAAGAACATTCCAAGTGAAGAAAAATGAGTATCAGTACCATAACACAGCAAGCATAGAGAAACCAGTATTTCTCACTGTACCATAAAGGAGAGATCCTTGGCGCTCTATCTTTAAAATTACCATTTCATATCCCAATATTAGGGTAAAATGACGACAAGAGAGAAGGACAACATAGAATTTTAACCGGCCAATCACATAGCATTGATCATGCTCTGATACCATTTATCAATTTAAAACCCTCTATTCTTGATCTTGCCATGAACAATACCAGAAAGATAAAAAGTAATCAACACATATGAATATCTAATGCTTACATATAATGTGGAAAGAAACCTAACATCTAAAGCAAACGATCTGTTTAACTTCTTCACTCCTCTACACACAGTTTCTAGAAAAGATAGCATATCTGAGTGTGCATCTGAAGATGAAACAAGAAAAAGAATAGATAGAGCTTCAGTGAAGGAAGATTAACTGCATACCTTCAAACTGCTAATATCTTTCGTCTCACATGGCTCTGAGCTCACTGCTGCATGCTTCAACTTTCCTTTCTCTGTGAAAAAGCTCATTTTGCATTATATTAGGATGCATTCACACTTTTATCAAGGAATGGCCCTGAGCAGAAAAGATATGGAGGTAGGAGGGACAGCAGAAGAGTTATTTTGCTTCCACTGTCCAAGCAAAACATAAAAAGGGCAATTTGTGAAGGAATTAGATCTTGCATCAGATGCAATAAGAAGATTAGTACCCGCCGCATTTATCCTGCCAATTTTATGCAACGAATTGGCCAGGGCAGACTTTCCAGTGTTAGGGATTCCAACTAACATAATTGCTGCAGTGCTGCTAGAATTATCCATCTTTTTCAACTCTCTTACTTTGGCTTGTAAGAAATTCAAAAACTGCAAGATGTCAGCTGTCATCAACAACTGTTTGATAAAGTAAAAAAAAATTATATGCGTATATATATATACACACACACATAAAAAAGCCTCATAAAAAGAAAAATCTTTAACTAGAATTAGTGTATGTGTGCGTGTATGTATATATCAATAATAACTGGCTGCTGTTGCAGTCCTTATATACCCTTCTACTCAGATGGAAGACTTAATCGAAGTCCCACTTATTCTGAAAGTGAAAGCTACACTGACTTTTAAGTCGTACTTAGAAGGTTAAATTCTCTGAAATTTATTTGATGCAAGGATGCTCCTGTCAATCCAGGAAAAAATACAGGCAATAGTTTTTACCTGCTTAATATTTTCCCTATTATGGGAATTCACAGCAAAATATTCGCAGTTTTGCAGCTCAAAGTACCTCATCCACTCCTATATATGAAACACAGCACTAAGTTACAAGGAGTTATCCAGGGTGAGAAGATAGAGTTTGGAAACAATAAATATTGCCAATGTCTAAGTTGAATATATGGAGGGAATACTGTGACACACAGAAACACGGCAGCACACTATGTAACTCACCCCAGACACTAACACTAAGCATCAGAAAAGAATGACACAGCTAAATTTTCAACAATAGCATATTGTAACTAAATTATCAACAATAATTCAGATGAGGCCAATCCGACTTCCTTATATTAAGACTGAATAAAGCATAAAAAGAGAAGGCGACTCACAAACTCAGAAAAAACTATGACCAGTGTCGATCAACAATTACGGTCACACGTTATGGACGCTCAGCATATATAAACTCAGAAGAAAGTTTAGATATGCAGTGTAACAGCTGTAACTTACCTCTAAAAATACACATCATCTATTGTCACGCATTAGAAACATTAAAGTCAGCTTTACACATACTAAGCCTCAAGCCATCCAAGAGCAAATATGCATGCTTAGATTAGCGGCTGGAATAATGCAAATCAATCTTAAAAGTCTGAAAGATTAATCTCATCAAGATCAACCAACATGGGATACCAGGAGCACCACCTTGGTACGAGAACTGTTCGCGAGGTCCATCTTGTTCAGCACCACAATTCGCCTGGATGGAGATGGGCAATTCTTCAGTAGCTCAAACTCAGATGACAACGGAACCTGGGCAACCCAAAGAGGGAAAGCAGCGGACTATAGAATCGCCTGACCCAATAAAAAACATGAGAGAGAGACAGAGCACAGCACTCATTTCATAAGCATTTCCGCACGGGAAAAATTTAAAAACATGGCTCTGATCTTCTCATCTTAAATGCCAACAAGAGAACGTGAGGAAAAGCTGCCACTTCAGAGAACCATTAACCGACAGGACTCACAAGCGAATATCCGTTGAGGCATTTCATCGAACAATCGGAGTTCACTCGCGTAACGGGACAATAAGGAAAACGGACCAAAAGGGCCGATATGATTACCCTGGCGTCCCTGACTTCGAGGACGAGATCGGCCAGGGGGAGGCGCTCGGCGATCGCGCGGGACGCGGCGGCCATGTGAGGGCCGTACCACCACGCGGACGCCCTGTTCTTGGAGGCTCTCTTGATCACCGTGCCTATCCGCTTCACCAGAGCAGCCGTCGCCGTCTCCATTGTCATTGCTTCTTCTTCTTCTTCTTCTTCTTCTTCTTCTTCTTCTTCTTTGTGTATTTTGAAAATCGGTTAGAAGCAACGGTCCGTGATTCTCAACGAGAGTGACGGTTAAAGTCCTGTTCAGTGACGAACGGTCTCTTCAAATATCTGGGTCTTCTAAGTCTCACATGGTAAAAACACTTTTTTGTCACTTCATGCTCGAGAAATTTAAGGTTGTCCACCCCTCTTCTACTTTTTATTTCAAGGGATAATGACACAAGCCATGTCTGAGCTTTCGCACAATGTATAATTTGATCCATGAATTTTAGCCTAATGTTTAATGTGGTCCCTGAACTTTTAGTTTGTTCGATGTAATCCCTGGACTTTTAGTTCATGAACTATATAAAAACGTTTAATATGGTCCCTGAACTTTTGGTATATGTTTAATGTAATTCATGAACTATATGAAAATGTTCAATGTGATCATTAGACTTTATATGAAATGTTCAATATAATCTTTGAACTTGAGTTAATGAAAGGACTACATTTAATATTTTTATATAGTTTAGGGATTAAATTGAACATGTACCAAAAGTTCGAGGACTTTTCATTGAACAAATTAAAAGTTCAAGAACTACATTACACATTGAGTTAAAATTCAAGAATTACATTGAACAAATAAAAAATTCAGGGACCACGTTATATATTGGGCTAAAATTTAGAGACAGTTTATGTCATTTTCCCTTATTTCAGATTCATCGTGTACTTTTTAAATTTGGTCCGGCGATTGTTAAAATTGAGTTAAAATTTGGTCCATCGTTATATATACATTACACATTGAGTTAAAATTCAAGGATTACATTGAACAAATAAAAAATTCAGTGACCATGTTATATATTGGGCTAAAATTTAGAGACAGTTTATGTCATTTTCCCTTATTTCAGATTCACCGTGTACTTTTTAAATTTGGTCCGGCGATTGTTCTGATGAGTATTTCGCCAACGATGGTAGTACTGAGCAGGATGCACAATTCCGAAGGAGGCAGAGTCTCGAAAATTCAGCTAGCATTTCGATCAGTGGACTTCCTTCTTGTTAGTTCCGGTATTAGCGTCACCATTCGCTAATTTTCGGCAATTTTGCTGTGGTCTACATGACCTTCATACGTAAGTCAAGAGCACAATCTTTGTGGTGGACTTGTGAAGCGAGGTCCGCAGTTCCGAGCTTTCCATTCCGAGTTGTATTGGTTCGGTTTGGGTTAGTTCAGTTCGAGCCTGTAGTTTCATCAAACTATTTCGAACACCTTACCGTTCAAACGAAGAGCAATTTTGCACGCGACATAAAATTTCAATTCATCCCGAGGAATACGAAGAAACACCAGTATAGTAAAGAGCAATTAGTCCCGGACACATCATTCTCGCAAACTTTCTCATTCATGCGAATATCAACAAGGGTTACGAGGACCAAAACATTCATTAAACTGTAGTGAAGATCATCCTGCATAATAATTGGACGATCCATGAAATGAAGGCCGAGAAGCCAAAACAGACCGATGTGGCTGGTGGAGATTCAACTCACAACACAGCAAATTGAACGTAATTCATACCCGATTGCTCGGCACGATATGGCGTTAAGCCGCCCCCTAACTAGAAACCTGGCTACTCAACTCTTTACTATCATCTCGCATCTCATTCTCAGTGAAACTGCTATATCCAGGAGAGAAGGAAACTGGAGGCGACAAAGTGAAAAACAAACCCCTCGAATGTCTTTCCGGAGGAATCTCCGTCTCTGACCCCCTCGCTGTATAGCACAAGTTGAAGCAGAGAGAAATGGCTCGGCACGTCGGGACTTAATCAACTGCGCCAGCTGTTCTGCTTCTTCACCTCAAAGGAAGCGCCGTCATTGAGCATGTCCTGTGCATCGGTTTCCATCTCGAGCTTCGAGAGGGCGAAAGCCTGCATATAGAAGGCGGTGGGCCACTCAGGCAAGCACACCTGAGCCTGCATCGCATCTCTCAGAGCAAGCTCCGGTTGGCCAATCATCAAGTACGAGAGTGCTCGCCTCACGAAAACAGTACCAGAAGGGACCGACATCATTGACACCAACTGTGTTTCAATCAAAGTGAACTAGCGTTGGTGCAGGCAGTTATAGGAAAATATTGAAGGGCGATGAAATAACAGAGATACTCGTCGGTCAGAAGTTCCTAACATGATAACATTATGTCTGGTCAATATATAAAGTACATGGGAACTATTAGCAACTGGCATGGATGTAAATTTTGAATGCAAGCACATTCAAACAAACTAGGTCTAGGAATTATTAACTAGAGCTTATTGCATGAAATCACAGCACAGTCGATATTATGCTCACGTCAAAGTTGCTATGAGTGTAGTACCTTTGAGTAGTAATCAATCGCATTCTTGAAATCTTTGTCCCTAAAAGCAATATCTCCAAACTTCTTTGTGTTCAACATGTCTTGTACTTGCTGCGTCCATTCTTGGAACGAAAGCTTCACGAGAATCGCAGATAAACAATTACACCGGCCGAGTAATGCCAGAAACATGTAAATATGAGAGCTTTATATAGAGCCACAAATAGACAGGTCATAAGCAAAAGCCATGACATAACAGGGATTTTGCACAGACATCAATGTTTTCATGACCCAACACAAGGATTGGACCAAGAGGAAGGGACAAGTTTTAAAGTTACTATCTAGAATCTCTCAAAGAGATACCGAGGCAATCCAACCCATAAAGGAACTAAGAAGCATCTTATTGCCTAAAGATACTCGTGGGACTGTTTCATTTTGCCTTTCACAGCAAATCATTTTGCTTCCACGCCATTTGTCCAGTCTCTCTCTCTTACTTCACATTTCATTTAGAAGACTATCGGGTATTTGGAACATGCACTATCAACTCAAAGCTAGTTCGCTGCGGTTGGCTACATCAGGATACAAGCAGTGGATGATCACTGTGATTTAATATAAGTTCTGTGCGCTATATGTTTGTCTACCAGGGTAAAATGACAGAATGCTACAGCTCTAAATCACCTCATTTTCTGCACCTTCTTCATCCTTATAACCAGTCTTGAGCAGTATGTCATGTACAGCTGTAAGGTCCATCCTAGCGCATGCCTTTCCAAGCGGCGATAGCATAGTTGGAAGCACTACAGGAGTTTTAGTTATACCCATAAGAACATGCGAAGCCACCTGATGGTAAAATGCACATATTAGCGAAGGAAAAGAGCTATCCGTGAATAGAATCAAGAATTCCTGACAAATCTACAGCTCAATTAGTAGGAAGCCACTAAAATGGCACTTGAGATTCTGCACCTCTTTCTCCTTCTGGAGAGGCGCAACCGATGACAGGAGGAACTTGATGTCAGGCCTTTCTCTGGCCTCATACTGCAGACATTTTGAGGCTAGCTCAACCAATTCAGATGCATCTTCATTAACATATTGTCCTTCCAAGGATGAATCCATTAGCAATAAAGAATTTTTACCCCTTATCAAATCCAGAGCCTACAGTCACAAAAACATAACCGAATTGGTGAAAAGTCTAGTGTGAATTTTGCAACTGACACAGACTTGGGGAAAAGAACGCCAATTAGCAAATGAAGAGAAAAAATGTATGTCACAGTGCAGCTTCATTCCTTAAGCACAGACACAAAGTATTTGCATCATACATCAGACCTTTCCTGCAAGATTTTAGGCCCTGTTGCCTGGATTTAACTCACTGAACTACCCAAATTCGGGAGAACCCTTGATCTGTCCATCCTCTATAATGAGGGTGATTTTCAATACACTCGGAGGAAATTAGATTTCCGGATAGAATAAAATATTGGAGCAAAACCGTCAAGGGTGATGCCCATAACTCCTCAGATACCTAAGAAAGACAGTATGTCTGATAATGAAAAGATTTGATATACAACTTAAGTATGGAATCCAGAGTCCTTACATGGCTTGGAGGGATATGCTTGCCACTCAAAAGATCTAGTAATACAGTCCCATAACTATAAATCACACTCTCGGGGATGACCCTTCCTGAAAATTGAAGCACCGACTTTCAGAAAGCAGCTATACAGAGAAGTTTCAACTCCAATTACTAAAAATAGATTACAATCATAACAGTTCTTTCAAGCATGACTCAAGGTTGAAAACAAAGACATAATAGAAGCCTAACGAATTATAAGCACAGAACCAAGAATCAAGAGCCTCGCGTCTACCACTTGTCGTCAAGTCCTAAAAACTCTATTCCGATGTCTCCAAGGCCAATTCCCTACTTTAGCAGATACATCCTGGAGACATAACAAGGCCTGCCTTATATTAGAAGAGATGCAACCACTTTGCAAGTATAATGTTGGCCCAAAGGGGACAAATATAGTCCTATAGACACTTAAAAAGCATCCCATGGCAATACCGGCTTCTGGAACTGCATAAATTCATGGGAAGAATGTAGATCCTTCTTCAAAGGTTTACCATAATATAATTATGTCATAGAAGTTCTATAACATGAAGTGTTCGAAGGTTATATTCATATCATATTCACACCAACCATGCTATGTCTTGCCCACACAGGAGAAGAAGCCTCACTAAGAAAATAGATGGCTTAATCATGCTTTTAACTGTAAAATGAATGACACTTTTGGATATCAGCAGACAAAGAGGACAATAGCTCAAATGATTTTTTCTTGTTCTTCTACCAGCTAGGATTTTGGGGGGCAAGTTAGTAGATCTGACAACAATATTTGTTACTGGATAAGATAATAATCATCCAGAGATAAACAGTTCAACTGATTACTGATTAGACAATAACATGGATTATATAGGAAGGGTTACTATGGTTAGCAAAGTCCAGGTTCTGACATACAAAATTTCTATTTATTGGCTATATCACAAAGAGAAATCATCTTTCAAATTTTAGCAAAGGACTGCAGACAAACTTAATTGTTTCTACCTTCTTCAACCTTATTATCTGCTATCAAGTATTTGTACAAGTCTGTAGCCTATTTCCCAGTAGTTAAAGGAGTTTGCACCTCCTTAGCACCCTCACATGCAATCCATAATCAACTGATCAAGAAAACATACACAAAGAAGGGCCAGCCACACTTACATCATACCTATGTACTATGTATCATCTCGAACAGAAACAGACCTGTCTGTAGCAATTCTGGTGGAGTGTAAGCTAAATCGGTACTGTAGGTTTTTCCATTCCAGCTGTTCTTAATAAGGCCAAAACTTGATAACCGACTTTCAAGTTATTTAGGAAAGGATTGCAAACAAACTTAATTATTTCTACCCTCTTCATCCTTGTCATCTCCTATCAAGTATTTGTACAAGTCTGTAGCCTATTTCACAGTAGTTAAAGGAGTTTGCACCTCCTTAGCCCCTCACATGAAATTTATAATCAACTGATCAAGAAAACATACAGAAAGATGACCAGACCAGCCACACTTACATCAAGCCTATGTACTATGTACCACCTAGAACAGACACAGACCTGTACGTAGAAATTCTGGTGGAGTGTAAGCTAAATTGGTACTGTAGCTTTTTCCATCCCGGCTGTTCTTCATAAAGCCAAAACTTGATAACCGAGGGTCACCATCCTGCAATAATAACAAATTCAGTTTCAAGGATAGTAGATAGTCCACAGCGCGACATCGTCTTTCCTCTAGAATGAGGAAGCAAGAAAACAGAGACAAGTGAAATCTCATTTAGGATACAAATGCAACTATGGTATTAGTCATCCAGAAATGACATCTATATGTACAAATAAGCAAATCCACTTTCTTCCTGTCCCTTGTGAATGCTTTGCATCTAAACATATCAATTTATGGCAACCTCATCACCTTCTGTGGCCAACACACATTTTAACAATCCAAAGTATGAGACAGAATTGCTTACATAAGAGAAAGTCAAACAGATACATATTATGTACAAAGTTTGGGATACTCGATTTCCTCATTATACAACCAATTTCGAAAGAAAAAAAATCCTTACAAACAAAAGCTTCAGGTTATTTTTGCGTAGAATACAAAGATCTTTTAGCGTGTAGTAAATATCATGGAGTTCTGGTTCTCTACACAGATATTCATGGATAATATTATCCTGCAACTCAAGTTCCATCTAAAAATAGGCAAGATGATCTTTGGAAACCATCTTTGTTATCTAGACAAATACCTCATCAAAGAGAACTCTGTATGCATTCAAATCATGATAGATTTTCCGGTTTTCAGTACTGCAATGGTCGAGTGCCTGTGCAATATAGTAAGCAACTCTAACCCGCATCTCCCAAGGCAATGGCTGCTTCTCCCCTGCAAAACGTGACAGATAAGATTGGAAAAGAGTTAAGAAAAGGCACACCAAGCTAAAATACAAATCCTTCAATACTGATTTGTCATTAAAGAAATGATAACAAGCATATTGGGCCCTAATGGACTTCTGAAATGAGACAACCAATTCTGCCTTCTTGGGAACATGAAATGTGCAATCCAATTAGCAAGTTAGATAGTTCACTTCATAAAATAGGATAAAAAATGTTAGTCTATCCACACTTCTTGTCTATGTTTGTGTCCCCAAACAGCCAACTTATCTACTTAACACAGACACATTTCTCATAGCTAGGATCTGGAAGATTCTCATTTTCCATGAAAATGCCACACTGGATTGTTTACCTTTATTACCATATCTCAGCTCTCAGAAATAACACCAGTCAAGATGGTAAGAGGCAACAGTTGCAAAATCTTGACGCCACAAACAATAAAGATGCTTGAATGATAGTTGGATGTGTGAAAAGGAGGAACAAGTCGTACAGTGAAACAGATGCTTGGATAGAGTATCATTTGGCATGTACTCTGCCACCAATAGGCGCTCATCCCCTTCAGCACAACACCCAATTAAATTCACCAACCTCTTATGCCGGACCTTGCCAACCCCAGATGCTTCTGTCTACACAAAACATAGAAAGAGGATGAGAGCCACCAATGCATAAATAGAAGGTGAATTCGACCAGTATTCTTCAGACAAATCCCCGTTTTGCTATCCAGGCAAGTTTTCATACTGACTAAGTTTGGGGAATTCCAAGTGCATTAGGAACACGAAACAAATGAATTTCAGCAAACCAAATAGATAATTTAGCCTATAAAGATTTCGTTTTCTTTTTTCTGCACAATAATCTAGACCACAACTAAAACAGAGGATTAACCATGTTTTCCATCCAAGAGCCCAACTAGAAAAGACAAAAGCAAAATGATAATAGAGAAGGGAAATCAAAGACATTACCACAAATTGTTGTGGATCAGGCCAAGATTGTTTGGAGAAACGTTTAATGGCAACAAATCGGTTGTTCCGGAGCTTCCCTCTGTAAACAACGTTGGGGGCCTTCTCTCCGCATTCTGAGACTATCAATTCACTGCTAAACCCATTTGTGGCGGCTCGGAGGTCCGTGAGTGGAAACTCTTTGAATGCGGGAACTTGGTCCTGGTCCACTTGCTCTATATTTGCTTCACTCAAACAAAATCAACCAGCACATATGAATAAGACACAACGGAATTAGCTAAGAACTCTTGCACGTACCTAGCTTAAAAAGAAACTCAAAAGGCCGATGCCCCTATTGGGAAATGAAAGGCAGTGTACTTAAAGTATGAAACTTCAATTTACAAGATCAAGAATTTTTTTGGCCCAACATCAATAAATGAACCAGAAGCCCCCAACATCAATCACAGCAAGCAGAAGTACAAGCACTAAAGAGCACGGGAAAACCAAAAGCAGCTCGCTGAAGTGACCTTTCTCTGCTTGCCCAACAGACACCAACCTAAAGGTCTCTTTTTGGAATCTGGGTGGAAGCTAAAATGTAGATCAAGCTGGACCATGAAACATCACCCATCCCATTGACAAGCATGCCACCCACATTAAAAAAAAAAAACCCGAGACATGCACATACATTTGTAGGCATCATTGCTGAAGATATAAGGAGAGAGGTTGAAGCAACATACCTGGATCTGGTTTGGCGTCAGCTTGAGAGGGTTCTTGGTCTGGTGAGGGATGATGAGTGGTCTTGGACTGAATACAGCCCATGGTTGAGTTCTCTCACATAGATGGAGATTCAACCCACTTCCTCTACGTACAGAGAGAGAGAGAGAGAGAGAGAGAGGAGAGGGAGAGGGAGGCAGTGAGCGATGGGTACTGTCTAAAAGGTGTGAACAGTGAGAGAGAGGGAGAGGGAGGCAGTGAGCGATGGGTACTGTCTAAAAGGTGTGAACAGTGAGAGAGAGGGAGAGGGAGGTAGTGAGCGATGGGTACTGTCTAAAAGGTGTGAACAATGAGAGAGAGGGGGGGAAGTGAGAGAGAGAGAGAGAGAGAGGGAAGTCAAAGAGAGTCAGGCAGAATAGGGATGGTCACATTATAAGCTGAAGCTGTGCACGTGAAGAGGAAGAAGGGGCTGTTCCTATCCCTTCACTGCACGAGAACTTTCAAAAACCAACAAAAGTAGATTCACCCAAAAAGAAAGAAAAAAACAGGAAGAACAAGCAAAAAATAACGAGAGAAAGGACTAAAAGTCATTGCTGCAGAAGTGCAAAATCTACTTTCCCCGGAATATGCTGCAGAAAGTCTTTGGTTTCAAGACTTTCTGGGGGTGTGATCTGATGGTGTGGGAAAGGAAAGGAAAAGAAAATGGCTGGGAAAAGATTGGGCAAGAAAAATCCATAATGAATGGGCAATGATTGTGACTTTGCCAAAGCTGGGTTTGGTGCTCCTCTCTTGCTTTTTGTCATATTAGATAATACTAGATTCAGTGGAAGCAAATCTTTTCAAGTCAATTAAAGTCATTTGGCTTAGCCAAGGTTCTCTAATGTCAAAAAACTACAATGATTAAGAGAGCGTTATGGCTTATCATAGGCCAGCTCTGAGGTGTAAACATGAGAATGTCCATTTACAATCTTGGATGGAACACGCAAGCTTTCTTCAAGGGCCCATTTCTTTCATGGTGGGACTGGGCTTTATACCTTGTTGGAGGGAAAAAGGAGCTGAAAAAGGGCGACAGAGGAATCGTACCAGTCATGAAATCATAGAGCTGTACTCTTTGGTTTGTTGAGCATTGAATGATTGAAATTATTTTGTACCATATGTCTAGCCAGCTATAAAGCATAGAGCATAGCAAATTAGAAATATTTCAAACCCGTTGTCAAGGTATAATGAGCATTCAAATCGGTTGCTCATTTGACATCAAATCATGAATAAACGAAAAATATGATCACGGTTAACTCCATAAGTGTTCTATTTTTGCTTATGCTTTTCTGCCTTTACGAGAACCCTAATTAAATTGTGCTCCAACAATGTTCAAGGTAAGCATTATGTTGTTCAAGCTCATTTCGGGAGATCATAGTTATTGATATCATACTTATTTCCACAAGGAACTGAATTTACATCTAAACGAAAAAAAATATCATCGCCAACTTTCACATATAACGCTATCACAATGTAAACTTCTTAAACTTGCAATTATTTACTTTTAATAAAATATGGACACGCCTGTTCATGTGTCAAGAGAGACGTTGGTATACATTTTTACCTTATTAACGTTATAATGAGTTAGAAAACTTATAACCACTATGGCATCTAGTAAAAAATTTCATTGACGAAAATTACCCCGAGTTTTTTAATTAACAGGAAAATAATATTGAGCTTTGCAAGTTAGTTCCAGGCACCCTAAAAATATTAATACCATATTGGCCCGAAAAATATTACTTAAATTCCATTTTATTGGATCTTGATTTATATCCAGAACTATGCATATGTTTCAATCCCTTTTTATGTTTCTGCAGTGTATTTTGATTCGCCCGCGTTATTTCCTTCTCTATGGATTTGTTGGTTGAATTTTTTTTTTTTTTTGGTGAATGGTATTGGTCTATATCTGATAACCATGATGAAATTTT
The DNA here is from genome assembly GCA_031216185.1 of Syzygium aqueum. NCBI lineage: Eukaryota > Viridiplantae > Streptophyta > Magnoliopsida > Myrtales > Myrtaceae > Syzygium > Syzygium aqueum. The sequence continues at coordinate 13,109,043 of CM062235.1, read as the reverse complement.
GTTCATTTCTTGAGTTCTTTTGCCCTAATTTGTGCACATTTCTGTGCCTCACAAATTGGTATTATGTTGTTGTTGATGAGACTGAAGCATGCTGGGAACTCACTGGATTAAGGTGGAATTGGAGGTGGTGATCGGGCCAAGATGGGCTGGCTCTTCCTGGTCAGATTCCGGGCGGGCTTGGCCGCCGAGGTCGGCCCGGGTTTTTCCGGCTTAGGCTAAGCCATGTGTAAGCGATGGATAGGTTGCCCCAGATCAGAGCCCGCCCGAGCCCGCCCAATGATCAGGTCTAGCTCCCCCGCCCCATGGATTTGTCCCTGCTTATGCACATGTGATTTTACAAAGATAGGTGTTAATTTTTTTCGACTTGAAATGTTCTCGAGCAGGACATCTTCCTGGGCTCAATGAGGTTTATCGTCAGTCATATGAGATACTGTATTCAATCGAGCTCTAGGTTGAGAAAACAAGCCAGTCAAGTTCATAGTTCACATTGATATCTTTCACTTTATTTCGAGTCAAATATGGGTAGTAAATTAGGTCAAAAAAACCTAGCTCGGCTGGACATCTAAGTCGGCTTCTTCGTTTGATTAGACGTTTAAGATCCCAAATATTCGGGCCGGGGTCAGTTCATGCTTTTTTGATAGTCCTACTAGCTCCGGTTGTTCTTGAGTATACACTATGTCTAGTTGAGTTATAAACAATTCCTTAAAAGGTTTCATCTCGAATCTCGTTTAGGCTCGGAATTTCTGAAATGTAAAACTTTTAAAGAATATTATCTTTCTCTAGAAAAGATAAAGATACATGAGAAATTAAAAGTGCAAGGTGTGCAGGCACCAGCCCTTTAAAATAAAAAATTCATCCGCGGAGCTCACCCCACAAAATGGAAATAGACTACCGAGACTCGGGTAAGAGCGAAAGCTCTCTTCATTTGATGAGGTTAAATCGGATCGGGCCGGGTCGGTCCGTGAATTCCGGTTGTTCTTCGTGAGTTCACATTAATTCTTCTTGGACCTGAACTACGTGTAGTCAACAATCATTTTGAGGTTGAACCAATCTGAATTTCTCCTGGTTGGCTATGACTTTGCATGGAGGAAGCTTCCCGCGAAAGTTGAATTCCTCTTTCGTTGTCGCGTCAAACACAAGTCCAGAGCAACTTTTTTAGGTCATGGAAGGAACATCAACAAGCAACGCCAAACTCTCATCTCCACCGTTCATTTCCTTCTCGTCTTGCCTGTAGAATTTCGCAAATGAACTTTAAATTGTGATCTTTCCATTCTTTGCAATGTACACATTTATTTGAGTAATCGAAGTGAATGATTTTTCCATGTTGGCCTTCCTCATAACACATATTCAATGGATAGTGAGTCTCTTCATTTGCAAACATGCCCTATCAATAGGCCATCTATTTTGCATCTTCAACACGGTAAATTATCCCGAAATTCTATCTTCTGATTGCGTTCTCTCTCTCGTATTCTGGGTGCAAAACATCTCGATCTTGTTCCGCAAGGAAATTCTGGTGAGGTTTAAGCTTGAAGATATTGGCGATCTTGGAGGGTACGGATTAAAGAAAAACCGCACGGCAAAAAGCAAGGGTGTTAAATCCCCTAAATAAAATCAATATAGTTATAATGCTAGAATTATGCTAGAAATTAAATGAAAATAGCTGCTACCCTGCCAGCTTTTGTTTAAAGTTTTTGTCAATAAATAGGCTTTCGCAATGCCGTAATTGACCTCTAGAATTAAAAAAATATATTATAATTGTATAGTTGTTATTCTACTGAAATAACTCTAGGAAATTTTATATTTCCTCTGGGCTGTTATTATTAGACTATTAGCAGGTCATGATTTTCCAAAATAATTTTAAAATGGTTTTCTCCTAAAAGATATTTTCATCATTCAACACCCTTGTTATATATGGCCAAAAAGGACGAAAACATGACCCCTTCAATTTCAAAACTAAGCATGCACCATCTTATTATAATTTACTGGTTAATTCAGTTGCATACAACGTCACAATTTAGGACTCATGCATATTGTTATATGTTATTGCATATATTCAAAACACAAGCACACATGGAGCACAAAGTCATACCATGGTGTAAAATGACAAAGGAATGTCCCGATCACATCTCTAGAAAAATCAAAGCGCATCAATTATTTTACGGTATTACCTAATAATAGCATTCAAAGAACTAAGTTGAAAAATGCAATACCAAAGAGCGTTGTGGAGACGCTAACCCCTCTCCACATGTAACGAAACCCCCGGACCTCTAGCTTCTCCGGTTTTTTGCAAATAGCCAATGTTTTTACATGTGCATCTAGGTGTCCAATTAGCATATTTTTCTTAAATTGATTAGTGGCGACTTCATCTTTTATTTTGAAAATCTCTGGTTTTCCTAAAAACTTTCAGAACTCTTTCGACTATATAGCTGCACTTTCTATAGGACGAGACCTTGATCACTAAGGATGGGTGAGACGCCGCACCCCATAACCACCTCAATGTGGCTCCTCAACCATTCCCACCTCTCTCGACCTCGGAGTAAGTGGATCTAAGGATCAGTCCAAGGTCAACTAGCGTGAGCCTAGGTTCGAATGCCGCTAGCCTAGGTTCGAATGCCACTGTCGACCTTGTATCAGAGGTTGACGAGGGTAGTCCGCTTGCGCTGTGCGAGGGGAATGGGCTGCATCCTACGGCAAGTTAAGTCCGTGGCGTAGCCGCGACGTTGTTTAACGGGCAGTAACGATGCTTTCGTGTTGGTGTCTAGAGACACAGAAGAATGTAGCTTGAGGGTGGATGGGACAAGACAAGGTAATATTGATGTGGGTTGTTTCTAACAGTCCTTGGAGGACAGTTCATCTCCCCCTTGATGAATAGCAGATAAAAAAAAAAAGTAAATCTCGTCCCTTAATCGAAAAACTTTTCGATTTATGTAGGACGACATTTTGGTTAGGAGTTACGAGAAAATACAAAGAGTTATGTCTCGCTACTACAAGGAAATCCGTCCCTCGGGGGACCATAGAACTGCGGCATACGTGAAGAATTTGCTTACAAATGGAAACTAGAGAAGGGAAAAATGGGCAAGTTTTTATTAGGGTGACAACATAGCTTACACTGCTAGTGTAGAAATATTATGTAAGTAGTTCTTTTTCTTCATTGATTTTATGACTATAACCACTTAGGCTGCGTTTGGTCGACCGGATAAAAATCAGGATAGGATATGTTTTATCCTATCCCGTGTTTGGTGATGGTCAAGGATAGGTTAAGGTCGGATATAGACCGGATATAGCCTGGATAAAAAAATCCGAGGGGGGAGGTGGGATAGACTCGGATAGGATTTCTAATGCCTATTTTTCCAAAAACGCTACACTCCACTCACCGCCATCTTCATCCCCACACCTTGTGCGCTTTCACCAAAAAAATTTCCTGACTTTTTTTCCTTCACTAACTCCTTCAGACCCGTAAATAAAAATAAAAATAAAAATTATCCTATCCGACTTTAAATCCGTAGTCCACCAAACAATGGACAGGATATGAAGAAATCCCAGGATTTCTTATCCTCTCCTATCCAGTCTTATCCTGTTTAGAAATCCGGACGACCAAACGCAGCCTTATTTTGAATGTTGTATAAAAGCATTTTATACTGGCCATGTGTACAATAATTATTCTGTGTTCGCTACAATGATGTTATCTAATAGCAGCTAATGTTATATTAATAACGTGATCCCACATTTAGGGACCCGTGTTTTTTCTTATTTAAGTGACGGTTATCGACATACGGTTTTTCACGCTTCGTACCCTTTCGGTGATAACCGCCCTCTTCAGTAATCGCCCTGATGGGAAGCGGTTTTATAAAGACGAACGTTCGTTTCATAAGGACTAACACAAGGTCTAACACAAACCATCTCATTAGGTAATACACCGTCGGTACGCGAGGGGATTGGGTTAATAGAGTGCGTTCGTAATCGCTGTCAAATTGACATCAAACTACCGCGAATTTTCAACGAACGTAAAGTTAAACAATGACTGGATGTCAGTTTATTTTTTTCTTATTTTTCGCATTTAATTTTAATCATGCTTGAATTTGTTTTTTTATGCAAGATTAGAATCTTCTAATTTTAGTCTAACAGCTAAACCTATCCCTACGTGAAATGGTGATGGAAAGTGCGAATTGAGTGATGGGACGGGTAGCCCCCTCCCTCGCCCCTCTTTCGTGACTTGCTTTTGAGCAAGAAGATTTATGACAAATTTTAAACACATTCTAACTCCATCATTTGATTCTTGGCAGATAAAACGTTCCCCCCGTGGAGCTCATATAATTGTACCATACCGCTCAAATGAGACAAGAGGAATCTTCAAATTTCGCTTTCTGGCAACTTAGTGTACAGCTGGATGTCTCCCAAATCACCTTTAACATGTTTCATTTCGATTGTCTAGAAAATACGGCGACGGAAGGAAGAAAACGAAACCAAAGATAGGCCAAGCCCTAAATGCACCAGCTAAAGGTAGGCCAAATCCTAAATGCATCATCATCGCTATCGTCGCCGTCATTATAAATATCTTTAGCTCACACGAAAAAAAAAAAAAAAGAAGTCATTTCTTTAGTTTGAGACCGTGAAATTTCTTACATTCGAAATTTGTTCTTTTATCTTCCAATAATTGGCGATCCAAATGCGAGCTGCCGATTATCCATTGAATATGCTCTTCGATAGAATTCATGTCTATATGATGTGATCAATGTTCAGGGCTGCAATGCGATCGACATCGTTTATGTTTTGGGATAATGATTTTAAGAGACGAACTAAACATCTCGGGCTCTTTGCTAGCGTATTAATTTATCTCTCTCTTCCTTATTTACTCGGGCATCTTCCTCCATGATAGATTACTTGATTGTGCTAGGGTCCTTCTAGAATGGCAATTTTTTCTTGCTTAAACTTACAGTAAGAGTGGACAAAAACTCCATCTTCTAAGAAATTGTGGGGGTGTGCTCCCACTCCTCTTCTCTTACCGTCACTACGTTAAAAGATCAATAATAGAAAAGGACAAAATATACGTGACTCGAAAACATAAACTATAGATCATCGAGTGACATTGCGAACATTTTACCTTCGAAATTGATGGAAAATTAAAACTTTCGAAAAAATAATTAATCGAAATATCACATAAACTTTAAGAATAAATGGTTAAGATGAATCGAGAACTTCCTTGGTGAAAGAAAAGGAGTGTAGAGTGCAAGACCCTTGGAGATTCATCCCTTCCCTATGCAGAGAGATTTCATCCACAAGTTCTTGTCTCCGATTTGGGGCGGAGCTACCCGAGATATAATTGAATAGTCATGATATCCGTCGTGCTTTAGCAAATATAAACTCCACATCTAACACATATGCAACAAGAAATCATTGAATATTCGATGCATTAATCTCTTCTATCTCATCTTGAACAAACCCTAATTACGAATTTTCGTTTGTCCCTATTTGAAGCATTCGATCAATCTTTTGTCATAGTTCATAAGTGACCCGGTATACATGACGATAATTAGTCAATATTCAATATATTAATATCTTCTATCTCATTCGGAACAAACCTTAATCACAAATTTTTGTTTTGCCCTATCTAAAGTAGAGGTGATCGGTTCCAGGGTGGATTGGGTCCAGACCTAAAATATGAAACCAACCCTGTTATAACCGGTTCCCAATTTTTGGAACTTAAAACCAACCCTGTTTTTCCTAGACCCTGTTTGGAACCAACCCTGTTTTTCCGGTTTGGTTTCAGGGTCTACCCGAAAACCTTTTTTTTTTTGTTCCTTTTTTCGGTTTCATTTTTTTCTAGCAAAATAATATAGGTAGCAATGAAACAATTTAAAATAAAAAGATGAATAACAAAAACCACTATCCGCCAAAAGTAACAATCCCCAAAATGAGCAATTGAAATTACAATCTATCAAAATCAACAATCCAAAAGCACTATGTGGCAAGACATAGTTTAATCGCATAAATCTTTAAGAGTCACATTTTCAGGAAATTTATTCAACATGTTTAGCTCTTTATTTTGCGCCATGATGAGATAACTCCTTACTTCTGTTTCCGAAAAAAATATATTAAAAGAAAAATCAAGAAACTTAGCGATAAGGCATATGCTCTAGCTAGAAAAATGTCTATATATCTTATCTGAATTACACAATATTTAGATGACTTTAAGGGTTGTGCCGTTTCGCTCATAGTTATGAAACATATTCCAATATTAAACTGGAAATCGGTTCTAAAATCGGTGAAGTAGGGTAACATGATATAGGCTTTTTATTTCTTTGTACATTATCTTAAAATCGGTTCTAAAACAAGTTTGGGTTGGTTTTTACTTGGAACCGGAAATCGGACTAGTTCTAACCGGTTCCCAAAAAATGAAACCGGTATCCGGACCGGTTCTTGTTAGAATCGGTTTTTGGACCTATTTTTCTGATAGGTTGGTTCGGTTTCTGGATAAATCCGGTCCGGTTGCACACCCCTAATTTAAAGCATTCGAGAAGATCTTAAGTTGTGATTTCCAGGTCCATCGTCACACTGGATCCAAGTCCAATCCTCTACCTCTAGCATCTTCTTTTTTTTGTTCGAACTTTACCTCTGGCTTTATTCGTCACAAATTCTGCAACTTCTTTATTGTCGCTTTTGCTTGTCAGATCAACTCATCAAACAAGTCGCCAGTCAAAAGTGCATTTTACCAGAAGTGCGGCGTGTAAACTCAAAGCGAAACAGTACATCGACAGTTCAGACCGCACCAATCTCATCTGACAATTGCATGACATAGGCGATCAGTAAAAGCCAAAACGGCCGAACAACCCGTCACCATTTGAAGTTGAAGCCCCCGTACAGTGACAACCATTAATTGGTCGTCCACAAAATCAAGGTTGTCGCCGATTTATGACAGAAGGATAGATTCATTTAATCAATTAGAACGCGATCATCAAATGTAATCATCAAATTACACGCATGAGGTTATGCGGAACCGACTAGGAATCCTTCTTATTCTGAGGTAGTCATTTCTCGTTACCTACGTTCGGTAATCACAAACATTATTCGTCAGGTACTTGTTATATAACATTAAAACACGTTACGTAATTTTGTAATGAGATAACTTCAAATGGGGGTTTTGAAATCTAACATGGGTATGCCAATTTGAACGGAGTCCTAAATGTCGTGATTCCTTCTAGACTTAATTAGTCTCTGCTGTCGTCTTCAATGACTGCTTATCTTAGTCTTAGAAAACGATTTACACGGTTTGAAATAAAGCCGGCAACTTGAAGGCATAGCCGCAAGTTGATAAGCCATGTTGTTTGGTGTGATAAGATATCCACAAGTGCTTATTCAAATCGACAGCCAGTATGCGATTTTATTACTATTGTTTTGGTTATGGGTGGGGCGATAGGCCAATAGGAAACGAGCCGTGTGAGAATTTGAACACGTGCTGTACTTTTCGGTTTTCTCTTTAGTAGGGAAAGCGAACTTGGACTCAAAGTCCAACCTACCAATTCGGACTTTTCTAATTAGAAAAGGGGGACCAAAAGAAGTCGTTTTTTGACCACGACGTGACCTTGAGGGTATGTTGCGCATCGTCACGTTCATGAACAATTCACAAGATTCGAAAACCTAAGTCTTCGTCTGAAGGAGATCGTGCGAATTTCGTGTGATTACTTTTGCGGTCGATGGGGCTTGGGGTGACTTGGAATGGGAGGCATGAGAAAAGTCGTGTCTGCTTAAAGTGGGAAATGACGAGGACTAGGCAACTGTGATCTTGCCGCAAATAGTTACAATGGGAGAGATCATATTTAGGACAAAACTTTTAAGTGGTCGCTTGTTTTCTTGTTGATATATGGGGTCTATATACAGTTTTGCTTCTTTTTACCTTTTATATTCATTGAATCGAAAGTGATCCTAATTCAAAGAAAATTGGGATTTTTGCGCCATGCGAAGAATTTATATCGAGACGAGAACTTCTGATTGAATACTCATTAAGGAAAGAGGTTTAATCTCGAACCCTTTTTTGCCCTTTTTTGCCTGTCGTTAATCTTTGATTACTGAATCTATGAACATTGGGACAAGGTGGAACTTTCTCTTACAAGATGAGAACTCTCTCTCTCTCTCTAAGGAAGGCTTTGATTCTTGAGCCTTGCTATCTTAACTTTGATTTCTCTATCTTGAATCGTCACAATAATTTCTCTTGATCCTTATCACGTGTTGCTCGCTCTCCTTCACAAAAATATATTCTTAAATTTCTTGATATGCAAGTTGTGTCAATTTAATTATAAACAAATTACACTGGTACCAATTTAGTTCTAAAATTATCAATTGTGCCAATTAAACCTTAAACGTTTTTTACATTTTATCAATTGAGTTCATTTGGTCAATTTTGATTGGAAATCACTAACGTGGACACCGATTATTTTATATGGCACGACTAACTAGCGTTGATGAAAATAATTTTCGAATTTTTTATTTACCTTTTTTTAACTGAAGGTCGATGAGAGTTTCTCTTACAAGAAGGTCTCTCTCTATCTATGGAACCCTGCTTTCCTCATTGCTTTGACTCTTGAGCCTTGCTATCTCGACTTTGATTGCCCTATCTTGTACCACTACACTAGCTTCTCCTCGTCCTTATCTCGTGCTGCTTGTTTTCCTTCACGAAGCTACATTCTTATATCGCTTGGCGTGTAAGTTGACCTAACATACGTCGTTAGACTCATATTCAATCGGTGATCATGAAATGAAGGCTAGTACCTAATTAACAGGTTTCCATGAACTCGGGACATATAATCCATCCCGATAATGCTGCATGTTATTCGGTGCTAGCACGAGAAAATCTTCAAGAACACATCTATTGGCCTTGTACATGCTATTATATACTTAATAATTTACAATCTTTGCCACATTTTACTATTGTTAATTCGAGAAATTTATAGCAAGTCTCCAGACATTGAGGTACGCTTGGACCACCCGCCCCCCTTCCAGCTGGTGTGCGCAGACATTCCGTGGCAGCTGGAATCCAATAAGAGAAAACCCAAACGAGTCTCTTTCACTGCACGTTCACGCATATATAGCACTTGAATAGTGTGTTGGATGATACGTCAGATAGGACCTATTCAAAATGTGCTTTATTCAAAAAAAAAATCCCATTTATGTCTTCTAAACAATATAGCAAAAAAAAAAAACAAGAAAAACATGATGTTGTGCTTTTTAAAATAAATTCATGGGCTCCGTTTGTTTTACGCAAAATGAGTAACTTGAAAAATAATTTCCTAAATTTGATTTTTGTATCGTTCATAAAAATAAGTGAATGAAAAATATTTTTATTCTCGAACATGAATTATTATCGATAATAATTTTTCTTTAACTAATTATTTTAAGTGATATAAACGGAACTTTATTCTCGATCAATATTACTAGGTAAAGGGATAATCAGGTAATTAGAGAGCGTGTTTGTGCATCCCCACTATTTACTTAATTAAACATTGATAATGGTCTAATTTACCTTAATTAAATTAGAGGAATCATTATTAAAAAAAATAGAGGAATCTGACTGTAATTCATATTTTATTCCTGTTTTTCTTTTCCTCTGTGGAATAGTAAAAAGAAAAGAAAAGGAATGGGAGCGAAGAGCGCGAGCTCATTTCTTGATATTAAATTTGCAAGCTGTGTTCTTTTGTCTTCTTCTAATGATGAGTTCGTGCTTGACAGTGAGAAAGATGAGTAGATCATCCATTCCAATTCCAATGTGGGAGTGACTTGGAAATTGACCAAACCATATGGTGGCTAGCCGACCTTTTTTGAAGCAACCACCCAACTTTTTTCCTTAAAAATTTATTTTTCTTGGCCTTAAACTTCGCCACCTCCCCAAGTTAGATCAGCAAAAAATGATAGTTAATTGCTTCCTTTGTGGTACATTTTATTAAGCACCAAATCTTTATGCATAAAGCGTTAAACTTTGAATTATTTTATATGTGATTAGCACCTTAATTGGTCATCAAACTTGTCGGCTTAGACGGGTGAAGTCTATTAGACAAATTTATAACCATTAGTTCATATCAATATCATAATTTCTCGCTTGTACATGGTGCCTTTGAAAAGTTATACAATTTCTAACCTTTACCAAAAAAATATCATAATTTCTCAAGATCTCTTCGTGTTCAATGAATCATAGAATCTCGATAGGCCTAAGATATTCTGCTCGTGGTTTAGACGTCTTTTGGTTTGTGGGTACTAAAACAACATGATTTTTTTTCTACTTTTGAATTTGTGATAACCAAGAACGGCTTTCTCGTTAATTATTGATTTTTTTTTATTTTGGAAGAAGTGTGCCGGGTGTTCTAGAATTTTGAGAAAGTGTAAATCAAGTCTCGAAATCTATCCAATTGGTGTAATGTTAGTGCCTTGTGGTCCTAAAATATATTTGAAAATGACATGTTAGCATTTTCCATTTGTTAAAATGAACAAAACTAATGAAAGTACTCGACTCAATGGATTAAATAAATTTAGGAATTAATTGCACTTTTTTAAATTTTAAGACTTATTCACTACAAAATTTAGGGCTTCTGGTATGCTCATCTTCCAATTTCAAACACTTACCTTTATCCAATTGGAAAACAAGATCCAGCACTCATGGAAAGGGCAAGAAGAGTACTCTCTGTTTCGAGCTTCATCTGCATGCTTGGAGAAAGTGATCAATTTCTCAAACGAAGTGGAAAGTTCCATCTCTTATGGTAATGCTCTTTGTCAATCTTTCTTGCCCTCCTGGCTTCCCTACCCCCCCCCCCCCCCCCCCCCCCCCTTTCATTTAATTGGTGTTCCTTCATGAAGGATTTAAGTTTTAGACCCCATTAACATGACATACCCCGTTAATAAATATCATGAATCAAATAAGACGCAAATTTACACTTAATTGGGACATATAGTGAAGAGCTTGAAGTACGCAAACCCTACTAAAGTGCAGGTTAGAGTTTCTATGCACGAGTAGATTTGCGAGGAATTTGATTCCAATACCATGATATTGCATAACGAATTGTTTGAAAAAGTTCAATTTGATGGTGAGGGATGTGATTATACTTTATTATCTTAACATACGAACCACTCTTGGCTCGAATGCACTCGCCCATCAATGGCTAGAAATATGTGCTAGACAAATAAGTAAATTCGTGCACCCTAGACGTTTTCAGATTTTAATCACGGAAGCATCTTATACCCTTTTGAACCCTTGCCATTAGGCCTTATCATAACGTCTGGTGGCAACAAAACTACACATATGTAGCAATTTAGTTGGATACTAGGGAGAAGGACACTAGAAGTGCAAAAAATTATGTACGATACTTATTTTAGTGTCAAAAGTTTATTTTGAATTACTTAAGTGTCTAATTTTTTGAAAAAAAACGATATTTTCGTGCTGACTCCGATCTTTTTGGTGGCCTTTTTTTGTTGAAATCTTAAGCCAACAATGCTCACTGGAGGGTCCAGTTAGTATTTAGAGTATAAACAACATGGTTGAATGCCTTGCTTCCAAATAAGAATCCTAAATCTAAAGAGAGAAAATAAGGAGAGAGAGAGGATGCTCCTTCCCCAATCTCCCACAAACCCTAGTACCTTCTACGAAGATTGGTTACATCTCTCTTGTTTCTTGCCATTTCTTGACAGGTTTGACCTTGTGTCAACCTCTCTTCCTTTTTGTGTCACTATTTTTTTCATCAAGTGGGCGCATTGCGCATCGTATTTGCCTATCTCGTGAGCATGTTCAATTCGTCACTTTGTTTTGTAGATTCTGCCCTTTGATGGTCAATTGAAATTTGAATTGATGTCGTTTGATTAAGGTGTTGTGATTTGGTCATTGGTTGTGCGATGCTAAGCACAAAGAGACATCTTTCAATTCGATGAGGAAATTGCAGAGGAAGAGAGCTCTTGTAAAAGGGGTTGGAGACAAACGGTGGCGCAATGGTAAGTGGTGATGACAAAGATCGATGAAGTTCGACAGTGAAAGTCGGCGAGCTGTGACGGAAGCACAGCGTGGGAGGATTCAGGAGAGTGAGCGACAACGATGGTGCGGGATGACTATCAAAGGGAGAGGTGCAATGATGACCGAGGATTGAACATGATAGAAGGTAGGGCATCGTTTTTTACCGAGCCATGGAATAGTGTCATGTTGGGACTATGATGCGACGTTGTTTTTTGTTGACCCATGAAACAACGTCGTCTTGGGACTATGGTGCCACGTTGGCTGAAGTGGCATCATTTTGCAAGTCCACACGAATAAATTTTTTTTAAAATAATGCTAATTCACATAAAAAAAAAGTCAATTAAAAAAGCCACTCGTTAATTTTGGTCAGAATATATTGCCGTTGGTACTTAAGCGATAGTTTTTTCTCTAATTTGGTACTTAAGTGATATAGCAAAAACTTTTGACACTAAAGTAAGCGATGTATATAACTTTTGGCACTTTTAGTATTTTTCCTGGATAACTGCAAGTAGTCAGCGTATCGGCATCAGGAATAAGAAATCCCTTTATGCGACCTCATCTATTAACTTATATGCAATCAATGCCCATTTTCATGAGTCCATAAGATCAAGAAAGCTGAATATGTTATACAACAATGGTTCTTGCTCAGCTGTCCACTCCACTCAAAGGCTCAAGCCATCTTTCTCTTGCACAAATCTAGGAGGAGGAAATCAAATAGCACGCCAACTAAAAGTTGGTGCTGGCTGCTTTGTAGGTCTTGATCAAAGTGGCTGTCCATTCAACAAGATTCTAATATAAAACTACTTAATGATATCCACCCAAAAACTTTCACGGTCCAACATCTTCATTTGAACTTAATCGATCGTGATCATCTTCCGGTGATCATTAGGCTGTGAAGATCTCATGAGAGAGCGACCTATTGTGTTGGTACCGACGGCGAATTTAAAAATACCTTGCAAAAGCAACAAATTAGAAGAGAAAACAAACTTGTCTCTCTGGTGTTTACTATATTGATTACCCCGAGTTGATAATAAATTAATAATCAAGGCTTAACTTTTCACATAGCAGAGATTCGCGAGATATCCTCATAGGGATCCTTTGAACAAAGTAGGGTTGTACAAGAGGAGATGAAGTTGTCTCGATTCACTCCAAGGTGGTCACTATTTTAATACCACAAAGAAAAGTTCTCAAGCAATTCTGAAAAAGTATATTATGGTGCGGGAAATTAGGATATGTTATGTTAACGGATGATCGAAGACAATTGTTAAGCATATTTTATATAGGGAAAATATTCCAATTTAACTCCGTTTGTTTCGCTGAAGATAAATAATTTGGAAAATTTTTTTTAGTTAATGAAAAATAGTTTCGGTATTGACGATAATAAATACGTGGGTGAAGAAAATTTTTTCTTCGTTCATCTTTGTTAGCGATACGAATGATCATTTTTATAAAAATATATTTTTCAAATTTATTTATTTATTACGAAATAAATGCACCCTTAGAGTACTGAGTGCACACTTTGCAAAAAAAAAGAATAAGTAGTACATTAAATTTCATAATTTATTTATTTTCTTATATATGATTACCCAATTACTTTCTCAAAGCACTTGTTGATAAAATTTTGGGCAATAGCCATAAAAAAATCCTAAACTCTGCTCACTTTAGTAGATTTATCCTAAACTTTTTGTCGGGACACAAAAATCCAAAACTTGCACATGTGTGATACGTTTACCTTCCGTCAAAATTTTATCATTGAAAACCGTTAAAAATCTGATTGGACTGGATGAATATCTTTGCGATGGCACCGATGTGGTTTAAGGCGAAATCAAAACGAAGTTTTGAACGAAAAATCATCTGATGGAACATGCGTTATATAAGTATAAGTTTAGAGTTTTTTTAAACGTGACACAATAAATATGGTATGGGCATAATTTAAATTTTTTGCTGCTTTTTCCCTAAAATCTAATTATAAATATCCCACGATAAAAGGCGTAATCTCAAATCACGTCCTTGTCGAGGACAGCGTCGTCGCCACGGAGTTGGCTTTGGAGTGAAAGAGACATCATGATCACGATTTTCGTGGTCGATGCTGCTGATTTTATTAATGTATGAGTGTATCCAACACAACGACCTCAGACACGCCTCTTCTTGTCTGTCTTTGTTCCGCTCCAAGAATTGCTGCTTCAACAGCAACACGTCTCGTTTTCGCCTTCTCTTTCTCTTCTTCTTTTCTTCCTTCCGTTTTTTCTTTTTAAAGGATTTCTCGTTTCATCTCTTCTTGCGTGCGTGCGTGGCCTCTCTCTGTAATCCTACTTCTCCGAAACCCATCAGATCTAGGCCGTCCATTCTCATCACCCTCTCTATAAATACCTACCCTCTCCCTACTGCTCTTTTCACTTCATTGCCACCCTACAAAATAAGTCTCTCTCTCTCTCTCTCTCTCTCTCTCTCTCAAAAGAAGATTGAGCAATTTTGCTGTACTGTATCTCTCTCTGTCTCTCTGTTTCTCTCAAGAAGATCGGCATTTCCTGAATACGTTAGGTTCTTTTCTGGAGAGAACCCACATCATGGAATGCTTTAAGCTGTTCAAAGAGGTGAGCGGTGAAGGTGTTTTTCTCGTTCCATGAAGATGTTTTTGCTTTTAATCCTACCATCCAAGAGAATTCATCGTATATAGAGTTCAGGACATATTTTCCTTTCACGATATGATAGAAACTCTCACATAAGATCGAACTTTGCACTTTTGTCGAATGTCTCCAAAAGAACTGCTCGTATCATCATTTCAAATGAGATAATAAGCTTTTACATGGCTATATTATCGTAGTGTGAAAACTTTGACAGTATTTTAGATATGTCTCGGCATGTCATGCGATGATGATATTCAGTATCGATGAGCAAAAGTTAATAGATGCTCGTGCCATCCGGGCTTCACTATTCTCTAATTAACTAGTTGAGTTACTTCATTAGTTATGATCTCATGGTCATGCGGTATAAACTGCCTAATTTCTTTACGACATGACGAATTTGATCACATTTATTGCATAGTTATCGCTTGAAACAATAGGGGGAAGCGATCTTTTGCTTGTTACCATGATTCTAGCTCAAGCCAGCAAGAGTTTGAGATCGTTACGGTCTTGAACAATTGATAGTCATCTCAATTTGTGTGTAAGGACAAAAGAGGTGCACGACAAGAACGGTCCATAATATCAATGGCGCCGTCCTCGTGATTTGTTCACCAGAAATAGTCCAAGCAATTATTGCATGTTGCTCGTGTACTAGGTCGATCACCTAAAATTCTAAAGGCCTGTTTGTTTAGAGATAAATATAAATGAAAGAAAATGCTTTTAAAACTTGCAATTTCATTCGAATTTAAAAAAAAATATAAAGAAATAATATCTGAATTTACGTGTCGGCATTTATATGTTATGAACTTTTAGGATGTTTCGGGTTAAAAAAAATTTCAAAAAGCGCCTCTTGCATAATTTAGATAAAGTATAATCATAAAAGTTTCACACAATGTTCACCATGTCATGGTATTGTCTATCTAACGAGTATCCTAGGTCCATTCAATGACTAGTGGATGCATATATATGTAGACAGTCCGAAGTTATTTTCTCTTAAAATTCAAATAGAGATTAATTGGGTGTTCAAAATTATCAATGACATAATAAAGTTGTTTTCGTCTTGATAAACTCGATTGCAATTAAAAAAATGGTCAATGCATATTTGGTGATTCACTTTCTTGGGCTTTTCTTTGCTTCTTTTTATCTGGTATAAGTAAGTCACCAAAATTACTTACTATTCAAAAAAGAAATTAACAGTATCATCTCAATTTTTGGCGTCCACTGCCAGAACAAGGATGGAGAAGGAAAGATCAAGAGAGAGGAGGAGGTTTTGACCGGCGATGGTGCTGTCGACCGCCACGGACGACCGGCGGTACGAGGGAAAACCGGAACATGGGTTGCCGGAGTCTTGATACTCGGTAAAGTCCCACATATATATATCTATATACATGATCTTCTTCTATGTTTATCGCGCGTGGAAATTTAATTTTGGTGACAGCTATAGGGCCTAGATCTAAAGATCGATGAAAGCAACTATCTAGTATAGTGAGATGAATCCTTAACGTGTTGACTAGCTAAAAATTCCTGAAATACTCGATTGTTCTTGCTCAACTTTTCCGGAGAGTGAAAGTGGATCAGATGTGTTACACATATGAATCTTCAAATAGTGGAGAACTTTCATCATCAAGATCCAAATGCAAAGAAAGTTAAACATTTTCTGATGAGAAACACGAATAACACATCAGACTAGGTACGAATTAATTAATACCTAATGCGCAGTACAACACCAATGAATATATATATTAGTTGCATGTCACACGTTCCACTATAAAGTAGAATATTGATGAAGTACACTAATGATTATGTCTCACGCAAATATTCCCTCCATAAGTGCAATTACGATTTCATGTATGTACCATAATTATAATTCTAAGATAATTATTACCGGTAAGTAGAATATTGATGTAGCACACCAAGATTACCTCTCATGCATAGTTCCCTCAATCAGTGCACGTTTCATGTGCTTGCCGTAGATTGTAAATTTTGATGGTAGCCCTTGTCTTACGTGAGCTGGTTTCTATCTCTTGCTTTTTGGTTTGGGTCGACAGTGAACCAGGGGTTGGCGACGCTGGCGTTCTTCGGCGTGGGGGTGAACCTGGTGTTGTTCCTGACGCGGGTGATGGGCCAGGACAACGCGAGCGCGGCCAACAACGTCAGCAAGTGGACCGGCACCGTCTACATCTTCTCCCTCCTCGGTGCCTTCCTGAGCGACTCCTATTGGGGCCGATACAAGACCTGCGCCGTCTTCCAGGCCATCTTCGTCATGGTAAGCCTCTCTCTCTCTCTCTCTAGGCGTTGAATGTCTGAAACTAATCGAATTGGGTCTGTTGTGCTAAAAGGAGAGGAGTTAAACGAGCGATGTTGATCATTGGGTACATACGCATAAACTGGTTATGGAGAGAACAAGTGCACTTGTCATGTATTGTTGCGCTTTGTAATTCGTCTTGAACATAGATTGGTTGTGTGCTATGTAAAATTCGAGCTTAGATCCATCTTTGACATAGACTGGTTGTGTGCTTTGTAAAATTCGAGCCTAGATCCTATGAGACGGGCCATTCTAAAGAAGGGTGAATTTCAATACGTTATTTCATAAGAGTTAGATCATGCGAGTCTCACGTGGGGTTCACATGATTCGATGATCTGAATAAACTAAATGTATATATATGTGAATCATCTTTGAAAGCATATTAACAATAGATAGGTGTGTAATAGTTCCTCGTAGTGAATAGATACGCCAAAATGCATCCTTTCCTATCAAAACTTTGAGATGAAAAGCTTCTAAAGTAACGACGTTGATGTGGGGGTGATGTATATATGGCAGGGATTGGCCGCACTTTCGCTGTCATCTTACATATTCTTGCTGAAGCCCGGAGGCTGCGGAGATGAGCAGATGCAATGCGGGCCACACTCGACATTCGAGACCGCCGTGTTCTACCTCTCCATCTACATGGTCGCCCTCGGGAACGGAGGGTACCAGCCCACCATTGCGACGTTCGGGGCAGACCAATTCGACGAGGAGGACCCTAAGGAAGGGCACTCCAAGATATCCTTCTTCAGCTACTTCTACCTAGCCCTCAACCTCGGTTCCTTGTTCTCCAACACCATCCTCGGTTATTTCGAGGATGAGGGCGTGTGGGCGCTCGGGTTCTGGGTGTCCACGGCCTCAGCTGCGCTTGCGCTCGTCTTGTTCCTCTGTGGGACTCCCCGATACAGGCACTTCCGGCCTAGGGGCAATCCTCTATCCAGGTTTTGCCAGGTCCTGGTCTCGGCGACACGGAAATGCAGGATCGAGATGGATCCTGCGGCAGAAGATCTGTTCGAAGTGGACAGTGGAGATATCTCTGCTAGTGATGAGAGGAGGATTCTCCACACTACGGGATTCAAGTTAGTGCAATTCACTCTTTTTTTTTCCTGGAGTTGCTATAGCATGTATACATAGAGATTAATAGGAGTCAGTAAAAATGGGAGCAATGCTGATATGATATGTTTCCATTCCTAATCAACTAAGAAATTTACAAATTTAAGCTTCTTACCAGTTGTTGCATTAAGAGAATGCTTAAACTGAGTTTGCCGTTTTCTTTTCTCAGGTTCTTGGACAAAGCGGCAATCATCACACCAAGTGACTTCGTTCAAGACAACAAGCAGCAACCTCACCACAATAATCCATGGCGTCTGTGCACAGTCACCCAAGTCGAAGAGGTCAAGTGCATCCTGAGGCTCCTCCCCATCTGGCTCTGCACCATCCTCTACTCTGTCGTCTTCACCCAGATGGCGTCCCTCTTCGTCGAGCAAGGCGCTGCCATGAGGGCCACTGTCGGGGGCTTCCACATCCCCCCCGCGAGCATGTCGAGCTTTGACATCCTCAGCGTTGCCACCTTCATCTTCATATACCGCCATGTCCTCGACCCCATCGTGGCCCGGGTCCGCACCAAGCCTCGTGGCCTCACCCAGCTGCAGCGCATGGGGATTGGCCTCATCGTCGCGGTCCTCGCCATGATCGTGGCTGGTGCTGTTGAGCACTTCAGGCTGAAATACGCGGACAAAAACTGCTCGAGCTGCGAGGGCTCAAGCTCGCTCAGCATCTTCTGGCAGGTCCCGCAGTATGTGCTGATCGGGGCGTCCGAGGTCTTCATGTACGTGGGGCAACTCGAGTTCTTCAACGGGCAGGCACCAGACGGGCTCAAGAGCTTTGGGAGCGCGCTGTGCATGACCTCGATCTCGCTCGGGAACTACGTGAGCAGCTTGCTGGTGACGATGGTGATGAAGTTCTCCGCGAGGGACGAAATGCCCGGCTGGATCCCAAGGAACCTGAACAGAGGGCATCTGGATAGGTTTTACTTCTTGCTCGCTGCGCTGACGGCAGCAGATTTCTTTGTCTATCTTCTGTGCGCCAAATGGTATCAGTACATCGAGTTCGTGAGGATGAGCGTGGAGGGCGATGGTGAGGACGGACACGGAGTCGGGGAGCTCAATAAAGTGTGAAGGGGCTGGCGAAGAGAGGTGGCGTTTGTGTATGTAAGATTGAGTGTGTAAGTCGCGAAGACAAGTCCAATGGAAGGGGTCATAGAGAAGTGAGTTGAATGGTGAGCTATGAAACTTGGTGTGGTTCATTTGATGACTTTACCAAGTGGAACTCCATCGATGCTTTTTCTGTGGAAAGTGTATGCACAATCGATCTAATTCAAGCTAGTTACTGATTCAAGAGATTGAGCTTAAACTATCACCTTCTGTTCTTGATACGAATCCTCGCTTTACCAGTCTTGAAAAGATGCAGGAACAGGAAACTAGAGGGAGAAGGGAACTGGGTAGAGCACAAGAAACTCTCAGAGCTATTCAGAGCTTCATGTTTTTCGACAATGCACGTTCTCTAGATTGGAGAATCGGTTGAAAAATGGCGAGAACTTGTCTTAGCAAACGTCGTTCATGAGTAAAGAGCGAGTGAATTTCAATTCTCCCCAGTTGCTCGCTCGTTCTTGCAGCCAAAACTCATCATCTTCATGCTTTTATCTATACCCTCAAAGAACTCTCTCTCCAAATCCGTAACTTCGTTCTGACCTTGATCCATGGTCGCCGCCGACGACACAATCTCCCACCGACTTTTGGGGATGCGAACACAAAGTTCCGGCTTCCGGTCGCCGGAGGTGTGGCAGCCTCGTCAACATGGTCGACCCCCTGATTCACAGTATTTAAATAGTTTGAATAATGATTTGAAATTACACCAGAAAAGTCAATGCATAAAAAACTAGAGAGTTCCTTGTTTGGCTGCATAATAAAGCCGCCGCAGCCATTGTTCTCAATGTCGTTCGCATCGGCGTCGTTGTTATTATTATTATTATTATTATGCAGCAATGTATCCTCGAGATTTAGGGGGAGTTTGATAAACTTCTTGTCGAGAAAATGCAGATATTTTGACCAGGAATTTCAGTGGCCATTGTTCATAGCACAACTAGGGCCAGAAGACACATAAATTGAAGATGAGAGATTCTATGGTTATTAATTTGGCCTTTGATATATTTCAAATGTTCATGCTTATGAGCCTAATGACAAAATTTTCGTGTGATGTGGAGCCTAACTCGAGGTCTAGGTTTTTTCCCCTGAAAAAGAAGGGAATGTCAATGTCATGTTTACTAAAATTCCTGGGAAATTAAGACTCCTAATAAGGTAGGTGCCTATCTATCTATAGTATATAATTATAAAAGTGAGGTCGGTCTCATTTTTAGGTCCCACCCGATTTTTAGGTTAGACAAAATCTCTCTCGTTCACACAATAAAGAACATAAAATTCCACTTTCGTGGACCACTTCGCCCTTAATCAGCCCTAACGCACACCTTAGACGGTACATAATGTCCTCTTCATTAACTCCTCAAATCATCTCCACTTCTTACTGCCGTTGTCTAATTAACTCTAGCACGGCATACGTGACAATTAAGCACGCGTGTATCATAAAGTTCACGTAAAACATGACATAAATAATTGTCCAGGACGCGTAGAATGCGTGCATAAAATCTAATTTTACAATAAGCGAAATTTTAAAACCCAAAAAAGAGAAAAAAAAAAAAGGGAGACAACCCTAAAAAATTCTGGACAACATGAGATGTCTTCTTCAGCTAGGATGGAAACAAATCCAGAAGTTACTCCCTTTCTACATTGGCTGCAAGTAAATGACAAATTTTCCTCATGAATTTTGACCACTTTTTGGAAGTTAATCCGACAGCCCCTCGACCTTAGCCTTCAAATTAATGAATTTGCCATAATTTCTCGATTTTTTTCCACAATATTTCTGACCAAAATCGCCGCCACAGCCCTGTTCAGGGCGGCTGCGAAACTCGCAGACCTTCTCTCTCCCTTTCCCTCTCTCCCTCCCCTGCTGACTCCTCCTTCCTCCTCCTCCGCCTCCTCCGGCGGCTCTCGACCTCGAAAGCTTCGGGCTTTCCGGCACCGCCGCCACCGCACCGTCTGTTCCGTCCGACCCTTTTCATCCCGACTGTTCCCATGGCCTCTTTGATCTGCTTGCCCCGTTCTCTCTCCTGCGGCTCCTCTGTCCGTTTCCCCTGTTTCTCCTCCAACGAGCCCACCTCTCGCTTGCTAGTCCACAACGGCATCGTAAGTGTCTCCCTCCCTCTCTCTCTCTCTCTTTCTCTGTCTTTCTCTCTTCTGGGTATTGTTAGCTTGCAATGAAAGCTCGTTTTTCTAGCCTTTAGGGAGCTCCTATAGAAAACCTTCGCCGTCGGGAGCTTTTTCTTGGTTTATTTTTTTGAAAACTGTGGTGTTCTCTGGGGCTTAATTTCGCTTGATTGAGTGGTCTGATTATGTCCTTTTGTAGAGGTGTAATTTGGTGGAACCGCTGAAGCTCCAGAATGGGAAACCCTGCATCCCGGTCATCAACAACGAAGGCTCGGTACCGAGTTTCTTAACTTCGAAGCATCTCCAAAGTCCGATCAACAAGAACGACACCCGGCTCCGGATATTTTCCGGCACTGCGAACCCTGCGCTTTCTCAGGTTTTGTGTCATTATCGTGCCGTGGATTAGCTTATGGCTGTTTTGTTACTCTTGATGCATTTCATGCGGTGCTATGGCGATTTAGAATTTTTTTGAGGAAATATAATTTGCTAAAATTATGCTGGCTGTGGGACGGAGGAGCTATTTCTCAATTTGATTTTTAGGTTCCGCTGCGGTGAATTCGTGCTGTTATTTGGTCTTTTGACCATGTGAAAACTGGGGCAGGCATGTTTCTGGAAAAAATTGATACCGAGGGTTGGAGCTAACACTTAGGTGTACTTCCATGATCGGATAAAAGTTCTCCGTGGGTTGCCAGTGGATGATGCCAGCAAATGCCCCTTATTGTAGATTGCCGTCGAGCTTAAAAAATATTGGCAGAAGAACTTGTGAGTTTAATATATTACTAGATGAAGGGGAGATATCTCCTACATTTGATTAAGGATGATGTGTACTCAGTATTCCTCATTTTTTTAATTACTTATGAAGCTAGTTTTGCTTCTGTTAACTTTTGCAATTTGATACCCTGTATTTCAGTCTAATATTTTGTGATTCTTCATGAGCATTATGAGAATTAGATACTTGTCGACTCTTTTTGACTTTTTTGTAATTTGCTTAATAGGAAATAGCTTGCTATATGGGTTTAGAGCTTGGCAAGATAAAGATAAAGCGATTTGCCGATGGAGAAATCTATGTTCAATTGCAAGAGAGTGTTAGAGGATGTGATGTGTATCTAGTGCAGCCTACTTGTCCTCCTGCAAATGAGAATCTCATGGAGCTTCTGATAATGGTTGATGCTTGTCGGAGGGCGTCTGCAAAGAACATTACTGCAGTGATTCCTTACTTTGGATATGCAAGGGCTGATAGAAAGGTATGTTTGAGAAGAATTTGCCTTTAAATTTACATGTTAGGAACTTAGGAGGTTCATCTCCTATTCATATATGTCATTGCAGACTCAAGGGCGTGAATCCATTGCAGCAAAGCTTGTTGCAAATTTGATTACCGAAGCAGGTGCAAATCGTGTTTTGGCTTGTGATCTGCATTCTGGCCAATCCATGGGCTATTTTGATATCCCAGTGGATCATGTGTATGGTCAGGTAGGTAGTGCTTAATTTATACTATTCCAAGTCTTTCAGCACTACAGATTGATGGTGTAATTTTCTGTTGTTTTTGGCAAAAGGTGCCTGGTTATTCTTATGGAGTCCAATTATAATGCATACTAAACAAAGTTTGCTTGTAGTCTTGGTAGTGCACTTCTTGTTACATCATGTGGCGTTGTGAAGTCAGGTCACTAATCAGGACGCCTAAAGGCTTCTGTCCAGCCTGAGTTGCCTGGATGGCATGAGATCCCCATAGCAACTGTGCATTAAGAAGCCGAATTCTTAAGTTTCACCCATTTTTCCAATGATTGCAGAACTTTTTATTTCCTAGGAGAGTTTGGGGAGTTCTCCTGGCAGAGGCCTTGTAATTCCTAGCGAGAATAGTATGAAAGGCTTGGCCTTGGATCAATTAGGATAAAATTTTTGAGAGAGAGAGAGAGAGAGAGAGAGAGAGAGAGAGAGCATGGAGATATATGTTGCATTAGCACATGTTATCTTGAAACAAATAGGTGCATTATTTAGATTTTCCTTTGGTCTTGATTTACTTGTTCTGATGCCCTCGTTATTTGTGTAGCCCGTCATTCTTGATTATCTTGCCAGTAAGACCATCTGCTCAGATGATTTGGTTGTGGTCTCGCCTGATGTTGGTGGAGTAGCTAGAGCTCGTGCCTTTGCCAAAAAATTATCCGACGCACCGCTTGCCATTGTGGATAAAAGGCGTCATGCTCATAATGTTGCAGAGGTAATAATATATGGATTGTAGCTACTGCTATGCATTATAAGATTTTTATTTTTTTTGGTAACTTGGAGATCCGATACATTAAGTGTCTTTGACTTTTTGGAACATGAACAAGTTTGCAGCTCTTATCTGCATTTGTGGATCAATTGTGAATTGAAAATTACTGGACTACTTTCTGAACTTAATAGCTGGTACAAGTCTTTAACCCAAACGATTTGTAAATAGTTTCTGCACATGGCTGACTAATCTTATTTGTCTGTTTGAAATGTATTGAATCAATGAGGTGACTGTACTTAAGCAATTGCATATGCAAAAGGAAATGAAACACTTGTTAGTTATGATGTAAACCTAAACTAGAAGCAGAGGATGTTAATGGCTTCACTGTGGATGGCTATTTCGTTGTTGTTGGCTTTAATTTGGAAACCATTCTGTATGCATTAGATGAACTTTCCCTTTTTTATGCATTGAGACAATTTTAAGTTTTGGTACATGTAGTTGGTAAAGACTTTTATACTGCTCAAAGTGTGCATGGTTCAAAATTAAGACATTTCATGTCATTTTATTGACGACACTCAATAATAGGGGCAAGAGATTTAGATTGAAGGTCCTTCGCTGACTGCTTGAGCCCTGTCACGTGTATGCTTAATCATTCTTAGCTTCATTAGGTTGTCAAGGACATTTCATGTCCTTGATTCTGATTTTAGGCTCTTTCTCTATACTTGAAGATAAAGCTGATAGTTAACGTTGAATTCCTTTGATTTTATTCTAGCTGAATGTATACGTAGGTTGGGATACTCTTAATGAGGTTAAAAACAAATCACTTTTGATTTTGACTGATGGCTTGCAATTATGACTCTTGCTTGTCCGCTAAAGACCTTCATATATATTGCTGAGAAATCCTCTGACAAAATCTTCTATCCATGAATAAATCAGGATGTAACTGAAATGTAACAATTGCCATATTGTTCTCATTAATATTTTTTGGCATATTTTAGGAACAGTATACACTCTCAAGTAGAATTAAGGCATGCCCTCATTTCTCCTTGGCTATTTTTGCAAATGTGAATAACACAATCAGACTAAGTGGAACATCTTGCATCTATCAAACAAATCATTTCTGCTTTGAGCTTATATGTCTGTCAATCTACAAAGAGAACTAATTTGATTTCCCTTTGGAAAACTGCATTTAAAGTTAAAGCATATGGATGATCCTTTGATCTGTCGAGGTTGTTTTGTCTCTTGAGCTACACTTCATGTCATACAGATTGGAATAGCATATTAAACTGTGCAAACTTGTGCAATTTTACATTCCTTGATCAAAGAGTTTGATTTTTTTTTTAAAGTTGTTTTTCCACCTTGCTAGATGCCAAAAAAGGTATTTTAAGTTGGTTTCCTTGCAGAGCAGGATCATGGATGAGTTGAATAAGGTCTTTTCGATACATTGTTTAAATTTAAAATTCTTGAATTGCTCTGAATGGAACTTCTCTAACATCTGCTTAGCATGGTGGTGAAATGAATCGTGCACTTCCTTTTGACTTTGTGCGTGGATAGTAATTACTGTCCATCTATAGGTTATGAATTTGATTGGTGATGTCAAGGGGAAGGTAGCAGTTATGGTGGATGACATGATAGATACAGCAGGTAAGTTTCCCGTATGCTTTGTTCCTCATTTCTCTCTCTCTCTCTCTCTCTCAACAGGCACACATGCACATACATCCACACATGTATATTGTTTTTTTACTTGAAACAAAAGAAAATCATTGAAAAGTTTCTAATGGGACACCACCCTGTGCAAAATCACTCATCTCCTTACTGGATTAATTGTTTTAACTTAAGTACTTTGAATAATGACATGAGTGTACTGCCACTTGTTTATTTCTTTCTGTGTCTCTGGTCCAATGGCTTTAAAGCTATTACTAGATGGTTAGATATTATGTGCCCACTCAAACAGTATATATGGCAATTACTGTGAAAAATAGGGACGATTGCCAAAGGCGCAGCTCTCTTGCATCAAGAGGGAGCCAGAGAAGTTTATGCATGCAGTACACATGCTGTTTTCAGGTATGGTTCACTGTCACTGTTTAAGTCGCAGGTGTGTAATAATGTTCAATTTCATTGTTGTGTGAACATTTGGCCCTTTTTTTGAATTGTATTCGAGATGTCTCTTCTTCCTTCCTGAACCCTCAGTTTATAAAGATACTTCATTTTATTGAGTATCCTCAAGGGAAGCTTGAGATGTGTATTAATTGTCTATGCAAGCGATAGTGAATTTCAACGTCATAGACAGTAATTTGACTTTATGATGACTTCAACTATCTTTATGGATTTCTGATTTGGTGCTAAACTTCTTTGCTTTTTTGGGTAAGTCTGTCACAAGAATGTTGAGGAGCCCAATAGAGCATGACATGATATGACTCCCCACAAAAGTCCACATTGGTTTTTGGTCTTTCAAGTTCGTTAAATCCCACGTCTCTTTTGGGGAGTTGTTTTCATGGGTCATATATTCATGTAATTTCAATCTAATGGCTTAAGTATTTTTGTTGGACTTTTTAATTTGGTTTTAGAGCCTGGTACCACTTCAAGTTTATTCTGTGTGGGTACCCATTCATCAATATCACGTGCCATTCTCAGTCTAGTAAGCACGTAAGAAGAGGTGTTAAAGTATCCCATATCAATTTATTTTGGGGTTTCTATGGGCCTTGCAATTTTGAAGTCTCCTTCCATGTAATGAATTGAAGCTTTCAGGTCGGGCTCTCAAGCAAGGTTGTTTGTGTTTGCATGCCCTTTTGGAAGAGGAGGAAGAAGTTTAGCAGCTTAAAAAGCTGTCAAGGATCAATAATCTAAGATATATCTCATATGAATTATCTTAGTGAAAGTTGATCCTAATTTGAATAACATTTTGTGAGGTTGACTCCTAATGCGATGTTAAAATAAAATTCCATTGTTTGTGGGTTTTATATCATGTATCCTATATTGTTGCGCTTGTTTGCACTGAATCTATATCTCTTCTTTTCTTGCAGTCCGCCAGCAATTGAGAGGTTGTCAAGTGGTTTATTTCAAGAAGTGATCATAACTAACACCATCCCAGTGTCCGAACAGAACTATTTCCCTCAGTTGACAGTATTGTCTGTGGCAAACCTTTTGGGGGAGACAATATGGCGTGTTCATGATGACTGCTCCGTGAGTAGCATCTTCCAGTAGTATCGATTAATAGGATAACTAAAATTTAATTAGTTCTTTTTTCCTTTCTCCAACCCTGTGATAGCCATGTGGCTTTTTGGCTTCTCAATTTAGTTGACAGTGCATTCTTGGTGGCTTGGGAGTGGGATCATCATATTAGGCATAAAGATAGCATATTAGGAAATCTGAAACAGTGAAGCAATGGAGTTGTGACATGGGAAGGGGAATCATCAAGCTCAGAGCCATTTTCTTTTCGATTTATTTGTTTGATTTTGAGTAGTTGAATGTAGACCCTGCTTAATGTCCTCCTTGCCGCTGTTGATATAGATTGTTTTGCATTTTGGTTCTAAACAAGCATTAATCGGGTTCAAATGTATTTGGGGTAGAGTGCTTTTCATACTTTTATGAATCACTATTAAAGGCAATAATTCTAAGATCAGACTTTCTATGCGGTTTTTCCTGATTGTCAGGGTGGCTATGAACCCTATTCCAGCTTGGGCATTGATTGATCATATTTCATCAGTGGTTGTCTTGTTTCAAGCTTCATTACCGCCCTTTATTACCATCTTCAAACCGGATAACGTGGGACGAGGCAAAACTAGGCTCACTAGGCTGTTCTACTGCGAAAACAATCGCTTTTTATGTTGTAATAGAGAAATCTAGGGTATTTTGGGGTCGTTGGTAAGCTAAGATTTTAGTTAGATGAAACCGATATCATGGATTTTGCGGAAAGCTCATATTTGCCTTTATCTAGTACATATGGAAGCATGTACCGACTCGAATACATCATCGGAGGACTGAGATGTAAATCTTCTATTGTTAAGTGTATGTTGAATGGATCTGTAAACTACTTGTTTGTTGACATGTTCAGTTCATCTGAGGTATATTTGTCTTTGTTGCTTAGATTTTTGCTCCTCTTTCCCAGCGTGAGGATTGAGTAAATATGTTGAGTATTGCGCCATTTGAATGGGCTTCCATGTATCACTCCCTCATGTCTGTGTATAGGCTTGTTTACCTTGAAGAAGCTCTTTACAGGGTTTTTTCAATTCAATACTGAACTTCATTTCCTGTTTCCATTTTTGCTCGTCATGCAAATAAGTATGGTTCATTGTCATATATCTGAACTGGTATAATCCAATTCAATGTCGATTAATGTGTAGTCCTTCAGTTTGGTCTGTTTACGCCAGTATCATCGTACGTTTTGCAGCGAAAAGCAATGGGTGTTTTCTTCCTCTACATTCCCAGAGATATCTGTACATTTACTTTTCTTGTGTTACTGAGGTTTCAAAGAATTTCCAGAAACATACATTGGAACATAAACATCATAAGACAGAACTGAGTATTTGATGCGTTATCGATGAGAGCCGGTTTGGCGGTTATAATCACTACCACGAGGAGATTTGAGTTCAGACACATTGCCATAGGCAAGTGATTTATGTGCACTAACTGATTAGGTCTCGTGTTATTATACAAAATCATATCAAATTGCCTTGCCGGAATATCGATCTTGTGGGGGTACATGATATGGGAAAACCCTTAGTACTACGGTTCTTATTTGCCCATGGACTCCCCAATGCATAGAGGAAAGTTGAACTCACCTAAGGAACATTCGATGTTCCGCGGCACAAAGTTACTGAAAGCCAAGCGCATATAATTTCAGAAATTTCTGACATTTTGTCGATGCCATGCCCCAGTTCGCACCGTGGCTGTTACCTTTTCGATTTGCTGCACATCCTGAGAACAAGAAACCTGCTTGTGATCTTGTCGTGAGACTTCTAAAATTCAAATGGTCCAACGGAACTGCCATGCTCACTTTCATATGATGTCTCCTTTGTGCTTCTATGTATTCATTATCCAAAGTCCTCACATGATCAATAGGAGACGCTAGAGTTCCTTCTAAAATTTCTTCTGCGTCGGGCAGTTCTTTGAGTGCAGCCATGACCATCGGTCATTTATCAAATTATGTCTGTGAATAGTCGATTCGAATTTTCTAATCACGAGTCTTTAGTTGAATTATATTTTGAATTTTGTGCAATTGGGGTTTTAATGATCCGGATTTGTTACTTCAAAATTCTGTCAATTTCGATCTTTTAGATATCTATGAATGATTAACTAAACATTTAACCAGCATTTCATGATTGAATTCGAAATGAAGAGTCAATTCTAGGTTTTTAGTTTCGAATAGAGTTTTTGCCAAATTTCACATAAAATGTAAGTATTATTTTTTGTTGATGCTCATAATCCAAGTCATACTCTCAATTGATAAAGAAAACCCCAGTTTTTTTTTTCACGATTACGGATTGTAGCAACAGCGAGTTTAGAATTTGATTGCATGAACTTTAAAGTTCTTAGGATTAAATAGCTTTTTTTTTTCTTTTTGAAACGTTAAGGATCGACTGTACTGTGAATGTTTAGGACTTTTAGTGTAGTCTTGCCTTGAAATTGCACCTAGAAAATCTAAGTTACTTAATAAATTTGTCCACATTATAAAAAAAAATTTATGTGATTTTTACATATCTAATGTTTTGCATCAAATTAAAATCAAAGTAGAAAAGTTAGACGATTTGAACAAAATATATCAAAAAAATAAAATAAAAATTAAACATCCACCTATTGAGAGAGAGGGACAGGCACTCAGGCATGTCATCAAAACCTGTGCGAGGACCCAATTGCAAAAGTCACCTCAAAGGTCTGAGGCCCTAATCGTTAAAATAATTAAATATTAAATTATGCTTTTACTTAACATTTTAAATTTTTATAACAGTTGACAGTGATTTTATAAAATATCACTAATATGTCTGAATTAACGAGATAGTTAAAATATAAGATATAGCATAAAGTTTTACTCTACATAGCATGCATTCAAACTATATAATATTGTTAAATAACCCAATGAACTACAATGGTGGTCAGTAACTTCTCTTGTGCTGGTGATCGATGGACATTCGCAGTCTGGTGGTCTCCGTACTTTCTCGGACCTTTTCGAGGCTCATGATGATTGAACTTTTTTCATGAGTGTCATTCTCATAGAGTGTAGTGTTTGCTGGTTTGGAAGAAAATGTGAAGTTCGGATTCGACAGCGGAAGATCTTTGATTGATAAGTCGCCAATGCAGTAGCAGTAGTCTTTCGAACACGGGTTCCTGCACATACAAGATGTTCATGGATCACGGCATTTACTTGCGCAATGCGTGCTTGTTTGACCGGCGAATGATTATGCAAGAGGGAAGAAGAGAGGGTTGTTCACGTTGGGAAAACCTCCTAATAGATTTTGAAGTTGACAAAAACTATTCATGTGTGTCGTGTAAGTCTTATAAATGCCTTGAAGTATTTTGATTCGGGAAGTTATTCTTGGAAAAAAAGCATATGACAATCTTGATCTTATTCGTGTTCAGATTGTGAAATTACTTCAAGCAAAAGAGGTTCAGATTTTATACTGTAGATGAAGAACTTCAGACTTTATACTAGAAGTTCGGAACGTGACACGAGATCATAATGTAAATAATGGCTAGCGATTTGGTTTGGATTTCATACATAGAATAAATTGATTGACTCAATTTTGAAGATTGTTTTTGCAACGGTTTAATATGCAAAACATCGTAATTGATTAGCAATCAATCTCGAGCTAAGTTATTTTCTAAATAGAGAAGCTTTACTTATGGAAATCAAGACTTTATTGTAAGGGCGATCAAATTCAGCGGAGATTTGGATTTTGTCCTTTGACGGCTACTCAATCGGTCCCTTCTATGTTTTGACTGCCGGGTCTAGCTATTTCGGTGTGCTAAGCTGTTGAAACTCTGTGACCTCATGGAGTACTCCCTTATGAGCTTGGAGAAGAATGAATCTTCTCTCTCCAGTAATCTCGTGGGCGCGTCGAATTCCGCTATTCTTCCTGCACGATCCAAAAAAAAAGAGCTATGAGTATCAATCCCAACATAGAAATGTTTAGGCAAAGAGAATGTGAATTATTACGGAAAAGTATCTTATTTCCTACCATCACTGAGAACCAAAACAAGGTCACTGTCGATGACTGTATGGATTCTGTGAGCTATTGTCACCACCGTGCGGTTCTTAAATTCTTGACTAATGACCTTTTGGATCACGCCATCTGTAGCAGAATCAACTGATGCCGTTGCTTCATCGAGTACAAGTATACTGCTCTTCTTCAGCAAGGCTCTTCCAAGACAGAATAACTGCCTTTGGCCCCCGCTCCAGTTTTCTCCGTTCTCCACCACTGTCAGGAAAAAATGATTAGTAAATTTATTTTCACAAAACTTGCAACTTTGTATGACGGACAAGGTTAATGGATCAGACCTGCAGAATCTAGCTTTTCTTCCTTTCCTCTGACAATATCAGCAAGTTGACATTTCTCTAAAGCCTGTAAAATCAGACATTCTGTTATCATGATATCCAAAGTAGATCCAATGCAGGGGAATGCACGAATTTGTGGTTATAGAGATTCTCATAGAGAAATTTTGTAGGTTAGTGAAACATGAAGTTGCTTGTAATCCACTGTACTTGGTTGTGGCAAAATCTATTTACTATTCAAATTGTGTCAAATGATATTAATCCGGTAGAATGTGTATGTGTGAGGGCACATGTGCCTTTTCTATCACTTGGACTTGGATGATGAGATCTTCTCATGCTAAATAGTATTAATTACTGAATTCTTCTTTTACTTAAAGTCACATATGAGGCAAAGCTTTAGGGGAAAGAAGTTTTACCTCCCATACTTCTCTGTCAGAGTATTGCTCCAATGGGTCAAGGTTCCCTCTTATTGTTCCTTCAAACATTGTAGGGTCCTGTGGAATGATGCTGAGTCTTGATCTAAGGTCATGAAGGCCTATTTTGGATATGTCAATATCATCAATTATAATGCTTCCTTCCCTGGGCTCAACAATCCTAAAGATGGCCTGTATGAGTGTTGATTTTCCACTCCCTGTCCTTCCTACTACACCGATTTTTCTCCTGCTGGGAAATGTACAGGTGATGTTTTTAAGGACAGATGGGAGATGTTCAGCATATCTGATCTGCAAGAATAAATATGTCAATGAGTCCAAGACAACTCATGGGCATTCCAGAGAATGAGAGTGAGAATGATAGCGAGAATGATAGCGATTTTAAAGAACTTGTCCTTAAGGGATGCAGAATATATCAAAATAATGTTGGGATATGGGAACCGAGATTTCCATTGGATATCTCGGAATTTGATCTTTAGCTTACCTGCAAGTTTCTGAAGCAGATCTTTCCCATCTCCGGCCAGTTGCTTGGAGGTCTGCTGTCTTCTATCAAAAGAGCTGCTTCACTTGCTAAGTTTAAGTACTGAAGTATCCTCTCAAATGAAATAATTTTGTTCTCAGCATTGCATAAATGCCATACAACAGAAGCTTGAAGATCATTCAAGTTAATTCCGTACGTTACAGCCAACCCTGCTATGCCTGCAAAATAAATTTGATTATCTTGTAAGTGTTTTCCGTGTAAATCCTGTCCTAATAAGCGCTTCACACTAGTCTATGCTTGAATTTGCTACAGAGGATTTTATGCTACCCGACTATTATTCAGTTTGAGATTTACTTGTTTTTGAACTGTCGATTTTAGCAGATGTCTGATATTGTTTGAATTATAAAGAAACATGTATGGTATGCATAGTACATACTACTCATGATCTGGCCGTAGTGAAATATCCTGAGAAAATTTGCACAACTTACTTGGATTGATAATTCCTTCAGGGAGGGATACCAGAAAAACCAATGAAAAGGCAAAGACAAAGTTAGACAAAAGATCTAGGCGAAATGAAAGCCAATCCATTGCCGACCCATTATGAAACAATGGCCTCGAGTGGTTGTCTACAAGCCCTAGATTTGCATCAGTGAATCGATCTTCCTGGTCAAAAGCACGAATCGTTGCTGCTCCTGCTAGTGATTCTGCAAAGTGGTGTAGAATTGGAGCTTGTTGAATCCCTGATAAGCGGGCTAGTTCTCTCGCTGTTGGTATGTAGTATTGCTGAAATGAGGAAAGAAGAATGTTTCAATAAATTGCTCAATCTAGTATCAGTTTTTGTTGGCATATTTAGGAGGAACTTAGTAGGAGCAGTTCACTTGTCATAGTATTTCGCTGACTCACGTCTCTCGATTATGGGGAGTGGAAACGTCTTCCCACCTATTCATCTTTGTACTTTTTCAAAGAATGTGGAGGTTCCTGAATTGCTTGAGACGTTGCTAGAGTCACACCAGAAAGCGATGTCCTGACATTATCTATTGGAACTGGCCTTGTCAATTCATTGATTGAACTGCTTTGAAGAATTTGATTCAGATTCTAGATACAGCTACAAAGTTCTTGTTTTTTATTTTATGACCATGACCAACACCATTTCCTCTAGGATATGTTGAAAGGTAGCATTTAAAATACTAAAATACGTGGAATACCATGATGCCAGTATGCCTCACATGCTTCTAACAACCTGTCCTAGGAAGAATTGTGCAACTATTGTCAGGAATGGAATTACCTGGTACCAAATACATACTGCAGTCACCGGGATGAAGATCACAAATACTTCCCATGCTACCTGCGACATCACTGCAATTGCTCCGAGAAGCTGTATTATGGAGAAAGCGCACCAACCTATACTCCATGGCATTTCCAAGTCTAGCACACTCTGATCAGTGGATGCCTTCATACAACATGGTTCAAATTCATCACACCAACATCAGCCTTTATACCTGTTACGTGGTCAGGTGTAACTTGATAATATTTGCATGTGTAGAATTTATGATAAGATGGCATGTTAAAAGGCGTTGGAGTTTTGTGGCAGTTGTGGCGAGTTATTTGGCACTGCAAAATGATCCCAATTCAATTTAATCCAGGAGTGAGATGATTCCATTCTGTGTTTTAGTTGTTTCTGTGGAGTTGCCGTTAAATTTTGAAATGTTGAAGAATTTGTCTTGAATTTTTGGTATGGTTCATGTAGAATCCTTGGTCAGGGAGTGGACACTACCTAACCCTTTCAAAGATTTATTATATTTGTTAAAACTATAAAGAGCAAATTCTATGAAAAGCAGGTTTTATTTGTTCAGATTTCTACTGACACAGCCAATACTATTCCAATCTGAGTACAGGTGTAAGTGATCCTTGACAGTTGTAGAAAAGCAAATACAGTCCCTGTTCAACTGCTCATGTCTGAATACCCTCGATTTTATATCTGCTTCTCAGGAAACTGAAAGGATGATGGAAAAAATATATAATAATTATGCTTGCTATCACTTTTGATGTTCATCTATAATGACAAACTTAAGACTTGACATGCAGGAGCAATATGCTGCTCACCCGGTTCAAAATTCTTCCAGTTGGGGTTGAGTCGAAAAATGCCATCGGCGCCCGCATTACACTGTGAAGCATTTTTGTGAATAGCGTCTGTGCTGTCCATTGTCCTGCTACTGCAACAAACATTGCTCGAAGAAGTATGCTGAGTGAACTTCCAACAGTGAGCAGTACGTAAACAAGCAAGATGATATCCATTTTATACACTGGTTCAGTATCACTTGTTGAAGGAAAAACCCATGCCATCCAATAATTACTGGCTACTTGAAGTATCTGAAATGAGGACTGAGCCAGGAGAATTATCGGGATTAGCGCTCCGCCCTTCACTGTTGTTAGGTAGGACCAGTAAACTTCTTTTCCAATGCTTCCTTTTTCTCTTTCTTCATCTTGCACCAGTCTCCCTTCCTTCTCTGATATATCTAAGGATAGATCATGCTCAGAGTCATGCTTTCTTGGTTGAATTTCAGCTGTAGAAACGAAGCCATTTTTAGATTCGCGATCAGCTGTTGGGTCCTGAGTTGTTCTGCTTGAATTTTCAACTTTGATTATTGACTCGAGGGCTTCGCCATGAGCACCCACCAACACTTCAAATCCTGTATTCTGTTTTAAGAGATCTTCAAACTTGCCAACCTGTGCTATTCTTCCATCCCGCATCACCTGTTGATGTCAGATCCACAGTAGCATTATCAACATATGAGCTTAGAAGTCGCTTAACTGAAGCAAAAGATGACAGTTCAATACCATGTATGCGGAATTTCAGATTCTCAAGGATGAGTCAATTATCACAATCTTCTTAGAATTATTTTCAGAAGACGTCCGTCTATTCTAATTAAATATCTGTTCTTTCTGAACGTTCCCTGTGGTCAAATGGAGTCACTTTTGTGAAGTGTACTTACCAGAATGAGATCTGCCGCTGGAAGAAATTCGACTTGGTGGGTCACATAGAGTATTGTCTTGTCTTTGAGCATTCCCATCAGGCAATCCTACAGGGAATAAACTCAGAATGCAAATTTTTGTGGTAAAGCGTGTGAAATGTCATACTAGGATCTGATTTTGATATCCATCATCATATCATTATTCTTGCAAGAGAGTGTAAATACTTACTGCAAAGAGTTGTGTGCCCGTATGAGCATCCACTGCACTGAAAGGGTCATCGAGCAGATATATATCGGCATCTTGGTAAACTGCACGTGCAATTTGTATCCTTTGCTTTTGCCCTCCACTCATGTTGATGCCTCTTTCTCCAATCTCCGTGAGATCGCCCGCTGAGAACAGCTCGAAATCCTTAATCAAAGCACATGACTTGACTGTTCGGTCATACTTGTCGGGATCATATGGATTTCCAAAAAGGATGTTATCCCTTATATTCCCCGACAGTATCCAAGGAGACTGTGGAACATAAGCTTTTGTACCACTGATTTTCACTTGGCCAGAGAGCTTCTCTATTTCTCCTAGGACGCACGACAGAAGGCTTGACTTCCCTGATCCTACCGTCCCACAGATCGCCACCTTCATGCCCCTTTTAACTTTCACCTCGATATCGGTCAGAGTCGGTGTAATCAAATCAGGATTCCAGCTGAATGTTGCATTGATAATCTCTATATCAAACTGTGCTTGATTCTTTGGAATATATTCGATTGCATCCTGTTGAATTTCATCTTCTTGCAGGTAAGAAGCAACTCTGTCTGCTGAAACTTTGCCCTGTGCAATTACATTGAGCAAGTCTGGTAGACTAAATATGGGATCTTGTAGCATTCGGAAAGTGGCCAGGGCTGCTAATACTCTTCCAGCAGTAAGTTGAATGCCCATCAGCATACACGTGCCAAAAGTCACAATGGAGATGAATGTCGGTGAACCCCAAAAGATGAAAGCTGATAGTGCTCCCAGTCGTAGCGACTTCCATAACCACTCGTACTCTATTTTCCTCAAGCTCTCTAGTTTGTGGAGGAACTGATTGTCCCAAGCTTGAAGTTTTATGGTTTTCATGTTTCGAAGAACCTCTGAAGTGGATTTCATCCTGCTATCTTTGGCTTCCATGATCTTGGACTGGTATCTTTGCTGAGTTCTCGTTAGAGGTATATTGCAAGCCATCACAATAAATGTTGCCGCTAGCGCAGCGACAGATCCTAAACCTAAATTAATGTGCAAAATATATATAGCTAACGAGATTTGTATGGGTAACATCCATATAATGTTTAAGTACCAGGTGAGATCTGTGATTCTCTGGATATCCACGCTGATGTAGTTGATGATCTCTCCACTGGTGTGACTTTGGCGAGATTGGCATGACAGAACTAGCCCCTTCTTGTAAGTATGTGATATCAGAGCAGCTCTAAGCCGAAGGCCTACTTGGAGTGCTCCAAAATTCCACTGTCTCTGAGCTATAGTCTCAACCATTTTGGAACCTAGAAAGGCTAATGCTAGCACATAGCCACTCACCAAGCTCCTGCTTTTCTTGTCAGTTAGGAAATTGACGAAGTCATCTATGAGGTATGGACCAACATATGATGCTCCGGCACTTACTACCGCAAAAAGTGCATTGATTGCTGCTTTCTTTCTGATAAAAAAGAAGATTGCTTTGTAGATGGATGGATTTTTGGCTCCGTCTTTATCCTTGACTTGGTTTAGGCAGTCAATAAAAGAACGAGAAATAAATGCTGCAGAATCATTGATGTCAAGATCAGGCACGTCATTTTGCTCGAGGGGCTTCTTGAACCCCACCGCGAACAATGGGTTCAGCCAAGAGAAGGTAATGAGTTGCAAGAGGGTAGCTTTCCCATATGGAGATTCCCTTTTGGATTCTGAATGTTTCTCGACTTTTTCAGAAAGAAGCGGTTCTCTCATTCCATTGGCACACAAGAAGACCATGCCTGTCTTCCCACAAATGGAAATGCTGAACAGTCCAGTGGAGGCGAGCAGACACATGAAGTTGGCGAAGTCTCGTGTCCTTAAGTGGCTGTGGTACGTAATTATATAGTTGATGTCGAGAGTTGTGCAAAAAACAGATAAGAGGAAGTTGCACATCCACCAAGCCCTAAGAATCCATGGAAACTTCTTATACTTCTCTCTCCGTATCTTGTACAGTACCATGAGTGTAACTGTCCAGGATACTACTTGCATCATCTCCGATGAGAATGCTTTAGTTTTAGAAAGACATGTGGCATCGTTGCCATTTACGGACATTGATAGCATTAAGAGATGTGTCCCCAGTACCAACGCTGTGCAGACAATGCTGGATTTGTCTATTATACTGGATTTGTGACAAATCATGTGCCTGTCTGTTGCCTGATCCACAGTGTTGCTCCTCTTTCCCAGAAGACGCACTAATTTCCCCAAGGTAACTAGTAGAAGGGTTCCAAGGAAGCCGAGTTGCAAAATGATGCAGAGTTGCTCCCTCAGGCAAGGTGAGTTCATCTTCGGCCATGCTCTCTGAAGTTCCTGAAGAATCTGCGATTCTGTTTCGCAAAGAAACACAGGTTTAAGCTCACATTCAGGTGCGAACTTCATTAATATGCTAAATTGACTCTGGTAATTAGCAAACAGAAGAGTTCTTTGTTTCGTCCACAATGAAACCAGTGATGCTTGGTCCGCCATTATTGTGTTCTAGCTTGTAAGGACTAACTGACGTACCTACGCTGAAGTTGGAATTTGCATGCATAATAAGAAGACAGGTTGTGGATGGGGAGTCTAGTCAGTGTTTTCCAAAGACGCGGAACAGTAATTTTCACGATTTTGGCTATCCCCTCGTCTTTGCGGTTGTTTTACAATACAAACACACAAAAGAGGACTGTTAAATTAGGCACTGGCAGGCTTGTCTCCAGGAATCATTTGTATTGAGAGTATACACTGTGCAGATGTATTTATCATTCGTCACCATACATCATTATCGTTTTCTCGCCCTTTCTTTCGATGAGAACTACTGACACTCATCTGCAGACAGGAATGGCTACACAAGAACACACCGAATGACCTTGCCAAAATTCACTGTCCTAGAGAAAAGTCTCATGTGTGCAAAAACTTCAGTATGACATAGACTAACGTAACATCAAACTCAATCGGGAAATATTAGAATTTCGAGGTCGAGAGACTTACCACGAGATCCGAGCTCGATCCCTAGGACGGCCATCCCGACTAGAGAGAAGAAAAACACTGAATCCACCTGCAAATGATGCTCTCCCAAGGCAAACAAGACTGCTTTTGTTGCTTACTGAATAGAATTTGGGCAGGTCTGTGCTGTGCAGTTGTTTTGGGTGTGGAAATCTGATCGTGCTTTTATTGCAGCAGCTTTTGGAAACTCTCGTCTTTATGACGCTATCTAAATTTGAAATTTTCTCGGCAAGTCCTTGAATGTTCGTATACTTGAGGTTGTCCGGGTTCGTCCAAATTTTGGTCAGGCCAAATCTAAAATTTCCATAATCATTCCAGTCACATATGATGCAATATTGATGAATCGAACAATCTTTGCATTGACAAGCGTACATGATCCGAATGGACCCCAACCGTTAAGTGACATAAAGTTGATATGAGATCCCATAATTTAAGGTTGAGAATTATTGGATTCATGTTGGGACATGTGAATGGTATAATGATTTAGTGAAATAAAACTTGTAGCAAAGAACAAACAAGACTATAAATAGGGTAAAAATAATCAAAGCTTTCCTGAATTGACGTAATGATCACTTGGAAATTGCATTGATAACTTCGAAAATTCAGGCCAATGTTGGACGATGTTACATGTACTTCTGGCCATTGTAACGATCTTGAAAGTGTTCATATTCCATTGCAAACAAAGTTCCGGCTTCCCAATCCCTCTCAGGTACAAAGGATGATTTCAAAGAAATTTTGCAATATGGGTCGTTCTTCTTTACATACCTTTTAGATAGAAACGTAATAAGCGACCAGGATTTCCATCTCGAAAGTCCCCATCATTTGGACACTCTAAAGTCATATCTGGAATGTTTTGGGGGTAACTCTTGGCTGTTCAAGAGCATCCCTCTCTGGTGACAAGAACATTTGAAACTATCTCGTGTGTCGTCAGATTTATTGCATGCCGGCCTATCAAATTTGAATATGCTTCCATGTTTAACTCGAAAGTCAGATTGCTCTTCCTGCGAAACGATCACATTTCGTTAGGAGGCGATATTGTAACGTTGCACTTCATCGGCAATGCCCTTGAGATGCAAGAACGTTGCCGAACCTCAAAACGCATGACAGAACACAGACACACCCAAAAGAACACACATTATTCAGACCCAACACATGAACGTACATATTCCATGAGGATCCTCTGCTCCACTCCGCGTTTGTGGGTGTCTCCACCACTTGTCAACCGTCCATACATACGAAAAGGAGGTAGGTATGCAAACGATCGACGCCTGTTGAGACACCTGTGTGATAAATAGAGGATCCACGTCTGGACATATTTTCTCTTTTAAGTGCAACACAAGCCAACATGCATGAATAGATATTGATGCTAATCTAGGGACAAAGCGATTTATCGTCAGAAGCAAACTCATTGTATATGCATTTGCCTACTTGCTTCAGTTGCAATGCTTATGCTTAGGCGCATCATGTCTCATAACTGTTGGGAGCGTGAGAGAAAAAAATTAGAGAAGAAGATACACGGAATTTTTACAAGAAAAACCCTTTCAAAATGAGAAAGGGAAGAATCCCGGTAATACACTGGGCAATCTTTTTACTATCAATGTCGGTTTCAAGTTACAAGGTATAGTTGCAAGGGATTTATCCAAATATAAGGTGCGTTTGGTTCGGCTTTGGGGGAAAGTCTTTGCGAAGCCTTTAGCTTAAAGGGATTTTTTGAAATATAAATAGTGTTTGGTAAATTATAACTTTAAAGTGCAGTGAAAAATAACTTTGGCTTAAATGGTGTTCGAAAAAATTACACTTTTTAAAGCACTTTATTTTTTGTTTTTAAATAAAAAACTCAAATTCACGGGTATTTGCTGGGATGGTTTTTCTAAAAAATATTTGCTAGTGGAGATTCACAAGTGTCATATTTTGAGTTTGAGGGCATTGTCTTATTCTATTTATAAACAATTTATTAAGTGCTTGATGTACCTCCGGTGAGATCTTGTCTACCCTTTTCTCTTCTCCATTATACATACCGAACAATTTCCAATCTTCTCCTCTCTTTTTTTCACTGTGGCCAAAGAGGGTCGCTTACCGGCCTCTTAGTGAGGCCATCGTGGCTGCAGGCTAGGCCTCCTTGCCCAGATCTGGCGAGGCCACGGTCTCCTTTGCCCATGGCTGCACCTCACGAACTCGTGGCCGGCAAGCTCCGGCGACCTCGTTGGCCACAATATAAAAAAAAAAGAGAGAGAAAGAAAAGAGAAGAGAAGAAAAAAGAAAAGAAAAATCAATAAAAAATAAAAAAAATATAAACATTTAAAAAAAAATATCTACATCAATGCCAGCTGTGCTACATGGGGCAGCCAACGTCTACGTCATGATTTCCAATCAAAATTGGCTGGATGACCTCAATTAGCAAAACTTGCAAATATTTAGGATGAAGTTGGCACAATTGAAAGATTTAGTACTGAATTGGCACAAATGCAATATATTTATGATTTTTTTGGTAATTTTCCCTTTATATGATTGCACAATAGTAAAATTTTTACTCAAAAAGATAATTTATTCATTTGTCTTTTACATTGGGAATTTAGATCTAAGTCTCTCTTCACCAACAATCAGTTTGATACACTTTCTTAAAACAAATCATTTTCTCAAATTAATTCAAACTTTCAAATAAGTTTTTGTGAATGCATGTCTAGATTTTTTTTTTCAATTCTTCTTACGCGCATATATAATGCATGAGCTCTTTTATTAATCAATTGATTATACTACGGAAGGCGCAGTCGTCACTAAAAATGTTTTCCGCATAAAAGTTCTTATTCCAGTTTATATAACTACATTCAAAGGTTTACTTTCTTGGACCAAATAAGGAATCAAAGTCTATAACACATAAAAGAACTCATTACAATATTCAAATATTAAACTACATTTTTATTTGACAACTTAAATATTAGATTAGTTGATGACGATCCCATAAAATTTTATTTGGTACGATAAGAAGAGATTCTAAGTTCAAATCTTTTCCATAAAGTTTTATAATTTCAAGCTTAGGCTTTGTTTGTTTCACTGAAAACTTTCTATCATTGGAAAATGTTTTCATGAAATTCAATTTTATAGAAAGTGAACTATTTTTTGATGTTTGCTGTTACTGAAAACAATGTGAAATAATTGTTTTTATGGCATTTGATAATAAGTAAATGCACTTTCGGCATCATTAAAATTGATATACAATACTAAAAAACTAGAACTAACATTTTCTTTATTTATCCATCAAAATAAAAAAAAATCAAAAAGAAATTAAGAATGAAATTACGAAATCATATTTGTAAAAAAAATATACATGATTGCTTTTTCTAGAAATGTGGAAGAACACGAACATTAATGAGGTATATTCAGGACATGATAGACAACATTTATGAAAGAATAGATGCGACTTATCTAGAAAAAAGAAGAAAAAACTTGACGAGATAGAGACTTGAAGATAGGAAATAACAAATCAGGAAATATGATTTCCTTTGTTCGAAGGCGAAGTCATTTTTCCCAATTTAAGTATCTTGTTTCCAATTTAAAGAAAACACTTTCTACTGCTCGAGTATTCCATCACCCAAGCATTGGAAAATCCGAAAACAATCATTTGGAGAAATGGATTTTATCAAATAAACTGACCCATAGTCTTATGCCAAAGTTTAACCTAGGTGTTCCGGAGAATATTAGAAAATTTAAATATTGAACCACATCTTCATGATCCTCCTATAGCTAAATGAACCTCGGAGAAGCATCTTTCTTACAATGAAGTATCCGCACTCAGCCTAACAACAAAAAAAAATAATAATTGCTTGCCAATCCGAGAGCGGAACTCAGAAGCTCTAATCGCTTCCCAGATTGTCGGTCTTGTTGTGTTTAATGATGCACCCATGTGAAAATGATAGCGTAGATGCAATCGTCGAATCCCTCACGGTTTCTCTTAGTCCCCCTTGATTCTGCTCCCTCTCATGTTTTGACTGCTGGGATTAGCTATCGAGGTGTGCTATGCTGCTGAAACTGTGACCTCATGGAGTACTCCCGTATGAGCTTGGAGAAGAATGAATTTTCTCTTTCCAGTAATTTGGTGGGTGTGTCGAATTCTGCTATCCTTCCTGTTCGATCAAAAAATGAAAGGAGCTATTCAGTATTAACTCCAACATGGAAATGTTTAGACAAGAGAGAATGGGTGTTTACAGAATAATGTTTTGTATCCTACCATCACTGAGAACCAAGACAAGGTCGCTGTCTATGACTGTATGGATTCTGTGAGCTATTGTCACCACTGTGCGGTTTTTGAATTCTTGACCAATGACCTTTTGGATCACGCCATCGGTAGCAGAATCAACTGATGCCGTTGCTTCATCGAGTACAAGTATACTGCTCTTCTTCAGCAAGGCTCTACCAAGACAGAATAACTGCCTTTGGCCCACACTCCAGTTTTCTCCACTTTCCACAACTGTTAGAAAAAAATGATTAGTAGAATTACTTTCACAAAGCTTGCAACTTTGTGTGACGGATGCGATTAATGGATCAGACCTACAGAATCTAGCTTTTCTTCCTTTCCTCTGACAATATCAGCAAGTTGACATTTCTCTAGAGCCTGTAAAATCAGAAATTCTGTTATCATGATATAATTTGGGGAAATGCACGAATTTGTAGCTATAGAGCTTCTCATAGAGAAACTTTTTAGGTTAGCGAAACATGATGAAGTTGTTTGTAATCCACTGTACTTGGTTGTGGCAAAGTCTATTTACAATTTAAATTGTGTCAAATGATATAAATCCGGTAGAATGTGTATGTGTGAGGGCACATGTGCCTTTTCTATCACTTGGACTTGGATGATGAGATCTTCTCATGCTAAATAATCTTATTTACTGAGTTCTGCTTCTACTTCAAGCCACATACGAGGCAAAGCTTTTGGGGAAAGAAGTTTTACCTCCCATACTTCTCTATCAGAGTATTGCTCCAATGGGTCAAGGTTCCCTCTTACTGTTCCTTCAAACATTGTAGGGTCCTGCGGAATGATGCTGAGTCTTGATCTGAGGTCATGAAGGCCTATTTTGGATATATCAACATCATCAATTATAATGCTTCCTTCCCTGGGCTCAATAATCCTAAAGATGGCCTGTATGAGGGTTGATTTTCCACTCCCTGTCCTTCCTACTACACCAATTTTTGTCCTGCCAGGAAACATACAGGTGACATTTTTAAGGATAGATGGGAGATGGTCAGCATATCGGATCTGCAAGAATAAACATGTCAGTGAGTCCAAGACATCTAATGGGCATTCCAGAGGACGAGAGTGAGATTGATAGCAATCATAAAGAACTCATCCATAAGTGATGCAGAAAATATCAAAATAAAGTTGGGATGGGAACTGCGATTTTCATTGCATATCTTGGAATTTGATGTTTAGCTTACCTGCAAGTTTCTGAAGCAGATCTTTCCCGTTTCCGGCCAGTTGCTTGGAGGTCTGCTGTCTTCTATCAAAAGAGCTGCTTCACTTGCTAAGTGTGAGTACTGTAGTATTCTCTCAAATGAGATCATTTTGTTCTCAGCATTGCATATATTCCATATAACAGAAGCTTGAAGAACATTCAAGTAAATTCCGTAAGTTACGGTCAACCCTGCTATGCCTGAAAAAAAATGATTATCGTTTAAGTGTTTTCTGTATAAATCCTGTTCTAGTAAGTGCTTCATACTAGACTATGCTTGAATTTGGTAGAGAGGATTTCATATTAACTGCCTGACTATTATTCAATTTGAGATTTACTCATTTTTGTACTGTTGATTCTAGCAGATGTCTGACATTATCCGAATTAAAAAGAAATGTGTATGCTATGCATAGTACATACTACTCATGATCTTGCTGTAGTGAAATATTCTGAGAAAATTTGCACGACTTACTAGGGTTGATAATTCCTTCGGGGAGGGATGGCAGCAAAACCAATGAAAAGGCAAAGACAAAGTTAGACAACAGATTTAGGCGAAATGAAAGCCATTCCATTGCCGACACAGCATGAAACCATGGCCTTGAGTGGTTATCTACAAGCCCTAGATTTCCATCAGCGAATCGATCTTCTTGGTCAAAAGCACGAATTGTTGCTGCTCCTGCTATTGATTCTGCAAAGTGGTGTAGAATTGGAGTTCGTTGAATCCCTGATACGCGGGCTAGTTCTCTTGCTGTTGGTATGTAGTATTGCTGAAATGAGGAAAGAAGAATGTTTCAATAAATTGTTCAATATAGTATCAGTTTTTGGTGGCATATTTTAGCGCAACTTAGTAGAAGCGATTCACTTGTCATAGTATTTGGCTTGACTCACGTCTTTCTATTTTTGGGAGTGGAAACATCTTCCCACCCATTCATCTTTAAACTTTTTTAAAGAATGTGGAAGTTCCTGAATTGCTTGAGACGATGCTAGTGTCACATTGGACGTAGAATAGAAGTGGAAAGGGATGTCCTGACATTATTAACTAGCCTTGTCATCTCTTTGATTGAACTGCTTTGAAGAATTTGATTCAGATTCTAGATACGGCTATTGGGTTCTTGTTTTTTTATTGTATGACCATAACCGACACCATTTCCTGTAGGAAATGATGAATCTAGCTTTTAAAATACTAAATACGTG
Organism: Syzygium aqueum; assembly: GCA_031216185.1. Classification (NCBI taxonomy): domain Eukaryota; kingdom Viridiplantae; phylum Streptophyta; class Magnoliopsida; order Myrtales; family Myrtaceae; genus Syzygium; species Syzygium aqueum. The sequence continues at coordinate 13,064,360 of CM062235.1, read as the reverse complement.
GGCTATCAATATGCCATTTTGCTTCACATGCTTCTAACAGCCTGTCCTAGAAAGAATTGTGCAACTTTTGTAAGGAATGATATTACCTGGTACCATATACATATTGCAGTCACCGGGATGAAGATCACAAATACTTCCCATGCTGCCTGGGACATCACTGCAATTGTTCCTAGAAGCTGTATTATGGAGAAAGCACACCAACCTAATGTCCCTGCTATATCCAAGTCTAGTGCACTCTGATCAGTAGATGCCTGCATACAGTATGGTTCAACGTCATCACACCAACATCAGCCTTTGTACCTGTCATGTGACCTGGCGTAACTTGATAATATTTGAATGTGTAGAATTTATGATAAGATGGCACGTTAGAAGGGGTCGGACTTTTGTGGCGGTTGTGGTGAGTTATTCGGCACTGCAAAATGATCCCATTTTAATTTAATCTAGGATTGAAATGATTTCAATCTGTCCTTTAGTTGTTTCTGTGGAGTTGCTGTTAAATTTTGAAATTTTAAAGAATTTGTCTTGAATGTTTGATGGGGTTTATGTAGAATCCTTAATTAGGGAGTGGCCACTACCTAAACCTGTTTTTCATATAAACAGAAATTTATATGAAAAACAGGTTTTATTTGTTCAGATTTCTGCCGGCACAGGCTATACTATTTCAATCTGAGTACGGTGTAAGTGACAATTCAACTGCTCACGTCTGATTTTGTGGTTGTTATAAGCTTGATTTTATATCTGCTTCTCAAGAACTGAAAGGATGATGGAAAAAGATAATAATAATTATGCTTGCTATCACTTTTGATGTTCATTTGTAATGACAAACTTATGACTTGAAATGCAGGAGCACTATGTTGCTCACCCGGTTTAAGATCCTTCCAGTTGGGGTTTGTTGCACAGAATGTGTTCTCAAATGTAGAAGAACAAGAGAAGATTGATATAGAAATGCACTTATCACATTCTCTAAAAAATTACGAGAAGAGTACATAGTTCTTTTAAAACAACAAAAACTGAATTACACTAACTTAGTAATTGATGAAAACCACTACACCACTAACTAGCAACAAAATAGGAACTGAAAACAACAAACTCCTACTATCTTGTTGACTAAGTAAAACAAAAACAACCAACTAACAAACCAGAACAATAATGACCGAAAATGGTCCTTAAGACATTACCAACATACTCCTCTTTGGCTTAAGGAGCAGAATACATTCCAGCCTTCTTCTTCAGTAACTCAAGTTTGCTTGCTTGCAGTGGCTTAGTAAACACATTAGCCACCTGATCTTCTGTCTTGCAATAAAGTAGCTTCACTTCACCTTCTTGTTGCACTTCTCTCAGATAGTAGAACTTGATCTTGAAATGCTTGGTTCTCCCGTAAAAGACAGGGTTTTGAGATATGGCTAGTGCAGCTTGGTTGTCCACAAGTATCTCAGTTGGTCCTTCAACTTCCATTTCTAGATCCTGCATCAGCTTTCTTAGCCATATTGCATGATTGGCTGCTGCAGTAGCTGCTAGAAACTCAGCTTTTGCAGTGGATTGAGCAACCGCTTCTTGTTTCTTTGAGCTCCAGGTGAAACATCCAGATCCCAAAGTAAAACAAAAACCACTTGTACTCCTCATATCCTCGACTAAACCAGCCCAATCATTGTCAGCAAAGCCTTGCAACCTGCAATTGTCCACTTTAGTAAACTTGACACCAAATGACTGAGTGCCTTTCAAGTATCTAATAACTCTTTTTGCAGCTACCAAGTGTTCTTCACCAGCACAACTCAGGAATCTTGAAAGCACACCTACCGCATACAGGATATCTGGCCTTGTTGCAGTTAGATACATCAAGCAACCTACTAAACTTCTGTAAAAACCTTCATCAACAGGCTCAACTCCTTCAGTTTTCTACAGCTTCTCCTTTAGATTCATAGGAGTGTTCACACTTCTACATTCCTCTATCTCAAACCTCTTTAAGATCTCTCTTAGGTATCTTCTTTGACAGATGAATACCTCGCCTTTCTTCTGCTGCACCTCCATTCCCAAAAAGAAGGACATTAGTCCAAGATCAGTCATTTCAAACTGCTTCATCAGCCCTCTCTTTAGTTCTGCAATCTGCTCTTCACAATCACCAGTAACCAAAAGATCATCAACATAAAGAGAGACAATAGTTACACCTTATACACCCTTCTTCACATATAGAGTCACTTCACTCAAATTTTTTTTAAACCCAAGTTCTTGCAGATGCTTATCAATTTTACTATACCAGGCTCTTGGAGCCTGCTTCAAGCCATACAAGGCTTTCCTCAACTTGTACACGTAATCTTCCTTGCCTCTAACTACAAAGCCATCAGGCTGCTCAACATATATCTCCTCCACTAGCTCTCCATTCAGGAAGGCTGACTTCACATCCAGCCGAAATACTTGCTAGCCCTTTTGTGCAGCAACTGCTAGTAGCATTCTTATGGTATCCAACCTTGCCACCGGAGTAAAAGTTTCAGAGTAGTCTACCCCCAATACTTGCGCATAGACTTTAACAACAAGTCTTGCTTTGTACTTATGTATTGAGCCATCAGGATTCAACTTTGTCTTGAATACCCACTTCATTCCGATCACCTTTCTGCTTCTGGGCCTCTCAACTAGATCCCATGTTTGGTTTTTTTCAATCATTCTGATTTCTTCTTCCATTGCAGCACACCATTTCACATCTTCACTTGTTTCCTCATAGCTAGCTGGTTCAAGCATAGCTGTATTGCATCTCTCATAGATTTTAGCAAGAGATCTAGTGCCTCTCGCAGGAACATGATCAATTAGATCCTTGACTTCCACTTCATTTGGTTCAACCTACAATGGCACTACCTCCTCTTCAGCCTTGCCACCTTCTATAGACCAGTCCCACTTCTTATCTTCCATAAAAATCACATCTCTACACACCACAACCTGGTTGCTAGCAGGATGATAAACTCTATAGGCCTTAGATTGCAAGCTATACCCCACAAAGATACATGCTTTTCCTCTTGGATCAAGCTTATCTCTCTTAACAGAAGGAACCAGTGAATAGCAAATGCAGCCAAACACTTTCAGGTTACTCACCTTAGGCTTATATCCATGCCATGCTTCACATGGTGTCTGTTTGTTGAGAGCTTTAGTGGGCAGTCTGTTCAGAAGGAAGACTGCAGTGTTGGCAGCCTCAGCCCAGAACTTCTTAGGAAATTCTTTCTCGTGTAGCATGCATCTAGCCATCTCCATGATACTTCTGTTCTTCCTTTCACTCACTCCATTTTGCTGTGGAGTGTATGACACAGTGAGCTAGTGCTTGATCCCTGCATCATCACATATAGCCCTAAAACTGCCTGAGGTGTATTCTCCTCCATTGTCTGACCTAATTGTCTTGATATTACAGCCACTTTCCTTCTCTACTTCTCTTTTGAACCTCAAAAAAATCTCATTAACTTCAGCCTTATTCTTTATGAAGTACACCCAACACATTCTAGTGCAATCATCTATGAAAGTGATAAGGTATTTTCTGCCGTTCAGTGATTCTTTTGGCATTGGACCACACACATCTATGTGGATTAGTTGCAGCTTTTCACTGGCCCTCCAATTTGACCTCTTGAAAGGAATCCTCACTTGCTTGCCTTGTAAACATGCTCTACAGTGAGTTACTTCCTTCTGCAACATAGGTAGCCCCACTGCCATTTTATTTTGCTGCAAGTATTGTAGCCCCTTGCTATGGAAATGACCCAGTCTTCTATGCCATAACTCCTCCTCATCTTGTATACTTTTCATGGCTTCAAAATTCTCATCAACTGGATCAAATGTAAAACACTTGTTCCTCATAGGAATCCTGAAAAGGATGTGACCATTCTCATCTCTTATGGCACACTCACTCTTCTCAAACACGACCTTCAACCCCTTCTCTACTAACTGTCCCACACTCAGCAGGTTTTGATCTATCTTTGGCACAAACATAACCTTTGTGATAAGCTTAACACCACCAGGACCTTCAAGCACTACATTACCTTTGCCTTCTACTTCTATGCGTTCTCCATTGCCAATCCTGACTTTAGACTTCACAGATTTATCTAAATTGCTAAATAATCCTTCATTACCTGTCATATGGTTGGTGCATCCATTGTCCACGAGCCATCCATCTCTAGATGCATTTGAGATGAAGCAGGAGGCAACAAACAGGTGTTCCACTTCACTGGCTACTGCAGTTTGACCTTCAGTTTGCTGTTGCTGATACTTCTCCTTGCAAATGGCCTCAACATGGCCCATCTTGTGACACCTCCTGCACTTCACATCTGGTCTCTTCCAACACTTGAAATGACTATGATTTTTCTTCCCGCAATGCTTGCATGGAACTGCATTCCACTTCCTATCATATCCACCACTGCTTGAACCTCCCTGACTATGACTATGACTGTGACTAGCCTCAACATGTCTTCTATTTTGGTTCCATCCTCTTCCCTTTTCTGCACTATGCAGCTTCAGCTTGGCTTGCAGAGCACTTTCGATAGGCTCATTTTTCCTCATAAGCCTTCTTTGCTCCTGAGCCTGTAGAGCACTTAGGACTTCAGCAAGTTTGATGTCTGAAATGTCCTTAGTGTTCTTAAGGGAAGCAATGGTTGCTTCAAACCTTTCAGGCACTGCAACCAAAACCTTCTGAACCAGCCTTTTATCATCTACATCCGTCCCTAGCACCCTTATCTTATTGGCTATATCAACTAGCCTATCAACAAACTCTTTCACAGACTCATTCTCCTTCATTTACTGCCTTTCAAACTCCCTTAACAAGTTCAGCACCTTCATTCCTTTCACTCTCTCATCCCCTTCATATTCTTCCTTTAAATAATTCCATATATCATGTGCTGAATCCTTTTTTATGATTCTAGTAAATATGGTCGAGGAGACAGCAAAAAACAAGCAAGATTTTGCCTTTGCTTTTCGGATTACCCTCTCTTTATGGTACTTGATTTGATTGATAGTTGGGTTGTTGGGTAGATCAGCAACCTCGTAGTCCTCTTCCACAGCTTCCCATAGGTCTGCACCCTCCATGAAAGCTTGCATCTTCACTGCCCATGCCTGGTAGTTATCTCCATCAAAGATTGGAGCTGTGATGGTTGAGAATGAGGCAGCAGGTATGCCAGTTTGTTCCATCTTTCTTGCTCTACTTCGAATTTAGCACTCTCTCACAAGTCCCTTAAGATCAATAGGGCTCTGATACCACTTTTGTTGCACAGAATGTGCTCTCAAATGTAGAAGAACAAGAGAAGATTGATATGGAAATGCACTTATCACATTCTCTAAAAAATTACAAGAAGAGTACATAGTTCTTTTAAAACAACGAAAACTGAATTGCACTAACTTAGTAACTGACGAAAACCACTACACCACTAACTAGCAACAAAATAGGAACTGAAAACAACAAACTCCTACTATCTTGTTGACTAAGTAAAACAAAAACAACCAACTAACAAACCAGAACAATAATGACCGAAAATGGTCCTTAAGACATAACCAACAGGGTTGAGTCGAAAAATGCCATCGGCGCCTGCATTACATTGTGAAGCATTTTTGTGAATAGCGTCTGTGCTGTCCATAATCCTGCTACTGCAAAAACCATTCCTCGAAGAAGTATGCAGAGTGAACTTCCAACAGCGAGCAGTACATAAATAGGCAGGATGATATCCATTTTATACACTGGTTCAGAACCTCTTCTTGGAGGAAAAACCCATGCCATCCAATAATTACTGGCTACTTGAAGTATCTGAAATGAGGACTGAGCCAGGAGAATTATCGGGATTAGCACTCTGCCCTTCACTGTTGTTATGTAGGACCAGTAAACTTCTTTTCCAATGCTTCCTTTTTCTCGTTCTTCATCTTTCACCAGTCTCCCTTCCTTCTCGGATATCTCCAAGGAGAGATCATGCTCAGAGTCATGCTTTCTTGGTTGAATTTCAGCTTTAGAATCAAAGTCTTTGTTGGATTCGCAATCAGCTGTTGGGTCCTGAGTTGTTCTGCTTGAATTTTCAACAGTGAGTATTGACTTGAGGGCTTCGCTATGAGCACCCACCAACACTTCAAATCCTGTATTCTGTTTTAAGAGATCTTCAAACTTGCCAAACTGTGCTATTCTTCCATCCCGCATCACCTGTTGATGTCAGATCCACAATAGCATTATCAACATATGAGCTTGGATATTACTTAACTGAAGCAAAAGATAAAAGTTCCATACCATGATCTCTGGACTTTCAGATTCTCAAGGGTGAGTTAATTGTTTAAATCTTACTTCTCAGAGTTATTTTCAGAAGATGTCTGTCTATTTTAATTAGATATCTGTTTTTTCAGAACTTTTGCCGTGGTCAAATGGAGAATCACTTTTGTGAAGTTCTCTTACTAGAATGAGATCTGCAGCTGGAAGAAATTCGACTTGGTGGGTCACATAGAGTATTGTCTTGTCTTTGAGCATTCCCATCAGGCAATCCTACAGGGAATAAACTCGGAATGAAAACTTTTGTCGTAAGCATGTGAGACGTCGCGCTAGGATATGATTTTGATATCCATCATCATATCATTATTCTGGCAAGAGAGTGTGAATACTTACTGCAAAGAGTTGTGTGCCCGTATGAGCATCCACTGCACTGAAAGGGTCATCGAGCAGATATATATCGGCATCTTGGTAAACTGCACGTGCAATTTGTATCCTTTGCTTTTGCCCTCCACTCATGTTGATGCCTCTTTCTCCAATCTCCGTGAGATGGCCCGCTGAGAACAGCTCGAAATCCTTAATCAAAGCACATGACTTGACTGTTCGGTCATACTTGTCCGGATCATATGGATTTCCAAATAGAATGTTATCCCTTATATTCCCCGACAGTATCCAAGGAGACTGAGGAACATAAGCTTTTGTACCACTGATTTTTACTTGGCCAGACAGCTTCTCTATTTCTCCTAGGACGCATGACAGAAGGCTTGACTTCCCTGATCCTACCGTCCCACAGATCGCCACCTTCATGCCCCTTTTAACTTTCACCTCGATATCGGTCAGAGTCGGTGTAATCAAATCAGGATTCCAGCTGAATGTTGCATTGATAATCTCTATATCAAACTGTGCTCGATTCTTTGGAATATATTCGATTGCATCCTGTTGAATTTCATCTTCTTGCAGGTAAGAAGCAACTCTGTCCGCTGAAACTTTACCCTGTGCAATTACATTGAGCAAGTCTGGTAGACTAAATATGGGATCTTGTAGCATTCGGAAAGTGGCCAAGGCTGCTAAGACTCTTCCAGCAGTAAGTTGAATGCCCATCAGCATACACGTGCCAAGAGTCACAATGGAGATGAATGTCGGTGAACCCCAAAAGATGAAAGCTGATAGTGCTCCCAGTCGTAGCGACTTCCATAACCACTCGTACTCTATTTTCCTCAAGCTCTCTAGTTTGTTGAGGAACTGATTGTCCCAAGCTTGAAGTTTTATGGTTTTCATGTTTCGAAGAACCTCCGAAGTGGATTTCATCCTGCTGTCTTTGGCTTCCATGATCTTGGACTGGTATCTTTGCTGAGTTCTCGTTAGAGGTATATTGCAAGCCATCACAATAAATGTTGCCGCTAGCGCAGCGACAGACCCTAAACCTAAATTAATGTGCAAAATATACATAGCTAACGAGATTTGTATGGGTAACATCCATACAGTGTTTAAGTACCAGATGAGAACTGTGATTCTCTGGACATCCAAGCTCACGTAGTTGATGATCTCTCCACTGGTGTGACTTTGACGGGATTGGCCCGACAGAACTAGTCCCTTCTTGTAAATATGCGATATCAGAGCAACTCTAAGCCGAAGGCCTAGTTGGCGTGCTCCGAAAATCCATTGTCTTGTGCTATAGTCTCAACCATTTTGGCACCTAGAAAGGCTAATGCTAGAAGATAGCCACTCACCAAGCTCCTGCTTCTCTTGTCAGTTAGGAAATTGACGAAGTCGTCTATGAGGTATGGACCGAGATATGATGCTCCGGCATTTACTACCGCAAAAAGTGCATTGATCGCCGCTTTCTTTCTGATGAACAAGAAGATTGCTTTGTAGATGGATGGATTTTTGGCTCCGTCTTTATCCTTGACTTGCTTTAGGCAGTCAATAAAAGAACGAGAAATAAATGCTGCAGAATCATTGATGTCAAGATCGGGCACGTCATTTTGCTCGAAGGGGCTTCTTGAACCCCGCCACGAACAATGGGTTCAGCCAAGAGAAGGTAATGAGTTGCAAGAGGGTAGCTTTCCCATATGGAGATTCCCTTTCGGATTCTGAATGTTTCTCGACTTTTTCAGAAAGAAGCGGTTCCCTCATTCCATTGGCACACAAGAAGACCATGCCTGTCTTCCCACAAATGGAAATGCTGAACAGTCCAGTGGAGGCAAGCAGACACATGAAGTTGGCGAAGTCTCGTGTCCTTAAGCGGCTGTGGTACGTAATTATATAGTTGATGTCGAGAGTTGTGCAAAAAACAGATAAGAGGAAGTTGCACATCCACCAAGCCCTAAGAATCCATGGAAACTTCTTATACTTCTCTCTCCGTACCTTGTACAGTACCATGAGTGTAACTGCCTAGGATACTGCTTGCATCATCTCCGATGAAAATGCTTTAGTTTTAGAAAGACATGTGTAGTGGTGGCCACATGTGAACCGGAACCGGAACCGGCCGGTTCTGGTTCATAATTTAAAAATTTTAAAAATAAATTATAAAATAATTATAAAAATATGAAATAATGAATTATTCAATATAAATTATAATCAAAATGAAAATTGTAGGGGCGATCAGTTCTCGATAAGAACCGGGAACCGAACCGGTAAGACCGGTCTTTTAATTTTAAAACTAGGAACCGAACTGACAAGCCATAGAATTGAGAATCGGACCATTGGTCCGGTCCGATTCTAGGCAGTCCAATGAAACCCTTTGCTCTTAATTAGCAAAGGATCGTAGCCGCAAAAGGCATACAACTTTACATTCTCATGGCTTGGCTTGGATTTTATAAACAACCCCTTTGATAGTCTCTTCATTCCCATTCGATGTGGGACTCTTGACATTTGCATGAAGACAAAGCCAAAAGTCTCATATTGAAGGCGTTCAAGGCAAACCGAGAGTCCCATATCAAATAGAAATGAAGAGACCATCAAAGGGGTTGTTTATAAAACTCAAGTTAAGCCTTGTAATTAGAGTTCAATACACCCAAGTCAAGTATTGCAATTGAAGATCAATGCACTTACAATGCATGGCAATTAGAGTTCAATTTGTTTTATAAAAAAAATTAAATAATGAAAAAAAATTTTAATTGCATTTTTTTAATTTTTTATTTATTATTATTTTTTTTTGCAGAACCGGCCCGGAACCGCCATATACGCTTAGCGAAAAGAATGTTTTTTGATACACCTAGGACATGGATTCTATATGAACCAATGGATCGTGACAAGTCCTTACTACTAGCAATGACTTCCTCTTTCATTACTTCATCCTTTCTATATCCCTCTCCCTTGTTCTCAGTTACTCATCAAATGGCACTCAGTTCATATCTTTAAGTTTGATCATTGACAAGGTTCAAAGAAAGGGTGGGCCATTGATAAAGAATCGATTCCAAAGCACAATGCTAGCAGATGGCTGGCCTCCGCTTTTCTTTTTTTCGGTATGCCGCTCCGCGAACAGAGCGAATGAAGAGAGATCCAACCTAATATCATGAATATCCTTCACCCGTTATCTCCTCATCTTCCTATTTATAAGCCTTGTTTTATAAAAAAAATTAAATAATGAAAAAATTTTTTAATTGCATTTTTTAAATTATTTATTTATTATTATTTTTTTTGCAGAACCGGCCCGGAACCAAATTTTTCTGGAACAGGAACCGGGCACCTATGCCAGTGGTCGGTTCCAGTTCCGAACCGCGGGCCCGGTCAACGAGCCGGGCCCGGGTTTGACCGGGTTGGTTCCGGGCCAAAACCGGCCCGTGGCCACCTCTAGACATGTGGCACCGTTGCCATTTACCGACATTGATAGCATTAAGAGATGTGTCCCCTGTTGTAAAATTTGAATGACTTCGAATCAAAAGAGCAATCGAGTCGGACTTTGAGGCGTGATATCACTTTCCTTAAGGATTTATTTGCCCCACAATGTTGCTAATGGTCACCGGCAAAAATCCTCCAGGATACAACAAAGTTTCAAAATGAGAATACTAGATAGCAATTCTAGGATTTCTCCAGGGTCTCTTTGGGAAACAATTGAAAATGATGGCTGTAGTTTTTCTTGAAAATACTTGAAATGATGTCGTTCTTCTTCTTGCCGAAAAAACTGACATATATAGAAATCGGTCTTAAAGAACATAGGCAACTCTTCATGAAAGGTTGCAAAGTTAACAAAGACATCTTTTTGAAAAAAGTTGCAAACTGAACAAATGCAACTCTTCGGGAAAGATTAAAAACTGAACAAGTATAATCTTCAAAAGTTGTCTTGAAAAGACACATGTAAAATTCGGAATAAAATAAAAAATATGTATAAAGAAAATTCTGAATTTTCATAATTTCAAAAATTATTTAATAAACAAAAAAATCTTTCAACTAATAAAGATTAATGAGATAACCTTACGAAATAAAATAAAATAAAATAAAAATAAAGGAATTAGTGCTAATTAAACCGTAGCCGTGCAAGCGAGGGCAATTATTCGTGCACCCGCACGCGGATATTATGTGGACTAGCACACACTCTATTATTTCGCTCTAAGGAGCAAAAAGATATTCACAGTTATAAAACGACCCACTTTCTTAAAACTTTCCTACGTGGAACAAAGGAAAGAGCATTATTTTGTTTGTTTTACAAATAAACATCCAACATCCCCAGTACCAACACTGCGCAGACAATGCTGGATTTGTCTATTGTACTGGATTTGTGACAAATCATGTGCCTGTCTGTTGCCTGGTCCACAGTGTTGCTCCTTTTTCCCAGAAGACGCACTAATTTCCCCAAGGTAACTAGTAGAAGGGTTCCAAGGAAGCTGAGTTGAAAAATGATGCAGAGTTGCTCCCTCAGGCAAGGTGAGTTCATCTTCGGGCATGCTCTCTGAAGTTCCTGAAGAATCTGCAATTCTGTTTCGCAAAGAAACACAGGGTTAAGCTCACATTCAGGTGCGAATTGTAAGAATTTCCTAATGTGGGCTTCATTCATTGAAATTAACTGAATTAGTTTGGTCTAATAAAGGTAAGATATATGGGTTCTTAATAAGTCTAATATGGGACTGGCTAGTGTGGGCCGAGTACGGCCCGGCCCGTAATGAGAGGGCCCGTGGTCGAAAACTCTATAAATAGCGCTCAAGTCCCTCCCCTAACCTGATGATGCACAATTTGACTCACATAAGGATTTAGAGAGAACTTTCTTCTCGTGAGTGGCAATCTCATTAGGCCAGTGTTCTAACGAAAAGGGGATAGGGGAGAAGCACTTGAGTTCGTGTTCGGAAACCGTCACAAATTCCGCGTCAAGATCGATGGATTCCAAACCAGGTACGCGAATCGATAATCTCTCCATTAATGTGTTTTCGGTTTCTGTTTATGGTGATCCCGGGGGTGCCATTTTCGTGGCTTACATGTGGTATCAGAGCCTGCCATAGATTTGAACCGAAACATGTAGATTAGGACCGTTTTCGTTATGTCCGAGAGGTTTTTACCCATTGTTGAAATTTTTTGTTCAACAAAAGTGAAATTTTGTTACATATTTGGATTCTACTCGTCGAGACGAGAAGAATGGTGGGCGACACGTCACCGGAAACTGCCGCACGCGCCCTCACGCGCCGACACGCGCCTCTGGGCGCGACGGCGCGTGACGGCCACGCGCGGCCGTACGGAACCGGCGCGTTGCTTCGCCGGAAACCGCATGCTGACGTCATCATGACGTCAGCGAGGCTCGGTTCCGACCCGATCATTGACCCGACCTCTGACCCGACCCAATTCCGACCCGACCCGACCTTTGACCCGACCCAATTCCGACCCGACCCGACCTTTGACCCGACCCGACCCGGTGGTTGACCGGACCGGTCAACCGGTCGTTGACCGTTGACCGGATGGACCGGTCGGACCGGTTGTTCAGACCGGTTTGACCGGCTGAACACGCGCGCACGCGCCGCGCCTTCCGGCGGCGCGTGCGGGCGCGTCCGACGTCAGTTTTGGACGTTCTTGGTACCGACGCGCTCGTATTGAGATTCTCTACATTGTGGTATATTTTTTTTACATGTTTAAAGCTTTTACAGATGTGAAAATACGTATAGAACCCTATGTACACGTATTTTTAGGGTATTTTTGTGTATTTTCTTGTATTTCTCTATGGTTTTGGAAATACATATGGTAGCTCACATATATATCACCACATAAGGACTATGTAGAGTTTAATTCATTGTCTATCAATGAATGGAATAATATAATTAGCATTACATGTAATTTCAGAGACATACGCCCCTGTTTCTATGTCTAGCATTACATGTATATAGTGAATGTGATACATAAAGTTTATATCCGTGGTATGAGAGATTTTCAAAGATTCAGCTGGGTAGTGACCGTCAAAGCGGCACACTTGACTGGGTTTGAGAAATATCGATCTCATATTGTAGTGGGATGTCTCCTGTTCTACTGCGTGATCATACTCCCAAAGGAGGTGATCTTGTATTGGTTCACGGAGGGATACATGTATAGCATGTGCTTGAGAAATGACTGATCTTAGTGGTTCATACACCCAAATGTGGTGATTTCACGAAAGTTTAGAACATGTTCTCATGGCCGCTGTCATGTGAAGAGTATACAACTGCATGCCATATTTTCTGCCCAAAGGTGATTATGTGATGATGTATGTAACTCTTTAGATAAGTACTCACATGATGCTGATTATATTGTTTGTTTGTTTTCCAGTCACCTTTTCTGTAAACGGGAATTCCATTTCCATTGAGGTCCTTACTGGGTTGAATTTTAAGAAATGGAAAGAGGATTTTCTTTTTGGAATGGAGCTGGCGGATGTTCACATTGCTCTTACAAAGGATAAGCCGGCAGATATCACGGCCACCAGTACTGAGGCCGAGAAAACGGATTATGCTGCCTGGGAAAAGAGCAATCGGATTTGCTTATTGACCATGAGGAAATCCATTCAAGAACACTTGAAAAGTAGTTTGCCAGCTGACTGTACTGCTAAGGAAATGATGGGAGCCTTAGAGGCTAGAAACCGCATTTCATCTAACGCTGAGGTTGGTACACTTCTTCAAAAGCTCTTCAATATGAAATATGATGGTACAGCTGGGGTTAGAGATTACGTCCTTAGGATGGTAGACCTAAAGACAAAGCTTCAAGCTCTTAATGTTTCCATTCCTGATGCTTGCATTGTGCATCAAGCCCTGAACACCCTTCCACCTGATTTTGGGATTATAAAAACAAATTATAATTCCCAAGATGAGACTTGGTCTGTTAATGACATGATAGCAAGGGTAGTGGCAGAGGAAGAGAAACTTAAGAAGGAAAAGGGGCATCTAGACTTATATGTTTCTAGTTCCCACAAAAGGAAGGATAAGAAGTCTAGAAATCGTACTCATAAAGGTACTCACGACACTACCGGTCAATCTGACAATATGGGTCCAAGAAAAACATCCTTCAAAAGGAATAGTGACCACTGCTTCTTTTGTAAGAAGAAAGGTCACATGAAGAAGGACTGTGGAAAGTTTAAAGCTTGGTTGTCCAAACGTGAGCTTACAGGTAATGATTCTTTGGCACTTGTTTGTGAATCCAACCTACCAGAAGCACCATCCAGTTCTTGGTGGCTCGATAGCGGTGCAACTAATCATGTTGCGTTTACCATACAGGGATTCATAAACCGGAGGAAACCAAATCAGGATGAATCAAAACTCACTGTGGGAAACAACGAGAAAGCCGATGTTGTTTTTGTGGGAGATGTTATATTGATTCTAGACTCTAGTTTTAGATTAATATTGAAAGACACTTTTTATGTACCTTCTTTTAGACGGAACTTAGTTTCCGTATCATGTTTGGACATGTATGGCTACTCTTTTGAAATCAAGAACAATGTTATTTCTTTGTTTCTTAATTCAAATAAGGTTGGGTGCTGTTATATGTCCAACGGATTGTACAGATTGTGTTTGTCTCCCAATGACATATACGTCGCTTATACAGCTGAAAAAGTTGTTTCCAAGAGACCACTACCTAAAGAACAGTCTTATGCATTATGGCATAAACGGCTTGGTCATATCTCTCAGGATAGAGTAGAAAGGTTGATAAAGACTAATATCCTGCCTGCTCTTAAAAATGACTTAGAGATATGCGTAGACTGTTGTAGAGGTAAAATGACCAAGATAAGGAAGAAAACTGCAGTTCGTAGTTCTGACCTGTTGGAGGTTATTCATACTGACATAAGTGGACCCTATAATGCAACCTTGTGTAGAAATTTTTATTTCATCACATTTATTAATGACTATTCTCGATATGGCTATCTGTACTTGATTAAAGAAAAGTCTGAGTCTCTTGATAAGTTCAAGATTTTTCGGACTGAAGTCGAGAAACAGTTGGGAAAGGTCATAAAGGTTGTTAGATCTGACCGAGGTGGAGAGTATTATGGCAAGCATGGCGATGCCGAACAGCTTAAAGGGCCATTTGCCAAATACTTAGAGGATTCTGGGATAGTGGCTCAATTTACTATGCCTGGGAGTCCTGAGCAAAATGGTGTAGCCGAAAGGCGCAATCGCACCCTTATGGAAATGGTGAGGAGTATGATTAGTAGGACAAATTTACCTAATTTTCTGTGGGGTGAAGCTTTGAAAACAGCTATGTACATTTTGAATCGTGTACCTACTAAAGTTGTTCCCTTGACTCCTTTTGAGTTATGGATTGGACGTAAGCCTAGCTTGAATCATCTTAAGGTTTGGGGATGTCCTGCAGAAGTGAAGTTATATAATCCAACATTAAGTAAGTTGGACTCCAGAACTACTCGGTGTTACTTTGTATCTTACCCGGAACATTCGAAGGGATATCGGTTCTATAATCCCAATGGAGGCACAACAATTGTGGAATCACAGACAGCCAAGTTTCTGGAGTTTGATGTGGCCGAAGAAAGTAGTTGCTCACAGACTATTGCAGATAATAGTACGATGGGTAATGTTGTATCATTATCTCCTCCCATACAGATCATTGTGGAGACTCCCACACCACAGACTGAACCTGTTGAGGCTCAGGATCCTGTTATCCAAACAGCTCCTAATGAAGTTCCTCAAGGCTCTCAGGTGCAGGATGAGGTTGTTGCTACTCCAGTAAGGAGATCCATTAGGGAGAGACGATCAGCTATACCACCGGACTATTTAGTCTATATAGGAGAGCAAGACTACGATATCGGTTCTGTAGCTGATCCAGTGACTTATATGGAAGCTGTTTCTTGTCCTCAGTCGGAATTGTGGTTGGATGCAATGAGAGATGAAATACAGTCTATGAAGCATAATGGTGTTTGAGAACTTGTTGAATTACCTGAAGGTCATAGACCTATTGGCTGCAAATGGGTGTATAAGACTAAAAGGGACTCCAAAGGAAAGATTGAGAAATTTAAAGCCAGACTGGTAGCCAAGGGTTTCACTCAGAGAGAGGGAGTAGACTATGAAGCAACCTTTTCTCCAGTCTCTTCTAAAGACTCTTTCAAAGTGATCATGGCATTAGTAGCTCATTTCGATATGGAGTTACACCAGATGGATGTTAAGACTGCCTTTCTCAATGGAGATCTTAATGAAGAAGTCTATATGATGCAACCCGAAGGTTTTGCGGCAGATAATTCAGGTACGCTTGTATGTAGATTGCAAAAATTTATTTATGGTCTCAAGCAAGCTTCTAGACAATGGTACTTAAAGTTTCATAGTGTTGTCGCTTCATTTGGTTTTGTTGAGAATAAAGTAGATCAGTGTATATACTGCAAGGTCAGTGGGAGGAAATTCATTTTCCTTATACTCTATGTGGATGATATTCTGCTTGCAAGCAGTGATCTTGGTTTACTGCATGAGACAAAGTGGATGTTATCAAAGAACTTTGATATGAAGGACCTTGGTGAGGCGTCTTTTGTCCTTGGCATTGAGATTCATAGGAATCGTTCTCGCCGACTATTGGGTTTATCTCAGAGAGCATATGTTGATCGTATCTTAGAAAGATTCAACATGCAGCAATGCAAGCCAGGAATTGCTCCTGTCAGTAAAGGTGATAAGTTGAGTCTGTCACAATGTCCTCATTCAGATTTTGAGAAAGCCCAAATGAAGAATGTACCTTATGCTAGTGCACTTGGGAGTATTATGTATGCTCAAGTATGTACTAGACCAGATATTGCTTTTGCAACAGGACTTCTAGGCAGATATCAGTCAAATCCAGGACACGATCATTGGGTTGCTGCCAAGAAGGTTTTGAGGTACTTAAAGAGGACAAAAGACTATATGCTGATTTACAAACATGTTGAGGACCTACAGCTGGTTGGGTATTCGGATTCAGACTTTGCTGGCTGTCAGGATGAAAAGAAGTCGACAACAGGTTACATCTTTAAGTTAGCAGGAGGTGCAGTATCATGGAAAAGTGAGAAACAAAAATTAATGACATCCTCTACCATGCAAGCGGAGTTTGTAGCATGCTTTTCGGCCGCTACTCAGGCAATTTGGCTCCGGAACCTCATTAAAGAGTTGGCCGTATTTGACTTTGTGGATAGGCCCATACAGTTGTATTGTGACAATAACTCTACAGTGTTATTTATTAACAACAACAGAGGTCTCAAGGGGTCTAAGCATATGGAGGTCAAGTACCTAACTATAAAGGAAACAGTTCAGAATGGTGACATTGCAGTAGAGCACATTTCAACAGATGATATGATCGCAGATCCGCTAACTAAAGGTCTTCGCCCTTGTGTATTTGATCGACATGTCATTAACATGGGCTTAGGAGTATCATGGGATACTGTTAATTAGTGGGAGCTGTTTAGTTTTATGTTACTCTTATGAAGTTTGTATATGATTTCATTACATTTTGTAATATTTGATTATGTATCAATTCTTTTACATTCAATGAAGTATTTGTGAATGTAAATTTATAACGTTGCGTACATATATTTGATGAAAACCTCGAGGCATTGTGTAAACCTTGAGTACAGGCTATGGGGCATTCTTGATATTAGCCTTAACGATATGTCTTGTTACACATAAAGTATAGTTAACTATCAAGGTGAGACATATGAAGGTTCGTTGGAACCATAAAGAATGTTCTCTAGTGACACACTAGGTTTTGTGACACTTAAGGAGAGAGAATGTGGACTAACAAAATGGATAACACATGAAGTATCACTCATTATGAGGTATTATCCATTTGTCACACTACCATATTGGATCCATATCAGTAAAGTTGAAAGCACTTGTGACCATGGAAGGCCTGCGTGAGTACATACAGTTACCGTCATGATTCGGTGTTCGGGACTTTATGGGATCGGATTGACTATTAAGAATCATCTCTAGACCAATATAAAGGTGCGCACACAGTTCTGTTTCAATTAATATCGCCCAAGTGGGAGAATGTAAGAATTTCCTAATGTGGGCTTTATTCATTGAAATTAACTGAATTAGTTTGGTCTAATAAAGGTAAGATATATGGGTTCTTAATAAGTCTAATATGGGACTGGCTAGTGTGGGCCGAGTACGGCCCGGCCCGTAATGAGAGGGCCCGTGGTCGAAGACTCTATAAATAGCGCTCAAGTCCCTCCCCTAACCTGATGATGCACAATTTGACTCACATAAGGATTTAGAGAGAACTTTCTTCTCGTGAGTGGCAATCTCATTAGGCCAGTGTTCTAACGAAAAGGGGATAGGGGAGAAGCACTTGAGTTCGTGTTCGGAAACCGTCACAAATTCCGCGTCAAGATCGATGGATTCCAAACCAGGTACGCGAATCGATAATCTCTCCATTAATGTGTTTTCGGTTTCTGTTTATGGTGATCCTGGGCGTGCCATTTTCGTGGCTTACACGAATTTCATTAATATGCTAAATTGACTCTGCTTAATTAGCAAACAGAAGAGCTCTTTGTTTCATCCACAATGCGGCGATGGTTGGTCCACCGTTATTGTGTTCCAGCTTGTAAGGACTAATTGACATTCCTACGCTGCAGTTGGAATTTGCATACATAATAAAAAGACAGGTTGTGGATGCGGGGTGTAGTCAGTGTTTTTCAAAGACGCGGAACAGTAATTTTCATGATTTTGGCTTTTTCCCTTGTCTATGCAGTTGTAAAACAATACAGACACATAACAGAGGACTGTTAAAGTAGGAACTGTATTTTTGGTTCCTTCCATGTCAGGCTTGTCTCCAGTAATCATTTGAATTGAGAGAATACACTGCTGGTGTATTCATCATTCATCAGCATAAATAAATATCGGTTTTGCGCCCTTTCTTTCAATTTTTCAAAGAACTACATACTCTCATCGGCAGATAGGCATGGCTACACAAGAACATTCCCTATGACCTCTTCAAAACACGGTCCTAGAGAACAGCCTCTTGTGTACAAAAACTTTAGTATGACATAGACTGACGTACCATCGAACTCG
Organism: Syzygium aqueum; assembly: GCA_031216185.1. Lineage (NCBI taxonomy): Eukaryota > Viridiplantae > Streptophyta > Magnoliopsida > Myrtales > Myrtaceae > Syzygium > Syzygium aqueum. The sequence goes on along the minus strand of CM062235.1, from coordinate 13,045,739 downwards.
ACCACGAAAATTAAAATTTCGAGGGCTAGAGACTTACCACGAGATCCGAGTTCGATCCCTAGGACGGCCATCCCGACTAGATAGAAGAAAGACACTGGATTCACCTGAAAATGATTCTCTCCAAAACAAACAACCCTGCTTTTGTTGCTTACTGGAATAGAATACAGGCTGGTCTGTGCTGTGCAGTTGTTTTTGAAGTGAATCCTCCATTCCAAAATTTTCTCAGCAAATCATTGAATGTATACCTGAGGCTACGTGGTGTAGCGTTGTATAAGATATTACCGACAGTTCCTAAGTAATTAACTTACCAAAACAGAGGTGGTCCAGGTTCGTCCAAGTTTTGGTCGGGCTAAATCTAAAATTTCCAAAATCATTCCACTCGTACGATGCAATATTGATGAAATCGACAAATGACCCACAAGTGCGAACTTGTATATATACTTGTCGCTTAGAGCGTTGCGCAATATTTGCGTCAATGGGTGCACATGAACAGAATGGATTGCAACCGTTAAAAGGTGTAAATCCGGTATGAAATCCGCATAATTTAAAGTCGAGAATTATTGGATTCATGTAGGAACATGCTAACGGTAGGATGATTTAATGAAACAAAACTTGGTACCAAAAAACGAAAAGGACTCTAAATAGGGTAAAAATAATCAAAGCTTTCCCAAATTTGATGTTGTGATTACTTGGAAGTTACATCGATAAGATCGAAATTTCAGGCCAATGTTGGACGGTGTTACATATACTTCTGGCCATCGTAATGATCTAAAGTGTCCATATTCCGTCGCAAACAAAATTCCGGCTTAACAATCCTCCTCAGGTACAAAGTACGATAATATATAAGTTTAATATGTGATTTCTAAGAAATTTCGCAATACGGGTCGTTTTTTAATACCTACCTTGTAAATTGAGACGTAACAAAGAAATAGAGGATCTCCGTCTCGAAAATCCCCATCACTTGGACACTCTAAAACCATATCCGGAATGTTTTGGGGTAACTCTTGGCTGTTCAATAGCAGCTGCCTCCGGTGACAAGACCACGAGAAACTGTCTTGTGCGTTGTTGGAGTCACCACCCGCCGCCCGATCATATTTAAAGATGCCTCCATGTTTAACTCAAAAGTCAGATTTCTTTTCTTGTGAAACGATGACATTTTGTTAGAAGGTAACGAGACTACAATTCATCGGCAATGTGGTTGATATACAAGATCGTTGCCAAAGCTCAAAACACAAGACAGAACACACATTTGGCGGACACAATGCATGAACGTACATATATTCCAGGAGGATCCTCTGCTCTGCATGGCGCTTTTGTCAGCGTCTCGACCACTTCTCAATTGTGGATACATACAAAAACGAGGTAAGTATCAACATGATCGACGCATGTTTAGACGCTTGTGAGAGAAAAAGCATACACATTCGTACATACTTTCTCTTTTAAGTGCAACACAAGCGAACATGCATGAATAGACACGAACATTAATTCTGGGGCAGAAGGACGCTATTGGTGCCATAATTTATGTATGGCGATCACTTTGGTGCCATAACTTTTTTTCGAATCATTTTGGTGCTAAAATAGGAAAAAATAGATCACTTCAGTGACTCCGGCCAAAAAGCTAACGTAGCATTTATATTTTTTAAAAAATAGTCTAACTTGTACACGTTAAAATTATGTGACTTTTTTTTAGAAGTTTTTAATTTTTTTCCTTTTTCTGTTTTTTTTTCTTTTCTTCTCCGGCGAGGGCAACCCTTACCGGCATCGGGCAAGACTGCCCTTGCCTGGGCCGACGAGGGTGGCCCTCGCCCGACTCAGGCGAGGGCTTCTCTCATCGGCCCAGGCGAGGGCCACCCTCGCCGACGTCGAGCGAGGTTGACCCTTGCTGGCCCAGGCGAGGGTTGCTCTCACTGGTGTTGGGCGAGGAAAGCCCTCACCTGGGCGGGCGAGGGTCGCCCTCGCATGAGTCGGGTGTGGGCGACCCTCGCCCAACGCCGGCGATGGTCGCCCTCGCCTGGGCTGGCGAGGGCTGCCCTTGCCGGATCTAGCGAGGGCGACCCTCACCAGCGTCGAGTGAGGGAAGTGCTCGCCGGATCTGGCGAGGGCGACCCTCACTTGCGTCGGGCGAGGGAAGCCCTCGCCCTGGGCCGGCGAGGGCTACCCTCGCCGGATCTGGCGAGGGTCGCCCACGCCTGACTCAGGCGAGGGCGACCCTCGCTCGCCCAGGCGAGGGCGACCCTCGCCAGACGTCGGCGAGGGCGGCCCTCGCCTGGGTCGGCGAGGGAAGCCCTCGCCTGAGTTGGGCGAGGGCCGCCCTCACCGGCGTCTCCATCGCCGACCCAGGCGAGGGCAGTCTTGCTTGACACCGGCGAGGGTTGCCCTCGCCGGAGAAGAAAGAAAAAAAAACAGAAAAAAAGTTAAATTTTATGTGGTTTTTTTCTTTTTTATTATTTTTTTAATGTTGACTGAACCTCTCCGGCGAGCTGTGGACCTCTCCGGCGAGCCGTGGACCTCTCCGGCGAGCCATGTCAGCACCACGTAGGATTTCCGACAAGTCACGTCAGCATTGACACTAAAGTGATCGTTTTTCAAAAAAGTTAGCACCAAAGTGATCCGAAAAAAAGTTATGGCACCAAAGTGATCGTCGTACACAAGTTATGGCACCAATAGTATCCTTCTGCCTTAATTCTGGAGACAAAGCGATTCATCATCACAAGCAAACTCATTGTATATGTAATTTGCTTACTTGATTCAGTTGCAATGCTTATGCCTAGACTCATCATGCTCGTAATTGTTAGGAGCGTGAAACGTGAAAGAGGAAAAAAAATAAAGAAGAAGATACATGAATTTTAAGTAGAAAACCCTTTCAAAATCAGAAAACGAAAAATCACGAAGCCGCACTAGGCAATCTTTTTACATCAGTTTTAGTTTCAAGTTACAACTGCAACAGAAATTGCTTTGATATATGACAAGAGTTTAGGGCAAGTTACATGAAAATTACATGTACACCCTGAACAATAAATCCTCTATTAGACCCTACAAATCCATTAATCTCCGACTTGGAGGCTGATGTTCAAAACGGCAATAGTCTTTCATAGTCTTCTGTCTTCTTTGTAATCCAAATTGTCCTAGTGCGGCGGCACCTCCTCATCTTTAACCATAAAGGCCAACTGAGGCAATGCACAACCTCAGTTTCTTGGTGTTGATAGCCTTGGTTGACATATCTATTAAGTTCTTCGCACGAAGGGTCTTCTTCATAATGTGCCATCATCTATCAACTAACAAATATAATGATACTTCAACTCCATGTTCTATATCCTTGAGTGAAATGCCGGGTTATTTACAAGACAAATAACACTCTGACTATCACTAAAAGGAACAATGCTATCCCACTCCTTACCTATCTCCTTCAAAAAAATCTTCAACCAAATTATCTCCTTGCCAGTTGCATAGATAGCAAAACACTTCGATTCAGTGGTTAAGAGGGACACACACTTTTGGACATCCAACTAACTGCATTGCCACCTAAAGTAGAAACATAACTAGAGATGCACTTCCTATTATTTTTGCATCGACAAAGCCTTATGTAGTTATATTATTTTTGATAAAACAAAGTGACACACCCAAAGCTCCTCTATGGTATTTAATAGCCACTTTATAGCTTCTTAATGCTTTATTCGTGGATTAGCCATGTATCTGTTCACGACTCCTACTACATGAGCTATGTTGAGTTTGGTATACACCACAACATACATCAAATTGCCAACAGTTGATGCATAAAGCACCCTAGCCATGTACTCGCACTCCTCATTTGTCTTTAGCAAATGCTTCTTTGAGAACTTGAAGTAACTTCCTAAAGGAGTGTTTTTGGGTTTTGTATTTTGAACCTTGAATTGGTCCAGCACCTCCTCAATATACTTTTCTTGCGATGAATTTAGAATTCTTTCGGATCTATCTCATGTAATCCTCATCCCAAGAATTTGATTTGCTGCTCCTAAGTCCTTCATGTTAAACTCCTTAGTTAAGGCTAACAATGCAAACTAGAGGGAGTATATAGGTTAATTCACAAAACTTGACAATTTTTGCAGAATAATTTTGCGTTAAGTTTGATATATGCAAGAATAGATTGGCAATATCAAATGCGGTATCCTTCTATCAGATAAATAATCAAATAAGTATAGGGATAGAGGGTGATGTACACAAATTTTATAGTGATTTGGCATATTGACTAAGAATTATTACCAGGCTGGAATCCATTAGTAATCACTTAAATAATTACGGCATAGCAAGTGTTGCTTCTATTTGAAGTTGATGAATCCCACTATCGATACTTATGCACCACTATAACACTTGTACACTCCTCAAATCACATATTACAATGCATAACAACTCCCAATAGAGTTGAACACAAGTGAGTATAATCATGCTTGTTGTTCAAAGAGAATGTAACTACATTAGTGATTGTAGCTTTCTTAGTTTTCCATTATTTCCTTTAACGTGCTTTGATTCTCATATATAGTCTTCAGTCTCTAAATTAACCATTTGATAATCTTGGATATTTACAATTAGCTGTTGAAAAATTGTGGACACAATTGCTGGAGATATGGTTGCCCATACAACAAAATCTTCCCGGTGACGGTGAGGTTTTCCCAAATAGAGTTAGCTATATTAGCCAACAGTCCATTCCTTTGGTGAAGTGAGTGAAATAGGTAATATTGGATCCGATTTAGCTTCAGCTCTTTACACCAAAATTGCACACCTTAAAGGTAGTTGTCGATCTTTTCAATTTATAAAATTGATCAAAGGAACATTTGAGTGTTTTTTTTAGATTCATAAATACGTTAGATATATTTCCTTCATAGTTGATATAGTGAACTGATTCTATCAGCAATTCGGTGAATCTATCCAAGGTTCTCACTGGTAATTGACTTATGAACTACTATCTGTGTGGTCTTCATGAGTTCACTTGTGTTCAAGACTTCACTCGGCTGTTCACCTTATTACCTTACATTCAAGTCCTCGTAAACTTCTCATTTCCCTTGCGTGTGCACCCTCTGTTGAGTTCCATCTAGCTTTTATTAGTCTTCTTGCTTTGTACTTCGGATTCCATCAATGGCAATAAAGCATTTCTTATATCAGCACAACCTAAAATAAGACAAACATCGATATTTATCAAATAATGATGAGGTAGAGATGGTATCATAGGGGGTTTTCCTAATAATCTCCTATTTTTTTTTTATGATGACAAAACTATTCATGAACATGTAGATGTGATAAACATATATAAGTTGTTTAAGACGTGATATTGCGGTAAAATAAATTTTAAATTGCTTATTGAACTCGGTGAAATAGGAATTAAGAGTCTAAGCATTTAGAAGCAATTGGTATAGTCTCCGATTTTCTATATGAGCAAGAGAATATCATGAGACAATTGATAGAGTCTAATAAATAGCTTCATGATCTGAAATGAGCTATTTATTGAAGGTACTAGCGTTTAGATTCATTCCAATATTCCAATGGTCAGTGGTTTATATCGTGTGACTTCTCACATGACTCTCCCTTTCTAATTTACGTAATCCTTTCCATTTTAGTTCTTGACTTATCTGCATATCAATACATGTATTTTTTTTACCAAAAAAAAATACATGTATTTCTCCCCTTTTTGTCATAATAAAACATAATAATATAATAGCATGAATATAAGCAAACATGACTTCATTCGATCTGATGTAGAGAAACACCATCAAAGATATCATCAGTACAAGAAGAAATATGACCATTACATCAGAATATCAACAGTTGCAACAATCAATCATTCTTTTCTAAATATTTTCTTCTGCTGAGACGGAGAGGGAGATTTGGTAGGGAGTGAAGGATCAAGGCACGCTCATAAACGATCAAAGCATTTAAGCGAGTGAAGAGATTGTCCAATGCGAACAAGATAGTGCCTAAAACCCTCTTTAAGGGAGTCAATAGATTCAACAATCCCCCCATCGGCGCCTTTAAAGCATTGATTTCTTCATTCAACTGGACAATATCAGATTTGCCCCCCAAAGCATATTTCTTCATTGAAGTCTCCCCCTTAGCCTTTGCTTTCACCACCTTCGGTGTCAACTTCTTAACTTTCTTCATCTGCTTCTTCTTCACTAGGTTGGCATAGGCACTAATTGCTTTCTCTTTTGCCTATTTCAATAGGCTCTGCATCTTTCCTTCAAAACTTCCTTGCACTTCTCATCATTTGCATCACCAACCTTCACAACTTCATTCTTGAAGTCTATCCATCCATCCGCTGTGGCCCTCAAGATTCATTTTGTGCAGAGTTTCCTCCCCTATCCCCAAGTTCAACAAATTTCCCTCTTTCAAATCGCCAGGGATTGAAATACCTTTCTACTTAAAAATCCTAGTGTTTCGCTGGAAATGCTCCCGTGACGAAATATAATTCATCGAAAGTCGTTCTTTGGTTCTTAATGAGAGGGGACCAGGTTCTGTGACGACTCTGAACAAAAAATATCCAGGAAGACAAGGAAAACTGTGAACTTTTACTTCAAACTTCGAACCAAACTATACATACAAACCGTGCCATGTGATGACATGATCCTGCTTTCAAGATAATTGTCCTACAATCTTGTCTACAATTGATAACTGCCTCATGATCATGCTTCCAAGTAACTGTTCCCTCAAAATTTACATGTATGCTCCTTAGTGGTTTTCAACAGTTACGTTGAGTCCATTACCTTGACGGTTTATTCGACTCCACTATGTTGGCAGTTGCTTTGACCCCACTATGTTGACAGTTACTTCTTCGATAATTATATCCGAGATTGTCGACTCCACTTTTTGTCGATTCCTTTAAGTTGGCAATTCTTCACTGAAGTGTACCAATTTCCGCATTCTGACCGGTCGCGACCGTCGACTTCCTTTTAACATCGATAGAGAACTACAGTGATTTTTTGAGAAAACTCAAAACTTGAAAGTTGCAAATCTGGGAGTTTTCATTCTTTTGGATTTGAAATTAGGTCAATCCAATATGTTTCAACAAAGTTATAACCATTTTCCTGAACTAGTGCAGAACTGAAATTTCTGCATCCTGACCAGTCACAACTGTTGAATTCCTTTTAACGTTGATAGCTGTACTATGAATTTCTGGGAAAACTAAAAACATAAAAGTTATAGATCCATGAGTCTTCGTTCTTTTGGCTTTGGACCCAGGTCAATCTGATCTGTCTCGACGAAGTTATGGCCATTTTTCTGAACTAGCACAGAATTGAAATTTCCTCATCCTGACCAATCGGGAAGTCAAATTCCTCTTAACGTCAACAGCTCTTCAGTGATTTTCTGAGAAAACTAAAAACATAGAAATTGTAGATCCATGAGCCTTTGTTCTTTTGGCTTTGGACCTAGGTCAATCCGATCTGTCTCGATGAAGTTATGACTATTTTTCCAAACTAGCGTAGAACTGAAATTTCCGCATCCTAACCAGTCGCGACCGTCGACAACTCTACAATGATTTTTTGAGAAAACTCAAAACATGAAAGTTGTAGATTCAGGAGTCTTCGTTCTTTTGGCTTTAGACCCAGGTCAATCTGATCTGTCTCAACGAAGTTATGACCATTTTCCCGAACTAGAGCAGAATTGGAATTTTCCTCGACGAAGTTGTGACGAGTCTTGTCAATAATACCCAAAAATTGGTCATCTTTGGGTGTAAACATATACACATGACACTGAAATGTGTCCCTTATATTGACAACTTGATGATATTTGCTTCCACATTGCCTTAAGTCTCTGTCATATGTCCCTTAATGATCTTTGATATAAACACTCATCAACCATGACTGAATCATGTTGACAAGTTGTCCATTTTTTTGGTATAAACACCTGGCGATAAGAGCACTAGAAGGCAATTTTCACGCTTTTTTATCGCTCGATACATGTGAAAGAGAATAGTACGAGGGTGAAAATACTCAATGCCAGTTACATTTGCCAAAGAAGCCTGGCCTCATAGTGAGATGCGTTGTTTGTGAAATTCTTTTTCATGAAAGAGAAAATCAGCTCATCGGGGCTTGGGAAACGAAGATAGACTTCCTCATTTAAACAACAAAAATTTGAGTAATAGAAATGCCATGGGAGTTGAAGAACTCAAAATCAACAAATTGATGAGACATAAATTCTCAAAAAAGAAAAGATTTAAGGATGCGTTTGTTTAGTAGAAAATGAATAATTTGAAAAACATTTTCTTAAAAATGATAGTTTGTATCGCTTACAGCGAAAAATATTCTCATTGTCCAAGAAAATTTTTAGACATATATTATTATTGATAATGAAAAAATGTTCCATTGCCTAATTATTTTAAGCAATACAAGTGATCGTTTTCAAACAATCATTTTTCAAATTATTCATTATTTGTGAAACAAACGCACCCTAAGGAAAATGTACCATTTCTGGAAAATATTTTTCAGGAAAATGAGTTCATTTTTCGGTGTTTAGCTAAAACTTAAAAAGTCTTAGAAAGTATTTTCAATTGTTTGATGAGGAAAATTTGATGGTGAAATTATCGAATTTTTTTTGTATTTTTAAAATTATTCTAAATTATTTGTTATTTTTAAAGTATTTTTTTATTAAGAAATACACGAATGTTTTCCTTCTTAGAAATAAAATAAACGAAAAAAAGAAAGAAAAGAAAGAAAAGGAAAGAAAAATTATTAACAAATTTAAGATGATCAATTCTCGGAAAGTGTTTTCCGGAAATCTGTTTTTCGGACTTTTACCCATTTGATTCGTCGAAAATGATAAGTCAATTGAAAACACTTTCCGTTCAAGGAAAATATTCATGTGTAAAATTAGAAAAGTAAAGTCTCTAATCTAAGAAAGTGGAAACACTTCCGGGAATTGCTAATCCTGAATTTTTTTTTCTTTCCTTTTTTCTTTTTCTTTTTCCTTCTTCCTCTCTCCACCGATTGCCAGCCTCGGCGACAGGCCACGGGTGCAGGTTGGTGAAACAAACGCATTTTGAAATTATTTTCTTAATGAGATCCAAACATGAGAAAACTTTTTTGATCACATACCACTAAACAAAGGAAAACTAACCATTTTTTCTGGAAAATGATTTTCGAGAAAATATTTTTCAGGAACGATACATTTTCTCTTAAACAAATGCACCATAAATGTTTTTTCATTGTCAAGAAAGAAAAACAGGGGATTGAAATGTGGAAACTAGAAAAAATCCAACAATGGATTCGAACTCAAAGTAGACTTTTTGCCATCGCTTTTGACCTCTAAATCCCGTTTCCTCGGTGGAGCTTTGTCTACCTCTTCGTTCATTTCTTCTGCCATCTTCGCCTTTCCTTTCCTTTTTTGAATTTCCTCCTTAGTCTCCAACCTCAAAGATATCTTCAAACGAAAAAAAAAAAGAGAAAAGTTTATTGAATGGTCATATCTGCTATTCAAATGACTGATAGCTTTATGTTTTTGCGCAATCGTGTAATTGTAGTTCAACAAAATTATTTACTGATTTGATCTTTCGCATGTGAAAATTAGATCTGAGTCTCTCTTTACCTACAATCATTTTGTTCCACTTTCTAAAAAAATATCATTTTCTATAATTAATTCAAATTTTCAGACAACTTTTTTTGTGTATACATTTCTAGTTTTTTTTTCAATTTTTCTTACGCGTATATGTCTATATGCATATGTTCTTTTATTACTCCTAATGATAGTTCGAATCGATTATACTACAGAAGGCAGCCGTCACTGGAAATGCTTTGCATAAAAATATATATTCTAGTTTAAATAATTACATTCAAATAAGGCAATCAAAGTCTAGAACACAAAATATAACTTATTAAAATATTTAAATATTAAACCACGTTTTTATCTAACTCCTTAATTATTTATACTAGTTGACGGTCATCTCACATAATTTTATATAATATGAAAGCAAGAGATCCTGAGTTCAGTTTGTTTAAAATCCTTTATTTACTGCCCTTATTATATATTTCCAAGCTTAAGATTTGTTTCTTTCATCGAAAAATTTGTGTCTTAGGAAATTGTTTTTGAGAAATTCAATTTTAGAGAAAGTGAACTATTTTCTGGTCTTTGTTTTTGCTGAAAACAAAGGTGAAATAATTGGTTTTACGGTACTTAATAATAAGTGAGTCCACTAAAGACAGCTTGTATCGTTAAAAATGACATATTACAACTAACAAGCTGGAATTAATCTCTTCTTTGTTTATTCTGTAACCCATCAAAATGACACAAATAACAAAGAAATTTGGAGAGAAATTATGAATTCATATTTGTACAATAATATACGTAATCCTCTTTTTAGATAATGTAGAAGAAGATGAGCATTAATGAAGTATATACGGGAGATGGTAGATAATATATATGAAATAATAGATGAGACTTGTCAAGAAAAAAAGAAAAAAAATTGATAAAAGATAGAGAGATGAAGATAGGAAGTAACATATCATGGAAAACGATTTCCTTGTTAGCAAAAGGGGAAGCCATTTTCCCGGGAAAAGTGCTAAAAAAGTCCTAAACCTTTTGTATTTGTGCCAATTTAGTCATAAACCTTTTTTTAGTACAAATTTAGTCCTAAACTTTTTGTATTGTTGTCAATTTAGTCCTAAACCTTTTTTTGGTGTCAATTTAATCCTAAACCTTTTTATCTTTGTGCCAATTCAGTCCTTCCGGTTAATTTTGATTGGATTTTGCTGACGTGGATGTCGGCCAGCCTGCGGCCAATCATCGGCGCTGACATGGACAACTTTTAATAATATTTTAATATTTTTTAATTTTTATTTATTTATTTTCTTTTTTTCCCCCTCCCCTCCTTCCTTCCTCCAGCTGGTCACCGGACTGGCGACTGTCTAAAGGCCAGAGGCCGGAGACCGGCGAGGTCCTTGTTGGCCATTGGTGTGACCTCGCCAGCCACGGTGAAGGCAAGCCTCACCCTCGCCAGCGACAGCGAAGGCGAGCCTCACCATGGCTGGGCGAGGCTGGACCTTGCCAAATCTGGCAAGGTCGTGCCTCGTCCAGCCATCGGCGAGGTCAACCTCGCCGATCCCTAGCGAGGCTCGCCCTCGCCATGGTTGGGTGAAGTTGAACCTCACTAGATTCGACGATGTCGGGCCTCACCCAACCGCTGACGAGGCATGAGCCCTTGATAGAGGAGTTTGTCACGGCCTCTGGTGAGGGCTTGTGCCTTGCCCAGCCATGGCGAGGCTCGCCTTCGCCATTGCTGTAGAGGGCGAGCCTTGTCGGCCTCTATCCTATAGTCGGTCGCCGGTTCGGCAAGGAGGAAGGAGGGAGGAAAAAAAGAAAAGAAAAGAATAAATAAAAATTCAAAAAAATATTAAAATATTATTAAAAGTTATCCACGTCAACGCCGGTGATCGCCCGGCGTCCACGTCAGCAAAATCTAGCTAAAATTGATCGGAAGGACTGAATTGGCACAAAGACCAAAATGTTTAGAATTGAATTAGCACAAATACAAAATGTTTAGGACTAAATTGACACCAATGCAAAAGGTTTAAGACTGTATTGGCATAAAAAAAGGTTTAGGACTAAATTGACACAAATACAAAAGGTTTAGGACTTTTTTGGCACTTTTCCCCCATTTTCCCCAATCTAAGGCAGTTGTTTTCAGCTCATGGAAAATGGTGTCCACCGATCGATTACTCTGTCATCTAAATGCTGGAAAATCCGAAGACTATTCCGGAAATGGTTTTATCAAACAAACTGAACCGTAGTTTTAGGCTAAGTTTAACCTACGTGTCAGGGAGAGCATTATTGTATTTAAATATTGAACCACACTTTCAGGATCATGTTGCTAAATGTCACCTCGGCAAAGCATTTTCCTCCTGTTCTTGAAATTCTTGTTATATTCGTAACAAAGCTTACATGTCTCAGATGAAGTTGGATCACCTTGTGGGGTTTATTGAATTACTCGGATTGATAATTCCAATAACAAAGAAGTATCTGCACTCAGCGTAACAACAATAAAATTGCTTGCCAAATCGTAGAGCGGAAGCGGAACTCAGAAGCTCTATTCGCTTCCCATATTGTTGATCTCGTGTTCGTTGCACCCATGTTGACCGTGAGTATTTCCGCCGAATTTGAAACTGGTAGTATTGATGAAATCGTAGGACCCCCGCAGTTTCTCTTTGTCCGCCTTGATACTGTAACCTTTCATGCTGTAGCTATCGGGTATAGCTATTTAGGCGTGCGGTGCTGCTGAAACTCCGCGACCTCATGGAGTACTCCCTCAAGAGCTTGGAGAAGAATGAATTTTCTCTTTCTAGTAATTTCTTGGGTGTGTCGAATTCTGCTATTCGTCCTGTTCGATGAAAAATTGAAAGGAGCTATTCAGTATAAATCCTAACATAGAAATGTTTAGGCAAGAGAGAATGGGTGTTTACGGAAAGATGTTTTATTCCCTACCATCACTAAGAACCAAAACTAGGTCACTGTCTATGACTGTATGGATTCTGTGAGCTATTGTCACCACTGTGCGGTTTGTGAATTCTTGACGGATGACCTTTTGGATAATGCCATCAGTGGCAGAGTCAACTGATGCCGTTGCTTCATCTAGCACAAGTATACTGCTTTTCTTCAGCAAGGCTCTTCCAAGACAGAATAATTGCCTTTGGCCCACACTCCAGTTTTCTCCGTTCTCCACAACTGTTAGGAAAATTGATTAGTAGATTTACTTTGACAAAACTTGCAACTTTGTATGACAGATGTGATTAAGGGATCGGACCTGTGGAATCCAACTTCTCTTCCTTTCCTCTGACAATATCACCAAGTTGACATTTGTCCAAAGCCTGCAAAATCAGAAATTCTGTCATCATGATGTCCAAAGTAGAGCCATTCCAGCGGAATGCGTGAATTTGTGGTTATAGAGCTTCTCATAGAGAAACTTTGCAGGTTAGCGAAACATGATGAAGTTGCTTGTAATCCACTGTACTTGGTTGCGGCAAAATCTATTACTTTGCAAATTTGGTCAATGATATTATTCTGGTAGAATTTGTCCGTGTGAGCGTAGACATGCGCATTTTCTATAACTTGGACTTGGATGATGAGATCTTCTCATGCTAAATGATCCTAACTACAGAATTCTTCTTTTACTTCAAGTCACATGAGGCAAAGCTTTAGGGGAAAGAAGTTTTACCTCCCATACTTCCCTATCAGAGTATTGCTCCAATGGGTCAAGGTTCCCTCTTACTGTTCCTTCAAACATTGTAGGGTCTTGCGGAATGATGCTGAGTCTTGATCTAAGGTCATGAAGGCCTATTTTGGATATGTCAACATCATCAATTATAATGCTTCCTTGTCTGGGCTCCACAATCCTAAAGATGGCCTGTATGAGGGTTGATTTTCCACTCCCTGTCCTTCCTACTACTCCAATTTTTCTCTTGCCAGGAAACGTACAGGTGATGTTTTTAAGGACAGATGGAAGATGTTCAGCATATCGGATCTGCAAGAATAACCATGTAAGTCAGTCTAAGACATCTCATGGGCATTCCAGAGGATGAGAGTGAGATTGATAGCAATTATAGAAAACTTATCCGTAAGTGATGCAGAATTTCCCAAACTAATGTCAGGATGTGGGAACTAAAATTTTTATTGATTGTCTCGGAAGCTGATGTTTGGCTTACCTGCAAGTTTCTGAAGCAAATCTTTCCAGTTTCCGGCCAGTTGCTTGGAAGCCTGCTGTCTTCTATCAAAAGAGCGGCTTCATTTGCTAAGTTTGAATACTGAAGTACTCTCTCGACTGAGATCATTTTGTTCTCAGCATTGCATATATACCATATAACAGAAGCTTGGAGAACATTCAAATTAATTCCGTATGTAACAGCCAACCCTGCTATGCCTGCAAAACAAAATTGATTATCTTTAAATTGTTTTCTGTATATATCCTGTTCTAATAAGTGCTTCATACTAGACTATGCTTGAATTTGGTAGAGAGGATTGTATATTAACTGCCTGACTATTATTCTGTTTGAGATTACTTGTGATGTACCAATGAATCAAGCAGATGTATGATATTGTTCAGAGAATACCGAAACAAGTTGGTAAGCAAAGTACATACTACTCGTAATTTTGTCATAGTGAAATATGCTGAAATAATTTGCAGGACTTACTTGGATTAATAATTCCTTCAGGGAGGGATACCAGCAAAACCAATGAAAAGGCAAAGACAAAGTTAGACAAAAGATTTAGGCGAAACGAAAGCCATTCCATTGCTGACACATTATGAAACCATGGCCTTGAGTGGTTGTCTACAAGCCCCAAATTTCCATTAGTGAATCGATCTTCTTGATCAAAAGCACGAATTGTTGCTGCTCCTGCTAGTGATTCCGCAAAGTGGTGCAGAATTGGAGCTTGTTGAATTCCTGATAAGCGGGCTAGTTCTCTTGCTGTTGGTATGTAGTATTGCTGAAATGAGGAAAGAAGAATGTTTATATAAATTGTTCAATATAGTGTCAGCTTTTGGCAGCATATTTTGGAGCAACTTAGTAGGAGCATTTTACTTAGAATTTGGCCAACTCACGTCTCTCTATTTTGGGGAGTAAAAACATCTTCCTACCTATTCTTCTTAGAAATTTTTTGAAGAATGGATTGGAAAATCCTGAATTTCTTGAGACAATGCCATAAAGAACAAAAATGGAATGGGATGTCGTGGTATTATCTATCGGAACTGGGCTTGTCAACTCTTGGATTGAACTTCTTTGAAGATTTTGATTCGGATTCTAGATACGGCTATTAGGTCTTGTTATTGATAGTATGACCAAAACCATTCCTTGTAAGAGATGATGAAATCAAGCATCTAAAATACAAAAATACATGGAATATCATGCTGCTAAATTCTTCCAAAAACCTGTCCTTGGAAGAATTGTGTGACCATTGTGAGGAATGGAGTTACCTTGTACCATATACATATTGCAGTCACTGGGATGAAGATCACAAATACTTCCCATGCTACCTGCGACATCACTGCAATTGTTCCTAGAAGCTGTATAATGGAGAAAGCACACCAACCTAATTTCCATGCTATTTCCGAGTCTAGCACACTTTGATCGCTAGATGCCTGCATACGATATGGTACAACGTCATCATACCAACATCAGCCTTTGTACTTGTCACGTGATGAGGCCTAACTCAACAATATTTGCCAGTATAGAATTTATGATAAGATGGCATGTTAAAATGCCTTGGGGATTTGTGGTAGTCGCATTGAGTTATTTGGCACTGCAAAATGATCCTAATTCGATTTACTCCAGGAATGAAACGATTTCAATTTGTCTTCTAGTTGTTTCTGTGGAGTCGCCGTTAAATTTTGAAATGTTGAAGAATTTGTCTTGAATAATTGATATTATGTAGAATCCTTCGTAAGGGAGTGGACACTTTCTAAACCTTTCGAAGATTTAGCATATTCATTAAAATTAGAAAGAGCAAATTGTATGAAAAACAAGTTTCATTCATTCAGATTTCTACTGATGCATGCAATACTATTTCAATCTTAGTAAAGGTGTGAGCAATCTTTGACAATTGAAGACAAGCAATTACATGCTCTTAAGTGACATTTCAACTGCTCATGTCTGATTTTCCTGTTGCTTATACGTTTGATTTTTTATCTGCTTCTCAAAAAACTAACAGGATGATGAAACAACAAAATAAATTATGCTTGCTATCACTTTTGTTGTTCATGTATGATGACATGATCAAAACTTGAAATTCAGGAGTGCTATGTTGTCACCCGGTTTAAGATCCTTCCAGTTGGGGTAGAGTCGAAAAATGCCATAGGAGCCCGCATTACACTGTGAAGCATTTTTGTGAATAGTGTTTGTGCTGTCCATAATCCTGCTGCTACAAGAAGCATTAGTCGAAGAAGTACGCATAGTGAACTTCCAACAGCAAGCAGTATGTAAATGAGCAGGATGATGTCCATTTTATACACTGGTTCAGTATCACTTGTTGGAGGACAAGCCCATGCCATCCAATAATTACTTGCTACTTGAAGTATCTGAAATGAGGACTGAGCCAGAAGAATTATTGGGATTAGAGCTCCACCCTTCACTGTTGTCATGTAGGACCAGTAAACTTCTTTTCCAATGCTTCCTCTTTCTCGTTCTTCATCTTGCACCAATCTCCCTTTCTTCTCTGATATCTCCAAGGATAGATCATGCTCAGAGTCATGCTTTCTTGGTGGAAGTTCAGCTGTAGAATCGAGGTCTTTGTTGGATTCGCCATCAGCTGTTGGGTCCTGAGTTGTTCTGCATGAATTTTCAACTGTGAGAATTGACTCGAGGGCTTCGCTATGAGCACCCACCAACACTTCGAATCCTATATTCTGTTTTACAAGATCTTCAAATTTACCAGCCTGAGCTATTCTTCCATCCCGCATCACCTGTTGATGTCAGATCAACAGTAGCTTAGTCAACATATGAGCTTAGATTTTGCTTAAATGAAGCATAACATGAAAGTTCAATACCATGATCTCCGGACTTTCAAATTCTCAAGGATGAGTTGATTGCCAAAATCTTACTTCTCAGAGTTATTTTCGTATGATGTTTGTGCATATTCACCGTGGTCAAATGGAGAATCACTTTTGTGAAGTTTACTTACCAGAATGAGGTCTGCTGCGGGAAGAAATTCCACTTGGTGGGTCACATAGAGTATTGTCTTGTCTTTGAGCATTCCCATCAGGCAATCCTACATGGAATGAACTCAGAATGCAAATTTTTGTGGTAAAGCATGTGAGATTTCATACTAGGATCTGATTTTGAGATCCATCATCGTGTCTTTATTATTGCAAGAGGGCGTAAAAACTTACTGCAAAGAGTTGTGTGCCTGTATGAGCATCCACTGCACTGAAAGGGTCATCGAGCAGATATATATCAGCATCTTGGTAAACTGCACGTGCAATTTGTATCCGTTGCTTTTGCCCTCCACTAATGTTGACGCCTCTTTCTCCAATCTCTGTGAGATCGCTCGCTGAGAACAGCTCAAAATCCTTAATCAAAGCACATGACTTGACTGTTCGGTCATACTTGTCGGGATCATATGGATTTCCAAAGAGAATGTTGTCCCTGATATTCCCTGTCAGTATCCAAGGAGACTGAGGAACATAAGCTGTAGTTCCACTGATTTTCACTTGGCCAGAGAGCTTCTCTATTTCTCCTAGGACGCATGACAGAAGGCTTGACTTCCCTGATCCGACCGTCCCACAGATCGCCACTTTCAAGCCCCCCTTAACTTTCAACTCGATATCATTCAGAGTTGGAGTACTCAAGTCCGGATTCCAGCTGAATGTTGCATTGATAATCTCTATATCAAACTGTGCTTGATTCTTTGGAATATATTCGATGGCATCCTTCTGAATTTCATCTTCTTGCAGGTAAGAAGCAACTCTGTCCACTGAAACTTTACCCTGTGCAACTGCATTGAGCAAGTCCGGTAGATTATATATGGGATCCTGTAACATTCGGAAAGTGGCCAGGGCAGCTAAGACTCTTCCAGCAGTAAGTTGAATGCCCATTAGCATACACACGCCAAAAGTCATAATGGAGATGAATGTCGGTGATCCCCAGAAGATGAAACCCGTTAGTGCTGCCAGTCGTTGCATTTTCCTTAACCACTCATACTCTATTTTTCTCAAGCTCTCTAGTTTGTTAAGGAACTGATTTTCCCAAGCTTGAAGTTTTATGGTCTTCATGTTTTGAAGAACCTCTGAAGTGGATTTCATCCTGCTGTCTTTAGCTTCCATGATCTTGGACTGGTATTTCCTCAGAGTTCTGGTTAGAGGTATATTAAAAGCCATAACAATCGATGTTGCCGCTAGCGCAGCAACAGACCCTAAACCTAAATTAGTATACAAAACATAGAATGCTAACGAGATCTGTATGGGTATCATCCATATCAAATTTGAGTACCAGATGAGATCTGTGATTCTCTCGATATCCACGCTCATGTAGTTGATGATCTCTCCAGTGGTGTGACGTTGGCGAGATTGGCCAGACAAAACTAGTCCCTTCTTGTATATATGCAATATCAGAGCAGCTCTAAGCCGAAGGCCTAGTTGGCGTGCTCCAAAAATCCACTGTCTCTGTGCTATTGTCTCAACCATTTTGGCACCTAGAAAGGCTAATGCTAGCACATAGCCACTCTCCAAGCTCCTGCTTTTCTTGTCAGTTAGAAAATTGACGAAGTCAACTATGAGGTATGGACCAACATAGGACACTCCGGCACTAACTACCGCAAAAAGTGCATTGATCGCCGCTTTCTTTCTGATGAAAAAGAAGATTGCCTTGTAGATGGATGGATTTGTGTCTCCATCTTTTTCCTTGACTTGCTCTAGGCAGTCACCAAAAGAACAAGAAACGAATGCTGCGGAATCCTTGATGTCTAGATCGGGCATGTCATTTTGCTCGAGGGGCTTCTTGAGCCCCGCAGAAAATAATGGATTAAGCCAAGAGAAGGTAATGAGTTGAAAGAGGGTAGCTTTCCCATATGGAGATTCCGTTTTGGATTCTAAGAGTTTCTCAACATTTTCAGAAAGAAGCGGCTCCCTGATGCCATTGGCATACAAGAAGACCATGCCTGTATTCCCCTGGATGGAAATGCTGAACAGTCCAGTGGAGGCTAGCAGACACGTGAAGTTCATGAAGTCTTGTGTCCTTAAGCGGCTGTGGTAGGTAATCACATAGTTGATGTCGAGAGTTGTGCAAAAAACAGACAAGAGGAAGTTGCACATCCACCATGCCCTTAGAATCCATGGGAACTTCATATATTTCTTTTCCGGTATCTTGTACAGTACAATGAGTGTAACTGCCGAGGCTACTACTTGCATGATCTCCGATGAAAATGCTTGAGTTTTGGAACGACATGTGGTATCATTGCCATATACCAACATCAATAGCATTAAGAGATGTGTCCCCAGCACTAAAGCTGTGCAGACAATGCTGGATTTGTATATTATGCTGCATTTGCTGCCAATCATGTGTCCATCCGTTGTCTGATCCGTAGCGTTGCTCCTCTTTCCCAGAAAGCACACTAATTTCCCCAAGGAAACTAGTAGCAGGATTCCAAGGAAGCCGAGTTGAAAACTGATGCTGACTTGCTCCCTCAGGCAAGGTGAGTTCATCTTCAGCCATGCTCTCCAAAGTCCCTGAAGAATCTGAGACTCTGTTTTGCAATGAAATACAGGTTCAAGCTCATAATCAGGTGAAAACTTCATTGGTATGCTATTATTGACACTGCTAAATTAGCAAATAGAAGAGCTCTTTGTTTCCTCTAAAATGGAACTGGTTATGCTTGTTCCGCCATTATTATGTTCTAGCTTCTAAGGGCTTATTGACCATCCTATGCTGCAGTTGGAATTTGCATACATAATAAGAAAATCGTGGATGCAGAGCGTAGTTAGCGTTTTCCAAAGATGTGGAACAGTTATTTTTCGTATTTGACCTTTCGCTGCGTCTCTGCAGTTGTAAACCAATAGAATCATACAAAAGAGGACTGTTGTATTAGTCACCGTATCTTTGATTACTTCCATGGCAGGCCTTTCTGAAGGAAGCACTTGAATTGAGGGTATACACTGTGCAGATGTATTTATCATTGGTCAGCATAAATCAATATCGTTTTCTCGCCCTTTCTTTCAATTTTTCCATTTGTTTGGGCATTGCTTTGTTGTATACATATACATACGTTGAAAAGAACTACTTACTCTCATCTGCAGAGAGGCATGGCTACACAAGAACATGCCTAAAGACCTTCCCAAGAGTCACTGTCCTAGAGAAAAGCCTCATGTGCACAAAAACTTTCATGCCACGACTGACGCACCATCAAACTCAACCCAGAAAATTAAACTTCGGTGGCCAGAGACTTACTGCGAGATCCGGGTTCAATCCCCAGGACAACCATCCGGACTCACGCGCACGAAAACTACCGAGCGATGGGAAAAAGAAAACAGTGAGAAAAAAAACGCTGAATTCACCTCAATACAATCACTCCCAAGACGAACAATATATATATATATATATATATATATATATATATATATATATATGCAGATCGAAGTCGAAGATGTCACGTTCAAGGGATTCCTCGTAGCGAATCTGCTTGTGTTGCTTCCTGAACAAAATTTGAGCTGGTCTGTGCTGTGCAGCTGTCTTGTGTGTAGAATCTGATCCTACTTCGAGTGCAACCGCTTTGCAATCTCTCGCGCCTTGATCACGCTATCTAAATTCGAATGTTTCGAAAATGACGTGAGCATTTACGAAGCACTAACGTTATTTTCAAAGTACAATCCGAAGTTCCAAAATTTTGTCAGCAACTCACTGATTGTTCTCTTGAGGCCTCGCAGTGCAGTGTTGTAAAAGATATTAGTGACGGTTCCTAAGTAACTAGCATTACCCAATAATAGGGCTAATTCCCAAAAAAAACTCCAAACTTTAGATGCAATTCCAATTCTTCCCCGAACTTTGTTTTGTTTAAAAAAAAAACCCCAACTTTTACTATAGTCGCAAATCTATCAGCTTGTCCAAAAATCGCCACTAGTTTCTTCAAAATTATTAATATCAGGTTCAATTTATTAGAATCTGATCCTACTTCTATTGTACTTTTTTTTTGGTCGGTTATTTTACTCGTCTTGTGTGCAGAATCTGATCCTACTTCTTTTGCAACCGCTTTGCAAACTCTCGCGTCTTTATCCCGCTATCTAAAGTCGAATGTTTCGAGAATTACATGACCATTTATGAATCACTAACGTTATTTTCAAAGTACAATCCGATATTCCAAATTTTCTCAGCAACTCACTGAATGTTCTCTTGAGGCCTCGTAGTGCAGTGTTGTAATAGATGTTAGTGGCGGTTCCTAAGTAACGAGTATTACCTAAATATAGGCCTAATTCCCTAAAAAAAATCCCCAACTTTAGCTCCAATTTCAATTATGCCTCAAACTTTTTCTTTTAGTCTAAAAAGATATGCTCAACTTTCACTCTAGTTCCAAATCTGCCGACGCTTCCAAAAATTGCCATTAGTCTCTTTAAGATTATCAACATCAAGAGGTTGCTTTTGTTCAATGCGAAGGTGGAGGTGTTAATAAAGACGCGAGTTCTAATAATGAACTTTTAACTGGCCTTGATACTAATAATTTTGAAGAAAGTAGTGGCGATTTCCGGAAGCGTGGGCTGATTTGGGACTAAAGTAAAAGTTGGGATTTTTTTTTTTAGTTTTAGACAAAATAAAATTCGAGCCAGAATTAGAATTAGACTTAAGGTTGAGATTTTTTAAAAGAATTATGCCCCAAAAAATAGGTGATCCACGTTGGTCCAAATCTTGGTCTGGGCCAAATCTGGAATTCCATAATCAGTCCACTCACGTACGTTGAAACATTGATGAAGTGGACGGTGTATATGCCTGCAGCTGAAAGCATAAAGTAATATTTGCATCAGCGGGTGATGCAAATCTGATATGAGATCCACGTAAATTAACGATTGAGAATTATTAGGTTCACATGTATCGAGAGAGCATGTGATAATTTTCTCGGAGCATGTCAACGATGGCGTGATTTAGTAAAATAATACTTTCGTAGCAAAAAAAAAAACAAACAAAAAGACTTCAAAGTTGGGTAAAATAGTCAAAGCTTTCCTAAATTGACGTCTTGATTACTTCTAAATTGGATCGACAGCTTGGAAACTTCAGGCTAACGGGGGACCATATTGACTATACTTTTGGCCATTGTATTGTGACAATACAGAGGATGATAACAAGTATATATTTAAAGTTTAATTTCTAAGAAATCTAGCGATTAATGTCGTTTCCTACACATAAGTCGCAGATCGAGACATTAATAAGGGAATAGAGGATCTCCGTCTCGAAAATTCATTCCGACACTCTAAAGCCATGTCTTGAATGTTTCAGGGAAACTCTTGGCTGTTCAAGAGCAGCCATCTCCGGTGCCAAGAACGCGATAAATTATCTTGTGGGTTGTCGGATTCACCGCGCTGGCCAATCAAAGTTAAAAATGCTTCCAAGTTTAACTCAATAGTCCGCTTGCTTTTCTTGTGAAACAATCGCATTTTGTTAGAAGGTGATGATACTTATAACGTTTCGCAGATGTACCTGATCTGCAAGAACACCGCCAGAGCTTAAAAAATGCCGGTCACAGAACACAGAGACACACAAAACCACGCACACATACAAATAAAAGAAAAGGACAATGTATGCAGACACAACAGATGAACGTAGGTGCTTCAACGAGGATCCTCTACTCCGCACGGCGTTTTGATTGGTGTCTCGACCAGTTCTCGACTGCCGATGCATACAAAAACAAGGCAAGCATCGACGCGATCATGGAATTGAGATAGAGGACGGTACATTTGGCAGATTGTATGGCCTCATTTACTTTTTGTCTTGTTTCCTGGTGTTTACACAAAAAAAAAATGACCAATTTTTTGTTATTATAGGCAAGATTGGGAAGACGAGCAAAAATTTCAGTGCTACGCCAATTTGGGAAAATGGTCATAACTTTATCAATACAAATTGGATTGACCTGATTCTAAAGCCAAAAGAACACAGACTCCTGGATCTACAAATTTTATGTTTGATTTTTCTCAGAAAGGCACTGTAGAATCGTCTATTTTGGAAGGAATTGGACGGTTGTGACTGGTCAGAATACAGAAATTTCGATTTTGTGCTAGTTTGGGAAAATGGTCATAATTGTATCGATACATATCGGATTGACCTGATTCCAAATCCAAAAGAACGAAGACTCATGAATCTACAACTTTTATGTTTGGAGTTTTCTTAGGAAAACACTATAGAGTCATCAATTTTGGAAGGAAGTGGATGGTCGTTACTCGTCAGAATGCGAAAATAGGATAGGAACTTCAGTGAAGAATAGCAAACTTGAAGGAATCAACTAAAAGTGAAGTCAAGAATCTCGAATACAACTATTGAAGAAGTACCTGTCAAAGTAGTGGAGTTGAAGCAATCGCCAACATAGTGAAGTAGAATAAACCATCAAGGTAGTAGATTTAACGTAAATGTTGGTAACCGTTTGTAACCTCTGTTAATAATCGTTTGTAAATTTTGTTAGTAACCATCCGTAGCCACTATTTGTAATTGTCCGTAACCTCTGTTAGTAACCTTTTGTAATCTCTGTTGATAACCATCGATTGTAGGCTTTAAATAGTCACATTGTACTCTTCGGAAGGCCTCCCAACAAATCAATTAATAAGTTATCTTTCAATTATCTTTACTTTCCTATTATGCACTTTACTTTTCCTTAGTTGTAGTTTTCCGTCCGATTCGCGTCGTTGATTAAATTCCCGCGTGTGTCTCTATCCCCAAGTATTGCGTCGACGATTAAATTCTGGCATTACATCTTTGTGTACGCGTTTGATTGTATTTTCAAGCTTTGTTGTCGATTAAACCCCGGCATTACATCTTTGTGTACTTGTTACTGTATTTTTAAGCTTCATTGTCAATTAAATTCTGGCACAGTTTGTATGTACAGTTCGGTTCGAGTAAAGCTGTCGATTTCTTGTCTGCCTAGATATTTCCTATCCAGAGTCGCCACAGAACCCGATCTCCTCTCATTAAAAACCGAAGGACGATGCTCAATGAATTATATTTCGTCGCGAGAGCAATTCTGGCGAAACACCTGCTAATTGAGGGGATGCATGTGTTGCCACAAACAAAGTAAATGATGTCTTAGTCCCTCATCCCTTTTATGGTCTTGTTTTAGGCCATAAAATTTGACTTCATACTTAAAGACCGGAGTCTGCATACGTGTCTGGATCAGCAAGAATACAATGTAAATTCCATTTTCTACATCATAATGATTTCATTCTCCGTATGCCTTAGCTCGTGTCTTTACATAGTATATAAGATTATATTCACAAGTTGGGGATTTACTTATTTAAGATGAGCTTGCTTATATGGACGTACAAAAAGCTATCCTTACTTAATGAGAGGAATTAATGCAAATTTGTTCTACGTTGGATTAGACCTACCAAAATCCACAGGTTTTTGCTGGGATGGATTTTTCTACAATAATAATTTCTAGTGGAGATTCATAAGTGTCATATTTTGAGTTGAGGGCTTTTTCTTATTCTTTTGGGAAAATGACACAAATAATTTCTGAACTTTGATTCAATGTGTAATTTGATCCTTGAACTTTTAATTGGTTAATATAGTCCCTAAACTTTAGCCTAATGTTCAATTTGGTCTCCAAATTTTTGGTACATATTTAATTTAATTCTTGAACCATGTGAACTTTTGGTATATATTCAACAGTTTTCAAATTGCTTGATACGATGCTAGTGTCACATCGGACAAAGAATAGAAGTGGAAGGGATATCCTTACATTATTAACTGGCCTTGTCAACTCTTTGATTGAACTGCTTTGAGGAATTTGATTCAGATTCTAGATCCGGCTATTAGGCTCTTGTTTTTTTTATAGTATGACCATGACCAACACCATTTCCTGTAGGAAATGATGAATCTAGCATTTAAAATACTAAAATAGGTGGACTATCAATATGCCATTATGCTTCACATGCTTCCAACAAACTGTCCTAGGAAGAATTGTACGACTTTTGTAAGGAATGATATTACCTGGTACCATATACAAATTGCAGTCACCGGAATGAAGATCACAAATACTTCCCATGGTACCTGCGACATTACTGCAATTGTTCCTAGAAGCTGTATTATGGAGAAAGCACACCAACCTAATGTCCATCCGATAACCAAGTCTAGTGCACTCTGGTCAGTGGATGCCTGCATACAATATGGTTCAACGTCATCATACCAACATCAGCCTTTGTACCTGTCATGTGACCTGGCGTAACTCAATAATATTTGCATGTGTAGAATTTAAGGAAAAAACTACCAAAAACCTCAAACTTTACCACCTGCGATAAATTTACCCTGAATTTTTTTTTCGTGACACCAAAAATCTCAAATTATGCTATTTGTGATACATTTATTCCAATGTACTTTAGCGCATGTGCATTTTCGTCTTTTTTGCTTTTTCTTTTTTCTTCCTTTTTTTTTCCTTTCCGGCGAGGACCGCCCTCGCCCGACCCCCTCACCAGCGTTGGGTGAGGGCGGCCATCGCCAGCATCAAGCGAGGGGGGCCCTCGCCAGATTCGGCGAGGGCCGCCCTCGCCAGATTCGGCGAGGGCCGCCCTCGCCGGCGTCGGGCGATGGTCGCCTCGCCTGGGCAAGCGAGGGCCACCCTCGCCCGACTTAGGAGAGGGCGAGGGCCACCCTCGCTCGCCCAGGCAATGGGACCCTCGCCCAACTCCGGCGAGGGTCGCCCTCGCCTGAGTCGGGTGAGGGTCGCCCTCGCCTGAGTCGGGCGAGGGCAACCCTCGCTGGCCAAATCTAGCGAGGGTGACCCTCGCCTGGGCGAGCGAGGGCTACCCTCGCCCTCGTCGGAAAGGAAAAGAAAAGGGAAAAAAAGGAAAAAGTACAAAATATGAAAATGCCTATGGACTAAAGTACATTGGGGTAAATGTGTCACAAATAGCATAATTTGGAGTTTTTGGTGTCACAAAAAAAGTTCAGGGTAAATGTGTCACAGGTGGCAAAGTTTGGGATTTTTAGTGGTTTTTTCCCTAGAATTTATGATGAGATGGCATGTTAAAAGGGGTCGGACTTTTGCAGCAGTTGTGATGAGTTATTCGGCATTGCAAAATGATCCCATTTTAATTTAATCCAGGAGTGAAATGATTTCAATCTGTCTTTTAGTTATTTATGTGGAGTTGCTGTTAAATTTTGAAATGTTGAAGAATTTGTCTTGAATGTTTGATAGGGTTCATACAGAATCCTTAATCAGGGAGTGGGCACTACCTAAACCTGTTTTTCATATCAAGAGAAATTTATATAAAAAACAGGTTTTATTTGTTCAGATATCTACTGGCACAGCATATACTATTTTATTCTGAGTACAGTGTAAGTTAATCTTTGACGGTTGCAGATAAGCAAATACATGTCCCTGTTCAACTGCTCATGTCTGATTTTGTGGTTGCTTTTACCTTGAATTTATATATGCTTCTCAAGAAACTGGAAGGATGATGGAAAAAATTATTGATAATTATGCTTGCTATCACTGTTGATGTTCATGTATAATGACAAACTTAAGACTTGAAATGCAGGAGCAATATGCTACTCACCCTGTTTGAAATTCTTCCAGTTGGGGTTGAGTCGAAAAATGCCATCGGCGCCTGCCTTACACTGTGAAGCATTTTTGTGAATAGCATCTGTGCTGTCCATAGTCCTGCTACTGCAAGAACCATTGCTCGAAGAAGTACGCAGAGTGAGCTTCCAACAGCAAGCAGTACTTAAACAAGCAGGATGATATCCATTTTATACACTGGTTCAATATCACTTGTTGGAGGAAAAATCCATGCCATCCAATAATTACTGGCTACTTGAAGTATCTGAAATGAGGACTGAGCCAGGAGAATAATCAGGATTAGTGCTCCACCCTTCACTGTTGTTAGGTAGGACCAGTAAATTTCTTTTCCAATGCTTCCTTTTTCTCGTTCTTCATCGTGCACCAGTCTCCCTTCCTTCTCTGATATCTCTAAGGATAGATCATGCTCAGAGTCATGCTTTCGTGGTTGAATTTCAGCTTTAGAATCGAAGACTTTGTTAGATTCGCGTTCAGCTGTGGGGTCCTGAGTTGTTCTGCTTGAATTTTCAACTCTGATTATTGACTCGAGGGCTTCACTATGAGCACCCACCAACACTTCAAATCCTGTTTTCTGTTTTAAGAGATCTTCAAACTTGCCAACCTGTGCTATTCTTCCATCCCGCATCACCTGTTGATGTCAGATCCACAGTAGCATTATTAACATATGAGCTTAGACATCGCTTAACTGAAGCAAAAGATAAAATTTCCATACCATGACATCTGGACTCTCAGATTCTCATGGGTGAGTTAATTGTTAAAATCTTACTTCTCAGAGTTATTTTCAGAATATGTCTGTCTATTTTAATTAGATATCTGTTTTTCCTGAACATTTGCTGTGGTCAAATGGAGAATCACTTTTGTGAAGTTTACTTACCAGAATGAGATCTGATGCTGGAAGAAATTCGACTTGGTGGGTCACATAGAGCACTGTCTTGTCTTTGAGCATTCCCATCAGGCAATCCTACAAGGAATAAACTCTAAATGCAAATTTTTGTCGTAAAGCATGTGAGACGTAGTACTAGGATCTGATTTTGATATCCATCATCATATCATTATTCTCGCAAGAGAGTGTAAAAACTTACTGCAAAAAGTTGTGTGCCCATATGAGCATCCACTGCACTGAAAGGGTCATCGATCAGATATATATCAACATCTTGGTAAACCGCACGTGCAATTTGTATCCTTTGCTTTTGCCCTCCACTCATGTTGATGCCTCTTTCTCCAATCTCCGTGAGATCGCCTGCTGAGAACAGCTCGAAATCCTTAATCAAAGCACATGACCTGACTGTTCGGTCATACTTGTCAGGATCACACGGATTTTAAAAAAGAATGTTATCCCTTTTATTCCCTGTCAGTGTCCAAGGAGACTGGAACATAAGCTTTTGTACCACTGATTTTCACTTGGCCAGAGAGCTTCTCTATTTCTCCTGGGACGCATGATAGAAGGCTTGACTTCCTTGATCCTACTGTCCCACGGATCGCCACCTTCATGCCCCTTTTAACTTTCACCTCGATATTGCTCAGAGTCGGTGTAATCAAGTCAGGATTCCAGCTTAATGTTGCATTGATAATCTCTATATCAAACTGTTCTTGATTCTTTGGAATATATTCGATTGCATCCTGTTGAATTTCGTCTTCTTGCAGGTAAGAAGCAACTCTGTCCGCTGAAACTTTACCTTGTGCAATTACATTCAGCAAGTCTGGTAGACTAATTATGGGATCTTGTAACATTCAGAAAGTGGCCAGGGCTGCTAAGACTCTTCCAGCAGTAAGTTGAAAGCCCATTAGCAAACACACGCCAAAAGTCACAAGGGAGATGAATGGCAGTGAACCCCAGAAGATGAAACCTGATAGTGCTCCCAGTCTTTGCGACTTCCATAACCACTCGTACTCTATTTTCCTCAAGCTCTCTAGTTTGTTGAGGGACTGATTGTCCCAAGCTTGAAGTTTTATGGTTTTCATGTTTCAAAAAACCTCTGATGTGGATTTCATCCTGCTGTCTTTAGTTTCCATGATCTTGGACTGGTATCTTTGCTGAGTTTTCATTAGAGGTACATTGGAAGCCATCACAGTCAGCGTTGCCGCTAGCGCAGAGACAGACCCTAAACCTAGATTAATATGCAAAATGTACATAGCTAATGAGATTTGTATGGGTAACATCCATACAGTGTCTAAGTACCAGATGAGAAGTGTGATTCTCTGGACATCCACGCTCATGTAGTTGATGACCTCTCCACTGGTGTAACTTTGGCAAGATTGGCCTGAGAGAACTAGTCCCTTCTTGTACATATGCGATATCAGAGCAACTCTAAGCTGACGGCCTAGTTGGCGTGCTCCGAAAATCCACTCTCTGTGGTATAGTCTCAACCATTTTGGCACCTAGAAAGGCTAATGCTAGAATATAGCCACTCGCCAAGCTCCTGCTTTTCTTGTCAGTTAGGAAATTGACAAAGTCGTCTATGAGGTATGGACCAACATATGATGCTCTGGCATTTACTACAGCAAAAAGTGCATTGATTGCTGCTTTCTTTCTAATGAAAAAGAAGATTGCTTTGTAGATGGATGGATTTTTGGCTCCCTCTTTATCCTTGACTTGCTTTAGGCAGTCACTAAAAGAATGAGAATTAAATGCTGCAGAATCCTTGATGTCTAGATCAGGCACATCATTTTGCTCAAGGGCTTCTTGATCCCCACCGCGAATAATGGGTTCAGCCAAGCGAAGGTAATGAGTTGCAAGAGGGTAGCTTTCCCATATAAAGATTCCCTTTCGGATTCTGAATGTTTCTTGACATTTTCAGAAAGAAGTGGTTCCCTCATGCCATTGGCATTCGAGATGACCATGCCTGTCTTCCCACAAATGGAAATGCTGAACAGTCCAGTGGAGGCTAGCAGACACATGAAGTTCACGAAGTCTTGTGTCCTTTGGTGGCTGTGGTACGAAATTATATAGTTGATGTCGAGAGTTGTACAAAAAACAGATAAGAGGACATTGCACATCCACCATGCCCTTAGAATCCATGGGAACTTTGTATAATTCTCTCTCCGTATCTTGTACAGTACTATGAGTATTACTGCCCAGAATACTATTTGCATGATCTCCGATGAAAATGCTTGAGTTTTAGAACAACATGTGGCATCGTTGCCATTGACCGCATCGACAGCATTACTAAATGGGTCCCCAGTACTAAAGCTGTGCAGACAATGCTGGATTTGTTTATTATGCTGGATTGGTTACCAATCGGGTGTCTCTCTGTTGCCTGATCCGTAGTGTTGCTCCCATTTCCCAGAAGGCACACAAATTTCCCCAAGGAAACTAGTAGAAGGGTTCCAAGGAAGCCGAGTTGTAAAATGATGCTGACTTGCTCCCTCAGGCAAGGTGAGTTCATCTTCGGCCATGCTCACTGAAGTTCATGAAGAATCTGCGGTTCTGTTTCACAAAGAAACACAGGGTTAAGCTCACATTGCGAACTTCATTACTATGCTAAATTAACTCTGCATAATTAGCAAATAGAAGAGCTCTTTGTTTCATCCACAATGAAACCGGCGATGCTTGGTCCACCATTGTTGTGTTCTAGCTTGTAAGGACTAATTGGCATTCCTACTCTGCAGTTGGAATTTGCATACATAATAAGAAGACAGGTTGTGGTTGCGGTGTAGTCAGTGTTTTTCGAAGATGCGGAGCAGTAATTTTCATGATTTTGGCTTTCCCGTCGTGTATGCGGTTGTAAAACAATACAGACACACAAAAGAGGACTGTTAAATGAGGAACTGTCTTTGGTTCCTTCCATGTCAGGCTTGTCTCCACGAATCATTTGAATTGAGAGTATACACTGTAGTGTACCTATCATTCATTAGCATATAAATATTGTTTTTCGCGTTCGTTCTTTCAATTTTTCAAAGAACTACTTACTCTCATCTGCGGACAGGCATGGCTACACAAGAACATGCCTAATGACCTCTTCAAAACGCGGTCCTAGAAAACAGCCTCCTTCGTACAAAAACTTTAGTATGACATAGACTGACGTACCATCGAACTCAACCAGGAAAATTAAACTTTCAAGGGCGAGAGACTTACCATGAGATCCGAGTCCGATCCCTAGGACGGCCATCCCAACTAGGGAGAAGAAAGACACTGAATTCACGTGAAATTCTCTCCCAATACAAACAACACTGCTTTTGGTGCTTACTGAATAGTATACAGGCTGGTCTGTGCTGTGCAGTTGTTTTTTAAGCGAATCCTCTATTCCAAACTTTTCTCAGCAAATCAATGAATGTATACCTGAGGCAACATGGTGTAGCGTTTTATAAGATATTACCGACAGTTCCGAAGTAATTAACTTACCAAAACAGTGGTGGTCCAGGTTCGTCCAAGTTTTGGTCGGGCCAAATCTAAAATTTCCATAATCATTCCACTCGTACGATGCAATAGTGATGAAATCGACAAATGACCCACAAGGGCGAACTTGCATATATGCTTGTCACTTAGAGCATCGTGCAATATTTGCGTCAATGGGTGCACATGAACTGAATGGATCGCAACCATTAAAAGGCGTAAATCCAGTATGAAATCCGCATAATTTAAGATCGAGAATTCTTGGATTAATGTCGGAACATGCGAACGGTAGGATGATTTAGTGAAATAAAACTTGGTAGCAAAAAACAAAAAAGACTCTTAATAGGGTAAAAATAATCAAAGCTTTCCCAAATTTGACGTCGTGATTACTTGGAAGTTGCATCGATAAGTTCGAAATTTCAGGCCAATGTTGGAAGGTGTTACATATACTTCTAGCCATCGTAATGATCTTGAAAGTGTCCATATTCCATTGCAAATAAAATTCCGGAGTACCAATCCCTATCAGGTACAAAGGATGATAAGGTATATGTTTAATATTTGATTTCTAAGAAATTTCGCATTTTTTATACCTATCTTGTACAAGAAATAGAGGATCTCCGTCTCAAAAAATCCCTATCATTTGGACACTCTAAAGCCATATCCGGAATGTTTTGGGGGTAACTCTCGGCTGTTCAAGAGCGGCTGCCTCCGGTGACAAGACCACGAGAAACTATTTTGTGCGTTGTCCGATTCCTTGCCCGCTGGCCGATCATACTTAAAGATGCCTCCATGTTTAACTCAAAAGTCAGATTGCTTTTCTCGTGAAACAATCACATCTTGTTAGAAGGTGAAGTGACTATAACGTTTCACTTCATCGGCATTGTGCTTCGTAGGCAAGAGCATTGCCAAAGCTCAAAACTTAAGACAGAACACAAACACACACGAAAGAACACACATCACAATGAATGAACGTACATATATTCCATGAGGATCCTCTGCTCTGCATGGCACTTTTGTCGGCAAAAGGACACCTACGGAGGTCACTTTGGTGCCATAACTTTTTTTTCGGATCACTTTGGTGCCAAAATTGGAGAAAAATATGTTACTTTAGTGACTACGACCAAAATTCTGGCCAAAAGCTGATGTAGCATTTATATTTAAAAAAATGATCTGACTTGTATATGTGAAAATTATGTGGTTTTTTTTTCAAACTTTTTTAATCTTTTTAATCTTTTTTTTCCTAACTTTTTCCCTGCCGCTGGTCGCCGGCCAAGTGGCGAAGCTCGCCCCGCCGACCACCGGCGAGGGCAAGCCTCGTCGGCCCCTAGCTGGGCGAGGGGAAGCAGTAGGCGAGAGCTTGCTGTCACCTCACCACCACCGGCCGGGCGAGGGCTTCCGTCGCCCAACTTAGGCAAGGGTTACCCTCGCCAGATCTGGCGAGGGTTGCCCACGCCCGACCCTCGCTAGACACCGGCGAGGGCAGCCCTCGCTTGAGTCGGGCGAGGACCGCCTTTGCTATAGAAGAAAGAAAAAAATATAAAAAAATAGAAAAAGGAAAAAGATGAAAATACCCTTGTGTTAAAGTGTTGTGAGTTAAATGTATCACAATTAGTATAATTTGGGATTTTTAGTATCACAAAAAAAAGTTCAAAGTAAACTTGTCCTAAATGGTATAGTTTAGGGCTTTTCATGTAAAAAAAAAGTTCAGGGTAAATTATCACAAGTGTCATAATTTGGAATTTTTTATGGTATTTTCCCTTTTTTTTGTTTTTTTAATTATTTTAATATAATTTAAATTTTATTTTTCTAGAAAAGTACACATCAATGGACCAAACGGCGTCGTTTTTTGTTTTTAATGCTGACTGAATCTCTCCGACGAGCCATGTCAGCGCCACGTAGGATTTCCGGCAAGCCATGTCAACAATGGCACTAAAATGATCGTTTTTCAAAAAAGTTAGCACCAAAGTGATTCTAAAAAAAAGTTATGGCATCAAAG
This sequence comes from Syzygium aqueum, assembly GCA_031216185.1. Taxonomy (NCBI): domain Eukaryota; kingdom Viridiplantae; phylum Streptophyta; class Magnoliopsida; order Myrtales; family Myrtaceae; genus Syzygium; species Syzygium aqueum. Next base: position 13,013,202 of record CM062235.1, on the reverse strand, counting down.
TGACTTCTGTATACAAGTTATAGCACTGACAATGTCCTTTTGCCCGCTCTTGTCAGTGTCTCGACCACTTATCAACTGTGGATACATACGGAAATGAGGTAAGTATCAACACGATCAACGCACGTTGAGAAACCTGGGAGAGATAAAGGATCCACACCCCTACATATTTTCTCTTGAAGTGCCACACAAGCGAACGTGCATGAATAGATGTGAACCCTAATTCTGGGGACAAAGCGATTCATCATTCACAAGAAAACTCATTGTATATGTAATTTGCTTACTTGCTTCGGTTGCAATGCTTATGCTTAGGGTCATCATGCTCGTAATTGTTAGGAGCGCGAAACGTGAAAGAGAAAAAATTTAAAGAGAAGACAGGCGTAGAAAACCCTTTCAAAATCTGAAAGGGAAAAATTACAAGTCATACTAGGCAATCTTTTTATTATTAGTATCGGTTTCTGTTGGAGTACATAAAATTGATTACTGGTGTGATTGAGCATGTCGGTTGCTGGAAGCTACAAGCGTTAAAGAAGAGTAACAAAGACTTCAACGTGGCTTCGTTTTTCTTCAACAAATTAAGCTATTTTATTGTCTTTCTTAATGATCGTAGATTGTTATGTTTTCTTTATTAAATGTAGTCATTGGAGTTTGTGAAATTCAATTCCTATATAATGGGATGAAGTCGTGAGTTGTAAAGCAAGCCAAACACAAAGCCACAAAGACAAAGCATTCTAAATAAAAAAGTTCTCCCTCCAATAATTATTTGTGCTCTTATTCTAAGTTTCCAAACTTTATTATTATTCTTTTGGTTCCAACATTTGGTATCAGAGCTAGAAATGGCATCCACTAGTTCCATTCAGTTACAACTTCCAAAGTTGAATGGGAGAAATTTCAATAACTAGTCCGTCCAGATAAAAGTTCTTTTCAAATCGCAAGATTTGTGGAACTTGGTGGAGAACGGCTACACCGAAGTAGCCAATGCTGAAGAATTCGATGCTTTGAGAAGGGAGGAGAAAGACTCTTTGGTGGAATCTCGGAAAAAAGATCAAAAGGCATTGTTTGCGATCTTTCAATCCGTAGAGGAAATGATATTTGAAAAAATATCGAGCGTGGAAACCGCGAAAGCAGCATGGGATGTTTTGCAACAATCCTACAAAGGTGATGATCGTGTCAAACATGTGCAGCTTCAAACACCTCAAGGAGATTTCGAGTCTTTATGTATGAATGACTCTGAATCAATCTCGGCGTACTTTGATCGTGTGCATACCATTGTTAACCAATTGAGGGTTAATGGTGAAGAACTCCAAGATGTGCGAGTTGTAGAAAAGATCTTGAGGTCTTCGACCGAAAGATTTGACTACGTTGTTGCGGCGATTGAATAAGGGCAAGATGTGTTAACCATGACGTTGGAGTGGTTGATGGGTTCATTGTGCTCGCATGAGCAAAGAATGAATCAAAAGTCTGTCGGTTTGACTCCCGAGCAAGCATTGCAGAGTCGGGTCACTCAATCAAGCCGAGGAGGCTATCAAGGTGGCCGAGGTCATGGAGGTGGTCGAGGACATGGATGTGGAAATTTTAATTTCACCGGAAAATATAAAACACGTGACAAATCAAAGGTCAAGTGTAACAAATTCGGACATTATAAATCCGAATGTAAAGCAAAGGTGACGTGCGAGCAGGAACAACAAGCACATGCCATTGATGCCAAGGAAAATGTGGTGCTAGTATGCAAGAAGGATGACTCATGCATCGTGGACACCAACATCTAGTACCTTGATACTGAGTGTAGTAATCATGTGTCCGGCCCAAAGGAGTTATTCTCGCAATTGGACTAGACGGTTCGTGGTGAAGTTAATTTTGGGAATAAATCCAAATTTTTCGTAATGGGCAAAGGTAACATTAATATTAAGTCAAAATATGGTACTAATGTTATTGTTGCAGATGTTTTCTTTGTATTGGGACTTTTTTGGAGTTTGTTAAGTGTTGGAGAACTTTCCGAAAGAGACCATAAAGTCCATATTGAAAATGGAGTTTGCACCATCAAAGGTGTGAATGATAAGTTGATTATGATGGTGCAAATGATGAAGAACCGAATGTTCCCTTTGACTCTTCAGACCAAGAATCTTTTGAGTTTTCAAGCAATGATGAAAAATACAAACTGGTTGTGGCATCTTCGATTTGGTCATCTAAATTTTCGTGGACTAAAATTACAAGTCCAGAAAAAGATAGTGACCGGCATGCCTCTGATTGACAGTCTAGATCGACCATACGGAGGATGTCTTGTTGGAAAACAACATCGAGAATCCTTTCTAATTGGAAAAGCCAGAAGAGCAAAACAACCTTTGGAGTTGGTATATATAGACATTTGTGGCCCTGTTAAGGTGGAATCAGTCGGACAAAAAAGGTACACGTTAATTTTTGTGGATGATTTTACCAAAAAAACGTGGTATATTTTCTAAGAGAAAAATTTGAAGCTTTTGGCAAATTTAAAGAATTTAAAGTCTATGTTGAAAAGCATAGTAACTTTATTTTAAAGACGTTGAGATCAGATAGAGGGGGAGAATTCACTTCGAATGAATTTAACAAATACTGTAAATTTCATGGAGTGAAACGTCAGTTGACTGCCAACTATACTCCTCAACAAACTGGTATAGTAGAAAGAAAGAACGGGACAATTTTTGATATGGCAAGAAGTATGCTAAAGGCTAAAAATTTACCCAAGAAGTTTTGGGCAGATGCTGTTGCGTGTGCTGTATTTGTACTAAACAGGTGTCTAACAAGGAGTGTTCTTGGAAGAACCCCAGAAGAGGCTTGGAGTGGCAACAAGCCAGATGTTTTGTTCCTATGAGTATTTGGGTGCGTGGCTTATCCCCATATACCAGATGAACGGAGGAAAACGTTGGATGAGAAAAGCTAGAAGTGCATCTTCATCGGCTACAATGACATGACTAAGGGTTATAAGCCATATAATCCAGTCACTAAGAAGGTAGTCATCAGCAGAGATGTCCAGTTTTTTTAAGATAAAGCCTAGGACTGGAACCAAAAGATTAACCAGAAAAGCATTACCATCAAAGACAAACCATTGGTGGGAGAGATAGAAAAATCTTCAACTGAAGATTCATCATCTTTGCTTGGTAGTTCATTTTCTTCACCAAGAGCAATTTCGGAACCGCCCATATGTCGTTCACAACGATTACGGGAGACGCCATCAAGATTCAAGGATTATGCTGTCACAAGAAATGATGATAGTGATAGCAATGGAATCACTGATAAAACTATGATAATTTTTTATTTTTTTGCAGAATGTGACCCCGTGTCCTATGATGATGCAGTAGCAAATGAGAAGTGGATCCTAGCAATGGATGAAGAAATCCACTCCATTGAAAAGAATAACACATGGGAGTTAACTTCTTTACCACCTGGTAAGAAGTTCATTGGTGTCAAGTGGCTGTATAAGACGAAGTACAAGCCTGATGGTCAGGTGGACCAACATAAAGCCAGGCTGGTTGTAAAAGGCTACAAACAAAAGCCACGTATTGATTATTTTGAAGTATTTGCACCAGTGGCTCGAATGGATATCATTCGGATGATCTTAGCATTCGCAGCTCAGAATCGTTGGAAGATCCATCAAATGGATGTGAAATCAGCATTTCTCAATGGTGTTCTTGAAGAGGAAGTCTTTGTGGAGCAACCACAGGGTTATGAGAAGAAAGGGCATGAAAATCAAGTTTACAAACTAAAAAAGACATTATATGGGCTCAAACAGGCACCTCGAGCCTGGTACATGAGGATTGACACTTACCTATTAGAGCATGATTTTCAAAAGTGCCCATATGAGCATACACTGTATATCAAGTCAAATACTAACGATGACATAATAATTGTGTGCCTTTTATGTTGACGATTTGATATTTACAAGGAGCTGTCCAAAGATGTTTGCTGAATTTAGGGAGGCTATGACTAGCCATTTCAAGATGACAGATTTAGGATTGATGTCCTATTTTTTAGGCCTTGAAGTGAAGTAAACAAACGATGGCATATTTATTTCACAGCAGAAATATGCTAATGATATTTTGAAGCGATTGAATATGGAATCATTCAAACCAATACGAACTCCCATAGCATAATGATTGGAGCTGAAGAAAGAAGGAGGCGGTGAACTAGTAAATCCCACTTATTTTAAAAGCATCGTTGGCGGTTTAAGATATTTGGCTTCTACTAGGCCAGATATTACTTATGACGTGAGAATTATCAATCGGTTTATGGAGAAACCATATCAATCACATTTGCAGGCAACAAAAAATTTTTTACGATATGTCAGTGGAACTCATAATCATGGAGTTTTATATTCTTATACCGATAATTTCAGTTTGGTGGGGTACACAGACAGTGATTGGATAGGTGATATTGAGACTCGAAAGAGTATTTCTGGAAATGCTTTCTTTCTTGGATTAGGAGGAATTTCTTGGTCCTTGAAAAAACAACAAGTCGTTGCACTTTCGACAGCTGAAGTAGAATACATAGCATTATCTTTAGCGGCATGTCAAACAATATGGCTTCATAGGATGTATGAATTAATGCATGAACAAACAGGTCATACCAAAATATTGTGTGATAATAAATCGGTTATGGCTTTAGCCAAGAATTCAGTTTTTCATGGTAGGAGCAAACACATCGACATCAAGTATCACTATATTCGCGAGCGAGTCAAAGATGGCGAGATTGAACGTAATTTCTGTAGATCAGAAGATCAGATTGCGGATATTTTGACGAAACCATTGAAGGCAGAGACATTCAAAAAATTAAAGATGAAGCTCGGTGTTGTTGAATTTCAAAATCAATTTTAAGGAACGTTGTTGGAGTAACATAAAATTGATTATTGGTGTGATTGAGCACGTCGTTTGTTGGAAGCTACAAGAGTTAAAGAAGAATCCTAAAAACTTCAACATGGCTTCATTTTTCTTTAATAGATTAAGCTGTTTTATTGTCTTTCTTAATGATTGTAGATTGTTATGTTTTCTTTATTAAATGTAATCATTGGAATTTGTCAACTTCGATTCCTATATAAAGGGATGAAGTCGTGAGCTGTAAATCAAGCCAAACAAAAAGCCACAAAGACAAAGCATTCTAAATAAAAAAGTTCTCCCTCCAATAATTATTTGTGCTCTTATTCCAAGTTTCCAAAGTTTATTATTATTCTTTTGGCTCCAACAGTTTCAAAGTTATAACTACAAGAGAAATTGCTTTAATATATGACAGGAGTTTAGGGCATATAAAGTTACGTGGAAATTACATGCATACCCTTAACAATAAATTCATCTATTAGACTTTACAAATCCATTAATCTCCAACTTGGAGGCCGATCTTCAAAACGGCAATAGTGCGGTAGCACCTCCTCATCTTTAACCATAAAGGCCAATTGAAGCAATGCACAACCTTAGTTTCGCAATGTTGATAGCCTGGGTTTAACATATCTATTGGGTTCTTTGCACAAAGGATCTTCTTCACAATGTGCCATCATCTATCAACTAACAAATATAATGATACTTCGACTCCATGTTCTTTATCCTTGAGTGAAATGTCGGATTCTTTACAAGACAAATAACATTCTAACTGTCACCAAAAAAAACATTACCATTCTGCTCTTTGCCTATCTCTTTAAAAAAAATCTTCAACCAAATCATCTCAAAGCCAGCTTCTTAGATTGCAACATACTTTGCTTCAATGGTCAAGAGGGACACACACTTAAGAAGCCTAGACATCCAACTGATTGCACTGCCACCTAAAGTAGAATCACAATCAAATATGCTTTTCTTGTTATTTATGTCACCACCAAGAATTGCATTGACAAAGCCTTGTATAGTTATATTGTTTTTTATAAAACAAAAAACAAAGTGACACACCCGAACCGCCTCTACGGTATTTAACAGCCACTTTATAGCTTCTTAAAGTTTTATTCATGGATTAATCATGTATCTGCTCACAGCTCCTACTACATGAGCTAAGTCTAGTCTGGTACACACCACGTCACACATCAAACTGCCAACAATCGATGCATAAGACACCTTAGCCATGTACTCCCGCTTCTCATTTGTCTTTTGCAAGTGCTTGTTTGAGAACTTGAAGTGACTTCCTAAAGGAGTGTTATAGGGTTTTTATTTGTCCAACATCTTCTCAATGTACTTTTCTTGAGACAACTTTAGAATTCTTCGGATCTATCTAGTGTTATCCCCATCTTTGAGAATTTGATTTGCTGCTCCCAAGTCCTTCATTTTAAAGTCCTTTTGTTAAGGCTAACAATGCCACGTAGAGGGAGTATACACGTTGATTCGCAAAACTTGACAATTTTTGTGGAATAATTCGAGTTAAGTTTGATTGATGCAAGAATATATTGACAATTTTAGATGCAATATGCTTCTATCAGATCAACAATCAAATAAGTACATATGCAAATTTTAAAGTGATTCGGCTTATTGGGTAACAACTACCATCAGGCTAGAATTTACCAGTAATCACTTGAATAATTACAGTGTAGCAAGTGTCGCTTCTACTCAAAACTAATAGATCCCACTATCAATACTTAAGCAGCACTATAATACATGATAATACATGTACACTCCTCAAATCACATATTACAATACATAACAACACTCAATAGAGTTGAACACAAGTGAATACAATCATGCTCTTTGTACAAAGAGAATGTGACCGCATTAGCGTTTGTAGCTTTCTCAGTTTTCCATTATTTCCTTCAGCGTGCATCGATTCTCTTATAGAGTCTTCAATCTCTAAATTAGCTGTTCGATAATCTTGAATAGTTACAATTAGCTGTTGGAAAATTATGGACACACGCCAGAGATATGGTTGCCCATACAATCAAATATTTATGGTAATGGTGAGGTTTTCCCAAATAAAGTAAGCTATATTAGCCAACAATCCATTCCTTTGGTCGAGTGAGTGAAATAGGTAACATTGGATCCAATTTAGCGTCAGCTTTTTACTTTGAAATTCTATACCTTAAAGGTAGTTGTTGATCCTTTTGACTTATAAAATTGGTCAAAGGAACATTTGGGTGTTTTTTTTTCGAGATTGCATAAATACGTCAAATATAATTTCTTTACAGTTGATATAGTGAATTGATTCTATCAGCAATTCCGTGAGTCCATCCAAGTTTCCCCACTGGTAATAGACTTATGAACTGCTATCCACGTGGTCTTCCAAAGTTCACTAGTGTTCTAGACTTCACACAAGTGTTCATCTTATTACCTTACATCCAAGTCCTGGTAAACGTTTTGTTTCCCTTATTTGTGCACCCTCTATCAAGGTTCATCCAGCTTTCATTAGTCTTCTTGCATTTTACTTCAGATTCCATCAATGGCAATAAAGCGTTCCTTATATCAACACAACGTGAAATGAGACAAAGATCTATATTTATCAAATAATAATGTGGAATAGCTGGTTTTGTCAATTACAAAATATCATATGAGGTTTTCCTAATAATCTCCCATTTTTATGATGACAAAACTATTTATGAACATGCAGATGTGAAGAACACATATAAGTTGTTTGAGATTTGATATTGCTGTAAAATAAAGTTTGAATTACGTATTGGACTTGATGAAATAGGAATGAAGAGTCTAAGAGTTCAGAAGCAATTGATATAGTCTTCAAGCGTTGATATGAGCAAGAGAATATCATGAGACAATTGATGGAGTCTAATAAATAGCTTCATAATCTGAAATGAGCTATTCATTGAAGGTTTAAAATGAGCTATTTATTGAAGGTACTAGCGTTTAGATTCATTCCAATATTCCAATGGTCGGTGGTTTGTGTCATGACTTCTCACGTCCTAATTTACCTAATCCTTTCCACTTTAGTTCTTGACTTATCTGCATACAAATACATGTACTTCTTCCCCATTTTTGTCATAATAAAACATAATAATAATATAATAGCACGAACATAAGCAAACATGACTTCGTTCGATCTGATATGGAGAAACACCATCAAATATACCGCCAACATAACAAGAGATGTGACCATTACATCAAAAGATCAACAGCAGCAACAATCAACCATTACTTTTCTAAACATTTCCTTTTGCTGAGACAGGGAGAGAGATTTGGTAGGGAGTGAACTCAGGGAAGGATCAAGGTGGGCTCGTAGACGATCGAAGCATTTAAGGGAGTCAATAGATTCAGCAATCCCTCCATTCGATGTCTTTAACGCATTGATTTCTTCCTTCAACTCAGACAATATCAGATTTGCCCCCCTTAGTATCTTTCTTTCATTGAAGTCCCCCCCTCAGCCTTTGCTTTCACCACCTTCGGTGTCAACTTCTCGGCTTACTTCTTCTCCTTCACCGGGTTGGCATAGACACTAATTGCTTTCTCGCGTTGCCTATTTCAATTGGCTCTGCATCTTTTCCTTCGAAACTTCCTTATTCTTCTCATCATCTGCATCGCCGACCTTCACACCCTCATTCTTCAAGTCTATCCATCCATCCACAGTGGCCTCAGATTCATTTTGTGCAGAGTTCCCCTTCCCTATCTCCAAGTTCACCAACTTTGCCTCTTTCATATTGTCAGCGATTGAAGTCCCTTTGTACTTAAAAATCTTGGTGATAAGAGCACTGGAAGGCAGTTTCCAAACGTGCTTCTTTACTGCTCGATACATTTGAATGAAAATGGTATGAGGGAGTGAAAACTCAGTGCCGGTTATATTTGCCAGAGAAGCCTGGCGTTGTATCGAGATATGTTGTTTGTAGCCTTCGGCCGAATACACATGACGATTTTTTTTTATAATGATAATCAATTTCAGGGGCAAAAGATTGCACGAAACATGAGTTTTATGCCCACAACTCATTGAAATCGTCAGGAATTTTTACGTAATGATATAGAGGTAGAGAGAGAGAATAAGGGTAATTCCTTAATTCTCTTACATGAAAGAGAAAATCTGCTCATCAGGGCTTGGCAGATGAACTTAGACTTCCTCATCTAAACAACAAATTTATAAGACATGGATTCTCATAAAAAGAAAAGAGATTTACACGCTGTTTGTTTCGCGGAAAATGAATAATCCGGAAAATATTTTCCTAAAAATAATCATTTGTATCGCCTATAAAAATGAATTAATGATCAATATCTTCATCGTCCATAAAAATATTTAGATATAAATTGTTGCTGGCAGTAAAAGAATTTTTTTATCGACTAATTATTTTAAGCATATAAGTGATTATTTTTTAGTAACTATTTTTAAATTATTTATTTTTTGCAAAATAAATATGCCTTAAATGCTTATTCATGGTCAAAGAGAGAAAAAACAGGGGGGCGTGAAATGTGGAAGTTTGAGAAAACCAAACCGCGGATTCGGACTCAAAATAGACGCCGTCATCCTCCCAATCGTCCTTTTCTGCCACCTCTTTTGACCTCTAAATCTTATTCAAATGAATGGGGAAAATTACTCTCGCCGGCCACAAAAATATATATAATAATATAAAATACCAAAATTTACTAAAAAAATTCACATTAGCACATGTGATGACACGTAGAATGACCGGTATCCATGTCAGCAATTTTCAATTAAAATGGGCCGGATGAACTATATTAACAAATTGTCAAAAGGTTTAAGACTGAATTAACCAAATTAAAATGTTTAGGACTAAATATGTACAAGTGCAATAGTTTTTAGGTCTTTTTTGGTAATTTTTCCCAAATGAATGATAGCTCTATGTTGTTGCACAAGTAAAATCGTAATTCAACAAAATTATTTACTCATTTGATCTTTCGCATTTATAAATTAGATCTAAGTCTCTCTTCACCTACAATCATTGTGTTCCACTTTCTTTAAAAAAATATTTTCTAAAATTAATTCAAATTCTCGAATAACTTTTTTTTGTATGCATTTTTAGATTTTTTTTGTCAATTTTTATGTGCATACGTATATATGCATGAGCTTTTTTATTAATCTTAATAATGGTTTGAACTATAGAAGTGGAAAGGTTATACACATGAAGATTTATATTCTAGCTTAAATAACTACAGTCAAAGGTTTTCAATCTTAGACCAAATAAGGCAATCAAAGTCTAAAACACAGAATGCAACTTATTAGAATATTTAAATATTAAACTACGTCTTTATCTAACTATTTATCTATTCGGATTAGTTGACAATAACCCCACAAAGTTTTATATAGTACAAGAGCAAGATGTCATGAATTCAAATATTTTCAGACTCTTTATTTATCACCCTACTTATATATTTCCACAGTTAGGGTTTGTTTGTTTCACCAAAAACTTCGTGTTGTTAGAAAATGTTTTTAGGAAATTCAATTTTTGAGAAAGTGAACTAATTTCCAATGTTTGACCCTTAGTATTAGGCCAAAGTTTAACCAACGTGTTAGGAGAAGGGTTAAGATATCTAAATATTGAACCATGCTTTCATGATCTTGTTGCTAAATGCTACCTCGGCAAAGCATCTTCCTTTTATATTCTTGAAATTCTGATTATTTTCCAAATAATGCTTACACTCAGTTTACTCACCTACACGTGTCTCAGATGAAGTTGGATTTTCTGGGGGGTTCATTTAATTCTTCATATTGATAATTTCAATGACAATGAAGTATCTGCACTCAACCTAACAAGAATAAAAAATAAATCGCTTGCCAAATCCTAGAGCGGAACTCAGAAGCTCTGTTTACTTCACAGATTTGTTGATCTTGTGTTCGATGCACCCATGTTGACCCTGCCATATGTGAAACTGATAGTGTCGATGCAATCGTAGGACACCCACGGTTTCTCCTAGTCCACCTTGATGCCGTTCCCTTTCATGTTGTAACCGTCGGGTTTAGCTATTGAGGTGTGCTATGCTGTTGAAACTCTGTGACCTCATGGAGTACTCCCTTATGAGCTTGGAGAAGAATGAATTTTCTCTTTCCAGTAATTTCGTGGGTGTGTCGAATTCTGCTATTCTTCCTGTTCGATCAAACATGAAAGGAGCTATTCAGTATCAACTTCAACATAGAACTGTTTACGCAAGTGTGGACCGAAAAATGTTATAGTTCCTACCATCGCTAAGAACCAAAACAAGGTCGCTGTCTATGACTGTATGGATTCTGTGAGCTATTGTCACCACTGTGCGGTTTTTGAATTCTTGACTAATGACCTTTTGGATCACGCCATCGGTAGCAGAATCAACTGATGCCGTCGCTTCGTCGAGTACAAGCAAACTGCTTTTCTTCAGCAAGGCTCTTCCAAGACAGAATAACTGCCTTTGGCCCACACTCCAGTTTTCTCCATTCTCCACAACTGTAAGAAAAAAATGATTAGTAGATTTCACAAGGCTTGCCACTCTGTACTATGGATGTGATTAATGGATCAGACCTGCGGAATCTAACTTTTCTTCCTTTCCTCTGATAATATCACCAAGTTGACATTTGTCCAACGCCTGTAATATCAGAAATTCTGTTATCATGATGTCCAAAGTAGATCCGTTCCACGGGGATGCATGAATTTGTGGTTATAGAACTTCTCATAGAGAAACTTTGTAGGTTAGAGAAGCATGATGAAGTTGCTTGCACTCCACTGTACTTAAATGTGGCAAAATCTTTTCTTTTTTTTGATCGGAATATGGCAAAATCTATTACTTTGCAAATTGTGTCAATAATATTAATCTGGTAAAATGTTTTTGTGTGAGCGTACACGTGCTTTTTCTATAACTTGGACTTGATGATGACATCTTCTCATGCTAAATAATCCTAACTAAAAAATTCTTCTTTTACTTCAATTCACATATGAGGCAAAGCTTTAGGGGAAAGAAGTTTTACCTCCCATACTTCTCTATCAGAGTATTGCCGCAATGGGTCAAGGTTCCCTCTTACTGTTCCTTCAAACATTGTTGGGTCTTGAGGAATGATACTGAGTCTTGATCTAAGGTCATGAAGGCCTATTTTGGATATGTCAACATCATCAATTATAATGCTTCCTTGTCTGGGCTCAACAATCCTAAAGATGGCCTGTATGAGGGTTGATTTTCCACTCCCTGTCCTTCCTACTACACCAATTTTTCTCTTGCCAGGAAATGTACAGGTGATGTTTTTAAGGACAGATGGAAGATGTTCAGCATATCTGATCTGGAAGAATCAACATGTAAGTCAGTCAAAGACATCTCATGGGCATTCCGGAGGATGAGAGTGAGATCGATAGCAATTATAGAGAACTTATCAATAAGTGCTGCAGAATATCCCAAACTATTGTCGGGATGTGGGAACTGAAATTCTTATTGAATGTCTTGGAAGCTGATGTTTCGCTTACCTGCAATTTTCTGAAGCAGATCTTTCCAGTTTCCGGCCAGTTGCTTGGAGGTCTGCTGTCTTCTATCAAAAGAGCTGCTTCACTTGCTAAGTTTGAGTACTGAAGTATTCTCTCAACTGAGATCATCTTGTTCTCAGCATTGCATATATTCCATATAACAGAAGCTTGGAGAACATTCAAGTTAATTCCGTATGTTACAGCCAACCCTGCTATGCCTGCAAAACAATAATTGATTTTCTTTAAATTGTTATCTGTATATATCCTGTTCTGAGAAGTGCTTCATACTAGATTATGCTTGAATTTGTCATAAAGGATTTTATACTAACTGCTTGACTATTATTCAGTTTGAGATTACTCATTATGTACTGTTGATTCTAGCAGATGTCTGATATTGTTCGGAGAATAATGAAGAGTATGGTATGCATAGTACATACTACTTATAATCTTGTCATAGCAAGATATTCTGAGAAAATTTGCAGGACTTACTTGGATTGATAATTCCTTCAGGGAGAGATACCAGCAAAACCAATGAAAAGGCAAAGACAAAGTTAGACAAAAGATTTAGGCGAAATGAAAGCCATTCCATTGCTGACACATTATGAAACCATGGCCTTGAGTGGTTGTCTACAAGCCCTAAATTTCCATAACTGAATCGATCTTCTTGGTCAAAAGCACGAATTGTTGCTGCTCCTGATAGTGATTCCGCAAAGTGGTGTAGAATTGGAGCACGTTGAATTCCTGATAAGCGGGCTAGTTCTCTCGCTGTTGGTATGTAGTATTGCTGAAATGAGGAAAGAAGAATGTTTATATAAGTAGTTCGATATAGTATCATCTTTTGGTGACATTCTGGAGCAACTTAGTAGGAGCATTTTACTTGTCATATAATTTAGCCGACTCACATCATTCTATTTTGGGGAGTAAAAACATCTTCCTACCTATTCATCTTCGGACCTTTTTAAAGAATGGATTCAAAAATCCTGATTTGCTCGAGACAATGCCATAAGAATAAAAGTGGAAAGGATGTCATGACATTATCTATCAAACTGGGCTTTTCAACTCATTGATTGAGCTGCTTTGAAGAATTTGATTCAGATTCTAGATACAGCTATAGATTCTTGTTATTTATATCACGACCAACACCATTCCCTGTAGGTGACAATGAAATCTAGCATTTAAAATACATAAAATACATGGAATATCATGCTGCTAAACACTTCCAAAAACCTGTCCTTCAAAGAATTGTGTGACTATTGTCAGAAATGGAATTACCTGGTACCATATGCATATTGCAGTCACTGGGATGAAGATCACAAATACTTCCCATGCTACCTGTGACATCACTGCAATTGTTCCTAGAAGCATTATAATGGAGAAAGCACACCAACCTAATTTCCATGCCATTTCCAAGTCTAGCACACTTTGATCAGTAGATGCCTGCATACAACATGGTAAAATGTCATCGCATAAACATCAGCCTTTTTACTTGTTACGTAATCAGGCCTAACTAAATACTATTTGCATGTATAGCATTTATGATAATATGGCATGTTAAAGGGCCTCAGGGTTTTGTGGCAGTCGTGGTGAGTTATTTGGCACTGCAAAATGATCCTGATTCAATTTAATCCAGGAATGAAACGATTTCAATCTGTCTTTTAGTTGTTCCTGATGGAGTTGCCGTTAAATTGTGAAATGTTGAAGAATTTGTCTTGAATAATTTATAGAGGTCATGTAGAATCCTTGGTCAGGGATTGGACACTTTCTAACTCTTTCAAAGATCTACTATATTCATTAAAATTATAAAGAGAAAATTGCGTGAAAAACTAGTTTCATTCGTTCAGATTTGTACTGACACTGGCAATACTATTTCAATCTGAGTAAAGGTGTTAAAGCAATCTTTGACAGTTGCAGACAAGCAATTACATGTTATTAAGTGACATTTCAACTGGTCATGTCTGATTTTCTGGTTGCTTGTACGTTTGATTTCATATCTGCTTCTAAAGAAACTGAAAGGATGATGAAACGAAGAAATAATATGCTTGCTATCATTTTTTATGTTCATGTACATACTTAGGACTCGAAATGCAGGAGCGCGATATTGCTCACCCGGTTTAAGATCCGTCCAGTTGGGGTTGCATCGAAAAATGCCATCGGAGCCCGCATTACACTGTGAAGCATTTTTGTGAATAGCGTCTCTGCTGTCCATAATCCTGCTACTGCAAGAAGCATTGCTCGAAGAAGTACGCATAGCGCACCTCCAACAGCGAGCAGTATGTAGACGAGCAGGATGATATCCATTTTATACACTGGTTCAGTATCACTTGTTGGAGGACAAGCCCATGCCATCCAATAATTACTGGCTACTTGAAGTATCTGAAATGAGACCTGAGCCAGGAGAATTATCGGGATTAGAGCTCCACCCTTCACAGTTGTCATGTAGGACCAGTATACTTCTTTCCCAATGCTTCCTTTTTCTCGTTCTTCATCTTGCACTAGTCTCCCTTCCTTCTCTGATATCTCCAAGGATAAATCATGCTCAGAGTCTTGCCTTCTTGGTGGAAGTTCAGCTGTAGAATTGAAGTCTTCATTGGATTCGCCATCAGCTGTTGGGTCCTGAGTTGTTCTGCTTGAATTTTCAACCGTGAGAATTGACTCAAGGGCTTCGCTATGGGCACCCACCAACACTTCAAATCCTATATTCTGTTTTACAAGATCTTCGAATTTACCAGCCTGTACTATTCTTCCATCCCGCATCACCTGTTGATGTCAGAGATCAACAGAAGCATGGTCAACATATGAGCTTAGATGTCGCTTAAATGATGCATAACATGAATGCTCAATACCATGGTCTCTGGACTTTCAGATTCTCAAGGATGAGTCAACTGCCAAAATCTTACTTCTCAGAGTTATTTTCAGGTGCTGTTTGTGTATTTTCAGTAAATATCTGTTCTTTCTGAATATTCACCGTGGTCAAATGGAGCATCACTTTTCTGAAGTTTACTTACCAGAATGAGGTCTGCTGCTGGAAGGAATTCAACTTGGTGGGTCACATAGAGTACTGTCTTGTCTTTGAGCATTCCCATCAGGCAGTCCTACAGGGAATAAACTCAGAATGCAAATTTTTGTGGCAAAGCATGGGAGACACCATCATAGGATTTCATTTTGCAATCCATCATTGTACCGTTATTCTTGCATGAGAGTGTAAAAACTTACTGCAAAGAGTTGTGCGCCCGTGTGAGCATCCACTGCACTAAAAGGGTCATCGAGCAGATATATATCAGCATCTTGGTAAACTGCACGTGCAATTTGTATCCGTTGCTTTTGCCCTCCACTCATGTTGATGCCTCTTTCTCCAATCTCCGTGAGATCGCCCGCTGCGAACAGCTCGAAATCCTTAATCAAAGCACATGACTTGACTGTTCGGTCATACTTTTCGGGATCATATGGATTTCCAAACAGAATGTTATCCCTGATATTCCCTGTCAGTATCCAAGGAGACTGAGGTACATAAGCTTTCGTACCACTGATTTTCACTTGGCCAGAGAGCTTCTCCATTTCTCCTAGGACGCATGACAGAAGGCTCGACTTCCCCGATCCTACCATCCCACAGATTGCCACTTTCAAGCCGCTCTTAACTTTCAACTCGATATCGTTCAGAGTTGGAGTACTCAAGTCCACATTCCAGCTGAATTTAGCATTGATAATCTCTATATCAAACTGTGCTTGATTCTTTGGAATATATTCAACGGCATCCTTCTGAATTTCTTCTTCTTGCAGGTAAGAAGCAACTCTATCCACTGAAACTTTACCCTGTGCAATTACATTGAGCAAGTCCGGTAGATTGAATATGGGATCTTGCAACATTCGGAAAGTGGCCAGGGCAGCTAAGACTCTTCCAGCAGTAAGTTGAATGCCCATTAGCATACATGCGCCGAAAGTCACAACAGAGATGAATGTCGGTGATCCCCAGAAGATGAAACCTGATAGCGCTGCCAGTCTTTGCGACTTCCATAGCCACTTGTGCTCTATTTTCCTCAAGCTCTCTAGTTTGTTAAGGAACTGATTGTCCCAAGCTTGAAGTTTTATGGTTTTCATGTTTCGAAGAACCTCTGAAGTGGATTTCATCCTGCTGTCTTTAGCTTCCATGATCTTGGACTGGTATTTTCTCTGAGTTCTGGTTAGAGGTATATTAAAAGCCATAACAATCAATGTTGCCGCTAGTGCAGCGACAGACCCTAAACCTAAATTAGTATGCAAAACGTAGATTGCTAATGAGATTTGTACGGGTAACATCCATATAATGTTTAAGTACCAGATGAGATCTGTGATTCTCTGGATATCCACGCTCATGTAGTTGATGATCTCTCCACTGGTGTGATTTTGGCGAGATTGGCCTGACAGAACTAGTCCCTTCTTGTATATGTGCGATATCAGAGCAGCCCTAAGCCGAAGGCCTAGTTGGCGTGCTCCGAAAATCCACTGTCTCTGTGCTATAGTCTCAACCATTTTGGCACCTAGAAAGGCCAATGCTAGCACATAGCCACTCTCCAAGCTCCTGCTTTTCTTGTCAGTTAGAAAATTGACGAAGTCGTCTATGAGGTATGGACCAACATATGATGCTCCGGCATTTACTACCGCAAAAAGTGCATTGATTGCCGCTTTCTTTCTGATGAAAAAGAAGATTGCCTTGTAAATGGATGGATTTTTGGCTCTGTCTTTATCCTTGACTTGCTTTAGGCAATCACTAAAAGAACAAGAAACGAATGCTGCGGAGTCCTTGATGTCTAGATCGGGCACGTCATTTTGCTCGAGGGGCTTCTCGACCCCCACAGCAAATAATGGATTAAGCCAAGAGAAGGTAATGAGTTGAAAGAGGGTGGCTTTCCCATATGGAGATTCCCTTTTGGATTCTGAATGTTTCTCGACATTATCAGAAAGAAGCGGTTCCCTGATGCCATTGGCATACGAGAAGACCATGCCTGTCTTCCCCCGGATGGAAATGATGAACAGTCCAGTGGAGGCGAGCAGACACATGAAGTTTGCGAAGTCTCGTGTCCTTAAGTGGCTGTGGTACGTAATCATATAGTTAATATCGACAGTTGTGCAAAAAGCAGACAAGAGGAAGTTGCACATCCACCATGCCCTTAAAGTCCATGGGAACTTCAAATACTTCTCTCTTGGTATCTTGTACAGTAAAATGAGTGTAACTGCCCAGGATACTACTTGCAGGATCTCTGATGAAATTGCTTGAGTTTTAGAAGGACATGTGGCGTCGTTGCCATTTACTGACATCAACAGCATTAAGAGATGTGTCCCCAGTACTAACGCTGTGCAGACAATGCTGGATTTGTATATCATGCTGAGTTTGTTGCCAATCATGTGTCTGTCCGTTGCCTGATCCATAGCGTTGCTCCGTTTTCCCAGAAAGCCCACTAATTTCCCCAAGGAAACTAGAAGCAGGATTCCAAGGAAGCCGAGTTGAAAACTGATGCTGACTTGCTCCCTCAGGCAAGGTGAGTTCATCTTTAGCCATGCTCTCCAAAGTCCCTGAAGAATCTGCGACTCTGTTTTGCAATGGAACACAGTTTCAAGCACACATTCAGGTGAGAACCTCATTGGTATGCTATTATTGACTCAGCTAAATTAGCAAATAGAAGAGCTCTTTGTTTCATCTAGAATGGAACTGGTTATGCTTGTTCCACCGTTATTATGTTCTGGCTTCTAAGGACTAATTGACAGCCCTATGCTGCAGTCGAATTTGCATGCATAATAAGAAAATTGTGGATGCAGAGCCTAATTAGTGTTTTCCAAAGACGCAGAACCGTAATTTTCCCCATATTGCCTTTCGCCGCGTCTTTCCAGCTGTAAAAACAATACAAACATACAAAAGAGGACTGCTGTATTTAGTCACTGCATCTTTGGTTTCCTTCCATGGCGGGCTTGTCTCCAGGAAGCACTTGAATTGAGTGTATATACGCTGTGCAGATGTATATATCATTTGCCGGCATAAATCAATATCGTTTTCTTGCCCTTCTTGTGATTTTTCCATTTGTTTGGGCACTGCTCTGTTATATACAGATGCATTTGTTGAAAAGAACTAGTTACCCTCATCTGCAGACAGGCATGGCCACACACAAGAACACGCCTAATGACTTTAAATTTAATGACATGAACCACGCGCCATCAAACTCGACCCAGAAAATCAAACTTCGAGGACCGGAGACTTACCGCAAGACCCGGGTTCGATCCTTAGGACAACCTTCCAGACATGTGCACGTGAAAACTTCCAAGCGACCGAACCAAAAAAAAGAGCAGAGAGAGAGAAGAAAACAAGCTGAATTCACCTTAACATACTACTATCCCAAGACAAACAATTATATGTTCATGGGATTCCTCGAACCGACTCTGCTTTTGCTGCTTACTGTACAAAAATTCGAGCTGGTCTGTACTGTGCAGTTGTCTTGTGTATAGAGTCTGATCCTACTACTGCAACCGCTTTGCAAACTCTCTCGGCCTTATCACTCTGTCTAGATTCGAATGTTTCGAAAATTACACGACCCTTTGCAAAATCATTAACGTTGTCTTCGAAGTGCAATCCCCTGTTCCAAAATTTTCTCAGCAACTCACTGAATGTTCACTTGACGCCTCGCAATGCAGGGTTCTAAAATGTGTTAGTGACGGTTCCAAAGTGACTAGCGTTGCCCAAAAGTAAGGCTAATTCCCTAAAAAAACCACAACTTTAGGTCTAATTTCAAATTCCGCTTCAAACTTGCATGTCAAAAAATCATCACTGGTCTCTTCAAAATTATTAACACTAGGAGGTGGTGTTATTCCATACGGAGGTAAGGATGTCGAGAAGATGCAGGTTTGAATAATGAATCTCTAACTTGAAAGTTTTGAAGAAACTAGTGGCGATTTTTGGATCCGTTAGTAGATTTGAGACTAAAGTGAAAGTTGAGATATTTTTTCAAGACAAAAGAAAGTTGGGGGAAGAATTGAAATTAGACCTAGACTTGGGATTTTTCAAGATAAATACGCCCCCAAAAATAGGTGGTCCACGTTCGTGCAAATCTTAGTCTTGGACAATCTGGAATTCCATAATGATTCCACTCCCGCACTATGAAACATTGATGAAGTTGACAATGTATATGCTTGCAGCTCAAAGCATGAAGTAATATTTACGTCAGCAGGTGCATATAAATCGAATCTCAACCATCAGATCATATGAATCTGATATGGGATCCACGTAAATTATCGGTTGAGAATTATTGGGTTAACGTGTATCCAGAGCATATGAATGGTAGCATGATTTAGTAAAACAAAACTTTGGTAGAAAAGACAAAAAAGAAAACCTTTATAGTAAGGTAAAACTACAAAGCTTTCCCAAATTGACGTCATGATGACGTCCAAATTGGATCGCTAGCTTGGACAGACTAAGGGATGACTATTTTGACTTTACTCTTGGCCATTCTAACAACACGAAGTATTTTGACCCATAAAAATAAAACAATACAAAGGATGATTGAATGCTCCTTTGTCGGGTTTTTTTGTTTAAAAACTCTTAAGTATTAATATTAACGTAATTTTTCTCAACCAAAAAAAAACTACATAGGATGATAACATTATATATTTAAAGTTTAATTTCTAAAAATCTAGCGATTAATGTCATTTTCCAATGCATACGACATAGGTTGAGACGCCAATAAGTGAATAGAGGATTGCCGTCTCAAAAATCCCAATCATTCGGACACTCTAAAGCCATATCTTGAATGTTTTGTGGGGTAACTCTTGGCTGTTCGAGAGCAGCTGCTATCCCCGGTGCCAAGAACACAAGAAATTATCTTATGTGTCGTCGGATTCACCGCGTGCCGGCCAATCAAAGTTAAAGATTCTAAGCTTAACTAGATAGTAAGATTGCTTTTCTTGCGAGACAATCGCACGTTGTTCGAAGGCGATGAGACTGTTAACGTTTCGCAGATGTACCTGATACGCAAGAACACTGTGCAAGACACAGAACACAAAGAGACACAAACCACACCCATACAAATAAAAGAAAAAGGACTGTGTACGCAGACACAACACATGAACGCACGTACTTCACGAGGATCCTCTGCCCCGCACCGCGTTCCGATTGGTGTCTCGACCAGTTCTCAACCGTCGGTGTGTACGAAAACAAGGTAAAGCATCGAAGCGATTCCGGGGTACGTCGAGACACGCGCTAGAACATCGAGGGAGATAGAGGATCCCCGTCCGCACAATTTTTTTCTCTCCAGATGCAACACGAGGGGACGTGAATGAATCGATATGAACACTAGTTCTGGGGACAAAACCATTCATCATCGCGAGCAAACTCGTTATGCATGTATTTTGCTTACTTGCTTCTGTTGCGCTGCTCAGGCTTCGGCTCAACATGTCCCACAACACCATCCTTCCTTCTTCCAAGAGAGCTTATTGCTGTCTCTCCCTCACGCTCTTCTCCAGTGCACCAAGCTTTTGCAATATGGAGGCAATAGTGGAGCGTACCAGACTGCAGTTATGAGCCTTGGAGAGCTCCTGGATTCAGCTAGCCTTGAAAATCATGCCAGTTTCCGTATTCCTGGGAACCATGACAAAGTTGAGACTACGCAGAGAGAGAGAGAGAGAGAGAGAGAGAGAGAGAGATCTGAAGAGATTCTGAGAAGACAACAGTGTGTTTGTCCTTGCAGAGGTTTGTATTTATGTATGGAGAGAGACAGACAGAGAGAGAGAGAGAGAGAGAGATCATCATGTGATGTACACACATTCAGACTGAGGGCGGTCCATTTAGCAGATTACATGAACTCATCTACTCTCGTCTTTGTTTCCTGCTAATGGAGGACATGCATGCGTGTTGCCACGAATAAAAGTGAGACGATGTCCTAGTCCCCCATCACTCTTATACTACTGTTTTGGACCATAAGATTTGACTTAATACTTAGTCTGCGAAAGATAATCTTTCTTCTTCTCTATTTTTTTTATTTTTTATTTTTAAAATAAATTTAGAATAGAAAATCCGTTTGATAACACAATTTTATTTTTCTATTTTTAGAATAAATTTTGATTTCAGAATTAGATTTGAAATAGAAATGAAAAGTAAAAATTTTTTACTTTTCTATTTCTAAAATAAAAATTAGAAATAAAAATTCTTCTCATCACTCGCTTTCACTACCAGTCGGTCACCCACCCACCGCCCACCTGTTGTCTGCCGCCTCCCACCATCCGCCACCCGCTGTCTCCACCGCCTGCTGTTCGCCATCCGCCGCCTCCCGCCCGTCTGCCGACCGCCGTCTCCTGTCGCTAGCCGTTGCTCGCCTCCCACAGCCGCTCACCATCCGCTGCCCACCTCCCGCAGTTGCCGCCGCTCGCCATTCGCCGCCTCTCACAATCCGCCAACCGTCACCTCTCGTAGCTGCTCGTTGCCCTCCTCTTGCCGCCGCCCGCCGTCCACTCACCGGCTACCTGAAAGGAAAAAATTTTGTGCCATTATCAAACAAATTTTTATTTCGAGAACATAAATTTTATGTCGTTATCAAACGCGTATTTTTCTCAAAAACTCATCTATGGAACAGAAATTGATTTCTTAAACAGAATGATTGTCATTCGCGTCCTTAAAAATTGGAGCCTGCATACACGTCTCAATCAGCCAGAAACGCAATACAAATTCAAATTTTCTACGTCGTCGAGGGTAAGGGATTTCGTGCTCCATACGCTTTAGCTCGCGTCTTCGAATGGTCTACGAGGTTAGTATTCTCGAGACGAGGATTTACTTAGGGCCCGTTTAGTAACGTGTCAAACAGTAAAAAATTCTATTCTTTTGTTCCAAGAAATAGTTTTGAAACAGAAATGCATTTGGTAAATTTTTTGTACCCGGGCACATTTTTGCAAATATTTGTGCCGAGAAACAGTTTTGGAAGAGAAACAAGAAGTAAAAAAAAGTAGCTTCTTGTTTCTCGGTACAATTTTGAGAATCAGTTTTTTTTCTTCTTTTTCTTTTTTTTGTTTTCTTCTTTTTGTGCTGTTGTTCTTGGGTTGTGGCCGGTCGCCGGCGACCGGCCGTCAGCCCAGGGCCGGCGAGGGCGTCACGGCCCTCGCCAGCCGTCGACGGAGGCGAGGGTCGCCCTCGCTGGCAAGGGCTAGGGCTGGACCCTCGCCGCTTGGATCGGGCGAGGCCGAGCCTCGCCGTGGGTTGCAACGGCGAGGCTCAACCTCGCCCAGCTCTGGCGAGGCCGAGCCTCGCCGTGCGAGCCTCGCCGTCGCGACCCACGGCGAGGCTCGACCTCGTCCGATCTAGGCGAGGCCGACCTCGCTAGGTCCAGGCGGCGAGGCGCCTCGCCCAGGCGGTGAGGGTCTAGCCCTTGCCCTCGCCGGCGAGGGGGACCCTCGCCTCCGCCGACGGCCGGCGAGGGCCGTGACGCCCTCGCCGGCCCTGGGCTGTGGCCGGTCGCCAATCGCCGGTCGCCGGCAACCGGCCATGGCCAAGGAAGAAATGGATGAAAAAAAAAAACCTTAAACAATTCAAAATATTATTAATAAAAAGAAATTTTGTGTAGTTATCAAACGCATTTCTGTTCCAGGAATAAAAATTTTGGACAGTTATCAAACGGCTTAAAATACTCAGAAATTATTTCCGGGCACAGAATAAAAAAAATCATTTCTATTCAGAAATAATGCCCGGACACATAAACATTCCCATGCTCATCCTTAATTAAGGTGAGCTTTGAGCTTACCCTTGTCGCCGTACGAAAAGGTCATATTCGCCAGAACCGCAGGACCTAATTGAAAAGATGGGGGATGGGGTCTGCATCCAACTGGTTTTGCTGGTATGGGTTTTTATACAGAAATAATTGCTAGTGGAGAGTTTGAGGACTTTGTCCTATTCAATTTATGAGCAATTTTATTAAGTGCGTGATGTACTCGAGAGCAATGTTGTGTGCCCTTTTCTCCTCCCCATTATGCAAAACTCCACTATACAATAAAGCAAAATCTAAAACAATTTCCAATCTCAACTTTGTATTGTTGAAGTTTGAAGAATGTTCATATAGCTTTGTATTGTTGCACAATAGTGAAATTATGATTCAACTAAGTTGGTACATCAAATATGTTATTCATTTGATCTTTCACTAACCAAATTTGGATCTAAGTATCTCTTAACCTACCGTCATTTTTTCTAACTTTCTTAAACTACAATCCGGAAGATTTGTCCTCTCAAACTTCACGCAACAAGATAAATAACTCGAGAAAAGCTCCAATAGCATGACTCCTCCTATTTTCGAGAAATTTCATGTTTTCTATGACATTCATCTCAAAAAGTTACAAAGTATCCAAACAAATTTCGCCAAAAAAAGTTATCAAAAAGTTGAGATACACACTTCAGAAGATTTGCCCGCTCAAACTCAATGCAACATAACAAATAATTGGAAAACGCTGCATTTCTAGTTTTTTTGCCCAACTTTTTTTACTCGAATAGGCGCATACACATATATGAGTGACCTATTAATGAAATTGATCATACAATAAAAGGCGATCATTAATTAAAATGTCATCTTTTTACATAATATCCCGTCGTCCCCACAACAAGATTTGAATGTACAAACAGGATGGTTAACTATAAAGCTTGTTTCCTAGGACTAATGGCAGCCATGAGTGTAAAGATTGAGGACCTTTTAGTATTCGGGGATTCGGACTCGATCATACACCAGGTTAAAGGGGATTAATGGACCACATTAGTAAATTTATTCCAGCTTTGGTGAATATCTCCTAGATGCGTCCAAACGTTTGAGTCTAATTAACAAATTACATTTAGTGATCGACCTTTGGGATTAGAAAAATAATTACCAACAAGCGTATAAAACAGGGCTAGGGGAAAATAATAATAATAATAATAATAACAATAATAATAAAAGAATATAGCAGTTATCTCAAGGCTCAGTCAAGCATCCGTCTGTTTCTGCGAACTTGCATTGAAGCTTGTGATGTTGGTGTTATGTGACCAGAATGGGTTTGGATCTTATGTGCTATCTTGTCATGCATGCATCTTCTTTTTTGAAAATTGACCTTGCAATTATTTATTTTAAGAAATTTTGAATCTCCCTTGCAGAGATGGTTCAAATATATAAGAATATATGAAATAAAGAGTTGCATAATTTACGTACTTACTCCTTAATAAAAAGTGCATGAGGTATTCGTTAAACGATAACTATTTAAGGTGGCAAGATATTGCAATGTGATACTTTCCTCTACCCTTACATGAAAGATTTTTCTTCTAATAAGTCTTACAATTGGTGGGTCACAAGTATAGACGACGCACATGTGCAAATTTTACCAAACATAATGCGAGTGGTGACTATATTTGTGATCCACCAATATAGGTGATCAATGAGTGAGCGACTACTCGGCTGACCTAGACCCGAGAGACCCAAAAGGCAAAATAGCGGGCTTGGCATTTTCTTCACATGAGAAAAGCATGGCTTGCGCGATTTTGGCTCTAACCTGACTAGCCCGAATAGTCATATATGTGAATTTCATGTTCTAGGCAAATCTATCACGAAATTAGGCTCGACCTTAGAACCCGGCTAACCCTAGCTCGCCTAATGATCATGTCTACCCAATAATTGGAGACAATGTTAGAAGAAGTTTCATCCAACTAATGACCGAGGAAAATGTAATCATCCTTAAAAAATAGTGGTTGTAGACCACCGATTAAACAATCAAATGAGAATGTGTTGTAGTTTTGAATGGATTGATTCTTTTCGAACATATATATAGTACTTTAAAAATCAAAACTTTCTTTAATAAATATTCCTGCAACAGCCCTTTAATATATACTTTCGAGACTGTTTGATATAACTTATTCGCATTGATTTTAAATGTGAAAAGAAATGTTGCAATTTTTATAAGGTGTTTGACAAATGCTTCAGTGGTTCGCGGCTGCACCTATTTCAATGTCACAATAGCTACGAGCAGCTTTCGGAAAGTTATCTCGTCCTTTAAGATGGAACACTTTAAATAATAAAAGTTATAGCACTTCACGACACAACAAAATATATTGCAACTTCAGTTATACCTAGCCATTTCATCATGCAATGAACGCTAAAATCATGGGATTTCTCCAATGCCCTTGCGAATCGGCCCCATTAAATTGAACACCCTATGGCCAACAACCAAACTAGTGAAAGTTCTCCATCTCGACCCAGGCGGCCGTCGCCTGAGGTCGCGCGACAACACATGTGTGGCTCTCGAGTGGCGCTGGTGACGATGAGACATCTCTTTTAGCAGCCGTCAGTCGCCGCCGCCGTAGCAGGGCTTGTCATTCAGCGGGTAGGCGTGTTTCTGGTGGACCAAAATTGGACCAATGTCTTTCCTCGTCTTCTTTCTCCTCATCGGAGTCTAGTCCCAATCATTATGTTTTAACCTATGGCTGTTGCCCGACGCCTATGTTTTGCTACCAGCATCACCCGACATCTACTGGTCAAACCATAGATTTTTCCATACCTGCAATTCATTCACTCATTCGTTCATATGTTTTGGCTTGTAGAGTGAAAATTCGTGGGAGAATCTAGAACAGGCATATCCAGAAGCATCTTTGTGTATATCGTGGTGGGCGGAAGTTAATGGGTGTTGCCATTCGAATCTAAGTTGAGAGAATGAAATTACCGTAGAAAGCAACTAGAAATTGTGAAGAACAAGAGATGTTTACATGATTCAATGCAAGCGTTGGTACCTACTTCATAGGGGAAATCGGCTGCAAAGAATCGACTAAGTAATTGGAAAATTATAGGTTTATGATCGTTCGCTCGAGTATTTTCCATCCCTAGATTACAAATGCTCATGCCTTCAGTACGATAGGCAATCTCAATTGGATTTACCGCACTAATCACAGGGTGAAATCGGCAAAGAAGAAACTCCGAATATTAAAATGGCTTGTGGATTTCCTTTGTGCAACTACAGAACAACTATAAACAAAAGACGCATCTTGAAGAATATTATATGCCATGAAACCACATTGAAACCGACTTCACCAAGATATCTTGCGCATGAATAAGACTCCAATTTGGACTTGGAAACGACGCAAAACCCCAGCGTCCCAAGAAATCCTGCATTTGACTATTTGGACTTTCACATGCTTTAATCCGGTCAGATCTCGTACATCAGGCTAAACCTTCGAGACATATATTAACAAATACTTTGCTTATAAAACTTAACAACAAGTGTATTGAAAGTTCTAAAAGTTGTCACGTAAATGCAATTGAGTCCTAAAATTTTCAAAAAATGCAATTAAACCCTAAACTTAATTATCACAAAAGATCAATTGAGTCCTAAAACTTTCACAAAGTGTAATCTAGTCCTAAAATTTATCAAATTGGTTCGATCAAATCTTTCCATTAATTACAATTTATGAAAGTTCGTAACAAGTTTTAAGATTTGATTGCACTTTTTGAATGTTTTATAACTCAATTGTAATTTCTTAATAAGTTTTAAGACTTCCGATACACTTGTCTCTAAACCTTGAGGCTTTTTAATTGGGAGGGAGGAGAGGAACATAAATATAGAGTGGGTGGAGCAAATTTTCAATTTTCCCTTCATTTTTCTCACAAAACAATTTAAATCTTTCTAAATTTTCTACATGCACTTCTCATTTCTCACCTTCCCTTCTCTCTCAACCCGCAATATACTAAGGCTTGCCTTGAATCCTTGGTGATGGTTATTGAGGATACCTCACCAAAACAGGGGAAGCTATTGCTTCAGACTAGAGTCGCTCTGCTTATCTAGGTTTATACACATAGCGGGTTGACAGAACTGTGTTCCTTATTTTAACATATCGATGTCCGCACGGCCAGCCCCCCTAGTTTTCTATATATTTCTTGAGCCTAGGACCCGGCTCTACCCTCTCTGTGTTTTACGTTCAAGGGGTGTCGAGGTCTGTATGAATCCTCATGCTAAGCAATTTAAGTTCATACTCAAGGACCAAAACAAAATATAAATGTGTATACAAACAAGCTTACTTAAGTTCTTTGTGAAGAAATTCTAACGAATCAAGATGGTCTGTCTCTACCTCACTGGGATGACGTCGTCTGGCACATTAATTATGAAAAGTCTAGTCCTTTTTTATGTTCTTATTTTCCAATTACATATGGGTAAATTTTACTATTCGTTTGTAAATTTCGAATAGATTTTCCCTTCATAGGTTAAATTTCTAAATTTTACACTTATGGCCTTGGGACAAAAACTTATCTTCTATTTTTTCTATTTGGAAAAGTTTGTTTGTTGTCATCAACATCATGTTGTGTCTATCCCGGAAATCATCCTGATTGCTCAAGTATCACGTAACTTAGCTAGGTTCTTACTTTATAAGACCTTTCGCGGTAAATGAATGATTTGGAACATTTTCTTTAAAACTATCATTTGAAATAATTAGTCAATGGAAACGATCTTCATTATTGACAACAATATATACGATAAAAATATTTTTCGTTTATTCATGTTTGTAAGCAATACAGCGATCATTTTTAGAAAAATATTTTTCAAATTATTCATTTTTTGCAAAACAAACGGAGCCTAAATGGTATGAAATTTATATATATAAAATTTTTCAAAACAATATAAGGTCTATTAACTTGCTGGTTTTAAGATGTGTAGCTTATTTGATCTACACTAGAACCGATCAAGTAGGCACTGACTTCAAAAAAATGAAAGTTCTTTTTGGGTCTCTCTCCTATCTTTTTTGTATATGTGTGTGCGGTGCTCAAGGTAATCGAATCCTGAACTTGATAATCTCCGACCACACCCTCTCAGTCCCCTTGCTAACAGGGCTGTGTGCCTATTGACAAGAAAGTTCAATCTTTAGCCCTTGAAAGAAGGAGGAAACCCTAATGCCTAGAGGTTGATTGTGCTTTTATAGTAATATATCCGTCCTTCTGAAGAGGGTGAAACTTGAGTTTTAGTAGTCTTTTCCTATGTTGGATACATTGAAAGCAGAATGATTCAACGGTATATCCAATCAATAAGACAAATTTAGCTACAAATCATATGACTTTATCTATCAGGAAACGTTGACTAGACAGCTAAATGATGTCGATCCAGTTAGACCAAGTTCATGTAATATTTTTCCAGTTGCTCCATATCGCACCTAATTGTGCGAAAATTGGCGCCTCGCTTTGCTAGTTGCCAAAATTAGAGTACGTGGACAAGATAATAGCGACGAAAAATGGAAAGTACAATATAGGGGGACTGAACATTGACTAAAAAGACTTAAGAATCAATATGTTTTATTCATGATGCGCATCATTCATGATGCTCACATCCGTGTATGAAGACAAGGTGTCTCCTCATAAGTTGACCTCGATGGCTAAGCGTGATCAGCAAGTCTTAATTACTTTCAAATATAAGTAAGCAGATAATTAAACTCCAAAAAAAATAATTTAAAAATATTTTTCTAAGATTGAATGTTTGTAGCGATTGAAATAATTGATCGATGGAAAATATTTTCATTATCAATAACAATTTATATCCAACAACATGCACCCTCTGTGCACGTATAATGCCCATGATAATTTTTGCTTTCAATCTATATATATAAATCTACATGGTTTTTGCTTTCTTCATCTCATTCTCGAAAGTCAATTTTTTTTCTACAATTTGTTAAACTCCGCGCCACTAATCTGATGCTAGTGTTGGGTTTGATCCTCTAATTCCTTTGTCACCTGATTTTTTTGCTAGTAATTTTTCAAAGAAAAGAAAACTAGATTATATGTAAGAAAACTGAAGAGGGAAATTTTCCTGTATTGATGGACAACATGAGAAGTACAAAAGCATAGTAAATCACCAAAAAATATTCTTGTATATAATTTGCGAAAAAAGAAGAAGATGAATGTGTACGGAACTCCAAAATTAAGAGAAGTTATTATTTTCTCTTGTTAATTTAACTATCCCTCACATATCGGGTTCCACACAATTAACATGTTATAAGGAGTGAAAATTGTATAAACTTTAGTAATCTAGCCAAACTTAATGAACTTATACCTTATTGAAATTAGGTATTTTAGTACATCTTGAGCATTTATACGATCCGTGATTGATTGGGTAGATTATCACACAGCTTGAAATTTCCCCCTTCGACCGGAAGATTGGAAGGTTAGCTATACTAACCTATCGTGCTAATGGAGTGCGAGCTCTGAAATACATCAGCATACCAAGGCTCCGTTTGTTTCGCAGAAAATGAATGATTTGAAAAATATTTTTTTAAAAGTAATCACGTAAAATAATTAGTCAATGAAATATATTTTAATTGTCAATAATAATTTATGTCTAGATATTTTCTTGGACAATGAAATTTTTTTCCTTCGTTCAATTTTTTTAAAGATATAACATTCATTTTTAGGAAAATATTTTTTAAATTATTCATTTTTCACAAAATAAACGAAGCCCAAGTTAACAAGCACCCAAGCACAATAGTTTCTCATCGCCTAAGTATTTGAAAGCACTTGTCAATAAAATCATTTTAACTTTTTAACTCTAACAACGTAACAATTTCACTCATTACCAAAATTTTTTTAAGAAAAAGAACATGTGAAATGCTTAGTAATGATTTTTTTTTTGTTTTTTGTGTTTCCAAGAGAAGGTAGCGTGTAAAGTTATAGTGGCATTACTACGTGGAAAAGCATTTTTGTGTTATGCTTACTTTTGGGTCGGAAAGCACTATGTATTCAAGTAGAAATGTTTGGTTTGATACGTCTCGAGGCAGCCCTATTTTTCTTTTGTTTTCTTTCGGCTTTCTCTAGGTTTTCCCATTTGACTCGATCATGTAATGGGAGAGACATAATACGAGAAAACAACGACTTTGAGGCTGCCAAATGAAGAAGTTTGGGTTGATATGATGATATCAGCATGACACCTCGTCTCATTCGTCATGCTAGGGTTTCCCCAGCTAGTGTTCTTGCCTTCATTTCTAGGAACAATGGTTGATCGTGATATGATACTCGTGCTATGTCGTTTAGGGCGCATATATGTCGTGTACCAAACTCATGTTTCCCAAAGACATATGCCGATTTTGATGTCGAAAATGCATGTTGCATGAAGCATATAATTTGCATATTAGTAATGCAACAGTTAAACGAAGGGGCTTAAGAAAGGAATTGAGAAAAGCTGTGCTTTAGACCCGTTTGGCAATAAGAACAAGCAGAGGCAATACCTTCTCTTGATGGGTTATTCATTTCTTTTCTTAGAGAGAGTGTGCATCTGCACATGTGCACATATGTGGGCATGTGTGTGCATTCATAAGACAGGTATTGGGTGGCGGATAGCAGACATTGCCGGCCACGTCTGCCGGTATCATCTCAAGCAAGGTCAAAGCAGGCCAAAGTCAAAGAAGTTGGTGTGGGGTGCAAAAGTCCTTGTATTATATTTTTCACATTGATTAAGTTTGCATGTGCGTGCATCTGTCTGAGTTATGTCCTTCTCTAGAAATTCTATCACTACACAGTATTGACATGATGCCTTCAATCCCAAAAAAGCAAATACTTTGCTAGGACTTAGCTCACATGATCAGATCAAGAGATCGGATCCAAACTAGAAATTAGAAGTTGATCAATAATCGCACGAATCAAGTCAAGGGATGGGGTTACCTAAAAATTGATCAGTAATGATAAGAAATGACAAATAGAGGTTAGGTTGGATTACTAGTACAAGAGCATCTGATTCATTTTCCAATTATTGAGCTAGATTGAAGATTTAGTCAAAAGTATGCTTCATTAAGCAGAGTAAACTATATGATGGGCAAAGAAAAAAAGAACTACATTTACTTGGCAGACAAGTCAAGGGAGAGAGAGAGCGGGGGACCATAATACGTTGACATATAATATGGTTTTTTTGAGATAGAGATCGATGATGGCATTGCGACAATTTAGGTAAATAAATTGAAGCTATTTAATAGTGGTAAATATAAAATGTCCACAAAATTGAGAAGAAAATACTAACAGTTCGCCTAAATAGCAGTTAGGCTGGCATACTTGTCCAAACAAATATTTTTTGACAATATATAAATAAATAAGCTAAAAATTAAGGTAAAAAAGAAAAGAAAGTATGATTGAAGTGACGATCTCGCGCTTTCTTCTGTTAAAAAAATTAATGAATATATGTTTTTAATGTGGAGATTAGATTTTTTTTTGTCGTAAATGGCGGTGTGTTAAGACAAAAATACATTAAAGTACTGACTATGAAGACAAGGTGTCTCGTCATAAGTTAATCTTGATGGCTAAACGTGATCAGCAAGTCTTAATTACTTTCAAATGTAAGAGAGCCGAGGCGCCATTTATTTTGCGAAAAATAAATTATTTGGAAAATATTTTCTTTAAAACAATTGCTTGAAATAATTAGTCAAAGTAAAATGTTTTCATTATCAATAACAATTTTTTTAAACCATTTTCATGAACGATGAAAATATTTTTCGTTCATTAATTTTTGTAAGATATCATTTTTAGGAAAATATTTTCTAAATTGTTTATTTTTTGGGAAACAAACTGGGCTTTAATTTTTTTTTCCACGAGAAAAAAATAACAACATGCACCCTCTTTGCACGTATAATGCCCATGACAGTTTCGTGCTTTCTACATGGTGTTTGATTTCTTCATCTCATTCTCGAAATTCAATTTTTTTCTACAATTTGTCAACTCCAAGTTCCTAGTCTGATGCTAGTGTCGGATTTGATCCTCTAATTCCTTCATCACCTGATTTTTTTCTCATAATTTCCGAGGAAAAGAAAATGAGATTCTATTTAAGAAAACTGAAGAGGGAAATTTTCCTATATTGATAGATAACATGAGAAGTAAAATGGTATAGTAAATCACAAAAAAATTCTTGTATTTAAGTTGGGGAAAAATGAGAAGAAGAACGTGTCCGGCACTCCAAAATTAAGAGAAGTTATTATTTTTTCTTGTTAAATTAACTATGCAATACCTATCCATCGCATATTGGTCTCCACACAATTAACATGTTATTAGGAGTGAAAATTGTATAAACTTGAGTAATCTGGCCAAACTTAATGAACTATAACTTATTGAAATTAGATATTTTAGTACAACTTAAGCATTTATGCGCTTCATGATTGATTAGGTAGATTGTCACGTAGCTTGAAATTTCCCCCTCCGATTGGAAGGTTAGCTATACTAACCTGTAATGCTAATGTAGTGCAAGGTACGAAATACATCAACATACCAATGCTCCATTTGTTCCACAAAATATAAATGATTTGTAAAATATTTTTCTAAAAATGATCGTTTGGATTGCTTGAAATAATTAGTCAATGAAATACATTTTAATTATCGATAATAATTTATGTCTAGATATTTTCTTGGATAATGAAAATTTTTTTGTTCGATCAATTTTTTTAAAGATATAAGTGTATATTTTTTGGAAAATATTTTTCAAATTATTCGTTTTCTACGAAACAAACGAAGCCCTAGTTAACAAGGACCGAAGCACAATACTTTTCCATCGCCTAAGTATTTCAAAAGCACTTGTCAATAAAATCATTTTAATTTCTTAACTCTAATATAGTAACAAATTCACTAGTTACCAAACTTAAAAAAACATATAAAATACGTAGTAATGATTTTTTTTTTGTGTTTCCAAGAGAAGGTGACGTGTAAAGTTACAATGGCATTATTGGGTGGAAAAGCATTTTTGTGTTATGCTTACTTTTGGATCAGAAAGCACTATGTAGTATGTACTTAGTATTCTTATATTAATTTCTTTTGTCCAAATCTTTTTTCTTAAAAATATGGTTACATTTTTCAAATGGAAATGTTCGGTGTGACACTTCTCGATTTGCCTTTTGTTTTTTTATTTTTATTTTTTTTGTCTTTTTCTAGGTTTTTCCATTTGACTCGATCATATAATGTGAGATATATAATACGAGAAAACGACTTTGAGACGGCCAATAGAAGACTTTGGGTTGATATGATGATATCAACACGATACCGCGTCTCATTCGTCATGCTAGGGTTTCCCTAGCTAATGTTCTTGCCTTCATTTCTTGGAAACGTTGATTAATTATGATATGATACTAGTGCAATGTCGTTTTGTGTGGATATAAGTCGTGTATGTGTCGCGACCAACCTCTCCGGGACGAGAGAGGCTTCAGCCTGGTATGTGCTAAGTCTAGGTTCGAGACTTAACTCAAGCTCTCCCAAGCCCATACCATATCGCTACTTAGGGTTTAAGTTTTTAACATGCAGGTGATTTACATATAGAAGTCGCCACTAATCGATTTGGGGTAGGCCGATTAGAAACCCAAATAGGGTGCGGGAAAATCACCATATTCCTACGAATCAGAGATTAACTGGGTACGGGGACTTGATTACACTAGTTAAATAACTAATGCCCTTTCGGTACCTTTTTACCCTGTTTATTTTTTGAAAACATTTGTCAGGCAATTTAAATTGATTTTAGAACCTTTCTCCTAACATGTGAGGTGATCAAGTGATTGCATAATCAGAAACGATTAGCAATCAAAGTAGGCATGCAACCTAAGATTCTAATTTTAACTAAGTCAGATGACATTCGAAAAACTACAGCTCATGCAATTGTATTAAAAAAAACATGCATAATAATACCAAAGTAGACTTATCTAATTAAATATGTGACCTATATGATTAAATATAACATGCATGATAAAATAAAAATATTCAAACATTCCATAAAAAAATTTTCTTTTTGTTTTTTTTTTAATTTGAATTTTTTTTGAATTTTTTAAATTTTTTTTAAAAAAATTAATAAGATAAAATAAAAGACAAAAAAATTAATTTTTTTTAAATTTTTTTAATTAATAAAATAAAATAATATTTTAATAAAACCGGGTCAGGCGGACCGGGTTGGACCCAACCCGGGTCAATAGATCCAACATGGGCTTTGACCCGGGTCGGATCTGTCAATCCGGGTCGGATCTGTTGATCCAGGTCGCGTCCGATCCGAATTCACAGACCCACAAAAGGGGAAGACCAGCGGGGCCAAAATTGGCCGTCCGCCGGCCGACCCATGCCGGCGCCGCCCCCAAATCGGCCCTTTAGGACCACCACGACGCCGCGTCACTTGCCTGGGCAGTCATCGGACCGCCGTCCGCCGGCCAGCGACGGAACAAAATTCGGCTTCATTGGGGCATTTCGTCGAGCAGGTGGCATGCAGAGACAAAAATGGAGGAATCCGACATGCTCCGGCGACCTGTTCGACCACGATGGCTGAGGCTCACCTCCGACGGCGACTGGGGGTCAGGGCGGACATCGGTATGGGCTGGGATTCGCATGAAACAGCCGGCGCGAGTCCCGGCCTAAACGTGCCAAAAAAAAACAGAGCAGAACAAATGCGTGTCTCGGCCGAGGGAAGTTCACCATCGACGGAGTTCGAGAAGGCCTTCCAGCGGCTGCAGGGGCGACGACGAGGTTGCGGGGCTGTCCTCCTGACTCAGGCGGGCTCTCGGCTTCCTCTCCTTTTCTCTCTACTCTCTCTCTGTTCACTCCGTCTCTCTCGGTCTCTCTCTGTTTTTCTCTCAGAACAGCCGACTGGGGGGTACTTCCGGGGGGTTGCCGGTCGGTTTGATGGAGACGGCGAGGCTGACTGGGACCTCAAAACCCTCCGAGGCTCCTCTCCCTTTTCTGTTTCTCTCTGGTTCTCTCTCTATCTCTCTTGGTTTCTCCCTCTGTTTTTCTGTTTCTCTCTCCACCCCGCCGACCGGAGCTCTCTCTCTCTCTCTAGTCTTTTATATCCGGCGACGGCGACGATGACGGGCCCCCTCTGCGTCAGCGTGACGACGGCCTGCACCGATCTAGGCTCCACGAATTTCGCTACCGTAGGCCGGTGCAGGGGGCGTTAGTTCTGGTGCTGCAGAGGAGAAAACAGGGGAATGAGAGGGCGGAGGAGATAAGGGGACCGAGAAATGGGGAGGACGGGACTGGCCATTAATGGTCAGTCCCTGTGACGTGCTGCCCCGGCTCTCTTCTGGCATTGATGGCGACGGCGAGGGGCAGCGCCGTCGTGCGTCGGCGTGATGTGCGAAGCAGAGGAGAACAGGGCAAGTCTCGACCGGGGAAGGTGGAAGAGAAAGGAGGTTGGGCCGGGCGGAGGGGAAAGGGATGAGGCGGGCTGGGCCCGCACGGAAGAAAAGAAGAAAAGGAGAGGCTGGGCCGGCGCAGGGGAGGAGGAGAAGCAGGCTGAGCCGGGCTTGGGTCTGCACGAAGGGGAGAAAAAGAAAGAAAAGAAAAGGAAAAGGAGAGGGTCGGAGGCCCGCGCGGGGGGAAAAGAGAAAGAAGGAGGTGGGCCTGGGCCCAGCAGCACGGGGAGTGGAAAAAAGAAAGGGGCCGGGTCGGCCCGACTCCGACCCGGCCCAATGCGGAATTAATTTAATTTAATTTTTTTAAAATTAAGAAATAATTAAACACACTAAAAGATCCTATTAACATAAAATGCACCTAAATTCTACATGCAATGCACTTTAAATTGAAAAAAATTTTGTCTTAGGAATTAAAGAAAATTAATTCCTAAATTTTGTGTAATTAATTTTGGGCAAATTAAAAATAGGTGTCAACAGTATGAAATGCATATTTGCCAAGATATATGCCAATCTCGTTGTAGAAAATCCATGTTGCATGACGCATATAATTTGAATATTAGTAATGCAAGAGTAAACGAAGGCCTTAAGAAAGGAATTGGAAAATGCTGTGCTAGACCCGTTTTGCAATAAGAACGAGTACAAACAATACCTTCTCTTGATGGGTTTATTCATTTCTTTTCTTACAGCGAGAGAGAGTGTGTGTCTGCGTGCACATAGGTGTGCATGTGTGCGCATTCATAAGACAAGTACTAGGTAGCAGATAGCAGACATTGTTGGCCACCTCGGCCGGCATTATCTGGAGCAAGGTCAAAGCGGGCAAAAGTCAAAGAAGGTGGTGTGGGGTGCAAAAGTCCTTGTGTTATATTCTTCACATAAATGAAGTTTGGATGTGCGTGCATCTATATGAGTTATGTCTCTCTTTAGAAATCATTACACAGTATTAAGATAATGCCTTCAATCTCGAAAAGATGAACACTTTGCACGGCCGTGGTGTCCAAGCAAGAAATTACCTAGAAGTTGATCAATAATCGCACGAATCAAGTCAAGGGGTGGGGTTTAAAAAAATTGATCGATAATGATAAGAAATGACTAATAGAGGTTAGGTTGGAACACTAGTACAAAGGCATTTGATTCGCTTTTAAAAAATTGACCTGGATTGATAATGTAGTTAAAAGTGTGTTTCATTAAGCAACATTAACTATAAGATGGGCAAACGAAACAAAAGAAGGGAGTTTTCGCTCCTACGAGAGCTTTCGCGGCTTGTCCCCATCATGTGGGGCAAACTCTATAGATGCATTTCTAATTTTAACATGACGGTGTCCGGACGCCTTGCATACTCAATATCCCATATATCCTTATCTTTCCCAATAAAAGGGAATACCCTCTACATCCTAGTGATCCCGAGATCTGGACGAGGATCAAATGGAGCATTTTAAGGACCTGCTCAGGTCCTAATGAGGTCAAGTGATAAGGTGACCTAATAATTAATTGATAATGATAAGAAATGACTAATAGAGGTTAGGTTGGAATACTAGTACAAAAGCACTGATTTGTTTTTAAAAAATTGAGGTAAATCGATAATGTAGTTAAAAGTATGCTGCTGTTAAAGATAGAGATTAATGGCTAAGTTGCAACAGCTTGACTAAATAAATCAAAGCTATTTGATAGTGGTAAATTTAAAATGTCCATAAAGTTAGTGTTTAGGTTGGCATACATGTTCAAACAAATATTTTTGACAACATATAAATAAATCAGCAAACAAATAAGGTAAAAAAAAAAGAAAGTATGATCGAAGTAATGCCTGAATACAAGAAGAAGAGGAAGTAATGCTCGCGCTTTCTTCTGTTAAAAAAAATTAATGAATAAATGTTTTTGCTGTGGAGATCAGACATTTTTTTTGATCGTCAATGGCTACATGTTAAGACAAAAATACATTAAAATGATTATAGACAGTGTCCGGATTTGATTCTGCCGGACGATCTTCGAGGTAGATTTCGTGTACAAAGCGATCACGCAGTGACAATTATATGTCAAGTACGACACATTTCAATGAATTATGATTGCATTATTAGATCTATAAGGTCCTAGTCCACGATGAAGAGAAGGACTAGACAAGAGATGGTTTATGCCGTATATGTCGCATCACACGTTACATGATAAGCTTTTTGACTCGTAGTTATTTAATCAATTTGATTTAGGCTTTTACGAGCGAGAATTATATACTCATAATTGTAAATAAAATTGACCAAAAAATCCTAAACATATTAATTATACAATGGTTAATTCATTTTAAATAATTTAATTTGGCTAAATTAGTCATAAATATTTTGATGGTTTTCCAATAAAATCTTTATGGCCAAATAACGTAGATGCCGGCCATATCATGTAGAATAGTCGATGCTGACACGATTAGAGTTGATGTTGATAGTTTTTTTAAAATTCTTTGAATTTGTTATTGTCTTTTCTGTTTTGTGTTTTTTTTTTCCGCTGTTCATCTTCATAGAATGGCCAGTAGGGTTCATCAGGGCTTCGGCAATGGCCGGCCACCCAATAATTTTTTTTTTTTGGTAAAGACCACCCAATAATTTTAACATTACTTATATCACAAACTCGAATTAACATTACGTGGAAAGCCAATTTTGTGGTAAGCTTACCTTTTGGGTCAGAAAGCACTATAATGCTTAGACTAAGTTAATTTCTCTTGTCCAAATATATTTTTTCTTGAAAATGTAATTACGTTTTTCAAATGGAAATGTTAGGTGCGACACGTCTCTAGGCGTCCGTCCAAGTTCGAGTTTCATACGTTTTCCTATTTGACTCGATCATACAATGTGATTGTGAGAGCTATACTACGAAACAACGACGACTTTGAGGTGGCCAGTAGAAGAATTTTGGTTTGATTTTGATGATATTGATGTCTTGGATTTTGAGATGACGGAGGTATAGTGACGAAAAAAGAGAAGGGTCATCTCGTTCGTCATGCTAGGGTTTTTTCCCAACTAATGTTTTTTTTTTTTTGGTAAGGTTTTCCCAACTATTGTTCTTGCCCAACTAACGTTCCTGCCTACTATTCTTCGAAACAGTGATTTAATTACGATATGATTCTCATGCAATGTCGTTTGATGCACATGTATGTCTTGTGCAAAACGCAAATATTTTTACAAGAGACATGCCGATTTCGCAGTTGAAAATCCATGTTACACTAGATATAAATATATAATTTCGGGTCATGGGATGATGTCTACACGAGAAATTACCTAGAAATTGATCGATAACGTGATAAGAACCAATGGATAGAGGTTAGGTTGGAATACGCATGCAAAAGCATTTGATTCGTTTTAAAATATTGAGCTAGATGCAACATGTAAGGTGTTAGAAATATATATATATAGGACATTCTGTGATCTTGTATATTTTTTGTTATTGGTCCCGATTGATTGTACTTAAAATTTTTATTACTTTAGATAGTTGTCGTGTAAATCCTATAAATAGACTCGTGTGTTCTCCACTTGATATTAAACAGAATATTATATCTTTCTGTTTCACAACTCTCAACTTGGTATAGAGCCACCGGTGTTAATCAATCTAACAACATTAAACAACATTGACTAGATGATGGGCAAAGGAAAAAGAACTGCATTTTCTCGCCAGACAAGTTGCACAACAATGAAACAAAATAAGTAGTGGACAGAACGAATTTCAAAGAGAACTATATGTTTCTTTACCATGCGCGTGCGTGAAAGAGAGAATGCTTCCACATATAATACAGGGGGAAAAACGTCAAAAAAGTCATAAATATTTTGCATTAATGTCAATTGAATTATAAACCTTTTATTTTTATGCCAATTCAGTCATTCTGGCTAAATTTGGCAGGATTTTTCTGACGTGAACATCAGCTGGCCAACGATCAGCCATTGGTGCTAGCGTGTAAAACATTTAATAATTTTTTTAAAATTTTTACTTTTTTTCTTTTCTTTTTCTTTTTCTTTTTTTTTTCCCTCCCCTCCCTCTTCCTCTAGCTAATTGCCGAACCGGCGACTGGTCAGAGGCTAGAGGCCAGCAAGGTCGCAACCTTCGCCCTCGTGGCCTCTGGAAAGGGTTGGAGCCTCGCTAGCTGCTGGGCAAGGCACAACCTCGAGGGCGAAGGCCGCGACCTCTAGCGAGGTCCGACCTCGCCCATGGCCAACGAGGCTCGCCAGATCCAGCAAGAGTGAACCTCGCTAGCCCAACGCAAAGTTGCCCTCACGGCCATTCGACGAGGGCAAGCCTCACTCGTGGCCATTGTGGCTTGCCAAAGGTTGGCAAGGTCGCCTTGTCAGGCCTCTAGCCTCTGGCCAGTTGCCAGTCTGGCAACCGGCTAAAGGAAGAGGGAGGAGAGAAAAAAAATGGAAAAGAAAAGTAAAATTTTTTAAAAAAATATTAAAATACTATTAAAAGTTGTCCACGTCTACGTCGGTCGTGCCACATAAGCTGGCCGGCATCCACGTTAGCAAAATCTATCCAAAATTAATCGGAAGGATTGAATTGACACAAAGACAAAAGGTTTATGACTTAATTAGCATCAATACAAAAGGTTTAGAACTTTTTTGACACTTTTCCCTATAATATAGTGTGCTCTAGTCTTGGTGTTATTGTTAGAGATAGATGTCAATGACAACATTAGGAGTGATCGGTTCTTGATCCGGTCCTATCCCACCCAGGAACCGAAAACTTGACCAGAAAGACCGGTTCCTAGTTTTTGAGACTAGGACCAAACCACTTGGTCCTTGGACCGACCCGGTTCTCGAGCGGTCCAATGGAACAAGTGGAAATGGGAGGGAAGATATTCAATCATTAAGATTGGAAATGGGCTTGCCATCTCTTCCGAAAGAACACTTCATTTGGTATCATTCGGTACCTTTAGTTAGTCAGTCAAAGAGTATGAATATCAGCTCTAGTAGAATACCAGTACCAGTAGACCCATTTGCCAAGCAGAGTCTCACGAAATCTTCCATCTTTGCCTTCAATTACATCCGAAAAACGATTTCTGAATAAATAGAAAAATGTGAAGTGATACAAAAAACCGAACTCTATTCAATTTTTTTTTTAAGAATGCAAATGATACAAAAACAACAAAGAAGAGAGATAATCCAAATCAAATAAGGAGGAGACTTTGCTAGTTTTGGTGGCGTTGCTATTCTCTCTGCTTTACATGAAGATATTCTACCCCATTGGCTTTTGCGTGTTTCTACCTCGAATCACTTCTCAGCGTCTGGGTCCTTCAGGATCATTTGCTTTATAATGCAGTCCTTTTCTCTTTCTTTTGATTTGCTTTTACTGAGTTTCCTTATCATGCTTACAATTATGCAGCAAGTTTACATGTATTTCCGAGGTAGTGGCAAAGCTGCAGCGACGAAGCGCGAGGCTGCTAAGAGAACCATGATGGCTGTGATATAAGATTGCGGTTCATAGGATATGGTGCTGTAAAAATAGATTTTGAGCAGATGCCTGTCACATATACTATTAGTACCTGAGTCTATGCTCTTGATGAGTTTGTTTCATTTTGTGGATATTTTGATCACCCTCCTTTGAGAAATAAAAGATAAAAAAAAATATCCAGTCCGGTCCAAGCGGTC
The DNA here is from genome assembly GCA_031216185.1 of Syzygium aqueum. Lineage (NCBI taxonomy): Eukaryota > Viridiplantae > Streptophyta > Magnoliopsida > Myrtales > Myrtaceae > Syzygium > Syzygium aqueum. Next base: position 12,972,167 of record CM062235.1, on the reverse strand, counting down.
CGGTCCACTCCTGGAACTGGGAACCGGAGCGAAAATCATTGGTTCTTATTTTATAGAAATAGGAATCGAACCGGCGTCTCAAGGAACCGCCTAGAACTGGCCGATTCAATCCTATCCAGGCAATTCCCAATTCAGTCTGTCTATGTTTCTCACCTCTAAACGGCTTGTCTTTAGCTTTGGTGAGTATGTTGGACCTATTCAAAAGAATAGTGGTGAATTCAAAACATCTATTTACCCATATACAGAGAGGGTGCAATCTTGCATGTTCAAATTAGATTGAAGTTCTTTCATGGAAATCATGCAACCATGCCACATAGCCATTCCACATTGGAAAAATTGTCCAATCAATTATAAACCTATTGTATAAATATGAAATCTAATTTTAAACTTTTCAACTTTGTCAAATGAGTAATGAACTTTTGCATGAAATTTCAATATAATTATTTTGGTCAATTTTAACCATAAAATAGTTGTTGTGGTGATGTTCCACATAGGAAGCGGGATGATGATTGGATCGCCACGTTAATGATTTCCGGTAAAAATTAATCGAAAAGATTATATTGAAATTTCACTTAAAAATTTAGGACTAAATTGACAAAATTTGAAAAGTCTAATATTAAGTGGCATCAGTACAACGTGTTTAAAATTCATTAGGTAATTTTTCCAATATGTCATTGACTCGACAAGTAACGTGCGCAATAAAATTTGACAGAAAAAAAAACAATTTGACAAAATATAATTAAATCATCTGAAAAGTAAAAATAAAAATGAAATGATCAAAGTAATGCTGGCAAAAACATTATTGCTGTACAAAGGGCGCACAGTAGATTGGTGCGTGCTGACACAAAGGTACTTAATTATTTTTCTATTAGGTAAAAGCTGACACTGTGCTCTGTTTAAAAAATATATAAATGAATATATATAAATGTTTATATGTGGAGATCAGACAATTTTTTTTGTCATTAATATCTGCATATTAAGACAAAAATATTAATATGATTATAGACAAAAAAAAATCATATCCTGACAATTTTTTTGTCTGTAATCACATTAATATTCCCAGCCCACGTGAGAGGAAGTATTTCTTTTCTTTGAAAAAAAAGGAAATAAAATAATAATTTTTTTTATATTTTAATAAACTGTGAGTGATTATTACATCTAGCTCCTAGTCCATCGTAATATATATCTATAGCTTCTGGATGTGTAGTTATATAATTAATTTGATTTAGGCTTTTATAAACATACCTCCGGCCGCAGATGTCGGAGAGTGAGTTTTAGATGAGGCACCTATGATTTTACTTTGATTGCATTATTCACTCTTGGTCGTCTCTTGAAATCACATTTTCCAGAATTCAAAGACCGACCGATATATCAAATACCCCATCTTATAACATTAATTTTGTTTCATACTAGGTGAAATGCTGAAGTTTGAACTTAACGAAATGACTCGAAAAATCAAATAAAATCGAAAGTTTGAAAAGGAGAGAAAACTTGTTGAAAAATCTATGAAAACTCTTATAGCCAGACAATATCTTTTCCATTTACTCAAGTTTGGAAGTCAAATTAAAAGGAAAAAATCAACAAATTTCCTAAGAAAGTCTCGTCATAATTTTCCCATTCTTAGCTTAGTATTGTTTTTTCTTAAGTTTTTTATGGATATTCATTAAATCCTGCTAAAGCGATCGCCTCACCCGATTCTTTCATAAATTTTTACTTGTACATAGATATTACGAACCATTATCGTGTCAATAAAATCTTGTAATATAGACGTATGCCAATTACTTTTCTACAAAATGAAGAACCGTATAAAAGTACGGACTATTCCTAGTCACTCTTTGACCAATTTTAGATTCAAAGCAATCAATGGAGAACTCGATTTAAGATAATCTAAGTAAATCGTGCACATCTAAGGATTTTCTCTGCGCGTAAGAGGACAATAATGTCAGGAATCTTTTGTTTTTAATGACAGGTGGCAGGAATCTTTACAAGGTTTATAAGTAGCAAAACATGTGGGTCGGTCTTCAGTTATTCAAACCCTAAGTATGCAAGCTCTCAGTTACTTATAGGTCGATTCCCTCAAGACTAGTAAATAAAACAGTATATATATAACATATGGCCAAAAGAAAGAACACTATATTCAACATATAGGGTTTGCATATAGGGATAGAATATAGCTAGCGGGCAAGAATAGCGCTCCAAGCCGTGAACATGTCGTGCCCGTTATCGCTCTTAGGCACTTAGTTTGGCCATCCGGAAGATTAGAGATTGTTTTGCTTGATAAAAGTTGTGCCGTTTCTTGCAAATCATGCATCGTCCTTATAGATGTCTCTTCTAACGGCCGCGACAGCTAAGATTTTCGATATGGATACCGCGCTTACCGGCATCAAAGAATCGCAGGATACACGAATATGTAGACCAGTGTCGAAAATAAGGGCGGCATTTAACTATGTTCAAGGGGTTACAATCGAGATGAGGAGAGTGTATGAGCACTTCGAGATTTCTTTATTCCTTAATAATTTAAAGTCCGCTTCAAGGAATGTTTTGGCGTTAACCCACAAGGAAAATGGGCAGTTGTCAAAAGTGAGTAATCATTGAACTACACACGTATATCAAATTGCAGCTATTGAGAATGTTGGTGGACCTAACAGAGATTAGTCGTGTGTTAATCACTATTTAATTGACTCTCCTCTGTCTCCTTTTGTCATCTTCCATGACTAATCAAAGTTAATAGGATTAATACCACAAAAAATTTCAAACTGGTATACATGCGATAAATTTACCTCAGTTGTGTGTTAATCACTAAATAAATGACTCTCGTCTCTCTCCTTTTGGAAGATAATCAAAGTTAATAAGGTTAACTCCAAATCAGTATACTTATGATAAATTTATCCTCTATAGTTTTTTTTTAAAATTTTACTGTGAAATCATTGAGTTAGATGACACGTGATAGTTGAAGGTATATCAGTATAGAGTTTCATCTATCTGTTTGTTACAAATTTATCCGTTGTGGCTTTTCGTGGTATTAATCCAATTTAACGGATGATAAATTTGTCATAAATGCATCAGTTTGATAATTTTGATAATTAAAAGATTAGTTTTGGATAAATTTATCACAGGGTCTTAATTTGAAAAAAAAATAATGTAGAGTAAATTTATCATAATTATATCAAATTGAAATTTTTTATGATACCAACTCAATTTAATAACAAGATAAAAGCCAGGAGTGGCTTGTGGGGGACGAGGACTTTTGATGATAGAGACCGGAGAGGATGGAATCACATGGGCCAAAAGAACTGCATTATTCCCTCTTTTTATATGGAGCGATACTATATCTTTTGTGGGTGAAAAAAGATGGACGATTTGACGGTCCAAAATGATTGCAGCCAACAATGGCGTTCGAGGCAGCTCCAACTCACCCGAAAAGCCCTTTTGTCTTTCCATGTGGAGCCTTCGTACGGGAATTCATGTGTGGTGTTCAAAATAGAAACCTGACCTGCTCCTAAAGTAATGATTTTATTGCTATGATTTTGCATTGAATAATGGGACTGTAGTTGGGTGAGAAGAAAGTGCTCTGCAAAAGATCCTGGAATTGCGCACCAGCTCTTGTCTCTCTTCCTGTCCCCACTCAAAGAAACGTGAAGGGAGTTTGGAAAAAGTGATCGGATTTGAGGTGGGTCAATTCTTCATTGTAGGATTTAATTTTGTAATTCTCGGTTCTCAAATATTGAAACTAGAAATCGAACTAGTTAGTTTTGAGACTATCGAATTGGGTTCGGTTTCGAATTCAAGCTGCACAATTTCACTACAAAAAGATATACAAATCAAGTGGTCATGTTATTGCATTTACAACAAAATTAAATTGGACATGTTATTGTTTGTTCAAGCCGATACCCATGTTTTAGTTCTCGATGGTTGTAAATGCATCCTTTATTTCTAAAAGAGGCTTCAAAATCTGTTTAGTGTCGGTTCAATCGGGGAATTGGATTGATTGATTTCAGGGTAGAAGCGAGGTGAACTCGGTCGTTCCAGGTCGATTCGGTCTAGTATTTGAGTTGAACTAGACCTAGAGCTCCACCCTGGTAATTGAATTTAAGTATGGGCTTGCGCAATTTATTGGCCCAAACTTTAATTCGGTCTAGTATTTGAGTTGAACCAGACCTAGAGCTCCTCCCTGGTAATTGAATTTAATTTTGGGCTTGCGCAATTTGTTGGCCCAAACTCTAAAGTTTGGACCTTTGGGCACACCGAGTACCAACCCATCCGTTTTCCCCTCAGACACTCCGAACTATAACTTTGTGCAGCTCATTGAATATCAGTTCACGCCCTCCCTCCTTCAAAGCGCCAATGAGTACAGATCAACGCGACACCAGAATCAATTCCGCAACGAAATATCAACTACTGATGACTAGTTTGATTGGATTTTTAATGATAATCGGCGGATAAACAGCGAGAAAGATCAGACTGAACGTACTAAACATGCTCAAGCAAGCCTAGCTAAAACCCCAACGAAAGGTGCTGTGTTAACCGTCGCGGGCTCGGCCATCTGATAGTTCGACCTCAAGTCTGTGTACTCGTCTTGCCCGTCCGGGCCCCCAACGAGCGCTCCGACCAATACATTCGGGTTAGGTGCGTTCTTATTAAACCACAAGTCGAATCCTTGGCTGCATGAGACAGGCGTCGGGTCCTTCTTGATTGAGACTATGGAGGCCCCCCTGTGGTGCACTTGGGTCGGATAGTTCGACCCATAGCCGACCATGTAGCTCAGTTTCTTTGGGTTCTCTCCGAGGATATAGTCTGCCTTGAATTGGATCACCAACAAAAGAGAATGTAATTAAAATGATGTATGCTAAAAAAGAAATCAGCCTATTCACTAAACTAATCATCCTAAAATGGTGTTATCAAGTATTTGATACACGTGAGCTCTCACTCATACGATACTTAGTTGTTAGATTAGTCAATGAATTCACATCGGTCATGCCATATAAAACACTGAATCGAAAGGCAATTCACACATAGGACATATATGATTATATGTACCTGTGATCGGGCAAGGTCGATCAGGTCGGAGGACGATGCTATACCACCGGGGCACTGGACCGAGGCGTGCTTGGGGGCAAGGTAGTCGGCGTACACTGCTGCAATTAACGCAGCAGACGAGGTATACTGGAGGTTGTTCCAGGGCTGAAACCACAGCAATCCACCAGTGGACTTGTGGAAATTGCCGTTGCCTTTCTGGAGGCAATTGCATATGAACTGCTCGGCTTGGCTCTTGTATTGTGCCCATTGCCCTGAGTTCTCAACTTCGCCTTCCAACACTAGCTGTGCATAGCATTTCACGCATAAAATCAAAACGTAGGTCTCGTTTTTTTTTTATTTTTTATTTTTTTTTATTTTTGAAATTTTCCTTAGAGCAGATCTAATATTTAATTAGTCCTTTGGCAAAATGTTGGGAATAAGTTTAGTGATAATGCAGTGTGCATCCAAAATATAAGTTCAAGACCAAAACGTAGTACTATGCTAATGAAACCAAACTGGCATACAAGATGTGATATACCCTGGCAACGAGGACTTGGGCGCCGACGTACTTGTCGTTCCATGAGAACTCGGTCCGACCGCCGCCAGTGTCGCCCGAGCTGCCGAGGTAATCGAGGTACTCTTTGTCCCCGGTAGCACGGTGAAGCCACGCAGCTGCCCACAGTAGTTCGTCCTGCGTTGTCATGTGATTAGAGTAGATTAGACATTGCATGCTTGATGATGCGATCGAACACACATCTACTTACCAAATTCTACGTGATTTTAAACAGTACCTGATATCCAGAGCTGGAATAGAACTTCCCTGCTGCAGGGATGCTGTTCTGGTACTGGCCGGGATGCTGTTCTGCGCATGCAATAATTTAACACAAAAATTAGTCAAATTAATACATCAATCAATTAATAATAATAAATTTTTGTTAGGCAACAAAGTTACAGCGAAATCATCAAAAAACAATAGATCAATTTATGAAGGACGCAACATTCTTAGATTGTAACCAATGTTCCAAGTTGAAGAAGGCCAAAACATTCGGCAGATTTAATGTTCGAATCCACCAATTGATAATAAAAGGGCATAAGCTAATAAGCTAAATGCATGCGTGCGACGCGCGCATGAATCATGGAAACTGGTGGCGTAACGATGAAACTAGGAAGAAAACCTGTTTTGCATGAGTTAGAAGCTGAGCCGAGTATTCAGAATCTTCCGAGGCAAAGGCGACCGAAGCTGCCGCGAATGCTGCCGCGGTTTCCCCGGCAAGATCGGCCCCGGGACTCTGGTCGTTGATCTTGTAGGTGGTGCGGGGTGTGGTCATCTCCTCGGGTCTCATCCAGCACGAGTGGTCGGAGTCGCCGTCGCCGACCTCGCCATAGAGGAGGTCGGGCTCAGGGTGGGCCTTGATCAGGTAGTCCGTGCCCCACCTTACGGCCTCTAGCGCGTGCGAGAGCTCGTGCTTCCCTTTCAGCTCGGCTCTGAACTCCACGACACTCCAAGAGAGCAAAGAGATCGTGAAGGCCATCGGGAACCCGAACTTGACGTTGTCGCCGGCGTCGTAGTATCCTCCGGTCAGATCGATCTATCCATCAAAAGGAGAGAGTTTAAACGCATTACGGAAATAACCCTAAGAGGGTATAAACTACTAGCAATCGACAAAAGATCAGATCAATAATTCGGAATATTATTGTAACACGTAGCAAAAAGATTGGTGCGCGGGTTTTTGCATGCAAAATCAAAGCAAGATACGTTTTTGCAATTTTTCTCAGAACGAAATTCTTATACGCAAGAACTTCACATCGTTCGCAACATGCGAAAATCAAGAAGATAAAACGTAAATAAATCGCAGAAAAAGCAAATGAAAATTCTCATACTCCGGCGTCCTCGCCGTCTTTGAGCGCGGAATTGCCACGCCATTGGACTCTCTGATCAAGAGGCAGCTTGCCCGATCGCTGAGCCTCGAAGTACAGCAATGAGTTGGTGAGCGCAGCCCCATAATCACTCGACCCTTCACCCCGAATTGCTGATTCGGATAACATGAGCAAAAGGGTCGATGAAAAGATCAAGACAGCGTTCATGCAGCAGCTTAGTCTAGCCATGATCACTCTCTCAAGAACCAATACAAGGAAGAAGAACACGTCTGTTGAATATATACGAAGACGGGAGTTATGACATATCTACGGAAGGTTTTGCTATATATGTATGTAAATATGCGTTTTGATTAATTTCCATAAGTTTGGAGCTACTTTTAGTGCGAAATGCCATATAGGTTAAGCCTTATCATTTATACTCAAATCTGTAAAGATTCTTTTGAAGTTCGTGTTTTTTCCATTCCAAATTCGGTATGCTCTGTCACTGAGAGGCTGTCAGTCAGAATGGACAATAATATCCTTAAAAAGCCATTGGGATATGCTGGGAAAGTTTTGTAAATTCTAAACCAATGGATTATCTTTTAAACATACTAAAAGTAGAACTACCATTGCTTGTTTCAAACAACGTTTTTTCACCCTCGGTTCGCTTCTTTCACATCCGTTTCCTTTTTTGATGTTACCTTCATTTTTGTCATCGTTTGAACTTATTCTCCGTTGTCCCCTTGCATGAGAGTTTAACCGCTTTTTGTAATCTAAGCAGGCATTAACCGTACGCCGGAGCAAAGAAAAGGATTGCTTTATTTGCACATTGTTCGTTTCGTTTGCCCTAGATTCTCCTACTTATCATGAATTTTTCGACTTTGATTCCAGTACAAATCTAAGAGAATTCACTCAAAAATTTGACATTGCGGTTGATGTCTACATCACACCCATTTCATATTCCACTGTATATTCAAAAGACAATCCATCAGTTTCGAAATTACAAAAGTTTCCCAACATATCTCAAAGTCAAAGAGACTTTGATCCTTCTCTGGAGAATAGTAAGCGAATCTAGCGTGGTCAACCATCTTTCCATAATCGTTTTAGACATTGGTGAGTGATTGGAATCTAGGAGACGATTCAGGCTTAGGAAATTTGGATAATTGGGTCTTCTTGGTATGGAGTTAATCCCAAAATTAAGCTAATAAAAGTCTTAAATCATGCCTATAATAGATAAACGGAAAATTAAGTTCCTGTGCATACTACGCAATTATGAAGAGCTTAATCAGCAAGGATTTATCATGCCCTAAAAGGATATATAATAGTAATATCTAGCCAAAGTTTCGTTAATTCCATACGCCATAGCAACACATGAAAAAGTAAGTGTTCGCTCGACATAATATTAACGGAGCAAAACTATACTGCATACAAAATTACAGCTAGATATGTGCACGGGACATTAAATTCTACAGTCCCGTTTTAGCAATTTTGCCCATACATCAAAAATTGTCACGACGGCATTTATTCGGTAGGGAAAAAATAAGGGATATAAATTCACGAGATAGAAGAATGTCCATATATATTATATCCGGGCGGCAACATAGCATATATGCAATGATTTATCATCTTTCGCGACACATGAAAGTGCAGAAAATCAATCTAAGTATTGACAAGCAATAAATACCAGAGTGGTGATCACTGTCCCAAGAACAATACAAGGAAATAAGGAACAAAATTGAGTGGTGAAGAACTAAAAGATGTTTATGGATGCATAAAGATGAGAGTTATAACGCACGCAAGAGAAGTTCTACGTGTGTTGGGGAAATGCATATTGAATAACTTCCATAAGTTTAGAGCTCATTTAAGTGCAAAACCCCCCCAATTTTGTCAGCCCCTATATAATATATCCAAATATTTACGGAGATTCTTTTGAGAATAGTATGGGAATATGGTGTGGCCAATATATATTTTTCGCAATCTTTCTAAATCATTCTTAGACATTAGTTCGTAATTGGACTTTAGGAGACGATTACGATTTAGTAAACTGGTCAATCGGGTCTTCTTTCGGTAAAAAGTCACGTGCATCATGCCTGTAATAGATCAACGGAAAACTGAGTTTCGGTGCTTACTTGATGGCTTTGCACCGATAACGAAGAACTTAAATCAAGGAAAGATTTCTCTCCGCCTTTGTGACTCGTGGGAAAATTACCAAAGAGAGTCCTGAACCCAATATATTATATCAATTTAGTTCCAAACTTTCAATTTAGCTAATTTAGTTCTAAATATTTTGATAACATGACTAAGTCCTTCTAGATTTGCTCGGAAATTGCTTACGTAGATGTCGATTGTCAAGACCTCTAGTGAGGCCCTCCCCAGCCGCTAAGGCCTCAACCAAACTAGGCGAGGGCTGCCTTGCCACAGCTGGTGAGGCCGCAAAGGCCCTCATCAGATTAGGTGAGGCCTTTGCGGCCCAAGCCTAACATGCGGGGCCACTAAGGCCTTGGGCGAGGCCATTGCAGCTTCGCCAACTACAGGCAAGGCGGCCTAAGCCCACATCTAGTCGGTCGGTCGGCAAGGCCCCGATGGCCTCCCCTAGGGCCATCACAACCACGAGTAAAGCCTCAGTGGCCGGCAAGAGTCGCCGGCGACCCTCGTTAGCACAATGAAAAAAAAAACAAAGAGGAAAAAGAAAAGAAAAAATACAAAATTACAAATATTTTCTACATCAACGCCGACCGTGCCATGTAGGATCACTAGCGTACAAGTCAGCAATTTCCGACCAAAATTGGCTAGGACTCAATTGGCTAATTGTCAAAAAATTTAGAACTAAATGAGACAAATAAAAAGATTTAGGACTAAATTGGCACAAAGATAATAGGTTTAGGACTATTTTGGTAATTTTCGTAGGACTCAGTTACTACTGAAAAATCCACTTGGTAGGGTAAGAGAAAGATTGGATTGTGATCGTGCTTTCTAAAATGATCGAGGCACTCCATTTCAAAATTTCACCAAAGTATTTTTAAATATATTCGATCGTGCCATCGAGATGATGGAAGATTACAAATTTTGATTTTGATATCAAGGTTAGTTCCATAAAATTATACCTTGACATATAGAGGGATCAAGTGAACATTAGGTTCTATGATAATAGCTTCGAAGTATATATATGTAGGCAATTCTAAAAGTGATTAATGTAAGATAGACCTAATTGAAAAAACACAAAGTGGTGACTTAGATGATAAGAGAGTTTGCTCCTCTACTTTCGAGTCTCAAGAGTAAAATTCCGAATGCACCATGCCAATATAAGAAAGTGTGACCTTAAAATCGTTAGGTAAAAAAAAAAAATCGTTAGGTTGTTGATTTGCCAAATAGCGCGAAACAATGGGATTAATGAAAGATAGACCTAATCAATTGGCAAACTCTACCAATTATATCTGGCCTTTACATTATATGAAGTTATTAAAATTTCTATTAAATGTCGAATGGGTTTGAGCAGGCTAGGTGAAAGAAACAAATGGCGGATCACGATAAATTTATCTATTGAAGTTGCCGTTTATTTCACTGAAAAATAACTTTTTAGAAAATATTTTTCTAAAGATGATCGTTTATATCGCTCATAAAGATGAATAAACAGAAAATATTTTCATTGTCTACGAAATATTTTGGACATAAATTGGCATTAATAATGAAAACTTTTTTCATTGACTAATCATTTCAAATGATACAAAAGAGTATTTTTAAGAAAAAAATTTTCAAATCATTTATTTTCGACGAAATAATGGAGCATAAAATTCAAAACATCCATTTGTCTCATTTTTTACTTTATGAAATTACCCTTACGGAAGTTGCATCCAACAGCGCACGGACGTTGCTTTGTTATTTTCGGCATAATGCGCGGGTTTGAGAAGCATTTCTCCCCGTGCACATGTTAATAATTGGAAAATATCAACATAAAATTATCTTAACAACAATAATCATCGGAGCTACCTTCAAATTGTGAAAATTAATTATGCTTCAAGAAATAAATATAAAGTTCTAAGCGATTCTACGTGTCAACAATTATAGATTTCAAAAGTTTCGTGTGTTTGACACTAGATGAAAATCGAAACACGGGCATCTCAATGTTCGAAGTAAAATGTACTTGCAAAGGAGTTTTACAAAATTCACTTGCTTGTTTCTAATCTTGGCATACCATTCCAAATATATGGAGATTTGGAGGGATCGCAAGAGATAGCACAAATTACAAATTTGTCTCTCTTCGACGTAATGCCCGTAATGTCGTCTATAAAATAAGTTGCCGATGAAACGGATAAGATAGTCATACCGTCATAATTCGATTCATTTCCGCTCTATTCTCTTCTTCAACCAAGCATGAAGTTCCCCAATCTCCTCTGTTGCGGAAGCCAAGCGATCGAACAATAAAATTGACAGAATAAGAAAATAAATTAGACATCAGATTTACGTGATTCGGTCGTAGTGACCTACATCCATGGAAAGAGCAGCACGAAATTCCACTATAGATCAAGCGATACAATAGAGATTACAATCACACTCGAATCACTCAAACACTCTAAGTGTTTTCCAAGCCCCAATTACACCCAATAATGCATTCAGTGTTTGGTCTCATAATTCCTTACGAAATAATTTCTCAATCTCACGAAAGAATTACTCACAAATCTTACCACAAAATTTATTTTGCTAAATCACTCACGCACGAAGAAAACATCAGGAAGTAGTTCCACGAAGACTCACGTCAAGCACTCAATTCAGCGCTTCAGTTCTTCTCTGGACAAGAGCGGCACAAAGACCTCACTCTGCAGTCTTCAACTTCTTTCCAAGGTGCCCACGATAGAAATATAATATATATATGTGTGTGTGTGTGTGTGCGCCCAAGAGTTGACCGAGTCATGGTCTAAGTCGAGAAAATATTCAGTGGTTTACACACGCCACGTCACTTGCCTACGTGGCGTGCGTAAATCCATGTGAACCACTAATAATAAGACACGTGGCAGTGACGTGGAATAAAAAAAATAAAGTTATATTTGGTTTCTCTCTTCTCTAATGCCCTAGGATAGAAGACCCTCTATCCTCTATGCCTATAGTGAGCAAGGAAATGAAACAATAAATGCGTGCATTAATTACTGTGTGTCTCTCCCCCTCTCCCTCTCTTTTCTCTTTCACAGTAGTTTAAATCCCATTACTTTTTCATTCTTCTCCTTCCCTTCCCATAATGCTTCTCCTCATCTCATCCTTCTTAGCTTTTCTTCTTCACTTTCGTCGTCAGTGGCTCCGGAAACCACCTGTGAAAAGCAAAAGGCCGGTCGCAACGGCTGGGTCCCAAGACCCCCTCCGCCTCCTCCTCCACCCTCCCGCCTCTCGCCTCCGTTCTCCGCCCTCCAGCCTCTGCCTCCCCCTTCCCGCCTTAGCCTTGTTGCCTCAGCCTCGCGGCCTCCGCCCTCTCACCTTCTGCCTCCGTCCTCCCGCCTCTGCCTCCCCCTTGCGGCCTCCGCCTCGTCGCCTCCCCCTTACGGCCTCCGCCTCAACCTCGTGGCCTTCGCCCTCCCGTGCCTGTCCTCCCGCCTCCGCCAGCCTCGCGGCCTCCGCCTCCGCCCTCCCACCTTCCGCCTTCATCCTCCCGCCTCTGTCTCCTTCTCCGTCCTCCCGCTCGTTGCCTCCCCCTCGCGGCCTCCAACTCATCGCCTAAGCCTCGCGGCCTCTGCCTCCGCCCTCCCGCCCCCGTCCTTCCGCCTCCGCCTTAGCCTCGTGGCCTCCACCGGAGAAAAGTCGCCTCCGCCCTCTTGCTTCCACCTCCACAATCAATCAAATTTTTTTTTGTTGGTGTTAAGGTTTGACTGATCTTTCTACATAATCCCTTTTTTTAGAAGTCTCTTAAGTTATATAACCTATTATTTGTGGAGATCAAAGTGACTAACTGAGAAAATGATTCCCAGGAAAGTTTGGAGGAAAAAATAAGACAACTACAAAGAGAACATTTTCTCTGATTCGTGGGTCTCAAATGAGGTAAACTTTCTACACCATGCTTCTTGTTGTTAATCAAATTTTTCCGGGAAAAATTCTATCATTGTGGTTAATTCTATAAGGAAAGCTTTTTTAAGCCACGATTAATGGAGCTGACAGATTTTGAAAATGATCCACAGGAACATGTAGTGGAAAAAGATTGTTGTAGGTTTTGTTATCTATTACATTTATTTGCTTGGATTACTTTTGTCGATTAAATCTAATCTAATTTTTGATTATATAATATTATTACTTTAGTATGGCATCTCGAGGATCTTCAAATTGGTCGGTTGATTTTCCGTCCAAGATATGTCCATGTCCTCAAGGGAAATTATGCACAGTAAAAAAAGTGCAAAAAAATCCTATTAATCGAGGAAGGTTATATTATGATTCGACTTGTAATGTAAGTGTATCAATTTACCATATTGTGCATGTAGTGACATTTGTAATACTTGATATTGCTTTAAACTAATTTTTTTTCAGACAAATAATTGTCAGGGGTTTGTGCAATAGGTTGAAGATTATATTGAGGAATGTAGGATTTGTTCGCCTAAAAACGTGGACGCAGTCAATTCTGGAGAGGCATCAAGCGAAAATGAAGAATTGGCAATCATAAAATGAGATTTGAAGTTAATTAGAAGAAAAATAGGCTTTATTATGTCACATGATAATATTATATGGAGTCATCGTATCTTTCCTTCTTGGAATTGTGATTTCTATGTTACTATATAGGTAATTATAGGAGTTAATCTTGATGGTTACGTAGAACTTGCTTTACTTTACTATGATCAGTTTAAGAAAAGTTAAGACGTTGGCTCTTATTTCTCATTTTCAACAACAAAGGGCGATCGTGGAAATTGGTCCGTCATATATCAGTTTACTTTTTTCTGGCTTAGAGAGTCTCCGAATTCGTCAACCATATGATTATGAGTGAACTCCCCAGTTGTTAACAAATGGGTTATTTTTTCACAGGACAATAATGTTGTCTTAGGGAGATGGGTATTCACAGACCTCAAACACTAGCAATAAGTGAAGCTTCAGTTAGTGATTTGCGGTTGTTTATATATACTTGCTCGAATTCTTCTACAATAACCAAGAATTGTTCCTTCATTATTGTTGACACCTAAATTTTTACCAAACATTTAGTGTAATTTGCATAGAAAATTAGGGATTAAATTTTTAACCCCTAAACAAAAAATACTAAAAATTGCATAGCATATAGTTTAGGTTCATTGCATTTTGCATCGGGTTGGCGATGGCGAGCGAGCTTAAAATTCATCGAACAAAATTCGATTCGCTCGGGAATGCAAGGGCCGAGAATTTCAAGACGAACAGGCTCAATTGTTTTAATTTGAGCTTAATTCAGCCCAAGTTAAGTCAGCCCATTTTATTTAATTAGAGCCCAAGCCCAAGTTTAAACTCATTAGGACATTAAGCCCATTTAATTTGACCTAGGTTAGCACTATATATATTTCATTAGGTCAGAATTTGGAGAGGGGGGACTCTGACACAATTTCAGAGATCAGAAAATTTTTAGAGTGAAACAAGAGCGAGAGAGAGAGGATGAGCGGCCATTTGCCGCGTCACACCACGAGCCTTTCCGCCGCCGCACGTCGCCGCATCGTGAGCATCACGAAAGCTGATGCTACAGCCCACGTAACCCCTGTGGCTGTAGATCAGATTTGGTTCTTCCTCGAGGAGTAGACGTCGTTGCTGTGACTGTTTCTTCGTGCTCCACCGAGGACGTGAAGATCCCCCATGCGATGACGTCAGAGTCTTCAGCTAGTCCACTTTGACTCCCTTCGATCAACCAAGACGGGAGCGACATCAACGTTGCTGCTGCTGCTGCTGCTTCCTTCCTCAACGTCAACAACGATCGTTGCTTTTGCTTTGATTGGCTGCCCAGTCCACGTCTTCAGCAGCAGTAGAAGAGCTTCAATCAACGCCCAACAGTCTTCCTTGGCCTGACTCAGTTGACTCACCCGTAAACGTTGACGAGGGCCTACTGTTTTCGTTGCTTTGAACAGAGAAGCCGCTGTTTCTGTTGCTGTTTTTCCTCGTCCACTTCCTCCCAGAGTCGCTCACTCCACAGAGCTTATTTGTGGAAACTCAAAACACGAAAGTTGTAGGTCTACGAGTCCTTGATCTGTGGCTTTTGGAATCGGGTCAATCCGACTTGTATTGAGGAAGTTACGCCTATTTTTCCGGAATCGTGCAGTCCTAAAATTTTCCACCCGAGCCGCCCGGACCAACGCGCCTAACGTCCACGTCATCCAGAGTAAATCCGCCGGAACAGCCGCGCCATTGCTGCTGTTCGTCCCCACGCCGGTGCCGTCCCGTCGCCGGCCGTGTCCCGCCGTCATCGCTCGTCGCAATCCGATCTGAAGTCGATCCCGATCCCGAACCGAATTCGAAATTTGGAGGTTATCCAAATTAGGTAAGATTATCCGGTAAATTTTCAGAATATTTCAATTTCCTAATTTGGAGTGTTTTGAATATTGCATGAATATCTTGTGCATAATTAGATGCATTAAGATGATGTGCTAGATATCCGCAATATTTTGAGAATATTCAAAATTAGGAAATTTTCCTAATTCGGCAACGTATCTGGACGTCTATCCGACTTTAACCCTAAAGTCCGATACGCGGCGATACGGGAAATTATCATCCTATCTATAATCACTTAGATACGATGATAAATTTCATCAGCTTTCCAAATTCGAATGATCAATTATTCGTTAATATCTATAACCCTTTAGATGTGACCGATAATTTGAATTTTGTGCCTAATCCGAGTTTGAAACGAATTTGGCGGATTGCGTGGTTGATTTAAGTTTGATTGTTATCCTTGTTTTGATTGTTTTCCTTTTCAAATAAAAAGAAAACCCAAAAAAAATTTCTGTTTTTGAGATTTAAATTAGAATTTTGCATGTCTGGGATTTTTTAATATATCCCGAAGGATAAGATGAATATCTAATTTAAATTAGGACTTAACGTGGCATGTTTCCTAATTTAAATTAGGTATTATTTGAATCCTAACGGATTATTCACGTTATTTTATTATTCCGAATTTTCATAAAAAACCCAAAAAAAATGGTGAATTGTTTCATGTTTTATTAGGATAGATTGCATTTTAATTTAAGTAATTTACTATTCCGAATTTTAATCAAAAATCCCAAAAAGAAATCATTCTAGGGTAGATTAAGTCATTATAGTTTGCATGTTAATTTAGGTATTTTTGAATTTCGAATTTTAAACAAAAAATACCAAAAATAGAAGTCATTAGTTTGCATAATAATTTAGGCATATTTTTATTTCGAATTTCATCAAAAAATACAAAAAAAAAAAATAAATCATTGCACGTCATTAGAATTAGGTCACGTCGTCGCGTGTCATATAGTTTGCATGCTAGGTTGCATTAATTCGCATGTCATTGTTGCACGTCATTGCATATAGTTTAAGTTTCATTTAAATAAAGTGAAAATTCAAAAAAAGAGAAATTGAGTGATTGCTTTGTTAACTAGAAGTCATATTAGGATTGTCTGTATGATTTTTCGCTAACAATGCAGATGCTTGCGTTGGTCCGAGGTAAGTTGTTCTCCTAAGCTTGCAATTTATTTAATGCTTTGATTATTGGGTGTTAAATTGGTGGTTTGCGCACCCGCATGAACACCTCATATGTTAGTAACTAAATTAAAATGGATCCGAACTGCCTGCCAAAATATTTTTGAAATGAAAAGGTACCGAAAGGGCGTTAGACTAGATCTAGAGTAATCAAGTCTCCGGGCTTAGAATCTCTGGTTCGTAGGAATAAAATATATCTCCCTATGTTTTATTTAGGTTTCTAATCGACCTACCATAAACTGATTAGTGGCGACTCCAAGCATGAAAACGATTGCATGTTAAGAACTTAAACCCTAAGTTGCGATTTGGTAGGGCTTGGAAGGGCCCGAGTTAAGTTCAATCTTAATAATTCATTAGCCCGAAAAATGAAAAATTTTTTTTTAGGGTCGCGACAGCTTGGCGACTCCGCTGAGGAGAATTAGTTAAAACTCTTAGTGGACTTAGGCCAATTTTTCATTTCAAAAATAATTTTTGTTTGGCAGCGAGGATCCCAGGTACGTCCCTAACATTTTAAGGTGTTAAATGTTCTTGCAGTATGGGAGGTATAAGGGGAGGCGTGATTGTTAACCCTTGTTTTGCAGGGAGGTGTTCGGATGTATGGTTTAATTTATGCACGAAGCGCTGTTTGATATAACCTGTTGTGCATGCCTTACATTTACACTACACCGCACACACTACCCGCTGCCGGACCTGGGCGGCATAGGTTTAGGATGGTACTGAGATAGTGGATACCCCGACCAAAATCATATGGTACGGGTCGCCCTTCTCGGTCCCGAAATTTTCTTTCAATGTGTCATTGAGTACCCACCACGGTTGTATCCCACTCAACCCGGGTCGGCTCTTTGACTAAGCCGGAGTCAGGGGAACCCCAGCCTAACTACCACCATGACTGGTTTAGCTCGGTAATCCTCGCGTCTCCATTTTGCAAGCCAGAGTCTAGGTAGAAATCGAACCTCACATTTCATGCGCATTTCCATGTGATTGCCATTTTCCTAACCGGTGAAGTAAGTTTTCTGAACCTTTATCTTGCAATTTACTTAATCTTCCGTACATTTGGTCGGTCCATGATAGGTCTAAGTCGATCGTAATTTTTGAAAGTAATGATCATTAAATTTTTTTTTCAAAGGGAAAGAAAAAGAAAAAAATAAAGCTTTGAAAAAAAATTACTTTCAATTCTTATCATTATTTTCCTAGCTCTGTCATAAGTCATTATTTCCTCAGAAGTTTGCCATCATTTTCACAAATACATGGAATAATGAAGAATGTCATGAAAAATGGGAATAAAAAGAGACGATTAGACTGAGTCATGGACCGATCGTTTTGAGGATGCATACTTACCATGCTCTATTTTTGCAAATTAGGTTATTACGGACCGTCAACGTTCCCCAATACGTACTCGCTCAAGAGCAAAAATGACTGACCAACATGAGCAGACTCATGTTGTTGTCCTTGAAACTGAGATGAAGCAAGTCTTGAATGTGCTCGAGAATCTCACCAAACAAGTTGCTTCCCTACAAACAAGCATTTCCACACTATCTGCACCCGCTCAACCGAGTGTAGAGATTGTACTGCCCAATGACTCTCCTCCTGTTGAGTCAAAAGGTAAAGAAAAAACAGTTGCCATTGGCACTTCCTCGACTGAGAATGGTGGAACTTTAACTGACAAAGCTGATTCGATCATTACAAATGGGGGCGATACATCTTCTAAGCCACCAAAGAGTGATGAGGCTGAGCGCATTGATAAGCTTGAAGAAAAATTCCGTCAAATGCAAGGCTTTGATGATCAACTCCCACGAGGTCTTGCTCACATTGTCAAGGTTCAAGTCCCTAAGAAGTTCAAGGCGCCTGAGTTTAATAAGTTCGATGGCCTTTCCTGTCCTAAGGTCCATTTACAATACTACACGTCGAGGATGTCGCCGTATGCTGATAATGTGCCACTCATGATTCACACTTTCCAAGATAGCTTAACCGGACCCCCTTACAATGGTTCGTTTTGAAGAAGATTCACTCGCTTAAGACATGGAAGGATTTGTCTGATGCCTTCATTCGTCAATACAAATTCAATATTGATGTGGCCCCATCATGTGAGGATTTGATTCGCACCGAGAAGAAAAAGACCGAAACCTTCAAGGCCTATGCCACTAGGTGGAGAGCTCTAGCCGTGCAAATTATTCCCGAGTTAACTGAGAAAGAGATGCTCGATACCTTTATGAAGACTTTACCATTCGAGTTTCGTAACCGAGTGTTAGGTTCTAATTTTAATTCTTTAGCTGAGCTGATACCAGCAGGAGAACGTATCGAGATCGCTCTGCGCGATGGTTGTGCCACTGAGCAGACTACCTTCGCTAAGAAATTCACCCTCAAGAAAGATAAGGAACCGGCACCTGAAGTGAATGTAGCTTACTCTCAACAAAGCCGTGACATTGCCCCATCAATGCAATTTGCTAGCAAACAACAAGGTGGACGCCAATTCACTAGTCGACAACAAGGTACTAAAAGGAACTTCACACCTTTGCCTGGGCCGTTATCCAAAGTTCTGCCTGCCCTCCAAAAGAAAATTTTGCTTTCAAGTGAGCCGAAACGCCCGAACCCCGAGCGGTTCTCTGGTTATGACTCCTCTAAGAAGTGTGAGTATCATATGGGGGAGGTCGGTCATTCTACTGATGATTGTTACGTACTGAAGCATAGAATTCAAGACCTCTTGGACACAAAGGCATTCTCTTTCCGCAGTGATCAACCAAGTGTCCAGCGGAACCCTCTACCGAATCATGTTGGAAGCACGGATGCTGTTATTGAGTAGAGAAATTTTTATACTCCTCTGCGATGGAGTCTTTCATGCTTTCTAGGATTTCAAGTGTTTTCTAGGATTTCCTGCTTTCTAGGATTTCAATTCATGTTTATGTTTTTAGGGCTTTGATTATTTGCATTTTCCTTCCAATAATGTAATTCATTCGACTCTATTTAATGAAATTACAAGTTTATTTGCATTTTAAGGGAATGTTAAAGTATACCAAACTAGCCCGGTGATGATATCCAACCATGAAAAGACAATATCATCCAAGGAGAAATTCTGAGGGCTGGGCTTTCTCATGCTCCCTAAAAAAAAAAAGACTTTTCGAAAATAAAAGCATTTTACTGCTTTTTAAAAAAAAAACTTTTCAAAATCATGCATGAAATAGACCCTGTTTGTTTGTCTAACTCGTTTACTTCATGTCTCAGAGTATAATTCTCTAGCTTGTTGTGATGAGGAAATGACACATCAAGTTTAAATGATGATGAACTGAGGGGCATGTTGAACTTTGATGATGATAATAAACTGACAAATCCGATATAGATAATGTCATGGTTCTAATTGGAATCTTCTGAGTCTCAATTCACATTTGCTTAGTATCCAATTCATGCACGTTTTCTTGTGCAGGGGCAAAAGCAAAGATGGAGTGTTCATGTGTCCATCCTTTCTAAATAAGGGCAATCAAAGGACTCTCATTCCTAAGGACATTCCTCTTGTTTGATATTGTTGAGCAATGACATGTTCTTGAAATGGATGTTATGCTTCTCATGCATTTAATGAAATTTTTGAATTATGAACCTTTGTATGCCTAAAGCCGATAGGTATTTAAAATACTGATATCTTTCGAAAGAGGGTTTTGCATGATAATTTACCTGTTTAACTCACCAAGTTCATTGAGAATGATCCAAATTGACAATTTTATGAATGATGTGGCATTATTTGAGTATGCTAAATGAGATGTGTCGGGATGATGAAAGGTAAGCCATATCCTATACACCGTCCCCTATTCATACACTTGTGAGATGAGTGAAATATTCCATGTCCACAAGGTAAAAGGTTATCTCGCGAAAGGTACGACTATCGAAATGACGAGAGGCAATTCACTTCTCTATCCTAAACAATACAGGTTATCTATTGTTTTGCCACTTTGAGCCTAAACACTTGGAGAAGTTTTTTCAAATTACCCCTGTCAAGAACCACCCCACATCGGGGCAAACTGGAGGTAAATCAGCATCATACGGTGAAAAGAGTAGAAATTTTCGTGCTCTCACTTGCATCAATCTTCGAGTGTTGCTTTTTCAGATGAATTCACACGAAAGTTCAAGTGCCTTAGGATGACGAAGAGCATTTCTTTCTCTATCCTATACACATTTTATCCTTTGATAAGCCCAATTGAGCCTGCAAATTCGTTTCTTAAACCCAGTTGGTGATCATCCCCCACACTGGGGCAAAGCAAAAGTCATCATTGTTCAAGTAGCATACCAGAAGCGTTGATTGAAGACGAGAAGCATTTCCAAATGGCGAATGGCGAGTCATTCAGTCAGATATAGCTGGCCAGTAGTTATATTCCCAAAAAAAAAAAGAAAAAAAAGGGCAAGAAAAAGCAATGTTCCTGGTAAAAGCAAGGCCGATGCCCAATGAAAAATGTCAGGATTTGACATATCAAAATCGTCCCCAGTAGAGCAGTAATCCTGCAAGTCTCAAAGGAATCAAGTGATGAACTTTCGAAGTCAATGGAACATCTACCGAGGAGATAATATCTGGTGAAGAAGAAGACCGGTGACAATGCCAAGATGATCACCAATTTATTCACCCCAATTACACCACATTTTGAGCCTAATGATCCATTCATTTCTCAACCCATGAGCCTAACCTACGTTACGTCCCTTACAAAGTCTCTTCAGATTAGGGCACTTGAACTGACGTAGGAATTCAGATGTTTATAAGCTTAGCTCGAAGAAGTGCGAGCAAGTCCGTTTTTATCTCATTTTGCAAGGTTCTTGACTTGTAAACCCGGAGACGATTGTGGAGTATTATCTTTCAATAGCCTCGACTCGAACAGTCTCCTTATTAAGCCATTGACCAAACTGACACTACGGTCCTGACAAAGACTTCTCAGATTGGTAAGGTTGTACCGCTTGCGAGAATACTCAGACCCTTATCGACATGATGATGGTGATATGGAGTGATTCTCATAAAATAGCCCTTTTAAATGAGAGTGAGTGAAAATCCTTTCTAACTGAAAGTCTCTCATTTAGCATTCTTAAGAAATCCACGTTACGAGTGAAAATTGTCTTAATGATAATTCTCCCCAGTGGAAATTTGGTGATGCAAATATGGTAAAACCATCATGCATAAATCTCAATCGAATTGATGAATTCTGAAATGTGTGTTCTAGAGTAACCGTGATTGCTAATCTCTTTGATGAATGCATATGTGTTTTTGCTCTAGTCATGTCCAACAGGTAATGTTTCATCGAAGACTAAGAGTTCCCGACGCTCGAGTTGCTATCTCGAATTCGTCTAAATATTTTCAATATTCAAAATACTTGATTGTAGTTTCAGGTATCATTTCCGAAAATCCGAAGGGAATTTTCGATCTTATTAATCATATCTGATTGCAATTTCAGATATCATTCTCGAAGATCCGAAGGGAATCATCGAGCCCATTCAAATATCTGATTGAAGTTTCAGGTATTATTTCCGGAAATCCGAAGGGAATTTTCGATCCTATTAATCATATCTGATTGCAGTTTCAAATATCTTTCTCGAATATCCGAAGGGAATTTTCGAGCATATTCATATTTGATTGCAGTTTCAGTTTCAAGTATTTTCTCAAAAATCCGAAGGGAATTTTTGAGACCATTTAAATACTTGATTGTAGTTTCAAGAATCTTTCTTGAAAATCCGAAGGAAATTATTCGATACCTTTTGTCGAAAATCCAAAGGGAATTTTCGAGGTTATTTCAAGTCTTATTTCGAAAATCCGAAGGGAATTTTCGAGCTTTCCAATAATATTGGGAATTTCATATACTTGGCGGGTTTTCAAAAGCTGTTCCATACCCCAAGTTTGCTTTTGCAAATCTTCAGGTAAGTAAGTACAGGTATGTTTTCTATCTTTACATTAGCATTATCATCCACATATCACATTAAAAAATGGGTGTGGGCTCATTGGGATCCCATTTACTCGACAAAAAGATTAATTTTTCTCATTGCATTTGCATAGTCAAAATTTAGGTATCATTTTGTCTTTGAATGCAACCTCTGCGAGCTCACCTTCAAAGAGGGGCAGCTGTTGACACCTAAATTTTTACCAAACATTTAGTGTAATTTGCATAGAAAATTAGGGATTAAATTTTTAACCCCTAAACAAAAAATACTAAAAATTGCATAGCATATAGTTTAGGTTCATTGCATTTTGCATCGGGTTGGCGATGGCGAGCGAGCTTAAAATTCATCGAACAAAATTCGGTTCGCTCGGGAATGCAAGGGCCGAGAATTTCAAGATGAACAGGCTCAATTGTTTTAATTTGAGCTTAATTCAGCCCAAGTTAATTCAGCCCATTTTATTTAATTAGAACCCAAGCCCAAGTTTAAGCTCATTAGGACATTAAGCCCATTTAATTTGACCTACGTTAGCACTATATATATTTCATTAGGTCAGAATTTGGAGAGGGGGGACTCTGACACAATTTCAGAGATCAGAAAATTTTTAGAGTGAAACAAGAGCGAGAGAGAGAGGATGAGCGGCCATTTGCCGCGTCACACCACGAGCCTTTCCGCCGCCGCACGTCGCCGCATCGTGAGCATCACGAAAGCTGATGCTACAGCCCACGTAACCCCTGTGGCTGTAGATCAGATTTGGTTCTTCCTCGAGGAGTAGACGTCGCTGTTGTGACTGTTTCTTCGTGCTCCACCGAGGACGTGAAGATCCCCCATGCGATGACGTCAGAGTCTTCAGCTAGTCCACTTTGACTCCCTTCGATCAACCAAGACGGGAGCGACATCAACGTTGCTGCTGCTGCTGCTTCCTTCCTCAACGTCAACAACGATCGCTGCTTTTGCTTTGATTGGCTGCCCAGTCCACGTCTTCAGCAGCAGTAGAAGAGCTTCAATCAACGCCCAACAGTCTTCCTTGGCCTGACTCAGTTGACTCACCCGTAAACGTTGACGAGGGCCTACTGTTTTCGTTGCTTTGAACAGAGAAGCCGCTGTTTCTGTTGCTGTTTTTCCTCGTCCATTTCCTCCCATAATCGCTCACTCCACAGAGCTTATTTGTGGAAACTCAAAACATGAAAGTTGTAGATCTACGAGTCCTTGATCTGTGACTTTTGGAATCGGGTCAATCCGACGTATATTGAGGAAGTTACGCCTATTTTTCCGGAATCGTGCAGTCCTGAAATTTTCCACCCAAGCCGCCCGGACCAACGCGCCTAACGTCCACGTCATCCAGATTAAACCCACCGGAACAGCCGCGCCATTGCTGCTGTTCGTCCCCACGCCGGTGCCGTCCCGTCGCCGGCCGTGTCCCGCCGTCGTCGCTCGTCGCAATCTGATCTGAAGTTGATCCCGATCCCGAACCGAATTCGAAATTTGGAGGTTATCCAAATTAGGTAAGATTATCCGGTAAATTTTCAGAATATTTCAATTTCCTAATTTGGAGTGTTTTGAATATTGCATGAATATCTTGTGCATAATTAGATGCATTAAGATGATGTGCTAGATATCCGCAATATTTTGAGAATATTCAAAATTAGGAAATTTTCCTAATTCGGCAACGTATATGGACGTCTATCCGACTTTAACCCTAAAGTCCGATACGCGGCGATACGGGAAATTATCATCCTATCTATAATCACTTAGATACGATGATAAATTTCATCAGCTTTCCAAATTCGAATGATCAATTATTCATTAATATCTATAACCCTTTAGATGTGACCGATAATTTGAATTTTGTGCCTAATCCGAGTTTGAAACGAATTTGGCGGATTGCGTGGTTGATTTAAGTTTGATTGTTATCCTTGTTTTGATTGTTTTCCTTTTCAAATAAAAAGAAAACCCAAAAAAAATTTCTGTTTTTGAGATTTAAATTAGAATTTTGCATGTCTGGGATTTTTTAATATATCCCGAAGGATAAGATGAATATCTAATTTAAATTAGGACTTAACGTGGCATGTTTCCTAATTTAAATTAGGTATTGTTTGAATCCTAACGGATTATTCACGTTATTTTATTATTCCGAATTTTCATAAAAAACCCAAAAAAAAATGGTGAATTGTTTCATGTTTTATTAGGATATATTACATTTTAATTTAAGTAATTTACTATTCCGAATTTTAATCAAAAATCCCAAAAAGAAATCATTCTAGGGTAGATTAAGTCATTATAGTTTGCATGTTAATTTAGGTATTTTTGAATTTCGAATTTTAAACAGAAAATACCAAAAATAGAAGTCATTAGTTTGCATAATAATTTAGGCATATTTTTATTTCGAATTTCATCGAAAAATACAAAAAATAAATAAATCATTGCACGTCATTAGAATTAGGTCACGTCGTCGCGTGTCATATAGTTTGCAGGCTAGGTTGCATTAATTCGCATGTCATTGTTGCACGCCATTGCATATAGTTTAAGTTTCATTTAAATAAAGTGAAAATTTAAAAAAAAGAGAAATTGAGTGATTGCTTTGTTAACTAGAAGTCATATTAGGATTGTCTGTATGATTTTTCACTAACAATGCAGATGCTTGCGTTGGTCCGAGGTAAGTTGTTCTCCTAAGCTTGCAATTTATTTAATGCTTTGATTATTGGGTGTTAAATTGGTGGTTTGCGCACCCGCATGAACACCTCATATGTTAGTAAGTAAGTTAAAATGGATCCGAACTGCCTGCCAAAATATTTTTGAAATGAAAAGGTACCGAAAGGGCGTTAGACTAGATCTAGCGTAATCAAGTCTCCGGGCTTAGAATCTCTGGTTCGTAGGAATAAAACATATCTCCCTATGTTTTATTTAGGTTTCTAATCGACCTACCATAAACTGATTAGTGGCGACTCCAAGCATGAAAACGATTGCATGTTAAGAACTTAAACCCTAAGTTGCGATTTGGTAGGGCTTGGGAGGGCCCGAATTAAGTTCAATCTTAATAATCCATTAGCCCGAGAAATTGAACAATTTTTTTAGGGTCGCGACAATTATGGAAAGACAATAATGTTTGGAAAGAGCATATTTCTTCTTTGTGCATTCATTTGGAGATTTCATTATCCAATAATTGGTCATGTAAATGGGTCTATCAAATTGAAGTGTGTGTGATATTCGATGTCTATAATAACATGAACATGTTTGTTTGATATTCCTCCCAGAGTTATTTCTCTCACGTTTCAGATTCATCGAGATGTTCCAATTTTCGAGCATCATGAATTAGGTTTATGATCACATAAGCGATTGAAGGCAATTCCTGATAAGCTGCCAATACATCTTGAGCTAAATGACAGAGTTTATTTACATGTCAAAATTTCATAGAGAATATACAATTTACAATGACTAACAACAGAAGATGGCATGTTATTAAAACAAAATTGACCATTCAACAGGCCCAACAATCAAGAAAAAAAGAAAATCCTCAGTAGAATCTCAGTGGAAGTTTCAGTTTCCTAGCTACCTATAACAGGTTTCTCCCTTCATCAATTTCGATAACGAGGAGATGCTCAGGGTCTAACCCCTTTGGTCCTTCAGAGTATAGTGTCGGAAGATAAGCCTCACATGCTCGGAGGTAACGGGAGACAAAATCTTTAACCTACAAAATGCAAAACTTTTACTCTCAAAATTCAAGAATCAGATGGCTGCTGCATGTACAACTAAAACCAAAGCATGTCAAAGACTGATAAACAGGAAAGCACCTCCTTATCAAACATCCCAGGATTTCCGACCTCTCTCATGGCAATTTCTGTCTGAAAAGATTTTGCCAAAACGGTTGATACACAGTTAAAATTATGACAGAGAAAATAAGTAACACGATGAATTTGCATATGGGATTCTACATTTCGATAGAACATAATGTGGTCATAAGGAAGGTGAGATGCCAGCCTGCAAGAGCCATTGGTAGACAGAACTGGTGTCCTCAATCTTGATGACTATCCATGCCTTGGCCAATTTGTCCCACGCATCTTAACAAGCTTCAAGATTCTTGTTTACAATTTCTAGCTGTATAACAGACTCAGAAGGTATTAGTCCAGTTATCATACAACACAATCTCTATATTTGCCAATATTTATACTTCCAAGTCATTGCGACTTTAACATCTCTATAGCCCATGCCCCTTCTATCGGTTAGAATAGACAAACACAATCGATTTTTCAACTAGTGCAAGTTCATTCTCTCACTATCTTGCTACCTTTTTGTCTAGAATATCTTACCGTTAATGGCCCTTCCACTTCTGGCCAAGTCCATGGATCACCTCTGTCACCCTTTCCATTATAAGCAGACTGCAAGGGAGGAGAACTCAACATTGGTGGCATAAAAATAATACCTGACGTGTAATGTTCGAGCTACATAATGAACTCTAAGGAAGAAACAAGTTTTGACAGGAATCAAGACCGCCAATCTTAAACCTGAAACCATATGCATCGATTCAGAGTATCTACAATGATCATTCATCAAGTCATCTGCAATGATCATTCATCAACTATAAATCTCCCAGTCCATCCACACTAGACCATGATGGATTCAGAAACAAGAATTAGAGATGCTAGGCACCCTAGAATTATAGACTTGGCAATCGCATTCGCTTGGCTTGGCTAGCCAGTGGATTCGTGAGCTTATGAGCATTCATTTCATCTCACATATGGAAAAAAAACATCACAAACTTTGGGCTGAATTTGCCAAAAGGATCATTTCACTCGACATCTAAATTGTTTGACTAGAATCGCATACAAGATGACTTCACCTCAAGAATCAGGGATAGAGAATAACAGCTAAAGCTATTCTACAAAAAATTTGTAAGAATGAACAAAAGATATAACTATTAACTCAGGTGAATCCTCCAATCAAACCGAACTTAAATAAGAACTTCTTTTGATCACAATCCAGCATCTTGCCCATGCTACAGCCAATGTTCCTTTGGCTCAAAAATTTGTAACGTTGTTCTAGTCTATTTTCAAACTATGGGGAAAGAAGTTAGGATAATCAGCAGCTTCATCGAGTTGTCTCCCCATTATATCAATCAAAAACCTAATCTGAGTTTTTAAAGAGTTGTTAATGCTTTTAACCAGAACTGGAGGATAATCAGTCACCAAATTTGCTATCTACCCATCGTAGTGAATGATCGCCGAGCGTCAATCCTGCAAAAAAGGAAGAGTATCATAATAACTTCATGCCTTTCATTGATGAAATCACAAATTAAACAAGCATCATACCGTGTGTGAGGTGCTTCCTGCGCATGAAGATGGTTTTCTCTTTCGCTTTTCACTAGCGCCCTTCAACCGAGTGTTTGGTACACCTTTTGGTCTTCTCCGAAGGGGATCAAGTATTTGAATTTCATAGTTTTCTACATCTTCAGCTTCATCACTTCCACCAAGAAATTAATATGATCATTACCTGTCGAAGATTGCATTTTGTTTGTGATATGGGAGCAAAGACGCGGCAAGGTTGTAGTTGCGAGCTCCTCCGAAACATCATCGTTTGCACTAATATTCATAACACTGAAAGCCAATTGCATCAATCTCTTCAAGCATAATGTTTTTTACTTTACCACAGCATGAGAGTTTTGTCCAACATCACAATAAGTTCCTTGTTTTGCAGCTTTTGTCCACCTCTTCAGAATGTATTGTGAAGGAATGCTTGTAACATTTACATGTCTTAACATGCATAAAGTATGCCTACACAACCATCATCGTATTTCAAATAACTTGCAACTACATGTAATGGTTAAGCCACTTGAACTAAAACAAATAACATGCGTCCTTTTACTACTTTCAGTTGCCACGATATAAGTGTGCACTGGCCCATCAATTTCCAATCTACAAACACCCACAAAAAGCATGCAAGAAATCATCTTGGAATTTCTGATAAATGACATGAGTGTACAAATTTGCAGCATATTTCAAAATTCCACTATTTTCAACCATAATCCGCAGCTCTCCTCGAGCACACACAAAATCATCAACAACTTCAGAGTTGTGCATTTTTTCTGCTTGCTTCTCATAATGATTGACAAATTCAGACAAAGTCATAGTCTTGCATGCCATATCTTGAAAGACGTTATTTGTGCTCTTACTTCTTTGTGCGGATCTAATTCCTGCAGAAAAAATATCTCGGCCAAATGCACGACACCATTTATGACATAGCTGATGCATGTTATTTAACCACTTGTGATCCCCCAAGCCCCATTCTTGATACATAGCTTTCCAAACATTCTCCATTTCAAATTCAGATTCACAACGATACAAAAGCTTATGCCAATAGTTATCACGAAAACTTGGATTTCTAAGAAGATGCCCAATATGATGCGTAGGATTTTTCACAATGTGCCGTACACATAAACGATTATTAGTATTCAGAAGAACAGTCTTAATGGCATTCGCCATGGCATGATCTTGATCGGAGAAAATAGTCTTGGGTGCTTTATTACCCATTGCCTCTAAAAAGGATTGAAATGCCCAAACAAAAGAAGCAATAGTTTCATCCAATAAAAATGCACAACCAAAGAGAACATTCTTCCAATGATGATTCAAGCCAACGAAAGGTGCACATATCATACTGTACTTATTTGTACAGTAAGTTGCATCAAATACCACCACATCTCCAAAACTTTCATAGTCTAGCTTGGATACACCATCAGACAAAAAAAAATTGGTCAATCTTTGTTCCTCATCCAGTTGAAATGTATATGAAAAATTGCTTCATTTGATTGTGAGTAATTAAAATGGTTAATGAGACTTTGACAATCACCCGCACTAATCAAATCCCTTCTC
Organism: Syzygium aqueum; assembly: GCA_031216185.1. NCBI lineage: Eukaryota > Viridiplantae > Streptophyta > Magnoliopsida > Myrtales > Myrtaceae > Syzygium > Syzygium aqueum. Next base: position 12,942,891 of record CM062235.1, on the reverse strand, counting down.
TTCGATTGTAAGAAATTTTGATAGTCACGTAAAGTGAAGCCAATATTCTCTTGTCCTCCCGCTTCACTACTTAGGTAGGAGTACGCTTTCGTAGCCCTTATACCAGCTCCAGCCATAGAAGTCAAAATGCTTTTATTAGTATCTGTCATGTGCCAGTATGATCTTATTAAATGTTTCTAATTATCGTCAATGAAAGGATGATTATGATCATCCTTAAACTTGTCGACCATCCAAACTCCATTTTCAATTTTGAATCTTATACAAGCTTGATATCCAGCTCTCTTTACTGTCCTATAAACATCTCTTTGTTCATGAGGTAGGATTGGTGGAAAGTGTCCTTCACAATTACAAAGAAATGTGCATGTTCGCAATATTCCCTTTCTATTGTTTGCCTTTTGTCCTCTTCTCACTCCAAACCCCTTGGAAATTGCATATGCATTGTATGTCTTATATGCTTCGTCCTCGTTAGCAAATATCATGTCAATTCTAAATTCAAATTCTTTATCGACATTATGCACAATGATATTATCCCCTGCAACCTCTACAAATTTTTAAAAGAAAAATTCTGATCATTTAAAGAAAGCAGATAAAATGAAAACAAACTTTAATGCTAAGAATTTAACCAAAAAAAAAACTTTAATGCTAAGAACCTTACCAAAAAAAAAAACTTTAATGCTAAGAAGAAGAGTTATGCCCATTTGTCTCGAGAACAAATCGAGCTAGCAGCAAAGTACTCGGAATAATCTGTCCAAAATTTGTAAAAATGTAAGTTAGTGACCATAAAAGATTGTGAAGTGTGCATATTTCAATCATAATTTGAAATGAGTGTAATGAAACATGTCTTAATTCCAGTCTAGCGAGTGTAATTCTAGGTCTTTGCATTCACAAAAGTTGGCATTTCTGAAGCACGATCACATACTCGAAAGCAAAAGCCTATTGCAATGTCTGTGGTGAACTTGCCAAATCTACACATTTAAAAAATAAAAATAAAAAAACACGATGACTCATAGATATCAAGGATGCTACTGGTGGCAAACCCTCCAATAAGAAAGATGTAGCAGAAAATTCCCTCATAGACATTTAAAAAAAAACACACACACACAAATCACATCACATATCTAAAGATAAATCATTTTCAATTTTATCTTTTATTTTAGTACAAATTTGAAATGCAAACTTGAATTCGATTATAGTTCATGTGGAATGTTGAGCCTGTCAGGTGTTTAAATTGGGCTTGATAATGTTAATGAAACTCATTCATGTTTGAATGTGGTCTTGACCAAAAAGATTTCAGGTCGTGACTAAATTGAGTTTAATTGTTAGTGAGGTTGACTGACTCAAGTTACCTAAGGCCCATGTTCAACTTCATCCGGTATATCTGAAGTGGCAGTGATTTGTTATCAAAACTCGAAACTTCACAATCTCTTTGAGGAAAAATCTCCAAGTTTGCCTTCATCCTTATTCTTGAGAGATAGATGAAAGACACTAAATCCTTTCCCAGCAAAATTTGACTAACAACAAGAAGCATGGTGTTTTAGACCAAAAAAAAACAAGAAGCATGGTGTAGAAAGTTGCTTACCTCATTTGAGACCCATGAATCAGAGAAAATATTCTCTTTCTAGTTATCTTATTTTTTCCTCCAAACTTTTCTTGGAATCATTTTCTCAGTTAGTCACTTTGATCTCCACAAATAATGGGTTATATAACTTAAGAGACTTCTAAAAAAAAGGGATTATGCAGAAAGATCAGTCAAATCTTAACACCAACAAAAAAAATTTTTGATTGATTGCGGAGGTGGAAGCGAGAGGGTGGAGGCGACTTTTCTCCGGCGAAGGCCACGAGGCTAAGGCGGAAGGACGGGAGCGGGAGGGCGAAGACGGAGGCTGCGAGGCTTAGGCGACAAGGCAAAGGCCGCAAAGGGGAGGCAACGAGTGGGAGGGCGGAGAAGGAGGCGGAGGCCACGAGGCTAAGGCGGAGGCGGAAGGACGGGGGTGGGAGGGTGGAGGCGGAGGCCGCGAGGCTTAGGCGACAAAGTAGAGGCCGCGAGGGGGAGGCAACGAGCGGGAGGGCGGAGAAGGAGGCGGAGGCAGGAGGACAAAGGCGGAAGGTGGGAGGGCGAAGGCGGAGGCGGCGAGGCTGGCAGAGGCGGAGGCAGAGGCAAGAGGACGGTCGCGGGAGGGCAGAGGCCACGAGGTTGAGGCTGACACCGCAAGGGGGAGGCAACGAGGCGGAGGCCACGAGGGGGAGGCGGAGGCGGGAGGACGAAGGTGGGAGGACAAAGGCAGAAGGTGAGAGGGCGGAGGCCGCTAGGTTGAGGCGACGAGGCGGAGGCGGGAGGGGGTAGGCGGAGGCCGAAGGGCAGAGAACGGAGGCAAGAGTCGAGAGGGCGGAGGAGGAGGTAGAGGGGGTCTCGAGACCTAGCCACTGTGACCGGCCTTCCGCTTTTCACCAGTGGTTTCCGGAGCCACTGACGACAAAAGTGAAGAAGAAAAGCTAAGAAGGATGAGATGGGGAGAAGCGTCATGGGAAGGGAAGGAGAAGAATAAAAAATTAATGGAATTCAAACTAACGGGAAAGAGAAAAGAGAGGGAGAGGGGGAGAGAGACACAACAATTAATGCACGCATTTATCGTTTCATTTCCTTGCTCACACCTCCTCTATAGGCACAGAGGAGAGAGAGTCTTTTATCCTAGGACGTCAAAGAAGAGAGAAACCAAATATAGCTTTATTTTTTTATTCCACGTCACAGTCATGTGTCTTATTATTAGTAGTCCACGTGGGTTTACACATGTCACGTGTCACGTAGACACGTGACGTGGCATGTGTAAACCATTGAATATTTCCTCAAGTCAGATTCAAAGTTCAATATTTCCAGTTTGAGAACAGAGACTCCGACGTGCATGAAAAAAGTGAATTTCAGGGTCTTTTATTTCTTCACGCTGACACTAAATAGGAAATATATATTCGGACGTATGTAAAATACCCAATTCAAAATATGTAGACTTTCGCTTCGGGCTCAAACTCGAGATATATTTTCAACATTCTCCATTTCCTTCCTTTACCTATATGAGCATCCGGACAACAACAGAATCAAATCATTTCCTTTCCTTTCTCCTCTAGCCAGCTCATTATCCGGAAACTTTTCATTCCCTTTCACTGCAGATTTAGATGTCTGGAGAGATGGCTTATGATGTTTGATTGCAGATGCAGCCGAGCTGCACATTCAGAAAGATGGATGGGGATTTGAGGAATGAGAAGAAGACCTTAGGAACCCTTCAGAGCTGTGTCTTTCATCGAAGTTAGAGGTGTTTTTTGCCCCTTTCACTGTGCTTCAGGATGCAGATTTAGATATCTGGAAAGCTGGCTTATGATGTTTTCACCTCGCTAATCATAAGAAGTCGTATGATGATCATGACAGGGTTCAGGTTCTTTATATGCCGGGGTTACGTAATTTGCTTGAGGTTTTCCATATCACGGCTAACTTCAATAAATAAGAAGATTTTCACGTATCAATTATTCAACACGTAGCCTCCAAGAGCTTGGCTGCGTTGATAAGGGTTTAGGATTTGGGATTACAGGTCCCAAGTTCGAATCATCTCTGCCGAGTAGCCTTATAATACTCTTGACTTATATGGAGGTTAGTTTGTGGGGCCAGATTAGCTCTCCTCCTGTTCGTGCCTGGCTGGTTGGACCCTTATAGTGCCGCCGATGCGGGAGTCCGGATTATCAAAAAAAAAAAAGTCTATTCAACACGTACGAGCGTGGATGAAGATGTGCTTGACCCCGACACTAGCTTATTGTTCTGATAAGGTAGCTATAATCCTTGAAAAACGCACATAGTTTACATAACAACATGGGAAAATAATTTTAGTGCAAAAAGATTGACGTTTGTACTATTTTTAAGAAACACAAGTTCGAAAACTTGCAATGTAATGGTGATTCGGTTTCTATTTTAGAATCTGAAAGAGTACTCCATCATCCAAGAAAACTGTGGAGGATAGAATGCTCTTAGAAAGACACTCGGACTCAGCAGCCGGCGAGCGGAAAAACTCGCTAAGAACCAACTCGTATTCCATGAGAACTGTCAACAGATGAGTTCACAAGCGCCTCGAGTCGATTCCGACCGCAGGCTGATATAGTCGGAGGAGGGACAAGAGGAGAATTTTCCATCAGCAACTAGGAATCTTCCTTCGGCCCTCGAAGAATCGCTTGTCGGTCCTCTTAGATTCATTGGCTCCCGGAGCTCCGGCTTCAGTTTCCTTTCCGAATCCGAGTTCCGACCTGTCTTGCCTCGCCATCAAGGTTCCTGATGAATGCAAATGCCATCACTCGTGAGCTCAACATGACCTGATTAAAGAAGTTTAGAACACGACGTCCATAAACGGTTAAAAAGGATTTGATGGAGATTATTGGGAAACCAATGGTTTAAAGATTTCTTTCAGCTTATTATGGCTTGTTGTCCCCACCAACATTTGCTAGATCAATGAATTCTCCTCCCACTTAACCATTCTATGTGACACAGCTAATGATGATATAGATAAATTTTGTTAATTTATATATATTTTTCGAATTTTTTTTTTCGTCCTTCTTCCTCCGCCGATCACCGGCGGCAATGGCCAACAATCGCCCAAAGGCAACAACCAATGAGGATCGCCCTCACCGTTTGTTCCCTTTGGCCTGCCACCGGCCATCACCAAGGCCCAACGACCAACGGAGGAAGAAGGAGAAAAAAGAAGGAAAGAAAATAGAAAGAAAAAAGAAAAAGAAAATATACAAAATTAATAAAATTTGTCTACGTCAGCATCGGTCGTGCTGTGTAGGAATGATAGTGTCCGTGTTAGCAATTTTTAAGCAAAATTGACCGATTAAACTATATTAGCAAATTTTCAAAAGGTTTAGAATTAAATTGGCAAAATTGAAAGATTTATAACTGAATTGGCACAAAACAATAGCTTTAGGATTTTTTTGATAATTTTCCTCTACTTTTGAAATAGCCTCATATCATGATCCTAAATACTACATATTTGATTCCACCCATAAATCGATTTTCTTCCCTATGAGTTCGAGTCTCCAATTCGCTCTCCCTCTCAAGTGCACCTAGTTTCTTAACGAAGCTCGAGACAATTTATAAACAATCTTTTCAACCCTTTCACCCATTCAATTGAACAAACTTTTCAAACTTTTTTTAATTATTAATTAATGAAAACAGGGACTCGGGCTGGGCCCGGCAGGGCCAAGTATGGGCCGCACGCTGGTCTCGCGAATCTGGGATCATGGGCAGTTCGGGCCTGCAGGGCCCTCCTCGCCGTCGCCCTCGCCATCGCCGGAAAGAGCTACGTCGTGCTCGTTCTAGAACCTTCTCCAATGTCAATGCAATCCTTCTAACGCGCGTGTCGTTGCATGAAGTAGACCTTTTTATGCGGGCCTTACTTTCCTCAATGGCTCAAATGTTTTACTCATGAATACGTTTAACTGATTAAAGAGGGATTTTATTAATTATTATATGTAAATATACATATCTCGTGTCATTGTACTTTCATAAGAAAGCACGCTTGAATTTTCGACAAAAAAATTCAGTTGTTGACAAGTATGCTCAAGTGAAATTAGCCAATACACCAATAAGGGGTGCTACCTTAATGGTTGTGGGCTCGGCCGTTTGATAATTCGATCTTATGTTCGTGTACTAGTCGAGCTCATCCGGGCCCCCAACGCGCGCTCCATCCAGTAAGTTCAGGTCGGGGGCATTCCTATTGAACCACTAGTCATATCCTTAGCTACACGAGATGGGTGTCGAGTCGTTCTTGATCGAGACGATGGAGGCTCCCATGTGGTGCGCTCTGGTCAAATATTTCGACCCGTAGCCGACCATGTAGCTCATGTTATTCGGGTTCGCCCCGAGGATACAGTCCACCTTGAATTGGATCACCAGCAAAAGAAAATCATAGTTAAAGTGATGCATGTTAAGATATGAACCAGCTAATCCGTTAAAAATGACACGAATGGTGTCGGCAAACTTCAAGGAAAGATCGACGTCATCTTTATTAGCTCTTTTTTCAGGCCAATACACACGACATATCATGGCCAAACGTGGGTAAATTCAAGAACACCCCATCCGGTATAAGAAATTAAACCGCTGATTCTAGCATTCAAGAACTCTTACAATGAAGCACTTCCAGCTATAAGCAGCGAAAGCAAGGAGAAAAATGGGGGCCATAGCCAGCGCTTCGGATCACGAAAGAGATCTTTCGAAAGGTGCTTTCGAAAAAAAGATGGAACTGAGCTCTCATCACCCCTCCTTCCTTCGTGGTCAATGTTAATCAAAACAGGGAATTTGGAAGAAGAAGAAGAAGATGATGATGATGATGATGATGATGATGATATTACCTGCACTCAATACAAGTTCATGCGCAATTGGGCCTAGGAACGCCATGGCCGCATTTTGGGCCTGGTTCGGGTCAGGTCCATGGGCCTTAATGGGCCCAATACTTTCAACGGTTTTACAAGTCCAACTTCAACGTTTTTACCCGTCTCGTCACCCCTCTCTCTCTCTCTCTGTCTCTCTCTCCTCTCTGCGATCTGCTCCTCTGCGCGACGGCGACGGCGACGGCGGCGCTCAACCGGGAGGCAGTCGGCGAGGCCCGCTCGACGGCGGCGCCACCCAACCGCGACCAGGTTCCCTCTCTGTTTCATCAAGTCAGAATTTTGAGCCTTTCTTGCAGCTTTGCCGTGAAAGCTCAGATCGGGGAGTCCCGATTGTGCACTGGATCATTGCTAGCCTAATTCCACGTTCCGATCCCCTAAGTTTCTTCGCCTCGCGTGTTGTTGCGGCTGAAGCTTATTGTCTACGTCATCGAGTGACCTGGGTAGTCCCAGTTGATCAGCGTCGGCCAGAAGGCGAAGTTAGTACAGGAACTTGGCTGTGCTGTTAGGCAAGCAAATGGGCGCATTGTGCTGGAGGGATTAGCCCTGAAGGAGAAAAAATTGCATGTATGCCTGTATTGTGAAAAGGGTATTTTGCGGTACTAGAGTAACAACGCGTGAGTGCTAATGTGGGAAGATGTTCCTTTTACAATGCGCCCGGAAGCGAGCTTGAATGAAATGTCTGGACCTTAGCAAGAAAGCCATGGGAGTTGACTTGTTGACAGAGTCAAGAAAGAAGTACATTTAGCTGTTGGTTCTCATCATAGTGTTTGGGCAGATAGGTGGTGCACTGAGGGTTAGCAAGATGGAAGACAGGGAAGGTCGAAGCGGTCGGAACTTAGATTCGACTCATTTCCTAGTTCTCGTGTTGTTGCAAATCTGTCATGGGAAAAGATGTTCCCCTGAATTTTGCACATTTTCCTCTGTTTTTTCTTTTTCTGAATTTGCTGCCTTCTATTCTTGATTCTATATTTTTCAAACATGAAAAACTATATCGTGCTGATGTCATCAGTACTGAACTGGGTACCCCCATCAAAAGTTTTTGAACTTGGGTACAATTTAAAAACACCGGTTGCGGCTCACCTTAGAGTACAATGACATTCAACATGTGTTATAGTGGGAAAAATGTAGAAATGCCTTTTCCAGTTCACCTTTCCGTCATTTTGCATTATATCGTGTCGAGGGATTTATAATTAGAACTTTAAATTGAGGACAGTCTCTGTATTTTGTGTGTTTCTGTTTCTTCTTTCTTAAAGTTTTCCCAAGTTCACCTGATCTTATGTCAGAGTTTACATGTCCATTTTATTGTCTTTTTTTGCTCTTGCTTATCCAGAGTATTGGCACTCTTCAATGCAAGAAGAATGAAACTGTGAAAGAAGCCATGGAAGAACCTCATTCAGTTAGCAGTCCAAGAAGAATTCTCAGTCTATCAAAGAAGAAACGAGCAACCGTTTCCTTTTCAGATCCAGATGATAAAGCTTCTGGCTTTGGATTGTCCGGAGAACATGGTCCCAAACCTTCGGAGGTCTATGGATTTGTAGGATCTATCACGACTGTTGTGGCTACAGGTCCATCACTCGTACTTCATAAATATAACGTGGCACTTTGCTTTCATTTTCATGTTAATCTATGAGTATGCCTATGTGATGAATTCTTTTGGAACATGAATGAGTAGTTTTACTATCATGTTGCTTTTTGTGCTCATTGGTACATCCTCCACTAGTCTTTAGATTTTTGGAGTTAGGGATGCCGTCAATCATCATCTGGTTGATAAAGTACATTTTCCATACAAATTCTTTTGGCTATTAAAAGAACAGTTTGTAAGAATTCCTCAATTTGCAGATAGAGGTCTCACAAATTTAATGTATGGACACTTTTCCTTGATAATTTTGGTGATTCTTTTGGGTTGATACTTGATTAACATAACATCTAGTTGCCTATGACAGACCTCGTGGTACTATTATATTGCATGGCTGCATGTGACAAAATGAAGGCGAATTTACAAGGTGGTTGTCGCTTATCTGTTTGATAGGTTGACAAAGGTACTTATAGATACCTATGACATGTTTGTCAAGACAATAGGAGGATCTAGATCTGGGACTGGAATATGGGATTAACTGTGTAAATCCTGAGAATTCCTTACCAAATAAAAGAAGAGAAAATTCCAATTCCAACTGCTAAAATTAGTGCTGTAATTCATTAGAGAGGTCTTCCCTATTTAATTTGGGACAAGATGCCTGTCTGAATGGATTATAAGTATCCTCACTTGTTATGAGAGATTTCACTGGTTTGGAGAGCTCTTTAACTTCTCTCAATTTATGCTTCATGTAGTTATTTTCTTCACATGGGCATACGTTCCTGAGCATTGGCTACATGCTGTTGGGATCTATTACTATCCCAGCAGGTCAGTAAGCCAATCCTTGTGCCTACTTTATATTTGTTGAGCTTCAAGTGTATTGTCCCTTAAATGTGAGATGAGGTTCTCCACATGAGTTATTCCACAAGACAGGTGTGTTCGCGGAAATTTCGATGCATCTTCTGTACAGTTGCAGTGATGGTTGACCTATTTCAACCAGTAATTTTGTTTGAATGTCCTATCAGAACAGTTTCGGATAATTTGGAAACTTTGCTTGTGTTAGCGTTCTATAACAGCTTCATGTGGATGTTTAAATTGGCCCCTTGCAGATATTGGGCTCTGGCTGTGCCAACTTATATCGTCGTGACAGTTGCGTTGGCTTTGGCATTTTATATTGGTCTCAACTTCCTCTCAACCCCTCCTCCAACATCCTTAAATACACTTTTTGGTAAGCCTTACATTGTCTTTATGGCTGTTTGCAGTACCACCTGATGTTTTTGAACCGAAGTCGCTTCCTCTAGAGAACACTATCAGCCTATCACTGACTCAATTAAAATTAGTTGAGACTGGAATATGTAACGCTGTATCTCTGGTGGCTTTCCCATGTCGTGGTGGTATAACATCATAGGGTTTTCCTTCCACGGTTCCAACAAGTCTGCACTTTGCAAAGCTGAAATGTTTTCTCTTACCTTGGACACGGGGTTTAAGAAGTATATGGAATGTTGCTATCGATCCACTCATAGAGCAAACATGAGAAAGATCAATCAGTATACGTACGCTAACACTTCTGCTCCTGTTTTTTGCAGATGAGTTTACTAGAGATCCATCAACATTCGGTCCTTTGGGAGAGGGAGAGGGAGACGAATTGCCCATAGAACCCATATCTGATATTCCAATCGACGAAATTAATAGGCTAATGTTTGATCTTGTAAATGACGATTAGCACAACTCTGCCTCGGATGTATTGCTCTTTGTTCATTTTGCTTGCAAAAACAGAGCAGTCTGATCAAGAGGATGGAAGATTATTGTGAACCAATGGTAGTCTTATTTGGAAAGATCATGTATTTAACTCAGTATTGCTCGCTATTGCACCAACATTTACTAGATCGATGAATTTCCCTCCCACTTATCAATGATAATATATGATTTGCTAGGTATAACAACGTGCGTCGAAGTGCTGTTGCTCTAAAAATTCTGAATCCGCCCCTTCTTTTACTTATGCCACCGACTGTTTCGCTTTTGATGTTGAACAGGGTAACCCTCGACCCGAGATCCATAAGGAAGGCAAGAAAACCGCTGCGAAAATCAATTGATGATTGGTGAACTATCTACGGCGGACAAACATGCCGAGAAAAGTGAGTTCATATACAAAGAGGCAACAATTGCCAATTATAATTATATAACGAACTCAAGCAACTAGGTAGCATAACGCAGCGTTTGGAAATCACGTCATTTATTTCCATGGAAGAATTGACATTAGGTAAGTTCTAGTTGAACATATAGAACTAGAAGTTAGCCGACAGAATGAACACAATCGGAAGGACTATATATATCCATTCTCCAATTCACTCCGTATGCTTTTCAAATAGCCTCGTGTCAATGTTCTCTGGTTCACTCTCCCCCTCAGTTGCAGCTTGTTTGTTATTGATGGCGGTCCGACTGTTTATAAACAATCTTTTCAGGCCGACGGAACGTTGGCACATAACTAAGCATACATATAGCCTACAAATAACTATGCTGAGTGCTGTTTAATAGAGAAAGTCAAACCGAATGACTAATTGACCTACGCACGAAGTGGTAGGGAGGAACAGAAGTGTCAAATGGAGTGCCCAAAATGAAGTCAATCTGTGGGAGTAAATAGTACCGACAGCACATAAGAGCCAGAAATGCTCGGTTGTATGTCAAGGCGTTGGAACAAATTAAGAGGGAATGAACAAATTAAGAGGGAATGTTTCCAACATACTTCTTTTCATTCTGGACATATAATTTGTTGAAGCAGCACCGGCATATTTTCTCATATTAATTTCATGTGGTCTGTCTTTTCACTCACTTCTCTACAATTAAGTTCGTACATAGTTACAATTACAACGCGCCAATCAAATATGATTATTATCATGGAATGGCGAGACTTGGATGGGGGTTAATCAGCCAAACAGTGAGACATTTGGGCTGATACCATTTATACATAAGTACGGCGATCCTTAGAGTCGACCTGCCCTGAGATCTGTGCACCCCAGCACCGAAATAATGTACAACACACTTCCAGCATGTCGGTCATCAGCTTCCATTGTATGTGTTTAAATGTGGGAAGGATACGAATCAATTGTCCTTGAAAACCAAACATGGGTAGTCTGGGCTCCACATGTTTTTCTGCACAAACTCTGCAATTTCCTCCTGCGGATAGTAGATGTTTCATTGCATGAGTACATAAAAATGCGAATATAAGAAATTCAAGAGTAGGCATTCAAACTCAAATCATCTAAAGTCTACATATCACTCTTCTTCCATGCTACAGATAAATCCATACATACAAGACATTAAATACTTGGTAACACACTCAAACTGTCAGTGCAAGACAAGGAACACATGCCAAAGCTGCAAATACCGTAGATGAATCTTTTGACAACAGAGAATCAGCAGAATGAATTACGTAGATCCATTTTCATAATAAAGTAAGTAAAGAGATCATGCCTGACTAAGTTTTTTAAGCTCTCGTGCATCCATGTCACGGTATCCTTCTGCTAGATCCTCTTCTATAGCTTCCTTTAGCACGGCTGTGGCAACCTCCTTTGTGATGTCTCTAATGCTGCATACAGGAGTCAAATAAGCAGAGACAGAAAAGTATTAATGAAGCATTCTTTTGGATGCCCAACATGGAGTACTAGTTAAGCATCAAGAAGGTTTATCCAGATAAGAAATCATGACAACCTAGATATTGATGGATATATCACCCCTCTATGGACCTCCTCTTCAGTCATGTAAGCTGCCAAGCTGCAATTACATTGGAAACACCATAAAAATGCAAAAGAAAAATAAAATATCAGCTTTTCCAACATCCAATTCATATTATTAAATATTTTTTAGTTAATAAATATTAAAGCAAATTTCTTGTTTCCAAAAAAATGCACTCAGAACGCAGAAGGTGGGGCTTCGTCGTATCTTTCCCAAGACCATCTTGACCAGATATAATGTAGCTTCTCTTAGGTTTTAAGCAAGCATCCATTGATATCTACACTAATAAGTCAATGGAAAGATGCCCTGATACATATTTTGGCCTTGAAAAAGAATGATCTTCGTGGGCGAGGCAATACCCGTGAAGCTGGACCTATTATAGGGAAAGTATAGGATATACCATTCTGCAGCAGCCTGTAGCATGCCATCAGAGACAATCCTAGATCCAGAGAGAAGTGTGCCAAGCCCAATGCTGCATATACAGCAAATGGATAGAGTAAGAAAATAGTGTGCTAACATAACAAATAGTAAGCCAAAAGGAAAAAAAACTGACAAACAAATAATATGCACCATCAGATAACTTTTCAAATCCATGGAGTCGGATGGAATTCCTTGTAGAGATTGTGACTGAAAAACTTACCCCGGAAAAAGATACATGTTATTTCCCTGGTTACAGTGCCCGATATGACCATTGCCTGGGGAAAAAGAAGTAATCTGAATTATCAATTGAACAGGATTCTACTGCAAACTGTAAATCCAGGTAAAATCTGCATCTTACACTCTAAAATCTGAAATGGAGGAGCATAAGGAGAACCCAGACAGCAAATTAAACTCATGGAGTTGGCCTCATGGTCCAGGAATGAACTTGTATATATGATTAGGCACATAACACAAGTTCGATCCTCACACCACAAAGCGTAGACAATCTCATGTTTAGGCCACTCACCCAACAGTCAAGTCAACGTCTTACCTGACCCATTAAACTAATGCAGGTATACCAAGAACCCAAGTTAATCCACCTTGGTTAGAGTTCCACGCCATAAAGAAGAAGAAGAAGAAGAAAGAAGAAAGAAGATTTAGAAGAAGAAGAAGAAGAAGAAGAAGCAGCCACAAGCAAGCAAGCAAATTGTAACATCATAGGAAAGCAAAACATAAAACAATTCAAGACTTCCCGTACATCAATTGGGCCATGTGGATCACAGATGCTTGTCTATTTAGTTTCTTTTCCCAAAAAAAAAATTCTTCCCTTTCTTTTACTATTCCCAACAATACTTCCTTGAGTAAGAAAGTTCTAATGTGCTCAACTTTGTATATATATAAGGAGTTGTAGCCAAATTCAAAAGCGTGAAGTGTGTGGCAGAACCCCATAACGATTCATGTTGAATTCCTTGAAAACCATCAGCAGAAATTATGAATACCACAAGCTCATAATCAGTATGTATTATTCTACATGAAAGAATACCAGAGAAGCATGGATAAAAAGTGTCTTTCTTCCCAACAGAGCAAACTCCCCTCACCCTCCCCCCAAAATAAAAAGAAATCCTCCTTCCAAGAAAAAAACAAGGAACTATCTCATATTAACTTAAAGAATAAAAGGAAACAAGCTTCTATCCATATATGAACATGGTGCGAATTAGAGGCAGGTCTGTGGAAAATTTGATAGAGAGAAAGCATGAAATAGAGTGCTAGAAGTAAATATAAGCGATTAATCAGTATCATTTAGTACCTACCGAGATCTACATCTTTGAAAGGACTTCCACTTGCAAATATAACATTCTCCCCAATGATAGAGAATGCTTCTTCAGGAGTACACTCGGCTAAGAGAAGAGAGAGGAATTAAGTCTTGAAAAGCAATGGTGTGACAACTTTTCCATGCAAGAGAATATGAAAACACAGAAAGCTCCATACCATTTTTTGTAGGGTTTGACATAGCAAAAACAGCTGGTCTAGTGGATGTTGACCGTTTCATAGCCTCTAATACCTGATGAAAGGTGACTGTATCATGACATGGATCTCATTCAAAATATGTAGCAATGAAATATCTTAACTCCTGTCAATAGAATTCTTCGAAAACTAGGTAGTTGCCTAACAGCAGCTTGATGACATTAAAATTGGGAAACATTCCAAAAAGGGGCCCGAAGTAAAGTCATTTTCTCAAATAAGGGCCTGACGTAGACATCGTCTCAAATAAGGGCCTGAAGTGGCCATATCGTCTCAAATAAGGACCTTTGGCCGGCCAGTGACTATTCCGTCGCTGGAGAAGGGGTACTTTAGTAAAAAAAAATTATAAGTACATTTTTTTTATTTTTTTTACTTTCTTTTCCTTTTTCTTTTTTTTTTCTTTTTCCTTCTTCCCTCCCCAACCGTCATTGCGCCTGGCCGGCGACCTCCGCCGGCCTCAGGCAAGGGCGGCCCTCGCCTAGGATGGCAAGGGCAAGGGCAACCCCTTGCCGAATCTGGCGAGGGTCGCCCTAGCCCACCCAACCCAGGCAAGGCAACCCTCGCCCTCCCTGGCGGCAGGCGACCCAGGCAAGGGCGAGGGTTGCCCTCGCCAGCGTCGGACGAGGGTCGCCTCACTTGGGCTGGGCGGGCGAGGGCGGCCCTCGCGCAATCCAGCGAGGGCAACCCTCGCACGACGCCAGCGAGGGCAAGTCGCCCGCCTAGGCGAGGGCGGCCTCCACCTGAGGCCAGCGGAGGGAAGAGTAGAAAAAAAAAGGGAAAGGAAAAAAACAGAAAAAGGGAAAAAGAAAGAAAATAAATAAATAAAATAAAAGACGAAAATACCCTTTGGCCGATGAGGCAAAGTCCTTATTTGAGACTGATATGGCCACTTCAGGCCCTTATTTGAGATAAGATTCACTTCAAGCCATTATTTGAGAAAATGAGGACACTTCGAGCTCTTATTTGAGAAAATGACTACACTTCAGACTCCTTTTTGGAATTTTCCCTTAAAATTGTTGAGTGAAGAACACTCTGCTATTCACAAAATGATTTTCCTCATATTTATGCACCACATACAATGGTGGAACATAATAGTGGTAGGTCCCTCCACCGTAGAGGCCCATGGGTTAAAGCCATGCAGATTTTTTGTACCAAGGGAACTGGTTAAGCAGAATTTATCATGAACAGCAGGTTAATGCAGCCATTGACGGTATAAACTTTTACATGACCTTTTTAGCTCATAGTATCATCATTTTTTTTTAATTAATAAAGTTCTAGCCAACCGATTTTAGACAGTACATTTCATCTGCTGGAAGAGAAAAACCTATCATGTTTGCAATGGCAGGCATAGAATTTCAGGTCCAGGGATTGTGTTCAAAATTCACATAATAAGAAAAACAGATATACTTACTAAACTTCAAGGGAACACCTAGTGACTATATGGGCCCACCAAAATTGCACCCCACAACCATGCAGTCAGCCAGTGCATGTTTGTGAAAACTAACAGCTTCTTCATTGTTTAAAATTTTTTTATTCTAGGATGTTCTAGTTGAACTCCCCTAGGTTAATTCAAGACATACCAAACACATAATCCTGAAAAACTAATCTATAAGGCAAAAAGTTATGTACCTCTTTCGAAAAAAGGCCCCCAACTGCAGATAATCCAAGTAGCACATCAGGCTTGACTTCTCGCACCTGGCAAGCACAAGGTACCCAGGATCTTGAGAAGAACAGTCACTATAACGCAAATCAATTGTCAAAAGATAGATATTTTCATGAAGGGAAAATCCATATGTATGAGAATTGCAATCTTTATGATGGACAATCTCCTGTAATGTTAAAGGACGACGTTGACATAGAACTTTGGCAGAAAGTAGGAAATTTCCAACAGGAAAGCAGAATTGGCCCTGAAAGATACAATAAGGGTGATCTTGCTTGATATCCTCCATTGCTCAACCTCAATCATCTTCCAGGCATGTCAAAGCTAGGAAGAAGTACCAGGACAAGGATAATTTCAATGAAAGATAAAGGACAAAGAGAAACTTTTGAATGGAGAATAATCTGAACATCATTGTGAGGATGTAAAGAGCAGATAAAACTTCAACACGGTGTATCATGCTTATCGTAAAATTATACAAAGTAAATGATACAAACCACTTCTACAAGGGATGCGCCTTCCCTCAAACCTTGACGATGAACTTCTTTAACCTTTCTTCCAAATGGCCTAGCCTCTGGATCAATATTCTCACGCTCCTCCGTGATTAGACCCTACATGCACATAGAAGAGAAAAGTAATAAACATATCTTATCCTGAAATATGGAATGACAAAGTCAAATTGGAGAAAAAGATGCATTCACCAATAATGCTATAACAACTACCACAGAAGAAGTCATTCTGCAACAAGTAATTGATGGATATAAAAAGAATACAAAACCAGAAGTAAAGAGACCAAAAGTTGAGAAAGTAAATATACAACAGAAAAATTCTTAGATCAGCATAGATATGTTCAGTCAGATTAAATAGGTCAACATCCCTGTGAGTTTACACTCCACAACTTTATCATGTATACCAACAAAGAAGCCATGAACAAAAGAAGGGGGAACTTAGCAGGGCCAATTTTTAGGCATGGTAAAAAGCCTAGATGCTTTCTAAGTAAACTGAAAATTCTGATCCGAATTGTTAATACTAAATGATGTGAGTGCATGCTTTACTTTCAACGTTCACATAGTTGGTTAGAAAATAGTGAGAAAGCTCCTTAAATTTCTCACATTTACAAGTACAATCAGTAATAACATCTACTTCACAATTCAGCCTACAATGTCAACTAAATCTTCAAACAATATCTTAAGAGGTTTCATAGTCATTAGGGTACATAAACTCCCTTCTGCATGATCAAATGCTCCTAAGATGAATGGACAACAATGGATTAAACTAAGCACATATATATATGGCATTGATGCCCTAATACACTCCATTTCTTAGAGGCTATTCTTTTGATCTTGCAACTGGATCTTGGTAAGAAAAAATGTAATGTATAAACCTATTTATTCCCTTTCACGGTTTCTTGCAATTTAATCTTCAATAAACCAAAAGATTTTTCTATAGAGAGTGTAAACTACTACAAATTTATTTCAACCCTCGTAATAGAATGACTATCACAGAAGTAATCTATCATCTGCTAAATCGCACACGGACTCTGCCAAACGAGACCTGTCAAACTATCATTTTTTTTGTTGCTGTAGAACTCCATGCCCCATTTTTTCATCTGTCAATTTCTATATCAAGAAATGCAACTGTAGCCTTGTCCAGAACTATCAAATTCCAATTATTACAAAGATAAATGCAACCACTAACCTTGGCATCAACCACCCAGAATTGACTACTTGCACTGTCAAAAGCAGTTTCATTATTTCCCAACATCCTTGCCATGGTTTTTCTAGCAGCATTAAGAACACCTATTCCAGCGCTGCACCAGTATTAAGATTTGATAACTTGTGTTAAACATGCAGCAAAAGAGTCTTTTTAAGAATCCAAATGTGTATATCTTCAAGAAGAATCAGTATTCACATTGAGCAATGGTCCAACCACAATGGCCATGAATACAAAAGACAACCGCCTAAAAAAAGTTAGCAGCTCAAAGATTGCAAAAGATTTTATGCCCCCAGAAAGGGTGGTAAATTATTTAGCTAATGAAAAGGAATCATGTCGAGAATGTAACTAAAATGTTCAACGTAGTACCAATGTGCAAAAGGAAGATAGCCCCAGAATCCTACAAATGACTTAATAAGTTTGTGCCTTCTCCTCGATTTGCAAGTTTAACACTCTCCTTAAGCTTTTCTTTAATGGGATAAGTGCATTTGATGTCCAAAAACTTACATGTGAAGTGCAATGAAATGCTAAAACTTTCAAATGATTTATTACTAATTTGAAAGAGGGTGAGGGGTTCCACAACAGCAGTGGCCATCCAGACACTGGCATAGGTCCATTGGAAGAGCATGGCTCGTGGCTCGGCAGCAGCTATCATTGCTCAACCCCTCTACCTCTCCCTCTGTTTTCCCCCTTCCTTCTCGCAGCTTTTCAATTATGAACTTCTAAAACATTGAAATGCCAGTGACACTAATTCCAAGAGAGCATAGATTTTCATCTCGCTCTCTCCTTGCAGTAATCACGATTATCTGAAAAACATCATCTTTTTTCTGTCAATTCTATTATTAGTCAGTCCTGGGAATGGGTTACCGAAGGATTTCTGGCTGCATACTCAACTTTCAAGATATTCGAGAAGTAAAAGATATTAGCAAAATAGATTCAAAAAATTAGTGAGCCCCTCCAATACAAGAGAATATGTGGGCTGATTAAAGTGAAATCTGGTCCCTTTTCTTAGCTTTTCACCTGAAAGAGTAAGCAATAAGACACCAATTCCACTGACTTGATAACAAAAGAGCATTGAGTACTAAAACAAGAAACATGTCCTCCAAAACTAGACCTTAGGATAGAGAAAATAATAAAAAATTTCATATCAGGTTTTTTGGTCATCTAAAAACTAATGGACTTAATGGAGATACTTGATTGCACAATTTATGCAAGTTTTAGGACTCAATTGAAAGATTTGAAAGTTTTAGGACTTCATTGCACTTGGGGAACAAGTTTTACGACTTATGACGCATCAATTCCTTCTTTAAATTCGATTGTATATCGTTCCAGGGGTGCTGAGTGCTTTGAGAGCCATTCATAGGAAGTCCAAATACTAATGAATGTTATTTGTAAGCTTGTAAACCGGCTGCTGGCTTAAGTAATTATAGCCACTTCACCATTAAGACACTAGAAAACTCACTTCTGCACAAAGCTACAGAAGTGACTAACCCCTACCGGATTTTCTAACTGCAAAGGTGAAGATAAGTTATTTTCATCAAAAAATGATGGAAAAGCAAACTTCAGAATCTTCTCAGTTTGCAGTATAGAGATATAAACTGCCACTGAAATACACAGGACAATGTCAACACAAGCCCTCATAGCACTTATTGAGCAACATTTCATGAACCATGAAATTGTATTCTGGATTTTTTTTTTTTTTTGGTAAAGGTAAGATGATTATAACTTTTCAACGCAAATATACAAGTGGGAGCCGAACACAAAAACCTTCGAACCAGGATGGACACAAAGTGTCCGACCAGGTTTAACGGTGTTACGGCAAAAGCTAACGAAGACAAGAGCCCTGAAAAGCAAGGCTAAACAGAGACCAACTAACGGGCCAAAGAACTACAAAAGACTCTAGCTAGCATCAAGTGAAGATGGAGTCGGAAATGCCCCAATTTGCTTGTATTCTTCTATTATGAGGAATATCTTGGACCGGCTTGAGGGAGAGACCTTTGTCTCTAACGACCTTGGTGAGGTGGGACTGGAGGGAGGGCATGGAGAGGGTACCATTTCTGAACAAAATGTGGTTACGTTGTATCCATATGAGATGGCAAAGTGCCCCAAAAGCAAACCGAGCAATGCGATGCTGGAAGGTATTTCCACTTCTATACCGGGAGGCCCACCGGAGGTTGTATTGCCACGATCCATTCCGCCAAGGGAGGCAGCATTTAGTAGCCCAAAAACGCGCAAGGGAGCTCGTAACATAGCAACCGAAAAATAAATGATCGATATTTACGTTGTATTCTGGATATTTTATTTTCTTGTTATTCAAGAAATTACTGCACTTGAAAAGTTATATACATTCTTACCTTACCAAAAAAAAGAAATTACTGCACTTTACTCATTAGCAATCCCTTGAAAAGAAATATTATATTTTTTAATACTCAACAGAACCCAAATATATACTGTTGCATCCAAGGTCAGATAGTCGTTATAAGTGAAAGCTATTTACAAAATTCAGAAAAGGGGTCAGACTGACCTTCCAGCACCAGCAACAACAATTTTCATTTTTGGAAAGTCAATCATTGGCCTTCCTTGAGCTCTAACTGCTCCTAAAAGACCAGCAAGTGCAACTCCTGCTGTTCCCTGCCATTACAATTTTCTCGAGACTATAAGCAAGGATGGAAGAGGGTCCCAACAGCAAGCAGAAAAGATTCCCAGGCACAGGAATCAATGCATATCTTCTCTAACTTGGTATAGAAGCAGGTTGCAAATGTGAATCGCGATAATTTGGAATAGGTACAAAGAAAATGTCAAATGGAAATTAATTGAGTCTACATTTTACTGTAGTTGAACTGAACCTATTGGCCTGTCAACCAAAGTTTCCATAGGACAAAGTACTGGTGCTTTTTTTAAGTTTTTGTTAAGCACTACCTTAAGACCCACAGATTTCACTTGACCTGCAACTCCACTTCAACAATATCTTGCAACCCGTTAATGCTTTACAGTGAAATTTTCTCTGAAAAAGAAAGCTCATCAAATTTAACTCCAGGGATGAATTTACTGGAGTCTCATAGACTATGCAATCAATCGCAACCTTTTGTATAGTGTTAGAATTGGTATCTCGATTCCCCGAAACAAATCATTATAAAGATTAGCATCTCTTCCCACAGAACCAAATCATTCTTATCTTACATCAGCCTTTCTTTTGTTAAACTCGTGGGCCTAAAGCATGTGACCAATATGATAAAGTTACACTCTTTGACCTGCTTGATATCAGTGCATGAACTTCTCAAGCTTTCTTGAGTCTCTTCCTCTTTAAACTCATGTTTCATAAAAATTGGAGAACCAGTATCTCTTTCCTAACAATAAGATTGTCCCAAACAGACCAGAAAATACATTGTGCAACAAAACTTGATAGAGTGGGAGCACCGGCAAAGTAGGAAAACTTTTTAATTGGTAAGAACTGTAAATTTTATGAGAAGGGAATGATCACGAAAAATGAATAGAAACTATTCCCCAACTCAAAATTCATGCCGTTTTTAAATAGATATCGAACTTGTGCTCTTAAATCCTTGGAAGCTCCTCACCAATTGGTGGCACAAAGGATAAATAATCAAAATTCGATCAGGCACATGGAAAGTGAAAAGAGGACCAGAGTAAATGCTCAACCACACAAGCTTTTGCAAACTAACTTCACCCTAATGACCATGCACAAGCTTGACTCAGCCTCCAGATTGCCCAGTGCCACTTTAATTTGAAGGTTGTGATATATTGAGCACATATATTATTAAGCAGAATTGGACTGCTATCCAATATTTAATATCCATTTGATATATGGAGCAAGGTGATGTCAGCACCGTGACTACACAGATAAGGAGTGGTGAAATACCTGGACATCATCATTAAACATTCTGTAGGAGTTTCGATAGCGCTGCAATAACTTGAAAGCCCACTTGCTTTGAAAATCTTCAAACTACATAGAAAGTTATTTCTTCAGAAAGAAAGTATAATGAATTTGTTTCTTTCACTAGCTTCTATATATTTGGATAAGTACACATAGTACCTGTACAACCACATTGGGCCAGCGAGTAAACACCGCTTCCATAAACTCATCAATTACCGCGACATACTCATCACCATCAAGACGATGCTGTTGGAGTCCCAAGTCTGTTTAAATAAAACAAAAGCAATCATGTTGGTTCTTCACATGGAAACTGAACCAAAAGTACATGTACTTAAATACAGAAGCAGAAATCCAAAAGGGGTTAACAAATATTAATCGACACAAAAACAATTGAAGACAATACTAAATAAATAGAATGATGTGGCAGAATACCATGTGACCATGCATATGGACAGACTTGGAAACCTCATACAAAATGTATACAAGTTTTTTCTTGGCCAATCATTAAATGTATCAATCTGCTCAAATTGTTTTCAGCAAGCTTCAGAATTTGCAACAAAAAAAAATGAGAAATCAAAATCTAGTAAGCTTCAAAAAGAAAAGAACATGTAGTTTCAGAAAAAATGCAGCTTCAGCCAGAGCTTCAGCAACAACCATTACAATACATGGAACCTCCTAAATAGGTCAATATTGAGCATCATGCATAATTTCCTGAAAACTATCCACATATCTTTCTTCTTAGGAAAAACCATGATCGTAGCCCACAACAATGCATTGTATGATTTGATGCTTTTGGAGGAATTAAGTGTCCAAGTACAGTTAACAATTTAAAATCCAAGACTGAAATGGAAGGGTCTTCAACTTTATTTTATTTTTTTTGCTAATTAGGGAAATTGGATGCCTTCAGGTGTCAAGTCGTGACATGCATTCTATATGCGCCATTATAGCAAAAGACTGAGATGGTCTCTTTTGCTCCCAATTTTTTGTATAAGGGAGACTTCCCCTCTTAAGTCGTTTTGTGTAGGGGCATACAGAACTTTGTTCATCCTTGAAAGTTAAAAAAACCCAAGGCAGCTCAATAGGAGATAATTCGCTGCAAGAACTTATTGTCATTGTCTCATAACTACTTGCTTCGTCCTGATATATACTGTCACACTTCAGAAACTAATAGCAGCATATCTTTCCCAAAGATTAAATGAACCAATGTCAGCTTTTCTCTCAAACAACTAGAAAAACGAGTCTGGATCATAGTTACCCAAGGAAATAGGTGCTGCAGACAAATTATGCTCACTCATTGTCTCAACAACAGCATCAAAGAATACACATGGGAGCTTTTTTCTTCATTTCAACAGTAAGAAGTCAGTTTGCTTAATCTACATTGAATGCTTATCATAAAAAGGAACCTCACACCACTTATTTAATGCTTTATCTACATGAACTATGAAAGAGACACAACGCGCACAATCTTCTCCCACACTGACAAAGCATGACATAAAACATGAAAGCATAATCGAACTTCAGGAATGATAAAATTAGGATAAGTCTAATGGAAGAGCCGCATGCCTCGTTTGGAAACAAATAAAATTTTTATTGAGCGCTTGCAACATCTTGCAGAGTGAACAATAATATTTTAATTTATCAATGATATTCTATAAAGATCCAGTGAAGTGAGAACAGAACTTACAAATTGGATCTTCAAGTAGCTTCTCATTATTAGTTCCAACATCAATCATTACAGGAAGTACCTGCAGTCAGAAAAGAATGTCAAAAGGGTATATTTCAAGCATGAAATCTCACCAAGTTCATCATGTAAAGCAGTCACTTAAAATGTTAACTGAGAATGACAAGGTGATGAATACTAAATCTTGAAAACTACATTAAAACAAAAATATGGCGATCCACGACTCATCAGCAACTAAGCAAGTACTAGCATATTAACTATTAACAGTACTACTTTACCAACAAGAACTATCAGTAGTGCAACAAGAGGGATAAGAGGATTGAGAAGAATTTATGCCAACAGGATATTCAAGCTCTCCATATGAATGCCATGACTTTTGCTGGAGTCATCAATTTTTGATTCTTTGAAAGAAAGAATATATAAATTAACTCATACATCTCACATTCTAAGAGAAAACATTTGCAGCACACTAACAAGAGGGTCACTAATCTTTTCTCAAGAAAAATCAAAGTAAGACAGATTCTTGAAGGATGAATATTGGATCTCCAAGACCCAATATCCTGCTCTGCATAAAGGACCTTTTTAGCACTTGTAGTAGTGATATTACCCTATTTAACCTGAAAAAAACCAAGAGTCTCAAAAAACCTAACAATAATATTTTGCAGGACGACCCAATATTCTGCTCCGCAAAGGACCTTTTTACCACTTGTAGTGGTGATATTACCCTATTTAACCTCATAAAAACCAAGAGTCTCAAAAGCCTAACTAGAATATTTTTAAGAATGAAAAGTGTTTCTAAATTCCAGATTTTTCTCATTGCTTAGGTGAGTAATGCTAATTTAGATTCAGACATAATATTTGTTACATTGGGCATGGAAGCAGTATGCACATACCCTTTGAGGGTTTATTCCAGCAGCAGCAACATACAGATCTAGCTTCCCTATTGCAATTCCAATTCCCTGAACTCCAAGATCGCCAAGACCCAATATTCTGCTCCCATCTGTGACAACAATCATGTCAACCTGCATAAAGGACATTTTTAGCACTCGTAGTGGTGATGTGACCCTATTTAACCTGATAAAAGCCAAGCGTCTCAAAAAACTAACATGAAAGAAAAGTAAATACTGATCTATGCTACCTAATTACAGCATGAAGGAACGTAAAAATGTTTTATGTACATCTGAGATTCATTTCTAACTTCATTCTTCGATTCTTGATCACAAGAAAGCCCGACAAAGGTTAAAACCTTTTCAAAAGAAAACGTCCTAAAAGTGATATAGGATTTGATCAGGTGGAGGTCCGGCTCTAATACCACTGCAACTACTCACCCCAAATCCATCTGGACTAACTCTTACAAATAAGAGAACGAAATACGATGTGGGAGTGGGACCTGGGGTGTCATAACAAGAGTTCTATCTTCTCATGATTATTTTCAGTCTCAAGGTCTCTTCGTTACAGCTTACGAAGAGAGAGAGAGAGAAAGCTTGTGTAAAAGTACATTCAGGAAATGTATAGAAGATTATATCATAACTTTAATAAACCTACTTGTGCAGATTACTCCATGATAGAGCAATTTTCTTATGGCAACAGCAAGAGAACCATAAAATGAATAGGGCAAAGAAAAAGTGACAATCTTCAAAGAGATGGAGCTGAGACATGGCCTATGAACAACTGAATGCTAGGCAACATTGACTTATAAAATTGAATAAAAGGAATTATTCAATAAAATAATTAGAAAATGCCACAGACCTGCTCAGCTGGCCAGTTGTACACCATCGACATCATTTCACCCCTATCTTCAGCACTGAAGTACATTCCCCTTGGCCGTCTAAACAAGCCACCATAATTTTGGCAAACAAGACCAACAGTGGGCGTATACACGATAGGTGCATATTCCTTAATATTTGCTATTAAAACCTGTTTGAAGAGTATGTTGCCAGATCATCAGTCTGAGTGCAGTCTCACAAGAGTGTCTTCACCCATGTCAAATTCTATTTGAAAAATGTTAAATGACAAAATAGTGAAGCAAAATAGCTTGAAGGGAGTACTTCATTAGAGAATGATATAATTTAAAGTACTAGACCAAGTCAGACTAGGACCATTAAATTGGATGCTCTAATCCAAAGCAGTGAGATGCACTGAAACCTTATTTGCGGTGGAGTACCTTGATGAGTTGTCAATTCATTTATTGTTCTTAACCCTGGAATTCATTTAAGACCCAGTGAAAGTAGTGAATGGACACCATACATACTCAATCACACTAAATTGCCAAATTTGCAATAATCTGTACAATGGAGCTTGTCCCTACTATCAGTTCCAGCCTCTTCAAGCAAAAAGGAAAGAACAGTGTAAATTAACTAATTAAGGGAAAATTCCAGTAAAAATTTTCAGTGGCTTTATCACAATTAAAACCAGGTTACCCATGCTCCCATAAATTAGATCAGTTGTTTTCTCTACAATAAGCTGCAGTAAATCTACATTCTATTTATTGGTAGGCCATTGCAAACCAGTCTCATTTTCAACAATGCAGGACAATCATTGAACTGCAGTGATTTGATGAATGCCAAAGAGCCAGGTCATCAGAGATGCTACCTTTTGTTTTTTTTTGAGATGCTACTTTTTTTTTTTTTGGGATGCCACCTTTTGACCTCCCACGTGATGAAATGTGTTATTGTCTTTTTTTTGACCTCCCACCTTTTGATGAAATGTGTTATTGTCTAAGTGCTATAATACTGAACAATTTCCTCCACTTGATTTCAGTAAATCAATAACTTCCAATGTGTTTGAGATAGAAAATTCATTTTGAACTGTTTATCACTCTCGAGGTCAAAAGAATGAATGGAGGGGGCAAAAGGAAAGTAGCTGAATACATGTAAGAACTAAGAAGTGATAGAAGATGCACAGTCGAAAGTGTCGATCACACTCTTAGATAAATGGAAAGAGTCGCAAGCTTTTAAATAAACAAGATAGAGAGCTCAAACTGAGAAACTCGCATTCTCCATCTAAATACATACAGTCAAAAAAACAGAATGTCATATCATTACCTAAACACATTCTCCGGAAATCTTAATGGAGTCCATCTATATTGTGCAAGAGAATACTTGCTACTTCCAGTACACCACTAAACAAAGCAAAACAATTTAAAAGATTCAACCAGCTAAATCAGCAGATAATGAAATTTTGGCCAACAACGTGCAAGTACATCAACTTTGTCTTCATGACACCATATGAAGAATGTATCATCTTAGATATTGTTGTCTACATGGACACCAGCAAACAGCATAAATTGGTCACAGTGTTCAACACAATTGATTTCTTAAGGCTTAGACAAAGAGTATCAACAATTTCCTAGGAACGTGACAATGCCTACACAACAATAGGAGAGAAAATTGCCTCGTGAATGGAATTTAGCCAGCTTTTAGATGGTCACCTGAATGCTTTAATCATCTTTCCTCAATGGTGGGAAGAAAGACCACAAACAAGGTATATGTAGAAACAGTCTCTAACTTTACTAATATCTATTACGTATTCAACTGTGGAAAATAGATCATTCTAACCATCAACAGGCCAAATCCCAGATAGAAAACCTATCCAGATGACAGATCCATAAGGCATGCTACTAGATGCTAAAACCAAGTTGGAGAGGTGGCCAAAAATCTAAAAGCTAGAGGCATGTCCAGATAGATTTTTGCTTTTTGCTGAATCTAAATCTTGCGATGCAAGCAGTTAAATTTTTGTTCATCCTAAACACTTGAAACGTTCATAATATGAAATATTGATACATAGAATTTTTTCATAGTTTTTCTACATTTGGATATTATTTTAAATTTTGGCAGGAAAGCAAAAAGGTACTATTTTAATTAAACATAATTCCAAACAAACCAGCCCTAAAACTGTGAATTTTGAGCTATTTCTCTTAGCTAAAACTAAAACTGTAAATTGTGAGTTGATTCTCCGAGATAGTTAAAGATCAAAAGAACAATGTTCACCTACGACAACCACTATTGCTAATTTCCTTCTCGTTAGTAATTTCCACGGAAGGGCAATTTGCGAGAGAAGTTTACAGTTCTAATCAAGAAAAATAAATTTGGCCAAAAGGTCAATTGAGATAAATGAAGGCTCACTTTAATACCTTGCTCACCTGAGCTTTGTATCATGAGTTCAATAATGCATGATCCTGGTTAGATGCAATATCTTGGACAATGACATGATAAAGACTACCAATAACTATGGAAACAACTCCTTTTTGGAGGCTAAAGATCACCAATCAAGTTATACTCTATATACAAGATGTGACTTCAATCTAATAGGGTCAAGATCCAAAGGGAGACAGACAGCAAGGCTTAAGATTCATCATCAAGGGAACAGTCAGTTCGTGCTTAAGATTTCACAATGTCTTTTCAGATCCTAATTGTATAAATCCAGTCACATAAAAGCACTAAACTTCAATGCTGAGACCTCTTTAGATTAATATTTAATGACCCAGTAACTCTATAATACAAAGTCATGATCAGATTTGACATTACACCCCCCCCCCACCCCACCTCACGCCCCCCACCCCACACACACGCCCTGTTTAGTTGGCTAATCCACCTTCATCCACCACTAATCATCTATACATTTTGTCAAATAGAAGGTGCAATATCTACGAGGCAGGAAGAAAGTGAATCTACATCACATCAAACTTTAATTGCTAGTAAAATATACAACACCAACATTGTGACATAGGCAATCCAGTTATTAAATCACCTTATAGTACATTGTCTCATTTCTGTCGTGCAGTCTGTTAAGAATCCGCCACTTTGCCAGAGCATTTGGATCCAATGGTCCATCTCTTGCTTGCACTTCGAGCCTCTTCAAATCAACCACTGTTGATGGACAGTTTTCAATCAATGTGGCAATGTAATACAAGCAAAGCACGAGCTGGAAAGATTTAATATCCAATTAAAGTAGGACTTGCTAAACTTAAGCTTATGACTT
Organism: Syzygium aqueum; assembly: GCA_031216185.1. NCBI lineage: Eukaryota > Viridiplantae > Streptophyta > Magnoliopsida > Myrtales > Myrtaceae > Syzygium > Syzygium aqueum. The sequence continues at coordinate 12,915,299 of CM062235.1, read as the reverse complement.
CAATTAATTTATCTACACGGTTTACACAATTAGCCATCCACCTTATCATGCCAGCTACATTGATGGGGATGCCAAACTAATGGAGAGCCTCTCCAATACCCTACTCCCAATTTCCATACCTCAAGCAATGGAATTTTTGCCAAAACCTGGACTCTCCCAAGATAGGAATATTACATAGCAGCTAGAACATCCTTTCAAAGTATGAGCAAGGAATTCAAGTTTATGTTCACCACTGCATCAGAGATTTCAAACCATTTAATAACAGGAAATGAATTAATAGCCGTTTCAATGTACCAACATGGAATACAAGCATATTGTTTCAAACAATGTGTCAGAGAATTTAATCCACCCAACAATCAACTTCTAAAGGTAGCAAACATTTTCTAGCTTTTCGATCTATATGGCACCACACTTATCTCTTAGACAAGCCCACAAGCGAAGTGGAATATAACTAGTCATCATGCCTGAAACCCCAGCTTCACAGCCAAAAAAATTTTGCCACTTTTGCCCCTTCCACATTTTGAACCATCGGAACTCTCATCAGTCCACTCAAACAAGCGTCTATGGTTGAAGCGCTGGTAAAACGGAATTGAGAATTTACAGTCTGGATTTCGGGGGAAGAGTTATCCAGTCGGAAAGGTTAATATTAAGGAGAAAAATCATCAGTGCACATTCAAGATTATAATCAATGCTCTGATATGGCTCATTTTCACTATCCTCCAGTCAATTATATCTTCATTCGTAATTGGTCGATAAAGTTTCCTTTCTCAAGAATGTAAGAAGAACATAAAAGAAACTGCTTCCCACAAGGAGATTCCAGTATTAATAGAATAATAGGTATCAAAGCAAACTTCGTATCTTTCATGAAGTCAAGTGGCCAAGAACTCAGTGCTGAAGTGGAACTCTTGTGCTTTAATGGTGGATACTGAATGAATAGAATCTAAAAGGATGTTCCCAAAAGCTCTTTATTTTATTTTCTTAAACAAATAGGTAATCTTGCCACGTGGATATAATATCCACGACAAATGTTGCTTGGAGAAAATAGCCATGGCAACACATTCACGAAGTCAGCAAGCCAAGAACTCAGCGTTGAAGTGGACCTCTTGCACTTTTACAGTGGATGGTGAATGGAGCACAATCTAAAAGGATGTGCGCAAAAGCTCTTTTATTAGACTTTCTCAGACAAAAAGGTGATCTTGCCGTGTTGATTTAATTTCCACAAAACAGCTGCTTGGAGCAAACAGGCTTGTGGTGAAGCTATATGCAATATTTCATTTATGATAGGTGCCTAGCCACTCGAGTCCTTAAGCATCTCCTTCATGTACATGCAACGTAACATAACACCCATCTGAAGTCAACATCTAAAGCTTCTATGTAGAGGGTTACTTTGCCCTTGAGGATCATTACGCCTGAGAACATTCCTCGATTGCATAAGAATAAATAATGCCTAACTCTGGAGACGAGCAGCAAGCTTTTTCCATAATGCATTTGTAGTATGACAGATTTTGAGATCAGATAAATAAGCCCTATCTCAAAATGTAGGAAAAACCACAAGAAACTACAGATTGATTACATGTTCCCCTAGAGAACAGATTACTTGGACGCTAGTAGCATTGACAGCTAAATTTAACCACAATTAACATAATTGCACCAACAACAAGGAGAAGCATTCGGTAAGGCGCTTCAAATCAAAACAAGTAGAATATGCTCCAATAGCCTTGTTATACTTTTGTGTCATCTACATTCTACATATATTCTCGATAAAACTGAGAGGGAGCCAATATGTAACGTAGCTTTCAGTAGCTCAGATACAACAGAGCCCAATCTGCTATTGGACTCTCTACCAGGCATAATTTGTTAGATCATCAGGTTCTACTGGAGATGGCCTCCTCATCTAATTTGCATTATTTAACGTGGAACGCCCATCAGAAAACTTGAATATCAAAGTAACTTGAGAAATGTAAATATGGTTTTACAAGAATAGGTACAGCGACAGATGCTTATCAATCCAAGTGAATCAAAGCAGTTTCTGAAAGGGAAGCCTGAGTAACAGAACATACTAAAGCGTTCAATTTGCTGCTCGGAAGACATAACGTTGGGAGGGAGAAGACCCCGAAGATCAAGACGATCTCGTTCTGTCATAGAGAATGCTGTTCCCTAGAAATGCAAAAGGGGTCAGTCACATACGCAGTTGAAATACCAAGTCCACTAACTAAATCAACCTGAAATCTAGAATATATATATAAATGCCAATGAAAATGTTAACTTGGAAAACCTGAAGAACAAAAATTTAACCATTCCAAGCCAAACTTAAAAATGGAAAGGAAAGTTTTATCATCTACAAACAGAAAATTTGAGTAATTGCCACTCCAGCTGACCATCTGATTAACAGTACATCGGCGCATCGGTTCACTTGAAAAAGCTGAACGACCAGAATTTTTAACCCTTGGATGGAAAAACTTAGAATTGTAAGAGAATGCAATCATCATCGAAATGAAAATTCGAGCAACTACAGCTCCCTGACCATCCAATGGACAAATCCGTGTCAGTCGTTGAATTTTAGCAAGTCGCCGGCTTTGTATTACTTCCCAACGGCAAAAGGAGATCCGAACTAACAAGAGAACCAAACAAGATACTAAAACCAACCAAAGGAAGTAAAAAAGGCCATGAGAAAGAGCAACAACGAAATCATCGGCCGGACATTCCTTCATGAGCAAGGTCAGTCCGAGCAACTCCGGCGTCGGCGAAAGAAAGACACAGATCGGTAAAACGCCGCCAATAATACAATCCAGCGATTCCAAGCTCCACGTAACGTAACCCGCTCCGGCGCTACCGACGAACCCGCTCCGGCGCAAACCGTCTCGGGCCCCCGAGCGCTCTAGCATCGAGGCCGAACGAGCTCGATCGGAGATTACCTTGTTGAACCAGGGATCGTGGAGGATGTCGATGCTGCGCTTGTGCACCATGGTGGGGCGGTGCCCCTCGGTCGTGGTGAAGCACCGGGCGGGGCTCGCGAGCCGCCGTTGCCGGAGCAGCATCCGCCGCACGATCAGCGACGAGGACGCCCCGATCTGGCTCGGCAGGTTCGGCATCGCGGCGCGGAGTGCGGGGAGCAGGCGGAGATCGATCGGGAGAGATCGCGAGAGAGAGAGAGAAAGAGAGGGGGGAGTTTCAGCTCGGGAGGATAGTGTGGCGAGGGGAGTGAAGTGAACGGAGCAAGAAGACGGGTCCCGTGATTGGCGGCCGCCGTGGTGGAAGGGAGGTTGATGACGACGACGGCGCGATGGTCAAAGTCAAAGCTTGCGGGGGGTGCGGTGGTGGGATGAAATGCCGTTGCTGCATCAGCATCGTCCAATGAGGAAAAGCTCGCGAGGGGATATTTTTATTGCTTCCCTCCTTTTCGACAATTGACGTGGATCTTTGTCTTACTTTTTCCCCCCTCGGATCGGATCGAATCGAATCGGATCGGCCGGAGTCGTGGATCATTTGCGTGCAATAGGCCCATCATGGTCCGGAAAAGCACACTCCTCCTTTGCATCTTTGGTAAAACTTTCTTTTTATCCGGAAAAAAACAAAAGCGGACCTCTTTTCTAAAGCGTTATAACATCATCATCGTGGCGAATTTGAAAGTATTTGTCAATTTTGAAATGAGCCCGTGAACTCGATATAAGGATTGGAAGTGGGACTGTACTTGAGGTTGAGGAATGTGAAAGTAACCGCGACTCGAATGGATCGGAAAATGTTATGTGTCCCGGTGGTAAAAGGTTGAATTAAAATTTGTCGCTATGGTAAAAAAGATTGTGCATTCCTTGGGTAATTGCCCTAGCGTCTATTTTGAAATCAAAAGGTGCTGGTAAAAGGACTAGTAGGGTTTTTTTCCATAACACCAACTGAGAGAGATTAATTGGTAATGATCAACTTACTTAACATCAAGAGATAATGACACAAACAGTCTCTAAACTTTGACCTAATATGCAACGTAATTTTTAAACTTTGGCCTAATATTTAATGTGATCCCTAAATTTTTAATTTGTTCAAGATAATCCATGAACTTTTTGTACATGTTTAATAGAGTCTCTGAACTACATGAAAATATTAGATGGAGTCCCTAAACTTGAATTAAAAGAAAGAACTACATTGAACATCTTCATATAATTCAAAGACCAATTCAAATATGTACCAAAAATTCAAAGATAATATTAAACAAATTAAAAGTTCAAGGACCACATTGCACATTGAGTTAAAGTTTTGAAATTATATTGAACAAATTAAAAATTCATGAACCACATTGCACGTTAGACTAAAATTCATGGACTGTTTGTGTCATTTTCTCTAACATCGGTTAACAAGTAGATAATCTTCATTTCAATTTCATTTTTAGATTGGAAAAAAGGAAATCGAAGACATTTTCAAGACCCAAACGGGCCTCAGCCCTCAAAACGACTAAATATTACCTTGAGCAGCATGGTCCCCTGATCAACAGCACCATGAGCTCAGTAAAGCATCATCCCGATAAGGTGCAAATGATCGTAAGCAATGCCATTGTAACAACACCAGTCACCAACATTTATGCTTAAACGACTCCTTTTTGGAGGCTAGCAGCAGCCAAGACAAATTACTACTCTGCATTCCACATATATGATTTCCATCTGATGATAATCCAGATCCAAAGTAAGACAACAAGGTCTGAAGCTTCATCATCCAGAGGGAACAAGCTCTGCTTGAGAATTCAATGTACTTTCAGATGATTTATAATAATGCCCAGCTAGTCGGATAAATAACCCAGTATCTGTATTCAATGCAAAAGCATAAGATCGCTTTTTAAGTATAGAAGACATTGGCGAGCTCACCCGTCGAACTGATCTTAAAATTGGCTATCGTATAAACTCGATGCTAGTTTAAAAGACCATGGTCACTGCGAATGAGAGAACATCAAGGAATGCTGCAAGGAAGTAGATGGAAGTGGTCTGATCACTATTTTACCTGGTAAAACAGAATCTTTCCACCTGTAGGAGGTATTACAGCAACCACGAAAAGATCAATCAGAGTAATGGTTGTGCCTAAAAGTTGTGGCTCCTAATGCCACTAACAGGCATTCGCCGCATCCCCACGACAAGCAACAATTCAACCCATCATCGAAGGCTCAAACGAGGGGAAAATGCAAAGCAGTTAGATTGGAGTCTGCAGCTAATTCGAGATGTGAGCACACAAAGAATTTGTTATGCAGGTTACTTCTCAGAGACACTGTCCAGCAACCTTGGCAAAAGGACATCAGCAAGTTGCCCGCAGACATAAGGCTAGAACAACTACATTCAAGCAGAGCGAAAGAACATAATAATTTAATGAGGCTAACCACAAGAAAGTAGACAAAGATGAGCAAAAACAGCATTAACTCACATAGAGAAGGCTATGTTCTACATAATCAAATCAAATAAGCAAAAGTAAAACCAAACTTCTTATCCTGCATCAGCAGCTAAAAGTATGAGCGTGCGCACTACATCATATACGCTCCGCAAGCTTTCAAAAAGCATTCCCCTACCACAGAGTTGTCTTGCACATGCTTCTGCAACGGCTCAGTAGAATGGGAATGATACCAGAACGCAATCACCTCTTCCTTTTCTTATTTCCTGAGGCATTACTTTGTTTGATGCCTTTCAAGTCATTGGTAGTCTCGGCAGTGTTTTGCTTCTTCATGCCTTTCCTCCCCCCGAACCCGAATTTGGAGTCTCGCGTTTCCCTCTTCTTCACCTTCTTGTCCATTCCCTTCCTTCCCTTGCCGCCGCGGCCGCCCTGCCTTGATCTCCCTCCGGACCGATCTCCCGGGGCCACGCCAGGCCTCTTCTTTCCGGACCTCTCGAAAGCCTTCCCGTCCTCGAAATCCAAAGGCGGTTCGCCATCCTTATCGCCTCCCGCGAATCCACTCTGCTGCCTCTGCTTCCTCCACTTCTTCACGGCCTCTATCCCCTCTTTCTTCTGCTTAGCCCTCTCTTTCTGCTTCTGGGCTTGAACCTCCTTCGCCAGCTTCTTCGCCTCCCTCGCCTTCTTCCTCTCCTCCGCCTCCTCCATCTCCCTCTTCTCGGCCAAAAGCCTGCCCTTCACCTTCGCCATGTGCGAATCGGTCTTCACCATCTCGGCGTAATAGTCCGAGGGCCTGAGAAAGGGAAGCCCCATCGACTGGAGCTTCCCGAAGGCTTCCCTCGTCCCCTCGAGCGCCTGCGTATAGAAAGAGAGCTCCCGCGCGAGGTCGTCGTTCACGTCGACCTCTTGCTCCTGCTGGCGATCGACGTCGACGGCGAGCCGGTGTATCCAGGGCACGTCCTGCGGCCAGCTCATGTCTCCAAGCTTATCCATGATGCCGTCCCTGTCGTACACGGCGTTCTCCTTAGCCTCCGGCAACTTCACGTCTTCTTCTTCTTCTTCTTCTTCTTCTTCTTCTTCTTCTTCTTCCTCTGCGTCCGATTCTTCCGATTCGGAATCAAGAGTTTCATCGCCGACATCATTCATCTCATCCTCCGACATTTCGTCCTCGTCGAACACGCCGGTCCGTCTCGGATTCACGGCCATCCCAGCACAAACTAATCAAGAAAGATGAACGCAGCTACTTTCGATCAGAACGCGCAGTCGGAAGACTCGCTTCCCACCGGATTCTTTTTTAGCGGGTCGAGCGGAAGGGGGAACGGAGACTCACCTCGGTTCCGCCGGCGAACGGACGAGATAGGCGGCGGCGGCGGCGAAGATTGGCGGCGGCGAAGAGGCGGCGAGCTGCGAGGAAACGAGAGAAGCGGAGCCGGGTCGCTGCCGAGGGAGGCGGAGCTGGGTTGCTGGGCGGACGAGCGGAGGCCGGAGACGGAGAGAGGAGAGGCGGCGGCGGCGGCGGCGGCGGCGGCGGCGAGGAGAGGTTGCGACTTTGCCAGCGAGAGCTTAGAGGAAGAGGGGAGACCGAGGAACAGACTGAGGCCGGCCGGGGTTAGAGGAGAGGAAGGTATGTTGGGGTTTAGGGTTTCACTTTCTCGCTTCAGATTTTAGAACGAGACTATTAATTTTTCTGTTTTTCATTATGTATTTTGTCGAGCTTGTTAAATACCCAAAAAAAAATAAAAAAAATTTGCTATTTTCAAAGCTCTTTTTATCTCATGGTACACATAATTAGTGGATTAAAAAAACATTTGTTTTTATTACGTATGAATTAGGGGTGAGTACGGTTCCAAGATAGAACCTGTAACCTAAGAACTGGACTGGTAAGAATCTTTCGGTTTCGGGTTCTAAAGTATTCAGGATAGATTTCAGATTCCAAAAATTGAAAAACCTTTTTCGACAGGTAAGTTCTAGATTTTAGGTAGATGGAACCTGAAACCTTAAAATAGGTTTTTTGTGTTTTTTCTCGATTTATGTATTTACATGATCCTACGGTATTTCATAGCGTTAGATGATAAATGTATAACTTAGAACCATCTGCCCAAGCCTTTCATTTTATGACTTGTTAATGTTTTATATTTTTTGTGTCTTTAAATATAAGTTGCAGTCAGTGGATCATGATAGCAAGTGATAATCATTAAAAATGATGATTCGCTGCAATTATTCAATTAATAATACAGATAGAACCTAGACAGACCTGGAATCAACCTGCAACATCTAACAGGGTAGGTTCTAGGTTCCAATATATGTAGAGCAGGTTTCATGTTCCAAAAAATAGGAACCCGTCCCTATACGTAGGTTTAAGGTGGAACCATATAATCTGGAAGTTGGAACTGCTCACTCTTAGTATGATTACGGAGTGTCCTAAAAGCACTTGCGCTAAAACCTAAATTGACAATGCATTGAAAGTGATAAAATTTCTCTATTAAATGTGTTTAATAAGTCCCTTAGAGGAGATTCTTCGCGGAAGTCAACATGTAATTTTCTCACTTTTCCATTAAAATCTAAAACATTGTGCGAATTATAAAAACCTATGGAAAAACTACGTTTAAATATGCGAGTTGACATTTAAATATTGTAAAAATTTTGAGGGTTTAAGCAAAGTGTGTGCGTCGAGATTTGTCAAAAATAAAGAAATCGAATGCTTTCGTTTTATACTTAAGTATCACAAAAAAGGTACAATCCAAAAATAAATAGACGATGTTTATGATAATCAGTAGATTATCTTTCTATAATTAGAGTTTTTAGGTGCAAAAAACACATTACTAGTCTATTTCAAATATTTTCGACCAAAAAAAAATCTATTTCAAATATCATTGACAAAAATAAATATTAATTAAATAGTGATTGATCACCGTACGCACACACGTGAGGGTGGAGGAGACAATGATTTTCCTCTATAAAAACAACAAAAACCGCTTTCTCTTTCCACAAATCTAACAAAAGAAATCACGAAAAATATATATCGAAAACTCCTCCTGTATTAGCCCTCTTCCCTAGAGGTGGTAAATGGACGTAGAATTCTTTTTGTACTTCTATTTAATGAGTCAAGTGATAAAATGGATCGCCTAATATTTAAAAAAGGGCTTAAGTGGGTTTGGAAGACCAAACCTTAACAGAACGTGGGTTTAAGTGGGTCGAGCAAGGGTAATTTGTTCAAATAATCATAAACCTATTGCACTTTTGTCAATTCAACTTTAAATCCTTAAATTTTGTTAATTGAGTCATAAATATTTTCACGTTGTGCTAATTAAGTCCATTCGACCAATTTTAATAGGAAATTAGTGACGTGGGTGCCGGCCGTGGCTATCCTATATAGCACAGCTAACGCTAATTTTGACATTTTACAATAATTTTTTTGAATTTTTTTTATTTTTATTATATATTTTTCTTTTTCCTCTTTTTATTTTATTTTATTTGATTTGTTTTTTTAACACTTTTGACTGGCCGACCATCGCTAGCCACAGGCGAGGCCCAACGACCATCACTTTGTCTGGGCAAGGGCATCACGGCCCTCGCCTAATGTGGCTAGGAGTATGCATGGTCCGAGTGAGCAGTTTCCGCCCCAGAACCATGTACCACCCGCTACAGGACCGGTTCCAAAAATTGGAACCGAGACCCACTCGTCGGTTTCATAGATCCACCGGAGAATCGGACCACCAGTCCGGTCCGGTTCCTGGGTGGGTCTATGGAACCGGTCCCAACAAGTTTTCCTGGACAAATAAAAAAAAATCTGTGGACCAACATTGGATCAACAGAACAAAAAGAAAATAACATAACTTTCCATACAATTCATACACTATGATCGGTTATATTAATCACATTATTCATAAATCAAGTGGGTACCCATCAATTATTGAGAAACATGATCAAGGTTATCCCAATTACACAAGACCTTTAGACATGATAACAAGTTTTTTTCTTTTTCTATGATCAAGGTTATCCCAATTATACAGGACCTTTAGACATGATAATAAATTTTCTTCTTTTTTTAAAATTTTTTTGTCAATTTTTTTAGTTAAAAATTAAAAAATAAAACATATTATTATATTACCGGTCCGGTCCAGGTGGGCAGATGGATGATTCCACATTGAGAATCGGACCAGTACCCATCGGTTCTAAAAAATTAGAACCGAGAACCGGACCGGTTCCCTTGGGAAGCACTGGTTCCGGGTGGTCCCAAGCGGTCCCGGTGGGTCACGATTCTTTTGCACACCCCTAAGTGTGGCAATAGTTTCATAGCCCTCGTCGGCTCACCTCGTCTAACTCTGGACAAAGGCTTGACGCCCTCACTTGTGGCCAACAAAGGTAAGACGTCGAGGCCAACCAAAGGTGTAAAAAAATCAAACAAAAGAAAAAATAATAATAATCTGAAAAAATATATATATTAAAATATTATTTAAAAATTGCATAGTAGCACCGACCGTGTCATGTAAGATAGCCAGTGTCCACGTCATTAATTTTCGGTGAAAATTTGCCAGATGAATTCAATTGATAAATGTGCAATAGGTTTAGAACTTTTCGGATAATTTTTCTATTGAGGCAATGCCCATTTCAAACTAATTTTTGCTTGAACATATTTCAATTATAAGTACAATTATTATATGATAAAAAGGGAAAAGGAAACAAAGACAAGTAAACGGAGGTACGAAAAGAGAAGGAGGCCACCATTGACGGTGACAATAGTGGCCAACGACAATGTTGCCCACGGCAATGGATCTCGACAACGACATCACTTGAGGTCAAGGTGGTCTCGCCTGTCGCCAGTGACCTCCACCCAAAGACCTCTCTCTCTCTCTCTCTCTCTCTCTCTCTCTCTCTCTCTCTCTCTCTCCATGGTCTCACCTATCGCTGGGGACCTCCACTCAAAGTCATCTCTCTCTCTCTCTCTCTCTCTCTCTCTCTCTCTCTCTCTCTCTCTCTCTCTCTTTGCGGGAGCATGCATACACCAAGCATCATAGATCTAATCGAAAGAGCAGCGTGATTGTTTGATCAAGCTCGGCCTCTATCCAAACTGAGCTTGCGACCGCTTGAGCTCGACACCTCAAGCATGCCTCCAACTTGTGACCTCATGGTGAGGTTGTGCTCGAGTATCGCAACTTCGATTCAATCGGTCGGTTCATGATGCGCTACCGGTTAGAGTCCAGTTTCAACATTGCCGATTTGAATTTCTTACTAATAGCACCTCAAATGGCGATTATTTGATTAATTAATCTATGTTTAAGATGTACGGCTGAGCTCTACGGGGATGTGATTTGGTCATCCTAATCATAGAGTCACTCATCTATAAATTCTCTTCTAATTTTCGTTCAAGTTTCCCTTTTTACCTTTTTGGTGGGTGTCTCTAGGTTTATGTTAGGTCCAACAAAACTAATAAGCAGGGCACTAACATTCCCAACCCCATGCAAAAGATGAAAGGACACAACCTAATGCATGCACCATGCACGATTAAAGTAGCTAAGGAACCACATTCCATGCCATGTATTAAAATAACAAAAGTAATTCGATTCTCTGCACCATCAAGTCTAAAAAAAAAATCATTTTTCTCATCTTACTTCATGAGATTAGTATAATACTTTATTCGTCTCAAGGTTTACTTGTTATAAAAATTCAAAATATATTAGGGAAAACCTCTCTAACATTATCCTCATTATACAATATTTCTCCAAATATTACTATAAAAAGCAAATTTTCGAGCACATTAAAACGGGTGGCAATAATTTCCATTTTTAACTCTAAGCTACTTATTAAATGATTTTGCCTAGATCTGGGTGAGGGCCCGACGCCCTCGCCTATGGCTGGCAATGGTCAAACAACAAGGCCGACCAGAGGTGTAAAAAAAGAAAAAGAAAAAGGAAAAAGAAAAGAAAAAATAATAAAATATTACAAAAAATTAAATTATTATTAAAAATGTCTAGGTCAATGTTGATTATGCCACGAAGGATTGCTAGTGTCTACGTCATTAATTTTCGATAAAAACTTATCGGATGAACTCAATTAGCAAAACATAAAAATATTTATGACTCAATTAGCAACGTTAAAAAGCTTAGAACAAAATTGACAAATATACTACAATTTTCTCGTTGAGGCAATACCCATTTTCGAGCTCATTTTAGTTGAACATATTTCAATTATAAGTACATATACTGTATGAAAAAATAAAAGAAAAGGAAACCAAGAAAAGTAAACGGTACGAAAAGAGAGGGAGGCCACCACTGATGGTGACAATAGTGGCCGTTAGCAATGTTGCCCACGGCAACGGATCTCGACCACGACGTCGCTTGAGGTCGAGGTGGTCTCACCTATCGCCAGTAAGCCACCCAAGTTCTCTCTCTCTCTCTCTCTCTCTTCGCGTGTTGTACACACTAAGCATCATAGATCTAATCGAAACAGCAGAGTGATTGTTTGATCAAGCTCCGCCTCCATCCACGATGAGCTTGCGACCGCTTGAGCACGACACCTTGCGCATGCCTCCTACGAATGACCTCATGGTGAGGCTGCGCTCGGGCATTGCAACTTCAATTCAATTGACCGGTCCGCGATGCACAATTAATTACAATCCGGTTTCAACATTGCCTATTTGAATTTCTTAGTAACGACATCTCATATGGCGATTATTTGCTCATTTAACTGATGATCTCTGGAGCAAAATTTGGAGGCTAAAAAAATTTCTAAAATTTAGACTTTTCCTATGGAGCGTCTGCCAAGATACATTACCTATAAGGGTAAACTTGTTCAAGAGAAGGGCATTATCTTAACCATTTTGCCCCTTGTGTCGAACAAAGCCCAAGACAGTCGAGCATCTATTCCTCCTCTGTGACAAGACAAAGCAGGTTTGGTCAAATCCCGAATTCAACATCCACTTTTCTCACCAACAAGTCACTAGATTCGAGGAGTGGTTGCTAATCTATAATGATATGACCTAGAAGAACATACCGTTCGAGGTCATCTCACTCACCCTCTAGAAAATCTGCTTAATGCATAACTCCCTTATCTTCCATCATGAGCATATGAACCCAATCAGCATAATCAACTCGGCTCTAGACATGCATTGCAATTACGCGAAGTGGAATAGAAGCAACTTAAAGCACAAAGCAGATCGCTAAACTTACAGTCGATATGAAGACCACCATACCCTAGTTGACTAAAGATAAATATAGATGGATCTCACCTCTTAGGGACCACGAAAGGGGCAATTGCATGCGTATGCCGTGATTCGGAAGGAAGATTGATGGAAGGCCTTGCACAACCAGTCCTAGCATCTTCCGCCCTTCAAGGCGAAGCCCTTGCTTGTTTATATGCTCTCCAACACTTTGTTGATCGGCCTCATCTAAAACTAATGTTGGAGTCTGACTATTAAACTTTGATAAGTTATGTGAAAGATTCTTCCCTCTATTCTTGGAATGTTGAGCCACTTATCACTAATTGTATTGGCCTCTTGGCTTTTTGGAGAGTTTAGGATTGGTCCTCTACACCCATCATTCAAATAGATTAGCAGACTAGGTTATAAAGGGCGTCAAGGTGCAAGACCTTCCCCCGAAACTAGGTTTCTAACCCCTCTTCCCCTCTTTGAGAAATCATGTATTTTGATGCCCCTTACTCTTGTAGGTGGGCTTGGATTTAATGAAATGATATCTCTATTTCGACAAAAAAAAAACCGATGATTGATATGTACGGCTACGCTCTACCACGATTTGACTTGGTCATCCTAAGAGTAGAGTCACTCATCTATAAATGCTCTTCTAATTTCCGTTCGAGTTTCCTTTTTTTTCCCCTTTTTGGTGGTTATCTCTAGGTTCAAGTAAGTTCCAACAATATCAATAAGTACGGCAACAACATTCCCTACCCATGCAAAACTGAAAAGGACAACCTGATGCATGCACGATTAAAGTTGCTAAAGGAATCATATTCCATGCCATGCATCAAATGTACGAAAGTAATTCGATTCTTCGCACCATCATATTTTAAAAAAAAACCATTGTTCTCATCTTACTCTATAGGATTGGTACGGCACTCTATTGATCCCAAGGTTTACTTGTCATAAAAGTTCAAAAGATATTAGCGAAAACTACTCTAACGTCATCCTCATCATACAATATATTTCTAAATATTCACTATTAAAATTAAATTGTCGAGCACATCAAAATGGGTGGTACTCATGCCCATTTGAGAATATAATTTCCCATTTTTAACTCTAAACTACTTATTACTCGATTTTGACTTCGAAATCTAAGAAAATTGGGGCTCGATTTCGAGGATCAATAGATCTTTATGCTGTAGTAATCCATAGAATTTTAAAGCAGCTTTTATTTTCGACTTTTCATTTGTGCTTTTAGTATTTAGAGTTGACACATACTTAGTTTCGAACATTTGGAAATATTTTTTAAACAATTTAGATGTGATCACGTTTCAAGTCATTTTAATCTTCATAAATATTATAGATTTATATAAAATGACTAGTAAATAACTAAAAGTAAGAGCCCCAATTGAGCGAAAAATGCAAAAGTAGAAAACCCAAATGAAAGAACCCTCATTTTAGGTTAGAAATCTTATTTTGTTAATTGCTGGGTAATGCAAATCGTACTCAAAACCCGCAAAACCGGAAGACAGAGTCAACGCACAAAAGTCACATCGTCTACTTGCCAATAGATTTGACCAGAAAAAAAAAATTTGCCAAAAGAAAAAAACAAACAAATAAATAGAAAAATTATCACTCAACCTAAGATCGCCATCATTGAATTTATTTCAAAGTAAATAAAGTAAGACCCATTTGCTAAAGGCTTCCAAATTTAGCACTTCAATTCAAATTTTACTCAACAAACTGAAGAAGAAATCCTAATACAAACCCGGTACGTACGCGCAAAATTTTACTCGTCTCGGCCTAAATCCGACAATGCTAATAAGTGCGATAGTAACATTCCCAACCCTATTCAAGAGAGAAAACGACACAAACCTAATACATGCACGATTAAAGTGGCTAATGTACCATATTCCATGCCATGAATCAAACGCACGGAAGTAATTTGATTCTCAACACCATCAAATGTAAAAAAAAAAAAACCATATTTTCTTGTCTTACTCTATAAGATTAGAACAGTACTTTATTGGTATGAAGGTTTACTTGTCATAAAAATTCAAGAGATATTAGTGAAAACCTCTCTAACATTTCGCACGGTGCTTATTAACCAGGGATACTGGATCAACAAGCGGTTAATAATCTCATTTAGAATACATCTCCAAGTATTCACTATCGAAATTAAGTTGTCGAGCATATTAAAAAGAGTGGTTACTCATGCCCATTTGAAAATATAATTCCCCATCATTTAACTCTAAGCTACTTCTTACTCAATTTTGACTTCGAAATCATTTTTATCTACAAATTCTACCAAAATGAGCCGGCAGAGTGTAAGAAAATTACGGCTCAATTCCGAGGATCGACGATTTTTATGCTACAGAAATTCACAGCATCTTAAATCAATTTTTTTTTATGTTTGACTTTCCCTTTATGCTTTTAGTATTTAGTGTTGACCAATATTTAGTATCCAACATATGGAGATATTTAAAAAAAAATTAGACGAGATCACATTTAAAGTCAATTTAATCTTCACAAGTGTTGTAGATTGATGATGTCCTGAGAAGAAGTAAATAACTAAAAGTAAGAGAGCCCCCGATCAAGCGAAAAATGCAAAAGTTGAAAACCCAATTGAGAGAACCCTCATTTTTAAATGTGATCTCGTCTAATTGCTGTGTCATCCAATCGACCCCAAAAACCCACAAAACCGAAAGACAAAGTCAACGCACACAGGTCACATCGTCAACTTGCCGACAAAAAAACCAAACCGAAACAAATAAATAGAGAAATCATCACTCAACCTAAGGTCGCCACCATTGAATTTATTTCATGGTAAATGTAGTAAGACCCATTTGCCAAATGCTCCCGTACGTACCTCATCAATTCAAATTTTAATCACCAAAATTACTAAAACGAAACCCGACCCGTACTCGCGAAAGTTCGTCCTGGCTTCAGGCCGGCTCATTACCCAGCTCGTCACCGGCGGCAGTTCGCCACATATGCACGGTGACAAATACCGACCGGCTCCAAAGACGAGATGGATTCGAGACGTATCTGGTCGAAAAATTTTTTTGACTCGGATTCGCGACCCGAGCGTAGGGAACGAGCACGAGCCTGGTCATCCCGAACGTCGAGGTCGAACGCTGCCGGGGGTCCCGCTAAGGATCGAATAGTGTGAAAGAGCTCTAGACAAGCATATGTCGAAATGTAATGAATAAATTTATCAAGAAAACAGACCAAAGTTGAGCCTAATGTTACTTCCTCTTCCTCATCTCTCTCTCTCTCTCTCTCTCTATCTCTACAATTAAATCAAAGAAGACGAGACCACCAATCCCTCCCCAACACGCAGACGGCAGCCCAAGCGCACAAAGGTGTCTCTCTCTCTCTTTCGGAGACCTTCGTTTTCGTTTCGTCGGAGGGCGGAGCTCGCGGTGGTCGCGCAGCCATGGCGGGGCGGCGGAGGTTCTAGAAGCAGCAGCTGCATGTCGGTGGCGGAGGAATGAAGTGTAGGAAGCACCCCGTCGACCCGAGCAGCGCCGTCGGCGTCTGCGCCACCTGCCTCCGGGAGCGCCTCTTCGCCCTCATCGCCGCCCAGGCCCAGGCCGAGGCCCTCGGCTACGCCCGCCCCTGCGCCGACGACGATCGACGGAAGCCCGACGACCCGCAGCAGCAGAAGCAGCAGCCCCCCCGGCGGCCGCCGCAGCACCTGGCGTTCCCCCGCTCCGTGTCCCCCTACGTCAGCCGCCGGAAGTCCGACGCCGTCGCGTGCGGCGGCGGGGGCGGCGGCCGCCACCAGCGGTTCTACAGCACCCCGCAAGTGGGCCCGGCTTACAGGTACAGCGACGCCGCGGGAGGGTTCGTCCCGAGCGAGCCTCGGAAGAAGAAGAAGCGGGGGAGGTTCTCCCTGTTCGCCAGCCTGTTCGGCAAGTCCAGATCGGAGAAGTTCGATTCGGAATCGGATCCCCGATTCTCCTCGGATTTGGATCCCGCCCTCTGCCGCCATCGCGATTCGTGCCGGGCGACGCCGTCGCGGTACTCGTCGGCGTCGTCGTCGTCGTGGTTCTCGTTCCTCCTCCACCGCCGCGGGAAGGGCCGGCCGCCGGCGGGAGGATTCCCCGCCGAGGAGGAGGCCGTCTCCGCCTTCGACGCCCGGCGGCCCCGCCAGGTGTCGAACCGCGGAATGTCGCCGGAGCGAGGGGATGAGGAGTCCGACGACGAGGACCGCGAGAACCGGTCGCCGCCGGGGAGCGGGCACGCGTCGGAGTCGTCCCGCGGGCGGCGCAGGACCCCGCACGCCGGGCCGGCGCTCCGTGAGCCGCGGGCGGGGCTGCAGTCGCGGAACGTCTCCGGGCTGAGCTTCTGCCTGAGCCCCCTGGTGAGGCCCAGCCCCGCGCGTCAATGGAACAACCACCACCACCACCTCCCGAAGTGCGGGCTCCAGCATCCGGACGCGGGCTACTCCGGCGAGATCAGGGCCCCAGGGCACCCGCACCAGCACCCGCACCTCTCGACGGCGGCGTCGTACCACGGCAACCGGTCCCGGAAGCTCGCGGACTTCGGCAGGGCCAACCCGAACCGCTAGGACACGCGCCGTCGCCGCCCCCGCCGCCGCGGCTGCCGACGTTGACCCCTCCCCCCTCCTCCCCCTCCGGCGACTGCGGCGGCGGCGATCTCTGACCCGGAGTTTTTTACCGCGGTTTTTTAACCCCCCCCCCCCCCCCGGTCTTTTCACACGAGTAGCGCGAAGGAAGGAAGAACGGTAAATTCTTGGGATTTTGGCGTTTTTCCTCTCATGTACAGTAAAATCGTTCCCGTTAACCGGCTGCACGCCCCTTGTTGTGTGATGATTTCCCTCCACCTCTCCTTTTTTTTTTTTTTTGCTTTGTTTTTTTTTTACTATTACATGTACGAGGTATAGAAAATTAATAGGATTTTACCCATTTCTTTCTCACGATATATATATGAGTAATTACGGCATTTAATTGTCGGAACGTGGCGGTCGCATCAATTTTCTGCATTTAGTTGACGAATTTTGCGCCCTGGCACAAGACCATCGGAAACCTTCCGAGGGACACGTGTCAGGTCATCCCCCCCGTGTTCAGTTTTCCCAATAGGACATTCAGCTCGTTTAAATCACATAGAGGAACGTCTTAATTTCTCAAAAACAAAATTTTCATGCAAAAAAAAAAAGGGGTTTTATTGAAAACCATAGTTTTGTTTTCGTTTAAAAATTACTTAACGAGAGCTCCAAAACTATGACTTATACGGTATGACTTTTGGTGGGTCTTTTCCGGGTTGAATAAATTTTTTGAAATTTGCGGTGGGAAGATCGACACGTCCAACATGCATGCTGCTTCCCACTTAATGGAGGTGGGTCGACGGTGGTTGAGGGCTTTCTTGACCGGAGCGCGGTGGTGGTCGCGGTCGGGGCGAGGGCGGGGGGGTCCGGCCGAATTTAAGTAGCATTGAATGCTTCTTTCCGCCATCGATCGTTCTTCCCGTTTTTGGGGGCGACTGTTGATGGTGGCGAGCGTGGGCCCTTGAAGGCTAAGAGATGCTTTCGACCACTTATTGTCCCGCCGTGATGACACGCCGCGCGCACGGGTGCCGCACCGACGTCGCCGGCGGTGGAGGGGGGGGGCCGGACGGTTTAGGTTTTGTGGGGGGTTTTTTGGAGTTTGATTGGTGCGGCAGGCTCGGTGCGCGCCTTGACCTCTTTTTGCCCCCCACCGATTAACATCGGCCGTCACCGGTTGAAAGTGCTACGATATATTTGATATATAGCGGGCAAAAAAAAAAAATTGAAGGGTGCATTTTAACTTTTTTTAATGGTGATATATGGAGGAAGAATATGCTCAGCTAATGCTGCAATTAAGGCGGAATTGAAGTCCCAATCATATGTTTCGTGCAATGGTTGTTGGACCTTGCTAAACAAATGTGTCTTGCCGATTTTGAAATGATTAGGTCGCTACGCACTCTCTTTAGCATAGGAGATTAGGGAGTTCTTGTGGAGTCTAATGAGACAATGAACCAACCCTCTTTGCTTGATTGTAATTTATGATTGCGCCCCTCGGCTATTATCGGAGTAATTAAATATTAAGTCGCGGTTGCTTTCGATAAGTCGAACTAGCAGATGATTGGTAGCGATCTCATGTAAAGTGTCACGGTGACCATATCTTTCGAAGTTCTCGGACGGCTGCTTCTCTTGTGAGCTGTTTACGGGGAAAATTGACCCGATCGATCGTAAACCTATTGTGCAGATACCGGTTCGGTCATGAACACATCGATTTTGCCAATTCAGTCTCGAACCTGTGCGTGGAATTCCAATTCCTTTTGACTGATCTCCGCCGTAAACAGCCGACGTGGCGACCCGATCATCGCTGGCCGTCCGACGTGACACAACCGCCACGTCGGCGATCCCCGCCTGTTTTTTTCATTGACTTTCTAGGTCCAATAACTTCTTGCGAGTGTTGCCCCCAAAAAAGAGAAAAATTAAACCCACCGAATCAATTTTATGGTGGGAAAGAGAGGACCGCATCCTCATTGCGTAAGCCTTGAAACCCTAAAATAATAATAAGAACAACATTCAACCATCATCATCACATGGCCTCATCTTGTGGGTCGTTTGAATTATTTATTATTATTTCTTTTTAATCTTTTCCCCGACCCCTAAGTCCGCGGCGCGTCACGTTGCTGCCGCCGCCACATCTCGCCGGTGGCGGATCCGCTGGGAGTGGCCGTGCCGCCGCCGCCCCCCGCCCCACCACCACCGCCGACAATTGAAAAGTGGTTGGTGGGAGGTTAAGAGCAGGGGGGGCGGGAGTTTTTAATGGCGGGGAACCGGAATTTATTTTTTTTGTAATTTTTTTTTCTTCCGGTGGGTATTATAATGCGAGAAATAAAATAAAGCAAATGAGACAGCATCCACCACCATATTTGTTGAAAAGATTTAAGTGGGTAGGTGTGTGATTTTAGTGCACGATGTCGGGCTTCCTCGCTTGAATAGCCAAAAGAAAAATGGGTTATGTCGAAGGACCAACGTAACGGCATTGAATAAATTGAAAATTTCCTGGGAGGCTAAATCGCACGTCTCGCGTCAGTTCGGGGGCCTCATGGCGACTTTCTCCATCATCGTTCGATCGAACGAAAGGATCCCGCGCCGGTGTATTTAGAAGCGCTTTAAAAATCGCATCGGACAAATCAAAAGTCAAATGATGGCATTAGGCATTAGCTAGTTTTTTTGGGCTTTTTGCTTTGGCTACATAGAGAAATGCAGTGTGCGAAGTAAGTGCAATCCACGCTGCCCAAAGCTGATATCACCTCCTCCGTTTTGGAAGGTGACCGAAAAGTTTGACTTTTGTTTTGTGGTTTTCCTCTTTTGTTGCCACATGCTGGTCGAGAGGTTCACCATCTTTTTGTCACCTCTCACTACTGACTCCTGAGCACGCTTGCAATGATTCCAGATGGGGAAAAAAGGCGTGAGTTGAATCGTGACTGCTTGACACACAGAAGTTAAGCATGGGTGTGTGCCGTGATCCATTTAGCCTTTTGCCCGTGTGCTAGATTGAACTTATGTTCGTGGATGGACGAGTACCCGAATTACGACGCGAGGGGGTGCGACAAGAAGAGAATTTAGATGGACTCGTTTGGCAGATGATACGGTGAACGGAATCGATGACGGTGCGATACGGTGCTCGTCGCCTACTTTCGGTGAAACTCGATATGAATCTCACTGTTTCTTTGACCCTGGATTAATATAATCATCGGATCAGTTTTAAGTGGGAGCTTGTTCGCGATGTCAGTTCTTAATTGATAACCGTTGAAGATGGTAATCTTGCACTGCAAGTAGATTTCAAGCCTAATCATGAAAGTCACGACCTCCGCAAATCATAGACAAGGAACAATCCCATCAAGCATGTCCATAACTAGCAAGCTATACAAGATAGCAAACGACAGCCATTAGTCTTTGCTGCTTGAACATTGGTCCCAAAAACCATCTTTAATGGCAACATGGGTGGAACCAAAAGTAGCTACAACTTCTATCATTAATGATAACCACTCGGAATCCTTTCCACCAGAAACCGAAGCAATCCAACGACGGACATAATGACACACAAATAATTTGTTGGAAATTTCCAGTTTGCTATCATGCGGGGTCGTGGGCCAACTTTAGTGCGCCCCATGTACTAAGTCAACCTTTCTGATCCGATCGAAGGCACGCGATCCAAGTTAGGACAGTAGAAGTCCAAAGGAATTTCTAACTTTAGTGCGCCCCATGTACTAAGTCAACCTTTCTGATCCGATCGAAGGCACGCGATCCAAGTTAGGACAGTAGAAGTCCAAAGGAATTTCTTTCTCGCGTCTCTATCCAAATGATCGCATTGAGCGCTAGATTGAATCATGAGGTTGCACAGACTTTCCAAGGTCCATATATCCTCCCCCTCCATCAATTGTTTTGCAGTCTTTCCATGAGTCTTGGCTTCGGCCAACTTTCATTAAGATTGAATATCGTGCTATGTGCTCGTCAGTTCATAATAGAGATCTTGTCAAACTCAGATGTGCGAGACTCCGAAAGAGTTCGACAATCATCCGAGACGGCTTCCATGCATCTTGAATTGCCTTTTTGTCTGTGAATAATCATCGTCACACACATTTCCGTGCACAAACGGTCAGTACTCAAACGATGAAATGACACAGAATCTCCACTCAAAATTACACTTTCATAGCAAGAGCCCACATCAAAATTTCTGCAGAAGCAAAAACATATGAAGTAAGAACCGAACGTAGGTGATCGATCCGCCGGTAAGCAGATGCTTGCCCATCTTGGATCACCATGTCTGTTCTTCAGTCCCCCAACCATCAGTTTTCCACTAGAATGGTAATTAGGCTACAAATAACCACATGACCATTAGAGGGGTCTTCACTAAGAATAACCTGAATAGATACAGAACCAAGAGCTTCATCAGAACAACAACCATCTCTTGCACAACCGAAACAAGCATATATATGATTCTGCTTCCGAGAGACATAAAACATTCCAACAGCCACTTCAATGCATAATAACTATCCCAGTATACATTATAAAAGGCAGCACTTCAACTGGATACTCCACAGCAAAAGGAACCCTGCAAGAGTCATAATCTTATGACGCCAACCCATGTCAATGGCAACAAATTTTTTTCATTTCTTATAAGGCCACTAAAGTTAATATAACTGGGCAATCTTGCCGAGAGGAAAGAGACCACTGTGAAGTGCAGACAATAGCAGAATTACATAATGAGAGCTCATCATGAATTTCAAAATGGCTGCAGATCATTATTTCTGCAGACAAAATGCTCGAAACTAAGAACGTTGCTAACCACAACTGACAGCTAGTAATGAGGATCCATCCAATACACGAAAGAGTTATTTACAAAATCAATCAACAGGAAGATCAGCAGACAGAATCATTACGAGTTTCGTTCACATCACACAGCATTCTCCTTGCTTTAGAATCATCAAGATAGTTTTGATATATGTATGATGCGAAACCCCAAAGAGCCAGAAGCATGGCAACCACCTTGACACCGTTCATCTTGTCGTGAAAAACCATCACTGAAGCAATCGGAGTAACGACCAAACCAACAGTACTGATGACATTGGAAAACAGAGAAGACACGATGAATATCAATCCCACAACGCCCACTGAACAGACCTGCCAACACACGGCAGTGAAAACCACAGTAAGCACATAAGAAGCTCTTCCCTCTCCAAAACTCTCCATCTCTCCATGCAGGGTCTTCCATTCGCCACTCGCAAACAGACCCACAGCAGAAACACAAGTAGCAACAAGGCATGTATATATTTGCATCTCCAAAACTACAGAGAATGTTTCCTTCTTAAGGACCTTCTGGAAAGAGAGTTGCATGAGGGAAAGCAAAAGAGAGTAGAGTGCAGAAGCTCCAAGGGCGCATAAGAAGCCAAGGATATACTTCCCCTTAGAAACTCCAGCTGGTCCTTCCGAATCATCATTGACAGCAATGAGGGCAGTAGATAAGGTAAGAACAACCACAGAGTTCAGAATGAGCACAGTAAACTTCTGTGAGTTCAAATAATATGAGAAAACTGCATTGAATGCCAACTGGGAAGCACAGATAAGGGAGTATGTAGAGGCAGTGAGGTATAATAGGCCTGTGGAATATAACATGTTATCACCAGCTATGAGCACTCCCAGGAAGAAGTAGACCGAAGCAAGAATTCTCAAAGAAGGTGCACTAGGAGAAACTGAAGCCTCCTGTGATGATGGTATAAGGTATAATGGGATGAATAGGATTGGAAAACCAGCCGTCTGAACAAGTGTCGCCAACCACTTGCTATTTCCACCCTGGTCATAATAAAATCTTCCAAGAAGAACAGCAGCAGCTTGTCCTGCTATGAGGAAGAAAATATTACCGGCGACTAAAATCCACCACCGCCAGCGTCCAAGCTTCAATAAATGTAATTCATTAGAGAGTGGTCCATCATCGCTCATGATTGATTCCTCGTGATCTGACAACAAACAATTACACTTATTATATTCATTAGTGAAGAAATGACGCAAACGTCTTACTTGACGAGGTATTCATAACGTAAAAATATCATTTCCCTTCTCCAGAAAAATGAAGATTGAACATACAGGAGATCTAGATGTAGATCTCACTACCATCTGAAGTACAAGATATCCCACTAGTTATCCAGAAAAACAAAAATTATAATCACATAATCCCCGAGTGGAAAAAATTGTGCACAAAGTACAAACGGAAATCTGTGATCTTGAATGACGCATTGGAATTTTTGCAGCAGCCAATGCTAATGTGCACTATATAGTCCATGGAATATTATGTACACTAATACTGTAAAAGGAAGTCAATCAACAATATTTGGGGACTGCCTCCATGGAAAACACCAAGAAGCCCATAGAACTTTTGAGAGGAAATTCCAAGCAACTAGATGAAACTGTATTCTTGAAGTCGATTCATTTAATTGAATCCACTGAAGGAAATGACTGCCCATTGTTCATGAATCTTGAATTTAGAAGCCGATTCAACATTACCATTTCATGTATTCTTGATCACGTTGACAAAATTTTCCCATAGTTCAAATGATCAGAGAGACTTGTTGATGGTAATTTCAGGATTGGTGTAGAAACTATAACAGATTATGGAGGCTTTTATATGGAAATGCAATTTTTGTGAATGTGATAAGTGCCATAGGTGAGGGGATGAAAGATTCTCCGCTAAAATGTATAAATAACCTTGGGGAAATTGCAAACGTCAAAAAGTGCAGTGAAGACTGTGAAGATGTCAACAGAAATGTCGGTAAAATATGAACAGTCAACATGCATTCAAGCCCAATAGATTTATCTTAAAAGGGAAAATCAGTTTTTTTAAAAATATTTATGCACTCATACATATACCCTTGGTTTTTTTACAAAAATGAATCTCAGAAACACTTTTAGAAATCATATGATTTACGAAGAGCACACAGAACACTAGTTTCCAGTTTCCAGAATCGATTTTCTTTCATATTTTCGAAAACTGATCATTGACCATGCATGAGCTAATCTTCATCTGCATGACAAAAGAACTGTCATGCCCTGTGATATTTATTAGTACAAATGAGACGCTTAAAGAGACTCTGGGATAGTTAGTGCCAGTATGCGTATGCCTTTACACTGTATTTTCCATGGTAAACTTGACCTAAGCTTCTTTAGACGTCACTGTATTCGCACTTGGTACCTCCAATTTTTGAATATCCTGCACCAGTGACTTCTGCTGTTGAAAATGCACTCTGCATACTTGCAGAAAATTCCATCGATTCTGTAAGGATACAAAAGAAAAGAAGAAAAGGTCTATAATACTAACAGTTCACAGTTCAAACCGCTTCTAATGGGTGTAAACTTCTATAATTCTCAATCTTTAGACTCGGGACCAATAGTAAAAAAGACGCTTAATTGCTTAAAAAAGTTTCATAATCACAGGCAAATACACTAAAGGAGAAAGCAGTGCACAACTAAATTGGGCTCGATAAATTTACGCAAACTAGCTCCAACCGAATCTTACAGTATTATTTACAAAAATTATTTTGCTCTCCAATCTGGTAATGTACTAGGGGACCATAACCTCATGAGGACTATTAACAACATATTTCACTGCATTAGCTTATCAAATCCGCTAGAGGAATCCTGATGAAAGGGCCTAGGACCAAATTGCACAAGACTTCTAATTACCGGACCGTTAGTTGATTTTTATTTCTCTTCCTTCAAAAAAGTAATTAAAGTGTATCCTCAGCACGGCCTTCTACAAAGAGCTGAACACAGATCCTCCATTATCATACAAAGCTTAACCTGATTCCCCTCACTTTGAGACCGTGACCTCCAAAAACAACCCTACTCGACCTCTCGCATCAAACCTTAGCAGACACCAAATTCCTGGTTTCAGTAAGTTTTGACAGGCAAGAATTCGTTGCGAGTTTCACCTCAGGATTGCTCTCAACGGTTAATTCATCATTCATCATTCATTCTCGCAGCAAGCCTATAGCCTGAAGATATGTATTCAGCACCATGCCCGATCATATTTGAAAGGCTTTGTTACAATTTTAGGTTGAGACTTTTGCTCTACATCACCCTCTTCTTTTTGTTTTGTTTGGGGGAGGTAGGAGGGCTCTACATCGCTTGAAAGAGAAAAGTAGGAGCTTCACAGAGAAGAAAACAACGCAAGTTCCTCGAGATAAACCCGTGCAAGAACACATTCCCTTCAGTTCCTTTCTACGTGCGAACTAGAAAATCCCCCGGTACTCAGTCCAAAACTCTTCCTTTCGACCACGACATCAAACGTAGCTAAGGTTCATTCTCGCTCCGAAGACGACCCTACGCACCAATTTCCATCCACGAGAATCAAAACCACATCGGACAAATGAAAACCCGAATCGAACTCGGCCAACGGGATTCCGAAAAACCCAACAAACGGACGGTGCGTTCGCGTCGAAAGCGCTCGAGCAAGCGCCGGAAGCGTCGCGGACCGTTGAACTCTCCACGTTTCGGGCACCGCCGGGCGGAAGCAAGGAGCAGAGAAACGCGAAATGGGGAATGAGGACGATGCTCTTACCTCCCGCGGAGCTGGACTCGGCAATGAACACCGACGGCTGGCGGCGGCGGCGGCGGCGGCGAGCTCCGGCGGCGGCGGCGTAATCTCGACGCCTGTGAGACGTCGGGGCGAAGAGGCGTCTGTGATTTCCTTTAGCGGGACCTCGCGATGCTATTCGACATATTTAACTGTTTCTTCACGGGATTTCCGGGAAATTGCAACCCATGCCCTTCGACTTTCGGAGAATTGCGCTCGCTGCCCCTGAACTTCGGAAAACTCCGCTTGTCCTTTCGCTAATTTTAAGAAAGTCCAAGATTAGCTTGACGACAGCTGGAATGACTCGTCGGCCGTTCGCGACTACTGGTTGAAATCGATTTGGTCGAGCGGGTCGTATCCGACCGATGTGCTCCGGTCCGTTCATCTGTTTCCCCCGTATCTTATCCTTGTCTCATTTCGAATTTCATTACAAATGGATGAACACATCTATCTTGATCATTGAGGTTTTGACTCACGTGTAAACCCGTCGAAATGGGCTATTGACCAATCTTTTGCCTCATATATAACGAATCGAGTTGTTGTATCGATTAGTTATAGATGAATTTAAACATAATACAAAGTGACTAAATAGGTTATAAATAGACGATAAATGGGTTTACAAATTACTTAGACCCAAACCTGCTTCTACGACTTTTTCTTTGTTCTCTCTCGCCCTCATTCAATCTCATGCTCGCTCTACATTCTCACCGAAGTTTGAATACGAGTTTTTCTAAATTTAATTACATATGGAAGTGATTTAACAATACAGATAGGGTCAGGTATTTGTTGGGCATTATTAAGTTGTGTATGTTGTATTGCGTGAAATGGGTTAGAAACAAGTTAAATTGAATCTATTTGGATCGAACAATTTTTGACCCGACCCGAACCCTCGTGTTTAATGGGTCTACTTACATGGTAAGAGACTTTGCTTCCTTCATTGTGGTATTAGGTCGTTTAGGAGAACCCGATGAGTAGAATCTCGAATCCGCTACTTTGATGTGGGGGAGTGCGCTACTTCAGGGAGGTGAACCTAGCAAAGGTGCATGAAAACTCGCCGGACATCGCCTCGCCACTTCAAAAAAATACCTATCTCGCAATAAAGTTTTCGATGCAACCGACGATAACAAAATTCTCCCTTCTAACTTAGAGAAAACAATTATCTCATGGTAGAGATTACGCTAATTGATTTCATTCAAATAAATTTACTCGATTTATCTATTATAAAGAGTTAAAGCCTGAGTTGAGAGAATATATATGGCTGTAGTCGCCACTTGTCACTTCTCTCTGCGCGTCAATACTTTATTTTGATCTAAATACAACATACGCTATTTGAACATAACTTTTGATAATACGGTTTTGCCTTGAATGGTATATGTTTATGTTATGTGAATAATACATATGAAATTTTACGTACATTACTTATAGCTTGAAGTCTATCTTATTTGACTAGGCAAACGAATTTTGCTAAATAAATAGATTAACTTACTTAAAATAAAAAATGATTATGAGAAATATATAAAATGATATCTTACAAATATAATCCAAATAAATTAATGGTTAAAAGAATAGTATATTTTGAGTCAATTAAACTTAATAAAGAAATTTGTTTAACTTAAATGACACGTCTTATTCAAAATACAACGATATGCTGTTTCATATTTTCCCAGTCCACTTGATGTAAATTTACAATGAATTGGAATTAATTAAACGTAGGCTTTTTAGAGATAACTTCTCCGTAGTTTTACACATTTGATTTCCTATTTCTGAATTCACATTATAAGGTTATTTTCCTTCAAGCTATTTAACAAAGAATATATCCAAATAAATTAATTTATAAGTACACTTAAGAATTTTAAATTTATGATTCTTGTTGTTTTGATATTACGAGAAAAATTAAATAATCAAGAAAAGAATTAACGCGTCACAACTGACAACTCTCTATTTAGAGGCAGACGGTTTTAACATATATCTATAAATAGATCAAAACCGTTACTTTTCGCAATAATTTAGATCAATACGTAAAAAGATTATTCAAAATTAGCTTTTTTCCGTTTACGCTTCACCAACTTATTAAAATAGAGTGTCTTTCTATCTTGAAAAAATATATAGAAATAACAGGGCATAGCGCGGATCAAATAACCAATTAAATAAATAACTAGCCCCTTCCATACGGAACAGATTAAGAGCATTTAACTTTTTTGTTTAATCACAATATTTTGACTCACAAAGTTTGACATTTAATTAGATAAATAAATACTTCCTTACTGTTTACTTAATCAAAAAGTTATAGTTCACAGACTTTTTTCTAAATTTGTGAGGCCGGAAACTTTTGCAAGATTTAATTGTCGATGCGGAGATTCATAATTTGTGGAAATCCAAATAATATTTTGAATTTTGGCAGGAAAGTAATAAATTACGTTTTTTTTTTCTTCTTTTGCTCAGTGCCAAATAAACATAACCTTAATCGAGTCTTTTACCCAAAAACTCGTTAGTATAGCAAAATTTACTAAATTTTATTAAGGGTTTTTGTTAGGATCACTGCATGTGTAAGAAATGATTAATTTTTTGGTCGAAAACAAGATCATTTCATTTCATCAAGATAAGCTTCGGCACATACAAAGTTCCAAAGGGTTGCGGGAGAGTTAAAGACCCAGTTATAGGGCAAAGATTTGCACCTTTGAATCTTAACAATCCAGTCTGCTACATGATTTTCTTCTCTATTACAGTGGGCTAAAAAAACATTAAGTAAATGGACTAGCAAAAGTTTGCATTCGGTAATAAGTGGAGTGGCTTCCCATGGAGAAATATCTAAGCCTAAAAGGTAATTAACCAAAATTAAGTTGTCAGATTCTAGCAGGTACCTCTTGTTGTCTTTCTCCCTTCGCGTATGAAGTAGCTTCAGAGTTTCAAGGCAAGCAAGGGTTTCCGCATTGATAGCTGAACTTGCTCTCACCATTTTAGCAAACCCATCCGCAATCTTCCCCGAGGAATCATGGTAACTACCAGCTATGGATCCTTCCGTTGAACCTGGAGTGTAGGATCCGTCGATATTCCACTTGAGAGTCCCTTTCTCCGGTGGTCGCCACGATTTAGGCGAGTGGCTATTCTTTGAGTTGGCGTTCTTCTCCGGTTTAGTCCATCGGCAAATATTATTGTGCATGCCCATTGCAGAACTCACCAGGTGTTGCGGATTTGGGGATTGACTTCGAAAAATGAAGTTGTTCCTCCATTTCCATATATACCAGAGAACCACCGCTAGCAAGTCAAAGGAGATTGAGGTATTTTTTAAATTTAGTAGCCACTCTTCAATCCTCGAAAGTCCTTGACTGGAGATTTGAATATGCAGGGCCGGGTTTGACCACACTTGATTTGTCCATGGGCATAGTAAGAATAAGTGCTCAGCTATCTCAACCTGTTGGTTACAAAGACTGCAGGTAGGTTCTTGAACAATGCTCCTTTTAAATAAATTTTCCTTGGTAGGCAAAGCATTTTGGCACAATCCCCACAAGAAAATTTTGATTTTTGGAATGGTTTTTGCTTGCCAAATCCTTGTCCATAGTTTTCGAGGGGTCTGATACGAGGTGGACGCTGAAGTTGCGATCTGTTTCTCGGTTTCTTCCCTTTGTTTGTTGTACTCACTCTTAACTGTGTAGGACCCTAATCTAGTGTTGTTCCAAATCAACTTATCCCCCGTTGGTTGAGATCGCAGCGGAATTGAGAGGATTTCATTGGAAGTTTGTTCATCAAATAGAGCATGTAGGGTCTGTGTATTCCACGTTGAATCTTGCTTTTGTACCAGATCAGCTACCTTCTCTGGCTCTTCTCTGTTTGGTGGTCCCCCTATAATTCCTTTGGGTAGCCATTTATCCTCTCTAATTTTAATCTTTTCTCCATTTCCAACTGACCACATAATGGAGGGAAGAATAGCATCTCTGCCCATTAGAAGGCTTCGCCACCCCCAAGATGGTCGTGTCCCCTTACCAGCATGTTTGAAATCACAATGAGGGACGTAGAGTCCTTTAAGTACCTGATTGCACAAAGATGTTGGATTCCGAGTCATTCTCCAAGTTTGTTTTCCCAACATAGCCTTATTAAAAAGTGATGAGGTCTCTAAAGCCCAATCCTCCATTATCCTTTCTAAGTTTTAGCACATTCCTTTTTCTCCAATACAATCCTAATTCGCTTGCCCCATTTCTCCACCAAAAAGCAGCAATTTTCTGCTCAATAGCACGACAAATGGAGATAGGAACTTTGAAGATGGACATAGCGTACTGTGGGAGAGCTTGAACCACTGCTTTAATGAGGATTTCTTTCCTTGCTTTAGATATCAATTTTTCTTTCCATCCTTCTAGCTTCATATTGACTCTCGCCATAATCCACGCAAACATTTGCTTCTTTGACTCACCCCATTAAGAAGGAATTCCCAAATACTTGCCAGTTTTCTCTATAATCGGCACGCGCATCTCTGCAGCCATATTTTGTCTCAATCTCTGAGGGCAATCTTTACTAGCAAACAATCCAGATTTATTCAAATTAATAGCTTGACCCGAGGCATAGTAGTATTGATTCAAGATTGCAGCTACACTTTGGCACTCATTAATTGTTCCATCCAGGAAGAAGATTGAGTCATCCGCCTAGAGTAAGTGGGCCAAAGTTGGGCATGATCTATTTAATTGTATTCCTTTGATAATCCCATTTTTCAGTGCATTTTTCATCATAAAGGATAATACATTCACCACAATGATAAATAAATATAGAGAAAGTGGGTCACCTTGACGAAGACCTCTTGAGGGATGAAAATAGGGCAGTGGCTCTCCGTTCAACTTTACACTATAAGACACAGTCGTGATGCATTGCATAACCCATCTAACCCATTAAGCACTAAATCCCATCTTAGCAAGCAAGCTTCCATAAAATCCCATTCGACTCTGTCGAATGCCTTTGTCATATCAAGTTTAAGAACAGCCTGGAATTTCTTCTTTCTCTTTCTAATTCTGAGCTGATGTAGAACTTCCCAGACAATTAAAATGTTATCCTGAATCTGTGGATGGCACGTGGAATAATTTGATTGCAAAGCTAACTCCAAACACATATGATAAACATCCAATCATAAAATGTTTAATTTTTTTTAAATTAACTGTTGGCCTAACCTTTTCCTTTTGTTAAAAGGATAAATTTCTAAATTCTAATATGTTGGATAAATCTCGCTACTTCGGGTTTAAAATATTTAATCAAGCTAAAAATTTACTCAAGTAAGGAAAAGTTATTCGATTCATTTGATTTTGGAAAAAATGACACAAATAATCTATAAATTTTGGCCCAATATGTGGTTTATGACCTTTTAATTTATTCAATGTGATCATTAAATTTTAGCTTAATATGCAATACGGTCTCTGAACTTTTAATTTGTTCAATGTGATTTCAATATAATGTACCAAAAGTTCGATAATCACATTGAATAAATTAAAAATTTGGAAGTTATATTAAAATATTAAATTAAAGTTCATAAACCGCGTTACATATTGAATTAAAGTCCATCGACTGTTTGCGTCATTTTTTCCTAAAGAAAATTATCATAATGTCCGCTTCGTGTAATTCCTTTAAAGAAAAAAAAACCATTTTTCGATTTTATTTATTTATTTTCTTCTGCTACTGCTGCTGCATACACTCTCCAACCTCCTCCTCCTTCCGCCGCTGCCGCCGTCAGAGAGAGAGAGAGAGATGGCGATGAGAGCCGCGATCCTCCGCCACATCCGCCTCCCGGCGACGGCCCAAACCCTAGCCGTTCCGAGATCGCTGCCACGGGGCCTCCTCGGGAGCTCCGCCTCCCGGGCCATGTCGTCGCACGGCGACGACCACCTCACCAAGGAGGAGGTCGTCGAGAGGGTCCTCTCCGTCGTCAAGAGCTTCCCCAAAGTCGATCCCGCCACGGTCAGCTTTTCCGTTCCCTCGTTTTTTTCCCCTTCCCGAACTGGCTTGATTTCTCCCGTGGCGATTAGGTTGGGGGACGTGTATCGATTTGCGTGGTCGGCTTTCTTTCGCTCTTGCGATCTGATTGATGGCGCGTGGTTGCTTGATTGGAGTGCGGGAAGTGATGAGACGACTGTTCGATGGGCTATTTTGACCTGGGTGATACTTAAGAGGTTGGCTGGCGGATTCGCATTGCCATTCTGATGCGTAAGATGCTGCAGGCGAATGCTGTGGCGTTTTTCTTTTTTTTGGTTTCTCTCGATCTCGATGAGGCTAAGGTTCCAGTTCTCTAGTGGGTAGTCGCGTTTCCTTAGCTCAGAGGAGCTGCAATTTGCGTTCTCATTGCCGTCTCGGTATATAAGTAGAATGTTGATGGAATTCTGGGGGATCGTGATTTTACCATTTTCGTGGCGAATTTGAAAAGTCTGCCGTGCCTTTGGTGTTTTTGTTTTGCTTTTTGTGTGAATTGTAGGTGAGGACGTCATTTCGTTCATTCAAATTACTTTTGAGATATATCACTCAGGGAGAAAGAAAGTTTTCTCCAAAAAACTGAAGAAGTAATTTCCCAGAAAAGCAATTTGGAGGAAAGAATTGGGTTTTTTTATTGACAAGCTTCCCTCATGTGATCCTTCTTTGAACAGCCTCTACAGGTAGTTTTTTTCGCCGAAGCATGATTATTGATCTTGTCACCAAAGTGCTGTGAGGGTAGCTTTTTTCCTTTGTAGCATTTTTGGAGTCAGGACTCTGATCCCGCTCGATACTATCCTAGGGAAAGCTAGCTCTAGAAGGTGGCCTTGGTGTGACAAAGTCTGGGTATGCTTGCTGAGTGAATTGCATAACTAATGTGGGAATTGTTTCCACAAAATAGGATTATTTTCGTCCTCTTTGTCTCTTTGGAAAGAGAGGGGTAGTGCGTGAAATGAAAATTCAGAACAGTCGCATCATGCAGCAGAGAGCTTCGAGAGAAATTGTCAATGCTCTTTAGCCCTAATTTTTCCTTCTCTTGGGCGCGTTTAGAAGGAGGGAGAATGGAGGGAGGGGTGGTGTACAGTGTGATGTCATCTAGGAGAAGGCAATGCCACTTAATTGGCATGAATCGAGGTGTTGGAATGCTCCTTTCAGACCCAATTGTTGGCTGTTTCCTCTTGCTAGACAGAGAGAGGTCATGAAGGACATAGTCTGTGATAGATTGATGGAAAGTGAAGCCTTTCCATGCCTATTGATTAATTATACTGGAACAGCAAATTAGACAATCAAATACATTAGATTTGATCAGATGGCTGTATGCTTGTGAAACCTATTGACTTAAATACATTTTCTTTAAAGAGATTCTCAATCGATTTTTTCCTTAGGTTGTTTTGCTTTGTTGGGGATCAACATGATAAGGCTCCTTATCTCGGATAACCTTCAAAAGAGAAGGGGGGCATAAGATAGTGAGTTTATGCAATCTGCCTTTCATATCCCCCCTAAAAAATTCAAGTGCCATCTCGGAAACTTGCATTATAAACTTTCCTTTTTGTGCATCTTGATTG
Organism: Syzygium aqueum; assembly: GCA_031216185.1. NCBI lineage: Eukaryota > Viridiplantae > Streptophyta > Magnoliopsida > Myrtales > Myrtaceae > Syzygium > Syzygium aqueum. The sequence continues at coordinate 12,882,171 of CM062235.1, read as the reverse complement.
CAAGACGGCTGACGAGACATTAGCAGGGTATTGTGCTCTGTGAGAACCTATGGCTAGTTGCACTGCATCACCATCTGTCAAATTTGTTGCTGTTTTAAAATGAATTGGCATTTCAGGTATTATAAATTTAATTAATAGGGTGTTCATCTGGTTTCTTGGTACGTGTTCACAACTTCACATTGCCAGCCCTTCTATGATCTTTTTTTTTTTTTGGCTTTTATAATGGTCAATATGCTTTTTGTTCCTAGAGGATTACCTCTTATAATACAATAAAGAGGCAATACAGCCAAACCTTTTCCCACATAGTGTAAGCTCTTGCAACTATGACATCTATGGCAACCCTAAAAAATGTTGACCATTGGACCTGGTTTCTAAGTTATCTTGCTTCACTTCTTCAAAGACTCTCCTTGTCCCCAATGCAAACCCAACCAAGCAATTCTTTTGGCTGATGATAAGCTTTCTTGGCAATTGCCACCAGTGCTGAAGTTTATTGCAAATATGGTAGTGATGTGCCCCTTGTTAATACCCCATGTCTTAGGTAAACAAGAAGAAACAGACAGATCTGTCACGATTATGTTTATAGCATCTTCGATCTCATTTTAAGCATACTTGGCGCTTCTGGCTAATGTTTTGTGATCTGAAGTTAGCTTTTCTCTGTGTTTGTGCCTTCAAACTGAAGAGGGACCCTCCCCTTCCAATACTTCTACAGCTATCCTCCTTTCTTTTGGTGCTGATTTTCTCATCCATGATAACAGTAGTGTCAAGAATCTCTGCGTTGAAGACCAGCAGCATATGTTGCTTCTTTGTTTTTTATGCTTTTATCAAAGTCCCAGAGGTCCTTGTCGCGTTGGACATTAATGACTCAGCCTTAATTATATCGACTGTCCAGCAATTGAAAAGATCGCCTGTTTTTCCTGTTCCTTGGAGATGGCATTTTGTTAAAATTGCCCTCCTTTTTTTTATATAAGATCTATCAGTAAAGTCAAATATATTTTCATACTTACACACAGTGTACAAGAGAAACTACAGCAAGAACTAAAATGACGAAGAGAAAAGAACCTAAATATCAAATATATAACATGTTGGACTGGATGTCCTTTAAACTACATTTGTACAGATGGATGATTTTGGGAATTTTTAATAAGACCAGATCTGATAGATAATCATTTGTATTTCCAAGGGAAATATGTGTGATTTGCTACTTGAAAGATGTTGGAGTTCCACTGAAAATGCAAAGATCAGCTTTTTGCCATCGGATTCTAAAGTTTGTCTAATTAATTTCTGAAAAGGATTTACACATGGAATTTAAAGAGCCTTTGATTGATTCAGTTGCAATTGGCGTTCTAATTTCTTTTGTCATAACTCTATTTCTGGTGAATGTTAGTTGATTTTCTTCTTTCAATTGTCATGTACTGCTGCTAAGGATATGCATTCATTATCCATCTCTTTCTTTTCCCCTCCTTTTTATTTCTTTATGTTCATGTTTTCTCATTTCCTTGAGTGCTTGGTCAGTTTCTGTATTATCAATATATTTGCTTCCTAATATATCTCACTCATTGATGGTGGAGTTCGATTACGCTATAAATGTGAAGTTACTCATTTGTATCCTCTTATTAAAGAGGTCTCGTGCTTGATTGCTATCGTCCTTTTCTCCATACAAAACTGTTGTTTTGGGGCACCAAAAGGGTGCTTAAGTGTAAATGGAAAATCATGTACGAGAAAAGAAGTGTTAGCTGTATGTAGAACTTCTAGCTCTTCCAATCTCGTGTGATGATTAATGAAAGAATGACATTGCAAATTGGCAAGGGTTTATTCTAGCAAAAAAAAAAATGGCAAGGATTTCATGACGGGTTTCTCTCTGTTTTTGCAGGTGACTCCTGATGTTCATTTCCAAAATGATTTGGGTCTAGATAGCTTGGACAACGTCGAGATTGTAATGGCACTGGAAGAAGAATTTAAGCTCGAAATCCCAGATTTGGAAGCTGATAAAATTGACTCCTGTCGTCTTGCTATTGAGTACATCCACAACCATCCTATGGCTGGTTAATTCGAGATAATGCATCTTTTGACTATCCTGTATTGTGTGGACAATGAGCTGCTCAGCTTCCTCTTCGCGTGCTTTGTTTTTGTAGTCGAAGTAGAGGATGGAAAATAATCTCAACTTTTGGGATAAAAGATTGGCAACCCAAAAACTAAAATCCGTTTGCCTTTGTGCAAAGTTTCAATCTTTCACTGGACATAGATGATGATGAGTAACTTAATCATTTGTCTTCACTAGCAATTTTAGATTGGTTTTTATTTTCCTTTTAACCAATTTGCATGAGAATGTCCTTGCATAATGTTAGATTTTCTTTTTCTGTTATTTGCATAGCTTTCCCATCAGCTGAGGGTAACAGCTGGATCGGTGTGGTTAACACAGCCTAATGAGGAGCCCATATTGCTCTGCGTTCTTGTTTCTGTGTCTATTCTTAAGTAAAAAAACCACTTTGAGAAGAATTACGTTTTTTCGCCTCGGGATTGTGGATATGAAAACCAAGGATGCATTGTTGTACTCAATAGTGAATTCAACACGGTTTTGTTATTAGCATTGGAGTTCCATTTTTATCTCACTCTCGAGCAACAATGGACGAGCCGATATGTACAGCATTACCTTCAGTTAGACATGAAGTCATTACTCCCATGTTGGTTGAATTGTCGTAGAAAAATGCAAGAGGAAGACATGTTAGCGATAGAGGTGGGGAACGATGATACATGGACTACTTTTGACTTTTTGACTTAGATCTCCGTACTTAGAAGTTAGTCAAGTTACTCTCTATTTGGCTAGCGTGTTTTTTTAATATGTTCCGCTTCGGCTCCTTTTCCAACCGTAACGTGAATGAGTTGCCGACATCAGAGGACCATTTGACTGTTGCCGGTACACCGGTTATAGATGGTTGAGGGTAGCTTTCGCGACGTTCATTACTTGTGTTCCCTTGTGTTCCGCAAAGTTCATGGTTTGTGTTCTGTTTGGGCTCTATTCTATCCAGGAACGACATTTTGTTGGAAGAAATCTCAACCCAAATCGAACGTACAAAGTAGCAAACCGAAACAATGACCCTTGATGGTGGCTTCAAATCGTCGATGTCATGCACATACGGCAAATGGGAGCTCAACAAGATGGGAAGAGATGCTCTTTTGAAGGGAACTTTTTCCTCGTTTCATATTCGAAAATATCGATCGCGCGTGTCACGGCTTACTCTGGCAAGGTCAAATGCATGTCCTGGCCCCCTGTCGTGGCGGGGGGCCCCACCGGGGGGCAATTTTCAAACCTCGGAATTCGCTCCAAATTTTCCTTTCCTTTCGGACAAAAAAAAAAAAACAGAGGACCGCCACCGCCACCACCACCACCTTCCCTCTCCACTTTTTTTTGGGGGGTAGCTCTCTCTGCAACCCAAAAGAAAAAACTCAAAAAGCAATCATGCGCTCATGTCCTGCTGTAATGCAAACCCTAATCGAGACCTCACCTTTCGCGCCCTGATAAAGAATCGGAGTTTGGGATCGGACACCCTCTTGCATATTCTCTCCTCTAAAGCGCTCTGAAGGTCTCCTCTGTCTTGGCCGTTTCTTTCCCCTGCATTTTTCTCGAGCAAAGTGGGCGCTGTCTTGTTTGATCGGACGAGTTTCCTTTTCGGGGGGGCGCGGAAAATGGCGGCGAAGCCGAGCCGCGGGGCTGGCTTGTGGGCCGTGCTTTGTCATTCGCTGCTCGCCGCGGCTCTGGTCCGCTCCAAGAATCACGGTGAGCTCCCTCCCTCCCTCCCCCCCACTCACTTTGTGTTACCTTTGGCACGTCTGATGGGATTCTGTCGTCGACTCTGCGTATCGGCCGATCGGGGTTCGATGGTCGGTTGAATTTGCCTCCGTCGCTTCGTACTGGCGTGACTGTGAAGAGGGTGTGGAGTGGATTGCGCGCCGTTCAGGGGGGGAACAAGATGGCGAATGAATGTGCTTTAAATAAACCAAAGCGATTGGTGTTTTTCCCAGGGGGAAAAAAAGTGGGCACCTGTTTTGTCAATTGCTAGGTAAACTTCGGTAGCTTAGATTTCCGCCATCTGAGGCGATACGGCGCTGGTATGTCCACACCGGCGCACAGTATATGCAAAATGGAGAGTAGAAATGTGCTTTTCGTCGCGGAAGAAATGGGAATAAATCCTCGCGGCCGAAAATAAAACAGCGAGGATGCTTCGACGAGCAGCCTTTGTGCTGGCACTATCTATATACTATTGTTGGCAGCGGAGAGCGGGCTTCGCTATTGGGAGTTGCTGGCCGCGAGTCCAGGGCCTTTTTGCTGGGACTGCAACCGACCTTTTCATTCAGTTGATCTTATGGAAACCGGGTGTAGAGGACTGTAGCATGAACTGGGAGAGCAAAACATAATCGAGTCGAGTGTCCTTGGCGTTTTGGCGTCGTGTAGATGAATGCGCCTTGTCTGAAGAGATGGAGTTGCTTTAATTAGCTTATAGTGTCCGCGCTTATTTTCTTCGCTGGTGGAGAGATTCATTCTCGTAAACAATGGCCTGTGAAGTTCACCACCATGGATGGACAAGCTACCTCACAACTCCTTATCTGATCTATACCCCCGGTTGCATCGGATGAAGTGTCTGAGACCAGTTGAAAGTGGCTTCAGGGGTCATCTGTTTTCTATTCATCCCGAAAGCGAACATGCCGTGATTATTCAGCATGTCGATTAACGGTTCATCTTCTCTGCTTAAAGATAAGGGAACATGATCCTTAAATGTTAGGCTGCTCAAGTCAACAAGGATTTTGGTTGTCGTATGCAGGCGAACTCTTGAGGCTTGCCTCCATTTTCAAAAAGTGGAACTTCTCTTGAATCTTTTTCCCCCGAAAGCACTTGGACATCGAAACCATTTCCCATTTGCTTTCTGTTATTTTCTCAACATTGGCTGTTGGCAAAGAACTAAGTAGAGGAATCTGATATTTGACGAGAAGCTACTGAGGTTCATGAGCATGGCGACTAGTTCAGGGCATTAGAACCTGAATGAGGAGTGGGGATCGATGATAGGATAAATATTCGGCGGCTGACCAGAGCATTGCTAAAACTGCATCTTTAGCGTTTCAGATGGACATTGTTAGATTAGATCGTATGCTCAGTCTCAGATTAGTTATTTAATAGAGTTAACTTTGGCAATGGTTCAAATTGCTCATCGCTAACATGTCTAGGTTTGAGAAAAGTAAGAACAGCGTTTTAGATCTCTGCATCAGTCTTAAATGCATGACACAGTTTGAAAGCATCTCTTCTTCTGTAAGTAATCAAGATTTCCTTCTATCTGTTCATCACACGCATGTTAGCACATGCAATTCCAATCATCTCCGGTAAACATGTCTTATATGTTTCTGAAAATCTGGAGGCCATTGGAGTCTGTGAGTGGCTTAGTATAGACAGTATGCAACTACTGATCGAATCGGGCGATGCCGGGTACTTTAAAGAAGTATAAAAGAAGGGAAAGAGCTATTCAGTGTCTTGATTTTGTTCAGGATTTCGCCAAACGAAAAACAAAAGCTACGTAAAGTTTGAAATTGGGTGATTGTGCAGGCGATACCGGAATTCCATATGTCGCTCTAGCAAAATGAACGAGTACACTCGAAGATAGATAATGGACTTTATATTATCGAGCTTGTGCCGTTAGGGCATAGGCATACATCTTCCTCAGTTTTCTAAAGGTGGAAATCCTTGCAGGAAACCCGGCAAACGATCTCGTGGACATGATCAACAAGAACAGGACGGCCCTCAAGCTTCCAGCGCTGAACGACAGCCCGGGTATTGGGTGCATGGCCTTGCAATACGTCGAGCTATGCAAGGGAAACTGCACTAACAACATTCCACACTGCAAAGTACCGGAAGACGACTTCACCGAGATTTTCGCTCCGAATTGCGGCGTCAAGCTACCGACTTTGGGTACCCTAACTGGCCAAATTGTGGGTTGTCATTCCAAGTACCTTGAGCCGTCACTGGCCTTCTCAAAGGTTCTCGTGAAAGACAACACGAGCCTCTCTCTCCTGAGGAACAAGTCGCACACGGAGGTCGGAGTCGGCTTAGTCGGAGCACATAAGGGCCCCTTCTTCTGGTGCGTCTTGTTCAGCAGCGACCGTGCGAACTCCACATTCGTTCTCGAAGATCAAGGCGTTGGGATCAAACAAAAGAAGGGCTGTTTCAGCGGGAGCAGCAATCCTTGCAGCAGTGGTCCGAAGAGCACCGCGATGCTCACGAGCACTTTAACGGCGACGCTCTACTGTTTATGCATTCTTTTGTTTCATATGTAATGCTGATGCCTCGTAATTCTCTCTACTTACAGACAGGAATGGGGAATGCTTAAGAAGAGGGAATGTGCAAATTTTGGTATAGAACGGGACGAAATCGGTCTTGTACTTCAATGTTGTTTGATGTTGAGATGGACAGTGAAAAGGACGCACACGACAGACCCCAGATCTCATCCTAGAGATCTTTGAGAATTTGCAGTTAGCTGATGATTGAGCCACTGTCTAGCCACATAAGTCCATGACCATGATCCGGACACGGGGTCTACGGTCTTGAATCGATTGCTTAAGAATCAGCCGCGTGTCGCCCTTAATCGTAACCGATTTAGTTCCGATTTTCATTTATGGTGCGAGACTTCTCGTCTAATTGTAGTGGCTTCATCTTTGTCCTAACCGTTTGGAGGAACTCAAAGTCGAGAACGAGAGCACACAAGGTTTCAAGCATGCGCTATCGGTTTTCCTTTCGAACTCTTCCAAACTTTTTCCACTCGGCAGTGAATTTGCGAGGAGGAGGAAGCCCCGCGAAACATCGGCCCCTCCATACAGATTCTCGGGTCGAACCCGGCATGCCGAAAAAGACGTCGGCACACCAGCCACCCAAGCGCAATACGCAAAATCCTCGGGCCGTGCTAAGAACAAGGAGCGTGACGCAACTAAAACCGGGAAGGCATCATCAGCGGTATGCACCAAGGCACTTTGGAACGACAGATAAAAACAAGGGCTTCTCGATCCGGTCCGAGACTTAAATTAAAGCTGTCCATCTGCAAGACTTCGGACAGCCTAGTTTTGGAATACCTGTCCGACCTGTGGGGCTCGAGCTCGAGACCAATAGGACGGCGAGATCTCGTCGCGGGGCATCATCATCACACGCAAGCTCGTGCCGTTTTTTTCTCGACTTTTGTTTCTTTCCTTCTTTCTGTCGTTAACAAAGCGAAAGAAAGACAAGGACCCGAAGCAGACAGAATCGCGGGGATTGGAACCCCCCGTGACTTTTGCTCCTGAGTTCGACAGTACAATGGAAAAACCGAAACACCTTATGCAAGAAGACATCTTCCACAGCAGCGTAACTTCCTCCCCTCATTCCAAGTACAGATCGAACCCACGCAAGACACGACATGACGTGGCAAGATGGGTAAGCACGAATCGATTTGAAGCGCTCGGGCCCGTGTTTCGCCGGCCCCGACACCCCGTATTCGACTTCATATCGACATGCTAACATTCTGCAACGAGATAAGCTTTGGCTCAACTAAATCAAAGGACACGGGCTCCATTGCCGCCCACCCATAGTTACCCGTTTGCCATTCAGTAGTTAGAATCATATCTAATAAGCCCTGAGCAAGTGAGTACAGGTGTCTCGTTTCTATGCCCCCTCGGAGCAAGAAATGGTGACCTAAATTTGTACCAATTTGGTTTTGTTTTGTTCAACAAATTGAGCAAAATCCTAAATAAACAACAACCCATCTCCTCCACCACCCCCCCCCCCCCCCGAATGCGGCATCTACCAATCAATTCCAAATGCCAATTCCGATTCCAATTCCAATTCCAATTCCAATTCCAATTCGCATTCCTTTCTATATTCGCCATGTAATGTCGGGCAACATAAAAACCCACCCCAAAATTCGCCCCGAAACTAGAATATGGCAAAAGAGGTGTAGGGACCAAATTGCAGAACATGTTAAAAGAATCCGGACGTAATCGTTATTACGGAATTTAATTGGTGGGGGGGGGGGGGGTGGTCGTGCGGTTTTTAAGTTGGTTGGTGATCCATCCCGATGCACACATATCCATTAATGCCCTACCGCTGTCGTCCTTCGTTCGCACAGCACGACCACCCGAGGCCATTCCGGTAATTTCGGGGCGGCTGCAAAGGTGGTGCCACGTCATCCCTTCTCCATCTGATCTCAGCCGTCCAAACCCCCTCCCTCAAGGGAAGCGGGACGATCTCGACCCTTCGTTGGGGAGAAAAAATGTTTTTTTTTATAGCGCGGGGAAAAAAAAAACAGAGGGGGGAGGGGGGGCGGATATATTGACAAGAGAAAAAAAAATATTAAAAAAGAATTAATTTCTGGGGTGCTCGTGCGTCACGAGCGCCCCCCTGGCTCTGTTTCTGCTATCGCCGCTCCGAGTGTTTTTTTTTTTTTGCTACGCGCGCTCCGAGGGTGGGGCGGCGGGAGTGGAGGTAGCAAGTAAGTGTGAGCGGTGCGGGAGGAGAGATTTCGTGTTGCTTGCTTCCGTCGTCTTACCGTTACCGGTTATACCCCTGAGACCCATCGGAAGAGCTCGCTGATCTCTTCTCCGACGCGGCTGGCCTCCAGGTCCCAGTCTCCGACGCCGGAGGCGTCGCTCCGGCGGCTGCTCCCGGTGAAGAACCTCCTCGAGCTCCGGAAGGACGCGGTCCGCGACGAGAGCGTGGCGGAGAGCCGGTCCATGTACTCCCCGAGCCAGCTCCGCCCCCCCGCGGCGACGTCCGCGGCGAGGCTGGCGTCCGCCGCGCCGTCCTCCTTGTCCGAGACGCTCCTCCGGTGACGATCGCCGGCGACCTCGACCTCCGAGTCCGCTTCCACGACGTAGTCGAAGGAGCCGATGGAGTAGGACCGCCGCGCCTCGGCCCCGCCGCCGCCGTCGAAGGACCGGCGCAGGCTCACGGAGCCGATCTCGAGCCTGAAGCTCCCTCCTCCTCCGCCGTCGCCCGCGCCGATCCTCGCCGACGACTGGAGCAGGGCCTCGAGGTCGGCCTCGCTGGCGTGGACGTTGGACCGGCAGAGCGGGCACGTGCGGTTCGTCTGGAGCCACGTGTCGATGCACTCGGCGTGGAAGGCGTGGCAGCACAGGGGGAGCAGCCGGAGCAGGTCGTGGGGCTTGAACTTGCAGAGGCAGACGGCGCAGTCCCCGTCGGATGCCGCGGAGGAGCGGCGCGTGACGGAGGAGAAGGAGAAGAGAGGGAGCGAGTCGATGAAGGAGTCGTCACGGACGGTGTCTGGATTAGGATTAGCAGGAGCGGCGGCGGCGGAGGCGTGGAGAGGTGGCGGAGGCGAGGAGGAGGAGGCCGATGAGGAGAGGTGGCTGTGGCGGTGGAGGAGGAGGAGGAGGAGGCAGCGAGGGAGGGGGAGGCGGTGGAGGTGACGGAAGAGGAGGCAGGCGCAGGTGGCGACGATGATGGCCAGCGACAGGACCATGAGCGTGATGATGACGTTCGGGCTCAGGTTCGACAGCGAAGACGGCGGCGGGAATAACGAAGGCGGCGGCGATCGCATCTCCGCGCCGAGGAAGAACGGCGGCGCGGTAGACATCTTCCACAGAGAGAGATAGAGGAAAGTCAGTTCACGTTATATACGAAAGAGAGAATGCGGAAACAACGACCAAACATCAACAAGGCGAGAGAGAGAGAGAGAGAGAGATGTACATCAACATACAACGGACGACGGCAACGGATCACGTGAGCGGTGCGCGGCGGCGGGTGGCCGGAGCTGGCGGAGAGAGAGAGAGAGAGAGAGAGAGAGAGGAGGCGTGGTGGTGGCGACGAGAATTCCCAGTTCGCCTTTTCAATGAATGGCGTCGAACGAGAGGGAGAGAGAGAGAGAGGGAGTAAATGCAGCCAAGCGAACTCGAAGCGGAGAAGTGAAGCGCGAGGGGGGGACGGGACGAGCTGGGGCTAACGTGCGCGGGGGGTGCGCACGTGGCAGCGCCCCCCCCTGGCCCGTCCGGTACCCTTCGCTACTGTGAAAACACGGCGTGTCGTTTTTTTGGAATGTTCGGATGACTTGAGTGGTAAGCTTGTTCCGGTTGCCGTCCGAACCAAAAAGGAGCGAAAAAACAAAAACACACCGACGTACAAAAAAGGGCAAAATCCCGAGTTCGCTACATCTTTCGCTTTTTCTTCCACTTCCATCCCATCCCCGTTCCGGCCGCGAAATCTCTTGACCCGAAACCGCCGTAAAAATATCCTCCCGCCCCCCCGGAAACCGGCCAACTGCTCCGGCGACCCGGGCTGGTTAAGCGCCGGCTAACATGACCACCCCCACGCCTTCTCCCGGGTAATTCTTTTCCCCGGCGCGCTCGGGGTTTAGCCGGAGGGAAGATGAAAAGGACCCGGCACCGGACACTTCGTATTTTGGATTACGCTTTCATTCACGGGGGGTGGGGTCGTTTCGCGAACGATTCAACCCACTTTCAACTTGAAATATCATATGGGTTTCTACGAGGTGTACCGCCGTTCCGTCCCGTCCCGTCCCGTCCCGTCGGTATTAAAACCGTTTTTTGACCACGGGCATTCATGAAAATGGGAAACTCTCATCTACCGATGGAACAAATAGGGCCGTCGAAATTAAAAAAACCGCGTACGTGCCGGCGCTCGAACCGCTGTTTGCGTAACGAGTTTTTATGGACCGCCGGGTACGACATAAGTGTCCCCCCGATTTCATATTACATGTTCAGTTCGGAACATGTCTTTCGGCATTTTCGCCGAATTCCCTCCGATGGCGAGCGAGATCGGGCACCAACAGTGGCTCGGCGCGAGTGCAGGGGTGACTATCCAAACGATCCCCACTACATTAGGTAAGGAAGAAGGCCAAAAAAAGAGAGAGAGAACAGAAAGAAAGGGAAAAGAACAAAAAGAAAAGACAGCGCCCCAAGACCGAGATGCCCCCCGACCATGGCTTGAAAAGTGGCACGTGACCCACACATGCTTGCAGGCCAGCGAAGATCCGATCCGGCCGGTGAGTTGGTGAGGTCCTTATTCGAGATAAAGTTCACTTCGATACCCCTTTTAAGAGAAGAAAAGAACGGTACCACTTCAAGTCCCTATTTGAGTTCTTGTCCCCCGATGCAGCGCCGCGCGATCGGATAAGGTCCTTACGGCTCTCGCCGCATACCATTCGTCAGCCTAGGAAGCTCAAGGGGGAGGGGGGGTGTTTTGACTAGGGGTCGTTGCAAGAATTATTGGCCAATCCAAATCATATGCACTTGTGTGTGTGCTGGGATGGTGAAGCTTCAGTTCCTCGCCTTTTCGATTTCAGGGCAATGAAGGTTTTCTCGTTCATGTCCTGCCCCATAATGATGCTTGGGAGGAAAAAAACACATTGGCCCAGCCTCAAAGCCTTACCCTACAATCAGTCCTACGACACACACATAGATTAAAGCAGTGTCCCCTTCTTTTGCGACGGGCTAGGTTGGTTTGTGTAATTATTTCGTACCGTCCTACAAAGGCCAATGAAAGATTGATAGATCGTAAGCGAATAATTTCTTTTCTTTTCATTTCTTTTTTCCTTTCCGGTTCGGTCCGTTTCGGTCCCGGATTTTCCTTTTTCCGGGTCCGTGCGGGTCCCCGGGCCGATCCCGCTCTTTTTTTATTTATTTATTTATTTTTTCTCTTTTTAATGGTCACGTGGGTCGTTCGTCGAATATAAGGACCAAAGTATTGATGCGATGGATCGTGTTGAGGCGACGTCGGCAAAGAAAATGAATAAACTCGAGAGCATGAAAAAAGTAGAGATTAGAATTTTCGGAGAGGGAGCGAGGGAGTGGAAGGAGGGGAGGGGAAGTGAAGGCAGAGGCTAGGCGACACGGCGGTGTGGCCAGCCGACCACCGAGGAAGGGTCTCGCCGGTGTCCAAGGACCCTCGCCAATCTTTGGACTCGCCTGGCGTCCGATTGGATGAAGAAAAAAAGGTTCGAAGGTTCAACCGAATGAATCGAGAAAGTTCATGGACTATTGGCGCCTCGATCCAATCATGAAATTCATTGGAGCGCATAAAATAATCAAAATTCAAATTATTTTTTTGTGAATTGTCATTGTGCCGCTACGTGATGAAGTTCTAATTTATAGGCAACAAGAGCAAAGTTGCAAATGGAAGATTCGTGAAAAAATGAACCTTTGTAAACAAGCATAAACGTGGGGTTATCTTAGTAGCACACCTAATTGAAGAGATGGCATGTAGGATGATATATTATACTCGACCATAACATTATCTTATGTTGCATTTGCAATTATAAGTATTAAAATAATAAGCTCATTGTTCAATTCTCTCGTTGCTCTTTCTTTCAATCACTTGCCCTTTTGGCTGTGATGGAGAGATTTCGAGTTTTCAACCCATCTTCATTCACCAAATCATCAAATTTTCATTCACAAGGGATCCAACCTCGGTCCATCTCGTCATGCCACAAGAACTCGAGCTCTTTCGGGCTATCGACAACGAATTCAATCTCGAAAAGGGGCCGTATTTCCCTTTCATTCATGATCAAAGAAACATCTAATGGATAGGTTATAAATTTAGACTTTACTTACATGCAAACATGAACGTGGGCAGGTTACATCCAATGTATAATGTGACATAACATTGAAGTTATAGAAGGTACAAGTCCTCTCATATGTACTCTTCCTTCCTGCATGTGTTGGATTGAACACATTTCAGGCTTTTATATATCATTTAAATTACTAAACAATCAGATGGACACTCCTATCAAGAATGAAATCAAAAGGAAAAAAAAGACATACTTAGTGAAAGGTAAGTGCCCAAAAATGTAATATAAAATACGGATGATCACGTAATTATGCCCCGAATAATTGAATCAGGATTTGGATACAATGCATAGTTTTTTATAATGCCAGGCTACTCATGGTTGGGGACATGTGAATTAACAAAAAATTTGGTGGAAATAAGACGGTCAAACCCACCTCCTAAAGCTTCTAAAAAGTCAAAACTTCTTCGGAAGACACAGTAGATACGTAGCTGTACTTGCTCGATGATGAGGACAATGCTATTTTATTATGGTCAAAGAGGAATGATTTTTGTTCCATATAAATACCATAATTTTTTTTTTATAATTTTCCAAGCGTAATTACTAAAACAACAGGCGTAGCGCAAAGCTAGAAGAAGCCATATCATGCCACAAATTGCAATTTTTTTTTAAATTAATAGATAGAATATGCACGACAACCTCATTATCATTACTTTATGAGTCTGGAGGATGCGTTATTATCGCATGGTCGCATGATTTCCAGCACTTTGGGTTTGCATACATGTAGCACGCCCTATGCTCGCGGTATATTTCATCGCGGTTGACCTCTCGAACCCCCTCTTGAATCTTGGCATCTAGGGTTTGCATTTGCTATCGAATGGGGTCGTGTTCAATGATGGGTTACGATACGCTTTGACGAGATATATCGAATTCTGATGCGGTGTCTTCGTGGGATTGGATCAGGGTGAATAAGGTTTTCGGGGTTTTGTTAACGAGTGCCTCAAAAGCGTTTGATAAGAATGTGGTAATGATTAAATAATCGGTTATGATATGCTTTGACAAGGAGATCGAGAAAAGAAGAAGGAAGATATATTGCGGAAAGATAGATCGAATTCTGATGTGTTTATCTTTATGTGATTGAATGAGAGGGTGAATAAGATTTTCGGGATTTTATTGATGGGTATTCTTGGAGCACTCGTTAAGATATCAAAGGAAAAAAAAAACTTTCAATTTTCCATATACTAACTTTTTTTGATGATGCGTGTAATCAATAACTTATGCATTATCACCACCGCCCGCAGCGGCTGCGTTGGCTTGCGCTCTGGTCCCCCTACGAAGGGATCAGAGTTCGAACCCCAGCGTAGTCGTTAGGGAGTCTTAAGTGTGGCGCCGTGATGGTGGGTCCTGCGCTAGCGTCACCCCGGGTTTAGTACCGAATAGCCTGTCGGGCGAAAGGGAGGTTCCCGGGTCATCAAAAAATAAAAAATAAAAATAACTTATGCATTATCTTTATTAAACATACATAACAAGTGTCTCGAGACACCCGTTAACGTGGATTCTAAACGAAATCGTTTTCTCTATCAGGGTTTCGATGGTCCTCGAAAGTTTTGTGTCCATATGATGTGGATCATCCGAGCGCTCTACTAAATTGATATTGGAAAGGTTATCTAGATTTTTGGGGTAGATTATATGTAAGGCATGACCCATTTTATTCTATTAGTTTAGAATATAGTCTAAAAGACACAGCCACGTTACCAAATAGTCAAAATTGAATCAATATAGATGATTCGAGAACCATATATAAAACAAAGGGTGAGAAAACCGTCAACTATGCTATTGTGACATAAATACTCCAAAAATTTTCTGTGTCATAAAAAACCTTGAATTTATACCGGTGTAACAAATATACCCTAGATAGAACTGTAAAAATAGTATATATATCACGCACGTATAAATTTGATCGTGACATAGAATTGTTTTGGATATTTGTGTCATATTAGGTAACATAAGGATTATTTGTGATACAAAAATAATTTGGGATTTTGTGCCATAATAGATATAATTTGAGATTTTTGTTAATATTTACCCTGAACAAATGAAGTTCATATTGGTAGATAAGATAAAAAGGAAAACTAGAAAAAACTAACCGTCAACTTTTTGAAGGAGTCAGAGAGGGGTTTCGGGGATTAAATGCACCTCTAAAAAACAGGTGGAAGCATAATTGCTTTCTCTGTCCAAGGAAGACAGCATTTGCAGACACTGAGACTGTCTTGCACAAAATGTCATGAATGACACTCAGAGATAGAGAGAGAGAGAGAGAGAGAGAGAGAGAGAGAGAGAGAGAGAGAGAGAGATGATATCAGGTCATCTGTCATCTGCAAGTTGGAATGGTGCAGGCTCTCTCGCAGAGTCCTCCTTTGCTTTCCTTTTACTCTTGGCGTGCTCCTTCAATGTACAAACCATGTGTGTGCATTCTTTGTTGGCGAACGTGTGTGTGAATGTCAATTGATAAAGAATATACATTCTTGGGTTTGAGTGTGCATCAGCTTTCTGACATTTCTTCTTTTCATTCAGTCCTATACTGTCTTCTCTCTCGCTCTGAAGCGCGAGGAGGAGGAACAGAAACAGGCCATGTCCCATGTACCAGAAGCTTTTCACAAATTTCTGTTAAGTTCAGATTAAGTTCATCCAGTCATTAGGGTTTTTTTTTTTACTTTAAATGGACTCAAAAGAGGAGATTTAAATCACACTCGTATGCTTAGCTAGCACTTGGTCTGACCATGCTTTACTCCTAATTAAGTTCTTCTCTGGGAAGGAAGAAATCTGCCAAGAGATAATCCGGATCTTTTTCGCGAGTTAAATGGTTAATACACACTCCAAATTTAGAGAATCCAAGTTAATTGCACGAGTCGTGCTCATCAAGACCTCCAATGTTTTTCCGGAGCCCGTCCTTAAGACATGTTTTACCAATTATTCAACTGCACAATCATGCATAATGATGTCTCGCTTGCTAACTTGCTAGGCTTTTCTCATATTCATCGTCGAACTTACGACTGATGAATAACTCCTTAACTGAATGCGAAAAAACAAGACAAATGAATAAAAAAAGCACTCTTTTGATTAGCCAATTCTTGAATAATTTTCTTAGAACAAAATAACATCATATCATGTTCACTACATTCACAAGCAACTTCATAGAGAAGTCACTGACTTTCTAACAGATAATGAAACCACAAATTAAGGTGGTGGTTTTTCTGCTGATTCATCCCTTGCAGGAGCACCAAGCTTCTAATCCAGTCAAATGCATTACGGATGTGGCAAAGCAACCTTTCCATTCTCATTCAATTGGGTGTTGCACTATTAGATCAATACAACAAAAAGTTCCTCAAGATCAGAGAAGCACAATATTTGAAAGACTTAATGCTATCAGTTAGAACATCTGATAATTGATCTCAGTTGCCAAATCCATGAATACATGATGCCGAATGCACAATATACGGATATCATCATCAGGGGCACGAAAGGAAGCTTATTGCCGAGAATGTAAGGATGCAAGAACTGACCCCATAACTCAACAAGTAAAATACTGAACAAATAACACTTTGTGATCCAACCAATGGTAAACCCTCCTTCCTTGGTCAGACCCGAGCTTCTCTTCTCTCTGGATTGATCTCCTTTTCTTGACTCAGAAGCAGTTGCTTTCGCTCTTGCACTCCCATCGAATAGCGCAGAGAAGCTGAGGAACATCGCCATGCAATGCAATAGCAGCAGCAACACTTTTGTGGGATACTCTTGGGCTTCGAAGAGAAGTGGGAAGAGTGAATAGCAGGATACTGCATGGAGAAGACGCAAGAATGTTAGAACAGGGCATTTGAGAGGTTTGGCTAATTAATAAAAGACATTAGATACATCTATCCTTTGTCGACATCAAGAAGTATTTGATTATTCACAAGTGATGCAGAATCGAGAAATCGGACATTGAAGGGCTTGCAAACTTGAAGACAATAGAACATCTCAACCGGATAGTACATGTCATGACTAAAAGAAATTATTCAGTGGAATGCAATAATAACACTGCACAAGCAAAATTATTGCGAAAATGACAATAGAACATCTCAACCGGATAGTACATGTCATGACTAAAAGAAATTATTCAGTGGAACGCAATAATAACACTGCACAAGCAAAATTATTGCGAATTGACATAATAACAGTTTTTGACCCATTTAGGTTACGCTATCCACATTGTCTAAGCTTCTATATTCTAAAATTTGAGGGAAATAAGTAGAAAAATGCATCACAGTACATGAATTTACTGTCCAACAGTCTGATTAGTGTTCTAACAAATTTTCTTGGGGTGATATGAATTAGTATCTAGCTTTGAATCCTCAAAATTTGCACAAAAAGTATGTATACATAAAAAAAAGTATGCATATGTATGTATGGATGTACGTATCGAGTATTATGCACAATCTAAGGATGGTAAAGAGTGGACATTAGCCAGGAACTTCTCTCAATGCTCCTCATTATAAATTGTTCTTTAGTTCTTCTATTGCCTTTCCTCTTCTTCTTCAAGAGATTAAGAAATGGCCAGAATGTGGGATAGCACAGCAGATATACTTAGCTCCATAATCTATAGTTGATTGAGAACTTGCCTTACACCATGCATTGGGCAATAAGACACCCAAAGAGGGGATTTTGACAAAATCTTGAATCTTCCTTCCTGCCTCTCTCTCTCTCTCTATCTCACACACACACACAGATTGAAAGCTGAAATTTAACTCATCAAACCAAATAAGGCTATGATAGCAACGAGCAACAAGCACACTACGCAATAAGTGTAGTATCAAAAGAGAATATACAAGATTGGACATAAGCTATATAACTTGATTAGGCAATGCAAAATTATCCTGAAGAGCATACCTATTGATAGCCAGAAATAATGCTTTGCGTCACCCGGACTTTGTACTGCAGTGAGTGCTAGGGGGATGACAAAATGGAGAGATGCTTTTTCATGAACATGCCACCCAAACAGGAATCCGCTTGTGTAGGAATATGCTATCCATCTTGCAGCATCTTTTGGTTGGGGATTTCTCCAGGCCTTGACAAGACAAGGAGACAAGGCTAGCAGAACCATGATAAAGGTTGTCAAGGGGGTGATCTGTAGTTAACATATATATGCAACATCAGATGGCAATGCTACAGGGAAATTACAGGACATCTGTAAACTCAAAAGATCAATGACTCCAGTCCCCACAATGTGTGCTAAATGCATCGTATTTTTGTCAAATATTGCATTCCCAAGTATAAAAATGTGGGAGACATGGAATTAAGAATATCATTTGGCCAACTCTCCGCCAGAATATGCTTTTACAGAGAAAATAATAAATCAACTGAACTGCTTAGCGCATTACCAGGAAATTACAAATCAACAAAGCGACTTAACTAACTCCTCGTTGACTATACAAGTCATTTGATTGGAAGAGCCTTAAGTACCAGATTAATTGCAAATTTAAGAAATTACCTGTGGAAGTACAGCAAATGGAGATGAATTTCCCACGAGCCCACCAGTGAACGATGCTGCAGGCATTTGAATGTCAAACCCCAATCTTCTTAGCACAAAAGACAGCACCTTGTCCATTACGATGTAGAAAACCCAAAAATTTGGTGCCCAGTAAGCATGACAAAGCCCCCTGCCAAATGGAAACATACGGCAAATGACTTGTTGCATCTGCACAGATAGAGTTCAATACTTATGCACTAATCAACTGCATTAACAAACACAAGCACAACATCAGTCGTCAAATAAGCGAGGCACCCGTAAAGTTGGCAGGTGAAAAGCACATCTATTCGGTAAAAGCTATCTAGAGTCTCCAAGAAGGGTCGAATTTATTGATGCCAAATAAGCTTTAGGAAGATATGATTGAGGCCTGTCTTAAAGCAGATTACACAGGCCACATGCATCTAGCATCTGCTTATGAGATCTTCCAAGGAGTTAAAGTTGATAAAAAAAGAGGAGGCTCCTAAATTGAATGGATAAACGATTCTATCCTGACTGTTCTAAGAACATCTTTACCAGACATAAAAGTAAGCTTTAAGTCTGCATAAGCAAGCTTCGGTCAGCACAGTGTCCGCAATGTAATTTACTATAATCTAAACCAGAAGCAAGCTCTGCATAAGTAAACTTCCAAGTTTTCCATATGGAATCTTGGGAGCAACTGCACTTGTAACATCATAATCTGGAAACATAGTTGCATAGACAACCGGATATTGCTGTACCCACAGGTGGAAGAGAAAAGGCTCCGTTTTAACGAGTAATACAAATCCTAACACACAAGTAGATCTTGTCACCGTGACTTTTAGGAAGTGAAGTAAAAAGAGTAAATACAAAGCTCAAGCCCCATAGACATGTTAAAACTTAAAAGTCAAAAGAATGATAGGTGCTCTACGATCAGGCTCAAATGACCCTGAGAACCAAAGATTGCCACATTCCCGTATCCCTTTCAATTTTTCTGGATGAACCTGCAGTTGCTGCGAAACACAGTGGCGACTTTCTGGATAAGTTCTCCATTTTCCTACTTCAATATTCACGAGCATACTCAAGAGAAATCCATGTTCCACCGTCAGAAACGGTAAAGTTATGCACTTTCATAACCGGAACACCAAGTAAAGGCCAATAAACACTCAAAACGGAAAAAGAAAAGGCCCTTCATCCGAAAAATCCTCAAAGAACCTGTCCTTCCCATTAAATGAATAGCCCACAGCAGCAACATCATCGGAACCCATCACCTCTATATAAAAATGTTGCACCAATTTTACCAATTCTAATAGATGAAGAAAGCATCTAAAACTTCTGATAATTAGCTGGTGATCTCTGCGACCACATTACACAAGAAGTTGCCCCCAAATAAAAGAACAGAAATAAAGCAGCATTGCACCGCAACTTCAGCACTTTGGAAAACAGAGCAGGCACTAACCTGGCCATGATAAATGAACGGGCCATATGCCGCCGCAAAAGTCGCGACGACCGCCACCCCTAGAGCCGAAAGCCGACCAAAGCCTCTCGCAAACGTGCCTCGGAAGCACCGCCTCAACAGGTACACAAAGTAAACCGGCGCAGCCACCGCAAACAAGTGCTTGAAGCACAACAAGATCGCGAACAAACACCCACCCGCCAAGTCCTTCCCTTTGCTCAAGTACGAAATCGACAGCAGCAAAATCCCCAGCAAGAACCCATTATACTGAAAATGCACGTGATCCACGATCAGCAGCATCGGCGACCAGATCACCAGGACCCAGATCAACCTCCCCTTGCCCGGCTCCAATCTCCTCGTCAGGCGGTGCGCCGCGTAGACGAGGCACGAGTCGGCGGCGACCACGGTGGCCCTCTGGAAGAGGACGACGGAGCCGGAGCCGTAGCCGAGGCCGCGGTGGAGGTGGACGATGACGGGGTCGGTGGCGCGGGCGGCGTGGGAGAGGAGGAGCTCGAAGAAGGCGAAGAAGGGAGGGTAGTCGAGGGTCCAGGGGCTGGTCTCGTCGGAGTACCAGCGGGAGATGGGGAGGGAGTGGGTGAGGGCGAGCCAGTGGCGGTGGACCTCGAAGTCGGTGCTCCGGTAGGAGGGGATCAGGAGGAGCTTGAGGCAGGCGGCGGCGGCCGCGTGCCACAGGAGGCCGGAGACCGGCGGCGGCGGCGGCGGCGGCGGCGGCGGCGGCAGCGGCTTCGTCATCGGATCGCCGGCGATAGGCTAGGTCGAGTCTGGTGTGCAGAAGTAGCGGCTCGCGGAGCGGAAGTTGGGAAAATGGCCAAACGAAAACTTAGAATTTTTTTCACCCAAAAACAAAAAATATTTTCATCGTAAATAAATATATTTAAATATTAAAAATATTTTTAATTAATTAATTATTTCTAGCGATATAAAAAATTATCTTTAAAAATTATATTTTAAAATCATTATTATTTACCAAACAAATGAAGTGTTTGATTTTGTTTAAAAGATATATAATTATGGATTTTATTCTAGATTATGAGCTATAAACTCGTTTAATGTAAATTCAACTAAAATTTAAAGTAAATAACGCCCGTATTTGTAGCCCAATAACAAGAGAGGCGATCATAAGGAAATATTGTAATTTTTAATTCACTGACTATGCTCATTTTAAGAGCATTCGTTAATAAAATTTTAATTTAACAAATAAAAAAAGTGTTAAATCCTTGTGTAAATGAAGGGGACATTCACAACGGATGCTTATTTTTTACCAAAAAATAAGGGAAAATTTTAATTTGATACCCAAAATGAGGTCATTTTCTCAAAAAGGGGTCCAAAATGGACAAAGTATCAAATAAGGGTTTGAAGTGCCCAATCAGTTTCAAATAAGAGTCCGAAGTGTCCAATCAGTCTCAATTAAGGGCCTGGGTTCGCGCGGCGGGTTAAATGCTCACCGGCCGGCAAGCACGTCACTATCCCGGCAGGGTAATTTCGTATTTTACTTCTTTTTTTTTTTCTCTTTTCCTTTTCTTCTTCTTCTTTTTTTCTCTTTTCCCTCCGTCGGCCATAGCCGGAGCTGACGGAGGTGACCTGCCTCAGGCGGAGGTCGCTCTCGCCTGCGTCAGGCGAGGCCGCCTGACGCCAGCGAGGGTTAGGTGAGGGCCACCTTCGCCTAGGCTGGGTGGGCAAGGGCGACCATCACCAAATCCGGCGAGGGTCACCCTCGCTCGCCCAGCCCAAGAGAGGGCAACCCTCGCTCGATGTAGGCGAGGGCAGCCTTCGCCTGAGGCCGGCCACCTCCGTTGGCTCCGACTATACCCGGCGGGAGAAAAAGAGAAAAAAAGAAGAAGAAGAAAAGGAAAAGAGTAAAAGACGAAATTGCCCCGTTGAAACAGTGACGTACTCACCGACCGGTGAACATTTGACTGGCCGGCTAACTCAAGCCTTTAATTGAGACTAATTGGGTACTTCGGACCCCTATTTGAGACTGATTGGGTATTTCAAGCCCTTATTTGACACTTTGTTCATTTTGGACCTATTTTTGAGAAATTGACCTCACTTTAGGTACCAAATTGAAATTTTCCCAAAAAATAAGGATGAAAATGAGTGATTTACTCGCGAATAATTTGGGCTTTGCTCGATGATCTTAGGAGTTAATATTGACTCGCTCGATTTCTAACCCAATTCAAGTCCGAGCTCATTAATTTACATATTTCGAAATTAATTTGTACAACTCGTTCGACTACATAAATTTTAAACTCAAATTGTAGTAATTTGATTCTCGACAAATGTTTTATACATCTCATAATCATGACAAGCGAAAGCATGGGATTTTGCCATAAAAAAATGGTATTACCCATAATTCAAATCCGCGCCATTAATTTTCCAACTCTTCCCAAGTCTCTATTTTTTTTTTATCTTATATGAAAATCCATATCGAAAGATCGATATAAAAGAAAAAAAGGATAACAATATCATCAACCCTCGCTAAAAACATATGCTAAAAACATTTTCAGACAACATAAGATATATGCTACATGAAAATAAGCTTTATTTATCTTACTATTTTTTTAATTTTTTTTCAGATATTCAATAGAATATAATTTCGATAAAAAAATAAAATAAATACCGAGTCAAAGAAACGGTCAATCGCCCAGTCTTCCTCCGACCTCGCGACAGCCGAGCGAAGCCCCCACCCTCGATCCGCCGCCATGTTCCGGCAGGCCGCGAGGAATCTGCTCCGCCGACCCGTCCCGTCCGCCGCCGCCGCGAGGGGGGCTCCGTCCCGCCCCTTCTCCGCGGACGCCCCGGCGGCGGCGGCGGCGGCGGCGGAGACGGCCGGCGCGGCGTTCGTGGAGGCGTGGAAGAAGGCGGTCCCCAACATCGACCCGCCCAAGACCCCTCTCTCGTTCATGCAGCCGAGGCCTCCCGCGCCGCCGTCGATCCCGTCGAAGCTCACCGTCAACTTCGTCCTCCCTTACGCGTCGGAGCTGTCCCATAAGGAGGTCCGTCCCTCGATCGGCTGAATCTGTAGTCGTGTATGTTTTCGGACGCCTTGCTTGTTTATGTTTGATTGGGCATTGGTTGTGTAGCGCATGATTGCGCGACATGAGGATGAGTTGAGCTTCTGGTGTTTGTTCTAGCGTGGAGTTCGTTCTGTAGTGTTTCCGATGCCCACAGTCATGGCATTGCAATGCGTTCTTCGTGTTGGTCGTAGGATACTGAGGCGTTTTAAGGCTGAGTTGCATCCCGTGTTTGCCGAATCCAATGGCTGTTTGGTGTTATCCATAGCTGTTCCCCTTGTCAATCGTGTAAATGATCGAATCCCGAAAGCTGCCCCCGCGACCAATTTCTACGAGATGAATTATTCAGTTCTCTGTGTGTTTGAGATGGTTCTCTCTTGTGTTGTGCTTTGCGCTCCCCGGGGACAAGGTGGGTGGTGGAGGAATATGGTTTGATAGTGTGTGAAGTAGAAGTACAAGCATTGAGAGTTTGCAGAGTGATTTAGTATAAGTAGTCGAGTCGAATTTATCTTTTCCCCTGCTCGAGAACTTACTAATCTGGTCTAGGATAAGCAGTTTACTACTGGAGAGGTAGTGCTGCATTGAAGTTTCAATTCGAGATTGTACACCTATTGCTTGACTGTAGATTTGATTACAAGTGGTGCTTTTTGTAGTTCCGGTTTCTTTTTCTATGATTGATTTTATGCCATTTCTTCGACATGCTGATCCTTGTTCCGTCTGCTTGTTGTTCCTTAAGAGCTAAGTGAAAAAAAAAAATTCACTATGGCAGAGCCAAGGAATGCAAGCCCACATATAAGTAGAGATCAAGCCCTGGAAAGAGATGATTAATTAGAGAGAGGATATGTAACGCCATCAAAGCATTGATAATCATAAATTTTTTTTGAAGTGTACTGAACTTAATGAAATTTCAAACCATCCATATCTGAAAATATTAATACAAGTGCTGTTCCTGTCAAAGGCCCTTCTATTATTTTCTTTGAAAAATGGCATTATACCAACATAAATCCAGCAAAGACAGACTTGCTTGAAGCCGAAGGGGACACTGGTTTAACTCTCTCATACTCTACCAACATTCCATGTTCCAGTCGATCCTCATAGAATCTTAAAAAGTTGTAGAATCAGCATGTCCAAGGTTAGTGTAAAACTAGATAAAAGCAGTTTCCTCTTCATGTACAAACAAGGTCCTCTTTTCTGAAACTCTACTCCTTTTTTGGAGGAGTCCGGGGTGAGAATGTGTCCCGCACTTTGTCAAACAGTGAAAGAAAATTATGCTGGAAAGTTCCTTCCCAAGTTGCCCTTCTAGGGAAAATGTGAGTGGCATTGCTTCTTCGACCCAAACCAAGGAATCCATTTGATATCATATTTAATAGTTAGGGTCCAACTTGTCCTAGACTTTAGCTTTTCTGACACATTTGGTTTTTTTGTTTTTCAATCTAAGTAGTTCACGGACAAAGTGAGTGAGAATCATGATTTCATAATAATATCCGGGTTCTGCAGATGTATTTCACTGTGAACACCCTTGATTTACAACATTTCCATATATGATGTCATATTCTTTTCAAATTGAATGATTCTGATATTGCTTATAAAAGGTTTAGGGAATAGTCAATGGTTCTAATTCCCAAGCATGGTTTATCTTGGAAAAACTAATGAACCAGAATATTATACTGGCTACTGAAAAAGCTTAATTTGGTAATAAGGAATTAATCATGGAATTGATTTCTTAGAAGTGCGATACCACACACATCTTGGAATATAAGTACGTTCCACTTTCCCCCCATCTCAAGTGCCATATTAAATTATGGAAGTCTGTCCAGCCTTCTCTTTCCATCCCCAATCCCGTGGTCATGAGACATCTTTCCATTTTTGGGATGTATCCAACTCCTGAGCCGAATTTTGCTGCCATCACCTTTAACCAAAGTGATTTGCCCAAATTTCATTGGAAGCCTTTAATTTTTCAAAGCAAAAAAGGTTGTCCATGTCAAGTGCTTTGCAAGCTGTCAAAAAGGTCAGTTTAAGTGTCGTGTAGATTTTGGACTATAATTTGCATTGTTTGATTTGATCCAGCGACTCTTGAAAAATTCCCTAATTCATTTGGGTTCTATCAATTGCTGGTATTGGTGATATGAGCATGTTTATGTAAGAGATGCAAATACAGGAAACTGCTGCTTTGCCGATATAAGTGATGAAAAAGGTGAAAGAGAGATTAGCTTTTGGACAGAAATATCTATACAAAAGAAACGATTGCTGCTATCAGTGATCAAAAGAAATTGCAACAGTAGTACAGGTTATTAGGCTTTAGTTATTGATGGATTAAAACTAGCTAAAGTGGAGTTTTGGCATTCTGATGTTATTTTCTAGTATTTTTAACCTCGGGTAATTCTAATGAACCAAAGAATAATCCCTAAAGTTATAGCCCAAGTCTATGGGCTATTAGCAGTTTTGAAGTCTAGATTTCTAGTGACCTCCTGGGTTTCTTATGGTTGTGGCAGACTTGGTAGTTGATTCCAGATTTGTTTTGGTCAGGTAGAATCCTTTACGAGAATTTGTTTTCTGTGATATCGGTATATTTCTCCCCATTGATTGTAGTTACTACTTTAAACCAGACACTGTTCATGCTCTGCAAAGATGGACCTTATATTCTTTCCTGTCTCATTTTTTGGTTGGTCATGCTCATTTAATCTGCTTTCAATCCCACAACATGTTATTGCTACTGAGGAGAATGGAGATTGGAAGCTTGAAGTGGCAATACAAGTAGGGATCATCGAAGGAGTGTGATAGCTATTTTTAGTTTGGAGTACTAGGAGGAAGAAATTCGACTTTCATTGCTACATATATCATAGTATCTTGCCGCAACCTTTTAATGCATTTTTCGAGCGCAAAATTGAAGCACTACTTGGATCAATAAAGCTTCTGTTGCTGCTGCGGGCATGAACATGCTATCCTTGCATTTGCTGTTGTGGATAATCGCCCTTTCGTCTCTTTCAGGTGGACATGGTCATAGTACCAGCAACAACTGGACAACTTGGTGTTCTTCCTGGGCATGTGGCCTCTATTGCAGAACTAAAACCTGGAGTTATGTCAGTTCATGATGGAAATGAAGTGACAAAGTACTTTGTTAGCAGCGGCTTTGCATTCGTCCATGCAAACTCATATGCAGATATTATTGCTGTTGAGGCTGTGCCGCTTGATCAAATTGATGCAAGCCTGGTCCAGAAGGGGCTTGCTGATTTCACCCAGAAGTTGAACTCGGCCTCCACGGACTTGGAAAAAGCTGAAGCACAAATTGGAGTGGATGTGCACAGTGCTCTCAACTCAGCTCTAACCGGCTGAGCCTTCACACCCTGCAGCTGTTCTTGGATGGTCAGTTTCAGCATCACCCGTTTTCATTTCTTTAATGTGCTTGATTGACATCTTGAACTGACGTGAAAAGAGATGTCTCCGACTTTCTGTGCTGGTAAATCCTGCATGGTAATTTCTTTGATAAAATAATCCTCAAGTAAAATTCTTTTGGCTTTCTGAACGAAAAATGGACATCTTTGAAGCTCTCTCTCTCACAAACGCGCGCGCGCGCGCGCGCGCACATAAGCACACGTGCATGCACTCGCATGTGCACGCAAGTGGATGTGTACTTTATGTTGAATGGTGTAAACGGTAGCAAGGGAGATGCTGGCTTCTTATGATTGAAGGACATCAACTAGGAAATGGGACAGAACCTCTTTACACCGTTGCTAATCAAATTCTAATAAGAGGATAGTCCTGTTTCATTGTTTTTCAGCATGCAAGGTACAAAGAAAAGTTAATGAGAGCTGGTAGTGATATTTACTTTAAGAGTTAAAAAATTTCCTGGATTACATGAGACGTAACCTGGATAGTCCTGTTTCATTGGTTTTAGGCAATGCAACACGAGCCATTCAAAAGTTTGCTCACTACGTGAATCGAACTTGTGATCTTGTGGAAAATAGAAGACCCTTTATTACTAAACTAACCATCTTGGTGGTTTCACCTGATTAATGCTGTGCCATCGACTTTGACCTGATAATAGACCGTTGGTGCAAAGGCTTAGATGCGAATTGACTTCTTTGAACACAATGCCTATATGTTGGCCTGTACATATCTACTATAACTCAGCTCCCCGATACAACTTACTTTAGACATTTGATTCACTAGGTATAATCTCTGATACAGCCTCATTCTATGTGTTTGTCTAATTTTCGCCAGCCCTAAGATAAAATTTTTAGGTCGTCCCACGTCTTGTCCATCTCCTTCTCTACTTTAGATTTTGGTGCCGGTTCCGGTTCCTCATCTCCTAGTTGCTCCTGAACTTCTTAGCAACACGTTCGAAATATTTGATTTCTTTTGATTTTCTGGATCTCTCCCAGCAAATATGATGGTCATGGGGGCTCCTACCATCTTTTCTCACTTCCGCTTGATGCGCCCTAACATCCTCTTCGCTCGGTTTAGTCAGGATTCCACAGTCCGTGCTTCCCTTTCTCTCTTCCTTCACGGTGCTGTCACCAGGACACTGTTTCTCTTTCTCCGCAATTTCCTTCTCTGTATCATCTTTAAGAAGCTCATCCTCACCCCATAGGCAATCGGCGAGTAAGAAGAACTTATTTAACCAGGGTTCCCTAGCTCTCTCCCTCCTAGTTCCAGAATCCCAATTGGCCCTACAATCATTCTCGGCAATTTCACTCGCAAATGCTTTCTTGCCGCCGCATTCCTCATGCTTCCTCTTCTTGTGCAGTTGTTGGCTGCTGCAGGACTTGCCCAAAACCCTCTCTTTTCGACCTTCTACCCTCGATGAAGTCGCATATCGAATGACTGGATCAGAGTCTGACTGTACATGCTTTCCATATCTTTTCTCCTCCATTCTTATGTCAACTCCAGAAACCTTGTTCTGGGAAGTCGACTTCTCTCGGCTTTGATTGAGTCGTTCCTCTTCCGGTGCTCTAAAGTTTCTTCTTGCTTCCATCTCCCCCATCTTTCCCTTAGTATTCACTCTTGCTGCTTTGCCTTTCTCCTGCAACCGTTCATCATCACCTTCACCCCTGCGTCCTGTTTCTTCCGTTTCCCTCAACCCTCCATGCTCCGACACGTTAAAGCTTCTGCCTTCCTCCGTCTGCCCACTATTTCCATTGTCATCATTGGAAGGACAGTCGATTTTTGCATTTAATCGATCAACATTAATCGTTTTTTTTCCTCTTTTTCCTCCTTCACATCATCAAGCAACCATTCATTGACCCAGGAATCTCTATGTTCCATGTTCTCTTTCCTTCCTTCATCGTCCATCATCGGATCATCTATGCTGTCAATAGCAGGCTTCTTATTATTCTTCCTTGCGCTGTAGAAACTGCACGATTGGCCTTTGTCCTCGCGTTTTCTTTTTTTCCTTCTCTCCAGAATTTCGTCACGCTCACTCCCCGACACATACTCTTCTGTGCTCAAGCTTTCTGACATGTACGCAACGAAACCCTCATCACTGCTATCATCAGCCTCAGTTGAGGTCTCAGTCGAAGAGGACAAATCAGGATCTTCGGTCCCTGATGGACTGTTCTTACCTTTAAGAAAATTTCGGTTAGGCTCGAACCTGCACACTGTCTGAAGTCTGTCATCGCAAGGCTCATCTTCCTCCTCAACACTCCCACTCACCGAAAGAACTTCGTCACTGCCGTCTTCATCGTCGGTAATGACGATGACCCCATGGCCGTCATCACCTGCTGCGCCCCCTGCTCCCAAACCACCCGAAACAGTGGAGGCTCTTGGTTGAGCTCCCTTGCCACTGACCTCCGCTCCTGAACCGCCTTTCCTTCTTCCAGGCTCTGCCTTGGAGAGACATCCGGCAAAGGGATCTTCTCTCCTCGTTCGAGCTCTGGTTCTCGACAAGGGATCTTCTCTCCTCGTTCGAGCTCTGGTTCTCGACGCTACTGGAAACCAAGGAGCCATGATAAACAGCAAGAACCTTGAAGAGGGGTTTGGATCGAAAAACAGGGAGAAGAACTTTTCTTTTGTCCGGGAATGCAGGACACTCCTCGGGCAAGAGGGGAAGAAGACAGACTTTAAAGAGCAACTCAGCACCTGATGCTTAGTCATAGAGAGAGAGAGAGAGAGGAGAGAAAATCAGCCGAGAGAGATGAGAGGGAATGTGTAGGTGTAGCGATGAAACAGGCACGTGGTTAGTCCCAGAAACAGAGGAGACGTGACAAAAGCGAGCTCTAGCCAGAATCTTTCCATTCTGGGCTGCAAAGTATGTTCGGACTGGTTTTAAGGTTTTACGATGAAGTTTCTTCTTCTTTTCCTTGCCGATGTTGTCCTCCTGATTTATCTTTTGTTGTACGTTTTAATTGGAATTATGGAAATTAAGTTACATTACTCTTCGATGAGCCGTAGGACAAGTTCATTTACCTGTATGGACTTAGACTTAGTCCGATGAACTCTTGTTTTATTGTCGATTAAATTTTGATGTGCATGAAGGGAAAATCAGTATGATCGTTATCGAGGAAAGATCTGATTCTTAAGCCAAAAAAGGAAATAACCAAAAAGCAGATATCACCTGTTCTGTATAGTCAGTATTTTAGTTTTGTGGGGAAAGTTATCAAGAAAGTATTAAATCTATTGTGCTTGTAGCAATTTCCTCAACCTTTCAATTTGTCCAATTAGGTTCTAAACCTTTTAATGATTTATCAATATAATTTCATTCGGCTAATTTTGGATGAAAATTGCTGACATGGATAATTTTTGTAATTTTCAAATAATTTTTTTAAATTTTTTTTCTTTCTTTTTTTTTCCCTTTACTTTTTGCCAGTTGCCAGTCCCCGGCCACAGCTGAGGGTTGGCCTCGCCAAGCCTTGCTTGGGCAAGGGTAAGCGTCGACAAGGGTCTCGCTCGCCAAATCTCACCTAGGCAAGGTCGGCCATCGTCGGTCATCGCTTGTGGCTAGCGACTAGCCACTGGCAAAAGGAAAATAGGAAAGAAAAAGAAACAAAAAAAAAAGAAACAAAAAATTCAGAATTTTTAAAAAAAAATCCAAAAATTATCTACATTAGTGCTAGTCATGTCCTGTAATACGGTCAACATTCACGCCGGCGGCCAAAATTAGTTGGATGGATTATATTAATAAATTGTTAAAAGATTTATGATTAAATTGACCAGATCAAAAGGACTACGACTAGGGACTTTCAGGTAATTTTTCCTAGTTTTGATCTGGAGGCAGGTGAAGTGGTCCTAGTCCCAGCAGATGACCCATTTGCTAAGCATTACGGTCAAGCCTTGCTTTTGAAGGAAAAAAAGGAGGGATGGCAGTCAAACAAAAAACCAAACCGATTTGAAAATTTGATCTTGGTATAGTTCGAGCATGAGATAGGAATCAATGAAACTTTTTACGTTGGTATTTCTACATCATTCTATCAATATGTGTTTTGACTTATCAATCTGATTTCACGAGATCGAACGAAGATCGAATTGTACGTTAGTGCCAATGTGTTAAAGAATTGAAGTCTTAAAGTGTATGCGTATGCGTATGCGTATGCATCACTGTGTATTGAACAGATATCTTCACACATTGTGTATCTGTCATCTGCAACATTGCTTCATTATTTCGCAACCTTTCATTCTCGATCGATCGATGTCCCTCGCTATGTTTATTGTATGGCGACCCTCGTGATGCACTTTTCTTGCCGTCCGCTCGACAGGAAAGCGAGCGGCGAGAGACGGTCGAGCGAATTGCAATGCCGACCCGACATTATGACTCGCGAAAGCGGCCTTCAGAACTCTCTAGTCGACTAAGTCCGCAGCTTCAGCGAACAAGAAATCGACCTTTTCCAACTCATGCTGAGTGGCTGACATTATTTTTTTTTTGTGTTGATTGAATTTCACAGAAGAAATAATGAGCCCTTTTTTCCTTTGCTCTCTGTTCTTCTTTTGGGTTTTTTTCAAATTTGCTGATGAGATTGTAAATATAATAGTTGAAAAAGAAGCATGGTGCACACAAAAAAGATGAAAGATTGTATAAACAGGCAATGTGTTGGCCATGCTCATAATCACTGTGGATACAGATTTCTATATCTTCATTTAATGCACATTTCCATACCAGCAGATATCAATAAATTGTTTTCCTTACCTTTACCAAAAAAAAAAATAAATTGCAGGTCTGGTCAGAATTGTTCAGTCAATAAAACTGGGTTGCACGTTAATTCACTGATAATTATTTGAGATTTTAAGGAAAATTAAAAGATTTCGAGAAATCACTCTCGACATGAGAATTCGACCACATTCCAAATGGTTTATAAGATTTTACCGGAATCATGCTTAAAAGCGCATGCTTCACCTGAGGGGCGCTACGCGCAGCTAAAAGTCATAGAGGATTAGTCTTCTGTTAAACTCGCATTTTCTTTTCGATTATGTACATGAGCACCGATTTATTGAATTAGATGCGTTTGCAATGTTGATCGAACTCGTTGATCTCGCATAAATATCATAACTTGGACGTGCGAGTCTGTAGGCGTTTGTGTTAATAAACCAAATAATCACGACTTAATTCCGAGATGATTGACGAATTGCATGAACTTCGCATAAGGATAATAGTTAATGCCGTTTATCCAATTTTCAAACTCGATACTAAACATTTAAAAGCCTACATTTAAGCAACCGAAGCATATTGTACGTTATGATCACACCGATTATTGCAAAACTCTGATTAGCTTTCAAATGACGAGAAAATTCACCATCATTTGAATTTCGGTGTTCTTTGGTCGAAATAATTTATGCAAAAGCATCATCAAGTCGCGAATTTTATGCGAATTCCTTCATTAGAGTGGAAAATAGAGTTGCATTGCATATCATTGGAGGCACCCTAAATGGAATTACCATTGCTAAGATGAACTTTTTGCATAATATCGAGGAAAGCTCTCTCTCTCTCTCTCTCACACACACAATACTCAAAATAACCGGTTCTCATGTACGATTGTACATAAGATACACAAGACATCGAACCTAGCGAGTCACGACCATTTAACTTGTTCCCATGTTCTCTTCCCTTGTAAATCTCCTGAGGAGGGAGAACGGCAGCTTGCCACCATGAGACAAAGGTGTTCCATGCAGACAACGGCAAGGAACCTAAGATAGTGCTCATGGCATCTCCCTCATGCATGGCTTCCCACGTGCTTGGCCACAGAGGATGGCGGGTGTAGCGACTACATGCGACTGGATCGAAATCTATGATATCGTCCAGCAACAAAGCAGTGCTTCCTATCGACAGAGCCTTCACTTCTGCAAGATCTCTCCGCGAATCCCCCACCATCTCTGCAGCTCACGCTGTTGTTATTCAGAAAAAAGAAAACCAGGACATCAGAATCATCA
The DNA here is from genome assembly GCA_031216185.1 of Syzygium aqueum. NCBI lineage: Eukaryota > Viridiplantae > Streptophyta > Magnoliopsida > Myrtales > Myrtaceae > Syzygium > Syzygium aqueum. Next base: position 12,850,257 of record CM062235.1, on the reverse strand, counting down.
TTCAAGTTCGAGATCGAGATCGAGGGAGATATCTTACCAAGAACGAAGCATTCTTTCTGGTAAATCATTGATCCGACACTTATTTACAGACACTTATTTACAGGCATGGTCGGAGTATTCTAGACATGATCATTGGATGCACAAGAAGGACAGGTAAGAAAGGAAGAAGAAGTTCCCTTGGCTTAAGGCGAGAAGCACCAAAGGTAAAAGGCTGTATAAATAGGTAAATACTTAGGCATGCTCATTATAGCGGTGGATAGACTCGCACGATTTGCATTTAACACATTCCCATACGAAGGAATATCAATCCATGGCAGGTTTTGCTAGGATTGAACTTCTCTAGAAACGTGACCATGGACACCCCTCTCGTGATTACTTAACTATTTGAGAGAACTCGAATCTAGACCGTCAGATTGTTGATCGCTATGATGGATGGGAGCATCCGACGGCAGTTTCGCGATATCGGAAGTACCTATTACCCGTGTGTGATAAAATCTTAAAGTACGTAGATAATCCGCTATTTATCGTTGATATCGTAGTTGCATTTATCATTCATTGGAAAGATCTCCAACAAGGGTTAAACTTGTTATGCACGTGAAAATTACGCTTTGCATATTTAACGACTGCCTTTTAAAGAAAATATGCGACTCTTATATGAATGGATATACCGTTTCGCTATTAAATATTACCCTTTAACAATAAAATACAATAATATTAATTAACTTTGAAACATATTAATTTATAAATGCAAAAGATGTAGAGATATAAATCTGTCTTTACAATCGATTAATAGGTAACCACCTTGTACACTCTTTACCTAAGCAATGTCGAAATTTTAAAAATTCGATACAAACCCTGCGTTGTACGTGCATAGTGCATTTTTATTCTATTTATATTAAAGGGTGATGAAATATTTTATGAGTTGTTTTTATTTTTTCGCAGAATATCGATGATGTAAAAGTATTTCTCAAATTAAATTTGTTGTGTGAGTGAAATATTGAATGCATCGCTCTTTTTTCTATATTTTACGCACATAGCTTAAATCTAATTGCGAAAAACAAACTAACTTTTGTATAATACGACCAGAGCTTCTTACTACGATATTTGTTTGAGATTTTTGTCAATACATATATATAGGAAAAATAAAACTTCTTTTTAAATAAAATTAAACAAGACTAATAACTCGATAACATTTTTTTAAATAGTATACTCTCTTGTATTCTTCATAGGAATGTGTACAGACTCACAAACAATGTATTAATTTTAGAAATTAGTGTTTTAATATGAAATGCAAGTACATTGATATTACCTTAATAAAATTATGGCTAATATTTGACATATCCAACAGATCTCTTTTAAAACCCTTTTAGTTATAAATAGTAAAAACATACATTTTTTTCCCTTTATGACAATAAGTTTTTATCTCAATAGTGTCAAGATATGTCATCTTTCATGTAAAAAGCACGTCTTTTTTTTTTTCCATATTTTCTTCCTATATACCTATGCTGATATTTTTTAATCATGAAAATAATTTGTTTGTAGAGTATATTGTGCCTGCTCTGGCAAAGCTTCTCCTCCTCCTTTGCTTGCTTCATAGAAATATAATTATATTTGCAAATTAAACTTCAAATTTCAGTTTTACGTTAATCAAAATAATCAATGAGTTGTGCTTTATTGCCGACAATAATTATTCATTTGTAACATGTTGCTCATTGGAGTCACCATATAACACTATATTTAATTTTCTGATCATATCATTGATAATTAACAAATGCAATCGAACGCAACACAATTTTTTTTTCTATCTTGCAAATATGAGCTCCATCTAATTATAAACAACAATTTACTTATAAAAAATAGAAGAGAGCTTTCTACTTTTACGGGTCCAATTTCCTTAAAAGGCAACAATTTTAAGGCCGAGTCCAAATTCTGGCCCGAATTCTTTTTATCTCCCGAAAAACCATTAATTTTTTTTGACAATTAAATCCGACCTCATCGAATTTTTGTTCATGCCCGCCACCCCACGCTCGTCTTTTCCATCTCTTTCGACCTCTTTCCCTTTTATATGTACAAGGCACGAGATAATACTTATCCAATTACTCGAGCAACGGCTTTTCTCAATCTACATAGCCAGCTTAGTTTCGAGACCATTGGCGAATGGCACGAACTTCGAACCTAAGGAAAAATTATCTACTGTCCTTCTATCTACCAAAGTTTTTATGTACGGACAGTTCAAACGCCCAAAGATGACGGCGACCCTATTACCGTTAGCCCTTCCCGCCGTTAACTAACCCTAAAACAGCAACGACGTCCGCCGCTGCCGCCGCCGCCAGGGCCTCGTCCCGGCGCCGTTCTCTGCGGATCTCCCAGCGGCGCGGACGGCGGGCGTCCTCGATCCCGTCCAAGCTCGCCGTCAATTTCGTCCTTCCTTTACGCCTCGGGGTTGTCTCACAGTGAGGTTCGTCTCTCGGATCGATTCTCGAGCTCGATCGGCTGAATTCTTGATCAATTTCGGCGGTTTACCACCACGCACCGGTGAAGGGAGCGGATTCAATAAATTAAATTTGAGAGTTTGCAGATTGGTTTTGTGCAAGTAATCGACTTGAGATTGTTTTACCCTATTGAAGTGCTTGCCATTGTGGTCTAGGATAAGCAATATACTGGGATGTATGGTGCTACCTCGAAGGTTCGCTTCAAAATATTGAACATCTGGTCGTTCGGCTAAAGACTTGACAATTGGAATTCCACTTCTAGATTGAACGTCTGTTGCTTGGATGAAGACTCGACTAGGGGTAATGCTTTCTTGTAGTTGCAGTTCTTCCCTTTCATGTTTGAGCGTGTGCCTACTCCACATGCCGATCCTCGTCGTCTCGGCTGTTCGCTAAGAGCAAAGTGAAAGGAAACTGCTCTCCAAAGGTGCTGGGGAATGCAAACACACATACAAGTAGAAATCAAGCCCAGAAAACAGCCCCATTTCTGGAGATATTAATGGAAGCACTTTTCATCCGGAAAATTTTTTCGGGTATACCAGAGTCTTTGAGTTTCCAACGATAGTGTACTAATGGAAGCATCTTTCCCGTGGAAAGCCCTTTTAGTCTTTTCTTTTGAAACTAGCAATAATACTGACAGAGGTCCAGCAACTACAGACCTTTAAAATGAAGGGGACACTGTTACAACTCTCTTGGGTAGCGAATGATAACCATTCTGTTCCAGAATGAGTTCCTGAACCAGAAATATATTTTTCTATTTCTGGTTCCTAGATGAGTTTCTGAGAAAAAAAACCCATTTGATAACGATAAAAAATTTCTATTTCTGGAACAGAAACCGTAATGCTAGAATGAGTACATAAGAGCAAATCCCTACATATTTTCTGTCGACTTCTTCCAGGAACTTTTTAGGAGAATCCAAATATTCAACACAGTCTCTCTTCACGAACTCTACCAGATCCTTTTTTCCAGCGTTCTCTAGATTTCTTATGAGAATCATCATGATAAATTCATTTGGGGCACGACCAGCCGCTTTCATCTTCTCGTAAGTCTGCATTGCCTTTTCAATCATGTCTGCTCTTAGATATGCTCCAAGCATCTCGGCATAAGCCCTCGTGTCAGGTTCAATCCCTTCTTTCAGAAGTCCAGAGAAAACAACTTCGGCAAGAGCAACCATTTTGTTCTTTACCAATAGTTGGATCATGTCGCAATGCAATGCAAGATTAGTGTCGTACCATTCCTCGTCGCACACGTACTCAAAGACCTATAGCTGGAATCTTTTTAGATAGAGTAAGAACAGTAAATAGGAAAATATTGAAATAGTGCATCCAGAATTCACACCACCAATGTGCATACAGGGAGGGTATTACTTTGTTTCTCTTTTTACTCAAAATACTAATGAGAACAGTATTTTGAATATGCCCAATGTTGTTTCCCTTGATGAAACATGGAAACCAGCATTTCTGTCCAATGTTTATCTTTCAATTTAATATCTTCGCAGTGATTCTCCTTTCTTTGTGAATGCCTAATGTAGAAGATTAAAAAGAGTACCCAAACCCAAACTCGGAAATCCTAAACATGGATAAAATTCCTAAGGCCAAACAAGCCTACAAGAGTCATTGTTGCAAGGTAAGCCAATCTCATCAGTCAACATCAACCCGTTTTCTAAAAATCACCCATGCCACTCACTAGCTCGATGCACTGGCTGAATCACCGATAACCAATACGAAAAACGAATTCACCAAACTTCAGAGCAGCACTCAATTACCATTTAGAGCATCCACTACAATTAAAGAATGTAACTTACACAGACACCAAGAATGGCCTTCTATACTTCCAATTCCTATCTAGAAGGGTAGAGATTTTTCACATCATATACAACAGTTACAAAGAGAGAATTCGGAAACCACCAAGAAAAGCAAAGAAAACAAAGACCCAGAACCAGGGGCTCGAAAAAGGTGATACCTTGAGGGCCAAATCGACCTCGTTCTGTCTCTTGAGCCTGGCTAAGGCGTTCAAGAGATCAGACTTCCAGATCTGGAATTGAATCGAAAAGCGGGAAACTCAGCGTGGGATCGGAGCTTAGGCGGAGGAGGAGACGGAAGAGAACCGAAGTCGACCTCCCCGATCATGGCGGCCCTGGCTTCCCCTTGGCTGGAGCGAGTGAGCAAGACGGCGCCAGCCATGGCGAGGCCGCTCGGCCTCCCCCAGATCTAGGGGAGGCCGAGCGCCCTCGCCCAAGTGCCTCGCCCAGGTCTGGCGGTCGACCTCGCCGTTGCCCAGATCTGGGCGACGGCGAGGTCGACCGACGGCCATGGCGAGGCCGAGTAAAGAGAGAGATGAACAGATTGCGACTTCCAAATCCAGAAAAGCGAGAGATGAGAGGAGATCCAGCGCGGGATTGGAGCTTACGTGGAGCAGGAGACGGAGGAGAATCGAAGCTGACCCTCCCTCTCGATCACGGCGGCCTTGGCTTCCTCTCGGCCGGAGCAAGCGAGCAAGACGGCGATAGAGAGAGAGTAGAGAGAAAGCGAGCGAGCGACCAAGACGAAAGGCTTCTGATCAGAGAGATGAGAGGAGACGAGACAGATGTGTGTTTTTGACGAGATGAACAAGACGAACGGCTTCTCCCAGAAATGATTCTGAGTTTTGTTCAAGAAACAGAGAACCTACTTTTTTTTTTGTTCTTATTTCTGGTTCAGAAACAGTTTCTGGTCCAAAACTTGTCCCAAAAATAAAAAAATAAAATTACGTTACCAAACGAGTTTCTGGTCCAAAACTGATTTTGGGAGAAAAAACCAATTCTGAACTGAATCAAAATGGTTATCATGCAACCCCTTGCTCTACCTAAACTTTTATGACCCAATTAATCTGAATAGAATCTTAAAAATTTTGTAGAATAAGCCCATCCTACCCCTAGTTGGCATCTAGGGAGAATGTGAGTGACATTCCTTCTTTGGCCCAGACAAAGGATTCACTTAGATATCATTGTCCTAAGTTTTTTCTTTTTGAATACAAGTATTTCACGCACGAAGTGAGTGAGGGTCATGTGATTCGAAATTGAATATCAAGGTTCTAGGAAAGTACTTCACTGTGAAAACACCTTGATTGACTCCATTTTCATAGATGTTCGTTGTGTACTTTTGGAATTAATTGACTCTCGTATAGCTTAGATAAGGTCTAGTGAAACATCAATGGTTCTAATTCCCGATCATGGCTTGTCTGGAAAAATTAATGGACCAAAATGTCCTACTCTCGCATGCTGGTATATTACAGCGAAAAAAAGCTTTTTTTCTTGTTCTGGAAGTACAGAATAAATCAGGGAATTGATTTCTTAGAAGTGCAATACCACTCCAATCTTGGAACATTAGTGTGTTACCACTTTCCCCCAACTGAAGTGTCATTTTTAATTGTGGAAGTCCTTTCAGCCTTCTCTAATCCATCTCCCACCCCCTGGTCGTGAGGCATCTTTTTATTTTTGAGATGCATCCAAATCCTGAGTCGAATTTAGCGGCCACCATCTTTCACCTATGTGATTTGTCTGAAATTCATCGAAGGCATTTACTTTTTTATTGCCAAAAAGAAAAATCCAAGTAAAATGCTTAGCAAGCAATAAAAAAAGTCAGATTTCTCGGGATATCAGCATACCTATTGCTTTCAAAGTGGATCACGACAGTTGGGCCCCTGCAACTTTACCTTCCTCGTTTTAGTCACCCTTCTTCTAATGAGAAATGAAAGTAACTCTCTTATCAGAATTTTCATTTGGATTCCATAACTGCTGGTGTTGCTGATACGAGCATGCTTGTGGAAGAGATGCAAGTTCAGAAAGCTGCAACTTGGAAGGTTCTTATATAAGTGATGGAAAAGGTGAGTGAGAGATTAGTTTTTGAACAGACGTTGGAGTACACAAGAGAGTCAGCTAGCTGTGGGGTGAGGAAAATAGCTCCAATTTAGTTTTTTTTTGTTTCTAAAGGGATGCATGTATTTGTTGCATATATGTAATATTTGTTGGTTTTTTACTTAGACTTACAATTCAGCAATGGTTTGCAAGTCACACATTCAACTGTTTGTAACAGGGTATGTTGCGGTAGGTCAGTTTATGGATGGATGCTGCCTTGTCTAGAAGCTGAATCTGCTTCCACTGTATTTTCACCTTAGCAGTTTACTGTATCACTTTAAAAGCCAATGAGAGCTATGAAAGAAATTTGATTCTATATCCTCTGCATACTCTTTTGAGCTTATGTAGAATGATGCCCGAACTTATAGTCGTAGGAATAGCCATTAGCAGCTTTACTTTTTTGAGTTTAATGACTTCGTGGGTTTCTCTCATGGCTGTGACAAACTTGATAGTTGATTCCATATTTATTTTGGTAAGCTGGGATGCTTTAGAAGAATGTTTTCTGTGTATATTGGTATGCTTTTGCCCATTGTTTGTATTGTATCTACTCCTTTAAACCTGCTAATAATCATGATCTGCAAAGATAGAGCTTATATTCTCGGCTGTCCCATTCCTGAGAAGTCATGGTCATCTAATCTGCTTTGAATCCCATGACATCATACTGAGGATAGTGAAGATGTGAAGCTCGGAGTGGCAATCCGAGTAGGGGGTATTGTCGAAGGAGTGTGATTCTAGGATGAAAACTTTGACCGATGTTGAATGCTGTACACTTCACAATGTCTTGCTGCAAGTTGTTACTGCATTTTTGAAAAACAAAGTCATAGAAACACTGCTTCGAAAGCTTTTATTGCTGCTGCATGCTTGAAGGCTCTTATGTTGCATTAGCTGTTCTAATAATCTCCCATTCCCCTTATTTTCAGGTGGACATGGTCATAGTACCGGCAACAACAGGACAACTTGGCGTTCTTCCTGGACATGTGGCAACCATTGCAGAACTAAAACCTGGAGTTCTGTCAGTTCATGAGGGAAATGACGTGACAAAATACTTTGTTGGCAGTGCCTTTGCATTCGTTCATGCGAACTCATATGCAGATATTATTGCCGTTGAGGCTGTGCCGCTCGATCGAATTGATGCAAGCCTGGTCCAGAAGGGGCTTACCGAGTTCACCCAGAAGCTGAAGTCATCCTCCACCAACTCGGAAAAAGCTGAAGCCCAGATTGTAGTGGATGTGCATAGTGCTCTGAACTTAGCTCTAATTGGCTAGGGCTTCAGTCCTCAGAGCCGTTTTAGGTTCTTAATACATTAGCTTGACGGGCATCTTGATCTGACTTAAGGTAAGCTGTCTGTAACATTTTTGTACTGGTTAATCTTGAATTTCTTCGATAGAATATTCTTTTGGCTTTCATAGTTGAAATAAGGGCATCTTGCATCTTAAAACTGTACACCACAAAAAAGTCCTGAACATTTGCGGCATACTTGGTGTAATCTGAGTGCATTGTAATAAAAAGAAATCCTTCGCCATGGAGCATTTTCGCGGCCCTGTTCACCGTGTCGACACCAACTCCGAGAGCAATTACTGCCGCGGGCAGATCAAAGAATGCCCGACTCGATGCTACCTCAAATGTGCGGTCTATCGGCACAATCATCACTATAGATCGAGCCATGACCACCGTGCCGGTGAAAGAAAGTCTCTGGCATGCAATCGCCACAGCTTGGACTCTGGGGATGGCTAAGTACCATTGTCATCGTTGCCCGTTAGCCTTTTGTCACTTCATTCCTTGAAGGGTAGTGTCATTCAAGATGACTCTTTTTCTTCATTCCTTACCACACTAATCTCTGGGGGAGAGATTCTTGCATTACTGCCATTGCCTTGGTGTAATTATCTCAAGTTTCTCAATAAATTAACCACTTAATTAGTATCGTGTTTACGATAATTCAAAGCAAAGAAATGAGACCACCAAATGACTTAAACAGATGGAAATAGGGAAAACAAAGAAAACAAAGTTTGCTGGATATCAATTTAGTCTCGAAATTTTGTATCTGTTCAATTCCATTTTTATACTCGTATAAGCAAGCGCGATCTGGCCTTTCTGTTGTACATTTTAGCGGCGGCATAAACCCGATCTACTAATGAGACGTCGGTGGCATCATCGCAGCGCGGGTTAGCTGGCCGGGCCACATCGACCCGGGATCTCTACCGCCGCGATCAGATCGACGGAAGGGCCAAATCGCAAGCATTTAAAAAGAGTATGAGGACGAAATTGAACAAAAATGAAAACGTCAGGGGCGTAATCGCATACGGATAAGAGTATGAGGACCATTTTCTACGTTGTACCCAAAAGAAAATCGCTGTGACCTCTTCCTCTCTCTCTCTCTGTGTCTCTCTCCCACTCGCAAATCGCAACTTCTTCTCCTCCTGCTTCTCGTCCTCCTCCGACCCTGCGAGAGCCGAGCGAACTCCGACCTTCCGCCGCCATGTTCCGGCACGCCGCGAAGCTCCTCCACCGGCCCGTCCTGACCTCCTCCCCCGCCGCCGCCGCCGCGGCGAGGGGGGCCCCGTCCCGCCCCTTCTCCGCTGATCTCCCGGCGGCGGAGGCGGCGGCGGCGGACGCCGCGTTCGTGGAGGCGTGGAAGAAGGCGGTCCCCAACGTCGACCCGCCCAAGACCCCTCTGTCCTTCATGCAGCCGAGGCCCGCCACTCCGTCCGCGATCCCGTCCAAGCTCACGGTCAATTTCGTCCTCCCGTACGCCTCGGAGTTGTCCGCAAAGGAGGTCCGTCTCACCGATCGGTTCGCGAGCCCCGTCTTTCTATAGCTGAATCCGTCGCCGTTTCTGTTTGTCGCGCTTTCTTTCTCTGTCGATTGGAGATTAGTCGTGTGCGCGGATGATTGCGGGATTGCCGATGAGTCGAGGTTTCCGGTCTTAGTTCTACGGCGGGGTTTGTCATGTGTTGGTTTCCGATGCCCATGGTCATGGTCATGCTTTTACGATGAGTTCTATGTGTTGATTGTAGTGTATTGAGGTGATTTAAGGGTTGGATTGCATTCGTGTTTGGCGAATCGAATTGCCGCCGCGATTTACGTGTGCTTTTGGGAGGTTTTTACATCTTTCCCTTTGCTTTCGGAGCGAATGATTGGGGATGGTCTGTGGATTAGAAGTACATGATTTGCCTTACAGAGTGATTTAGTGTAAGTGATCGAGCCGAAATTTTTTTCCCCCCCGGCTGAAGAACTTCCCGTTGTGGTCTAGGGTAAACATACTCGAGATGTGGGTCTTAGATTGAAGTCATACTTCAAGATCGAACATCTATTGTTTGGCTGGAGACTTGATTATAGATGGTGGTTTCCTCTTGTTGTAGTTCTGATTTGTTCTTCTATGGTTGTTTTTGTGCATCTCTTCGCCATGTTGGTCCTTGTTTGATTCTGTTTCTTGTTCACCAAGTGCAAAGTGAAAGGAAACTTGACTATGGAGGTGCTGAAGAATGTAACCGGTATAAAGGTAGAGATCAAGCCCGGGAAAAAAGCTCATTTACTCTAGAGAGAATCTCCTATGTCTGTCAAAGCATTGACATCCCTGGGATTATTTCAAGGATGCCAAAAGCATTAAAGTTTTAAACCCTCTGTCTCTGAAAATGTTAGTAGAAGCACTTTTCCATTCAAAAGCCCATGTATTCATTTCTTCTGAACTAGTTATAATACTGGGAGGTCCAGCAAGACAGACTTTCTCTATGCCGGAGGGGACGCTGATTTAACTCTCTTGCTTTGCCTAACCTTCTGTGACCCAATGAATTCCAGAATCTTGTGTAGTTGTAGAATTGGCACATCCAAGGGCAACATAGATGAACAGCAGTTTCCTCTTCATGCACGATGAACTCTACTTTCCAAAAATCTACACCTTTCTTGGAGGAGCTCAGAGTGAGAATGTGTCGCTGCACAGTTTGAAACAATGAAAGTAACTTATGCTGGAAAATTTCTGTCCCAAGTTGCCTTCTAGAAAAAAATACGAGTGACATTGTTTCTTTGGCCCAAACCAAGGATTCATCTAGATGTCACATTTAATAGTTATGGCCCAATTTGTCGTAAGTTTTCGCTTTTGTGAATGGTAAGCTGCATTTTGTTTTTTGATTTTGTAATATAAGTAGTTCACGGGCGAAGTGAGTGAGCATCATGATTAGACACTAAACATCAAGCTACTGCCGAAGTAATGCATTGTGAAAACCCTTAATTTACTCTGTTTCGTAGAAGTATGTTATCTCTTTTTCCAATCAATGGATTCTTTTATAGCTTAGAAAGATCCAATGAAAATAAGTAATGAAAACGGTGAGTGAGAGATAAGGTTTTGAACAGAAGTATGAATACACAAACAACACAACTAGTTGTGGTGGTGAGGAAATAGCTTTTTTCCCCCCTATTTTTTTCTAAAAGCATGCATGTGCCGTTGCTTGTTTAGTGGTTTCTAACTCAGCCGTATCATTCAGTAGTTGTTTGCATGCCACTCTTACCATTTTTTCTGAGCGGGTACATTGTGGTAGGTCAGTTTATAGATGCCTGCTCCCTTGTGTAGAAGCTTAGAAACTTGTTCTACTTTATTTTCGCCATTACTGTATTACTTATCTCTGAACAATCAATGAATTATTTCTTCACTTACTTTGTATATGGTAGAGGTGATTAGAAATAATTACTAGACAAAAGTACAGAAGGGAGATGGAGGGATTCAAGTATTAATTTGTTTGGAGGCTAGTAAGGGAAAAGAATAGAAACAACTGCATTGTAACCTAAATGTCCTTATATGTATTTAAGAATAGAGATAATATAAGGGTATAAGTGAGAAAAAGAAAAGTTTTGTTCATCCACTGCATCTATCCCAATCCTCCATATATGGATGCAGTTGTAGGGATTTAAAAACTACGTGAGAATATGTTGTTCGCTGCATCAAATCCCAATCACTTTTAAAATCCTCTCTCTTCCTTCCTAATCAAATCCACCATACTGTCATATATATATATATATATACCCTGGGTTCTATTTGCTCATCTTAAGTAGAATAATCCCCAAACTCATAGGCTGTGGACAAGCCATTAGCACTTAATTTTTCAGAGTTCTAGGGACTTTGTGGGTTTCTCATGATTGTGACAGACTTGATAGTTGATTCTATTTTTATTTTGGTCAGTCTGGACCCTTAGAACAACTTATTTTCTGTGATATTGGTATTTTTTTCCCATTGTTTGTCTTGTAGTGACTACATTAAACCTGCTACTAAACATGATCTGCAAAGATGGACCACCTTATCTTCTCTGTTGCCCATTCTTTGAGAGGTCATGGTCGTAGTAATTGAATCTGCTCAATCCCGTGACATCTTTACTGAGGAAAATAAAGATGTGAAGCTTGGAGTGGCAATCCAAGTAGGGATTATCAAAGGAGAGGGATAGCTCCTATTCTAGGGTTCTAGGATGACAAATTTAACTAACTTTGAATGCTATGCACATTATCTTGCGTTGCTGTGAGCTGTTAATGCAATTTTGAAGGGCGAAATTAAAGCACTAGTTGAATCAACATAGTTTCTGTTGCTGCCACGCACATACATGCTACTAACATGGATGTGATTGTGAATGAGCTCTCTTCCCCCTTTTTTTCAGGTGGACATGGTCATAGTGCCAGCAACAACAGGACAACTTGGTGTTCTTCCTGGACATGTGCCAACTATTGCTGAACTAAGGCCTGGACTGATGTCAGTTCATGATGGAAATGATGTGACAAAGTACTTTGTTAGCAGTGGCTTCGCATTCATCCATGCAAACTCATATGCAGATATTATTGCTGTTGAGGCTGTGCCGATTGATAGAATTGATGCAAACCTGGTCCAGAAGGGCCTTGCTGAGTTCACCCAAAAAGTGAACTCAGCCTCAACCGACTTGGAAAAGGCTGAAGCACAAATTGGAGTGGATGTGCATAGCGCACTCAACTCGGCTCTAACCGGTTAGGGATTCGAACCTTAGGGCCGCTCTCGGTTGGTCATTTTCAGCATTACCCTTCTTTTGTTTAATGTGATCTGGCTTGAGGAGAGATGTTTCTGACGTTTTGTACTGGTTAAATCCCGCATGAAAATCCCTTTGATGAAATAATCCTCAAGTAAATTGTTTTTTTGGCTTTCGGAATTTAAAAAAGGGCATTTCTGAGTCTCTCTCTCTCACTCTCTCATGCGCGCGCACGCACACATGCAAACGCACAAAGTCACGCTCGCACTATGGACGGGTGTGTATCCACATTCGCACAAGTGTATCCAGGTTAAGTACTTAGGAGATCAAGTCCGACTGATGGAGCAGTGTTTTAAGTTGAATGATGTAGGCAATTGATCGAACTGTCGCCTATGGTAACTAAGAGGTGAAGTTATCATGTGTTTCTGATGGTTGAAGCATGTCAACTAGGAAATGATGATTATTAGGACAGAAGCTCTTTACACCACCACTACGAATCAACTGCTGTAAGAGGGTATTTTTACTTTGCCCTTTTTCCTGTAGTACGGTAGAATTTCCCGTTGTTTTTGTGATCTTCTTTTCATGTTACCCCGTACTCATTTGCCATAACACCAACTTTTTTTACGGAACTGGCTCTACAGTTTGAATTCAACATGTAAATACCAAGTTCACGAGCACTAAGCTGTTCTTTGTTGCGTCAAAACCATCTACAACTCCAAGTGTGAGTTTGAACGAAGAGAGTTCAAGTGGACCTCTTGTGGGGTGTGATTAGGCCCGTTGGACGGGTGGACTGAGTCGAAAATGGGTCTGACCCAAATTGATCCATATCTGACTTGACCCATTCCCAAAACATTCCAGGCTCGTCAAGGAATCCAATTCTTAGCTACCTTTTTCTCCCTTAAATAAGGAAAATAGCATACTTACAAAAAATATAATCAATACCGTTGCCGTATTTGCACAATTTAATTAGTTTTCGATCATTGTTTTTAATTATACGCCTCGAGTTTGTGCGATTTAAAATGCCGTGTTCTTACAAAGTTTGACTGAGAGAGAGTATCCGACTTAGTAATCAAATTATATGCACTCAATTCTAACATGCAACAATCAATACTGCTGAGAAGTGCCCACCATATTGCAAGAGCTATTATCTATTTTCATTTGAAAAAATCTCTGTTTATATTTCCTAACCAAGCATCGCCCATTGGTTCTCTACAGTTGCGTGACGACTTCTTCCAACGTGTGCTCAAATGCGACCATGCTCTGAAGCTCCTCTGAGGAAGATGAAAACCTCGTTCGGAGCACAAAATGGATGAAGGGCAGTCCCACGGTGAGTTGTGCTTGGTTACCTTAAACCTATTCCAACCTATATTTCGAATCTTAGACAATGACACATCGCCCAACTCGTTAAATACGAGTTAAAATTATGGGTCGATAACCCATTTTGCCACCTCTAGTTTTAATAGTTCAAATTGAAATCTTTGGTAGATCTCCGACCACAAAAGGAAACCCAGTTGGCAATAGATCGCTACGAATTAATGCGTGAACTTAAATCGACAAGATGAAATCTACCTAACATCATGTCCCTTGTGAAGAAAAGCCATGAAAATCTACAATGGCCAGACGTAAATGGTTTGTTCTATACTTTCAATCCCAGTGCACCATAAGATCCAAACATGTAACCTCTGCAAACTTGTAACGCAAGATAAAAAATCTTGACTTTATGTCCTTGCATGACGAGTCTCCTAACCCAAGAAAGAGGGATCTTTCTATGCAATAACAAAGAAAGGATACGTAATTGGATTCTCTAAATAGATTGTATATCCGCATAACATCGAGAAGTTCTAGAATTCTTCGATCTATTGCTTGCCTTTGCCTTTAGGACGGTTGCCATCTTCATCGACTCTAGATGTAGGTAGAGATTGGGGACTCCTTCCTTTCGTGAAGAAGTTAGACGTTAGGTAAGCAATTTCGTTCGCGGTGTTGGGTCCAAGCCTTGTTTATGCTTATGCCTCATTTCATGTCAAGTTAAGTGGAGTAATTGAGAACTCTGAATAGGTCTTGTTTTTTATTTATCCTTCTTGTATAAGGAGACTTGGCTTTTGCGTGTAATATGATAGATTGAAATGTTCATGTTCCCACTTCAAATTATGTTTAATGAGATCTTCGGGTTTTCAAAAGTTTCGATAAGATAATTATGCTTTGAAATGATTTGAATCAAATTACGCCGCCGACTAGTTAAGAGATTAGTAAAATACGGATCGAGACACGGCCTGCCACGTCACAAGTGGATAAATTGCCACTTCAACTTCTGCCATTGCTATATGAATTCCATGGATGATTCACCAAGTGATGTGATTGGGAATCACAAAAGTTGAACAACTTGATTAAAAAGTTTTAAAAGTTCACTTAATTGAAATTAGTCCTCAAAGTGAATGATGGATCATGTAATTTACTAAAAAAGTGAGCAAGTAGAAGTGCGATTTGATTGAAGCCTTATCAAAATCAACCAAATGGTTTAACTGAATTTAGATCATTATCATCAACATTATTATTGTTGACAATTGAACTTTCTTCTTTTTTTGTGGTATTAAAACAAGACTGGCGGGCCCATCCATGATTGCCAATTGCTGAACCAAACTTCTAGAATCCACAGGAAAACCGGGTTCGACGTATTCATAATACAAGTTGCATTTAGTCTTGACAATTACCTTCTATCTCTTTCTCATTTTTATGGGCATATTTGTTTACCCTTTAAAATAAGCAAAAAAAATGTCTTCTTATTTTCACGGTAAAAAAATTTAGGATACCATTCAAATTTCTAAGAATTAAGAAAAAAATTACATTTGGATATACATATCGATATTTATGTACTGCGAAAGTTTTAAGAGACATTTGTAGACTTATTCTATATTCGTTTTCTCTATTTAAGTAACTAAAAAATCGTCCAAAAGGCGAAAATGAAGATAAGTGATCAAATATCATGAAAATGTAAATTTGGACCTACTCTCAATTCTTTCATAAATAGCTCGATCGAACTTAATAGCAATTTGATATAATGATTTTCAGTTGGGCTATCAAGAAAGTGCACCACATACGTGAATTGGATTTAACATCTCTTGTAGTTTCCTTTTTGTTCTTTCGGAATTGAATAAACTACATATTCTCATAAAGTGCTCCTTAAGAAAAAAAAAATATATTGGCGTTGATTCAAAACGTTGGCTTGACTTCTAATGGGAATAAGTGATCTCATCAGATTCTATTTTAGTGGAACTGATTTTGCCAAGAATTCCAAGAATAATTCTATTTAGTGCACTTAAACTTGGTGGGCATCGTTTGTGCACGAAGAGAATAATCGGTAGGTCATATAAAAAAGAACAAACAAAAATTGATTTTGAAGAAATCGAGAGGTAGACCGTTTACTTTGAAAAGGTCAAGTTAGGAAATTAGTAAATAAATGAATAAATGAGAGAGAGAGAGAGAGAGAGTAAATGATAGGGAAATGAAATGACTGGTGATCATTAACCCTTTGCCTTTGTGATTTTCTTGGGCTAACATAAAAATAAGATAAGAAAAATATAAATATCTAGGATTTCAAAGTTACCTAATTCTTCTATACTCTTTTGTATTGATGAATAATTCAAATGTAACATAAATTTGGGAACCTACGTCCCTTCAACTTATGCCTTCTCTCCAAATCAAATGTTTGGCGAGAGAAGTTATGCAAAAGCATTGATTCAAACAAGTCTTAAACTTACAAGTCAGTTTATACATAAATATATGTATGCTTTAAAAATTTGAATCGTTCCAAATAGTCACTTAATTTAACAAAAGATAGAAGGTATAATTATGGTTCCGGAACAAAATTTAAGATTCCCGAATCTCTTACATTTATGCAACGGAGTAAGATCCTTTGTGTCAATAATAAGGTGTTTAGAGCTCTTTAATCACCTGAAGAATTTTCATCGAGTGCGTGACATATTCCCATCCCGCATTGGGAAGCTAGATTCCAATCAAACACACACTAGTCAATACATCGCTTCTTTTCCACCTTTCCATTGTCTTGTCTTCTTGAATTATCAATTCAAAGATCATACATAGATACATTAATGTACTCAACTTGCCCCGTATATATGTAAGTAATTGTGTAAATTCACCCACGAAAGGGTAAGGATTCCAACACCTTCTCATCACGTTTTTTTTAGGGGGGGGGGAGGGTTAGAAAACGAAAATTTTCTTTTAATTACTTGGAAATGTAAGGAAAGTATATGGGAAATGTGCCAAACTCAATAGCCAACTCCGAAAGAGGGGTAGACTATTAGAATTTTGCCAATAATTCACTAAACAATTAGGTGGCCCGACACATATTTTCTCTCACATGTGATATGGACCACCCTCATGTCGTAGCGCTATATTCATGTGAGAGAAGAAAGTATATCTCAAAATGTGTACCGATTTCTCTAATGATACATAGCTTTGTTGACCTTTACAATCCATAATTATTTTATTCATAAAATAGAACTTTGTACTTTCTACATATGTAGAGAAGAGAAAAAAAAAAAGAAAACTTAATAAAACATGATGACATAATTTAGAAAATTTCACAACCTCTCTCCTCTTCTCTAGTCCAACCTCCTAACCCGCCTCTCTCCTAATCTTGGCTTGCCCAACCTGGCTCCATTTCTTGTTCCCCTTTACCGCCGCTCCCTTCGATTCCACTCGTCATGTCCCAACCTGACTCCTCTTTCGACTGAATTCCTCCCACAATATACCCACAAATCCTCTCTACATCTCTGTTCAGCTCCTCCACTTCTGTTTCTTCTTCTCACTCATCCTATGCAAACTCATGTCAAATCTAAAATTTCTATACTCAAAGAAAATTTTTTAATCTCTCTCACTCTTTTCATAAAGAGACACTGACTTGCTACTCTGAGACCATTCTTGACCATCGTTGGAAAGCGGCCATGGCATATGAATTTAATGCCTTGGCTACCAATCACATGTGGGATCTTGTACCACTTGATCCTTCAAAAAAATTTAGCCGATTGCAAATAGGTTTTAAAGTCAAGGAAAAATTCATAAGCTAGCCTTGTTGCACAAGAATTTAAGTAGTAGGCTAGACTGGATTATGACGAAACTATTAGCCCAGTTATTAAAATTCACTACAATTTGAGTTGTTCTCTCTATGGCGATTTCTTTAGGATGGGTCACACGTCAATTTGACGTTAAGAATGTCTTCTTACATGGCATCCTTTGTGAGGAAATTTACATGTGCCAACCTCTTGATTTCTCTCAATTTGAGTTCTTGAATCACGTGTGGCGTCTTTGGAAAGCAATCTATGGTTAAAAATAAGCTCCACGTGCATAGTTTCATCGCGTCAACAGCTTTTTATTAATTTTAGGTTTCATGGCAAGTAAAGCCGATTCTTCGTTATTTGTCTATGCTTCTTCTTAGGGCATTATGTATCTTATGTTGTATGTCGATGATGTCTTTATTAGTTGTGATACTCCTCATTTATTAAGGTCTTTCGTTACTCGACTCTCATAGGATTTTGCTATAAAGGATCTTGGACCATTTCACTATTTCTTTGGCATCGCAGCACATCACTGTTTCAATGATATGCTTTTATTTCAATCCAAGTATGTTGAGAACCTTTTGCGCAAGTTCAACCTTGTTAAGGTCAAGCCTATGTTTACTCCCTTGGCCTCGAAGACTCTCTTGTCTGTTAACGATGATGAGCTTCTCGCTTCTTTAACGTTGTATCGATAGATGCTTGGTGCACTACAGTATGCGTCCATAACCAAATATTAATTTCATTGTGAACCTGATTAGTCAATTCATGCGTCAACTCATATTGCCTCGTCTCTAGGCCATCAAATGTATATACTGATATTTAGTTGGCACATCCGCCCACAGATTGCTCATTGCTCATTGTTCTCCCACTCCATTGACGGCTTATGCTGATGTAGACCAGGCTGGGTGTTCTGATACTCAATGGTCCACCTTGAGTTTTCGTATTTTCCTGAGCACCATTCTTGTTTGATGGAGCGTCAATAAGCAGACCACTATAACTTTTTCTAGTACGGAGGCTGAATATTGTGATGTGGCTGACTGTGTTGTTGAGACCATTTGGATTCGTCCATCTTGGGTTTTCGTATTTTTTTAAGCACCATTCTTGTTTGATGGAGCGCCATTAAGCAAATCACTATAGCTTTTTTTTAGTACGGAGGCTAAATATCATGTTGTGGCTCACTGTATCGTTGAGAACCATTCTGATTCGTCATTTTATGGGGTCTTTCTGCGATTACGTTTTTATTGGTACCCTAACAACGACTAATCACTCTTATAAAAATATGTCACGTAACTTTAATTGGGGTTGAGCCCCCACTTTTCACTACTAAAAAATCAGCTCGAACTTGTACGGTTGTCGAACACCTTGGTTGACAAGGCCCCACTTGCCTTCGTCTCTGCCGTTCCACATGTCTAAATCACAAAAGTTTTAAAAGGAAAGAGGTACTCAAATCGAGAGAACATCCAAAGAATAAACTAATGGTTCACGTATGCTAATTGGGCAGAGCATGTCGATAATAGAACATTGATAATTGCTCTGTCGAGTCACTTGACACGTTCCCCAGCTGGCACGAGCGGGACCAGCTCGTGCTTCAATGTGGGGCTGTTGGCTTTTGGTTGCAGGGGCGATAATAGAAATATTTTAAACTAGGTGTACTGAAAATTGACTTGTTAATATTAATATGATAAGTGTTTGGGTAGAATTTTAGTAGTAGTTTTTGAGTACGACCCATTTGTTAAAACGTTTACTCTTCATTTACCTCTTCAATCTGTAGATTTGTTCTATAAACCAATCTCGTTAGATCTAGTACTATCTTGATATTTTTATGATGTGATGATAGATTTGATTTTTCTAAATCAATTAACAATCTCATTGGGTGATTAAAACGAAAAATCATAATTACACGATCTCATAAAATAAGAACCATCATTATATATTAAGATGTTTTTGTCGGAATTTTTTGCGACATCAATCTCTTTTTGTTCTCTCATATTAACTTCTGCACTAATTGAAATTCACATTCTCGTTCAAGTCAAAGACAAGTTATCCATAATAATATATGTGTCGAAATGAAGTATTGCGAGCCCATAATATCTTAAATTGATGGTGCGCTAGACTTTTTACTACTTCAAGTGGACCTATTGCGGGTTAATGCATGAGCTAGTCGATAATAGATTGTTGCGGATGTGTATATGTCCTTGTTGATTTCTCAGTAAAAATTCAGTCTTTTCATGTAATTATTGGTAATGCGTGTTTTTTTTCATTGAAGATTCCTTGGATGACGATTCTCCTAACCATGAAAAGAGGGAATAACGATGAAATGAGAGTAATCAGATTCTCTAATAGATCGTATCTCCGCATTAACATCGAGAGGTTCTAAGATGGTTCATAGATCGCCTTTGCTTGTAGTACAGTCGCCATCTTAATCGACTCTAGATGTAGGTAGAGACCGGGACTTCTCCCTCCCAAGAAGAAGTTAGATGTTAGATCGGCAACTTCATTCACGGTGTTGGGTCCAAGACTTGTTCATGTTTGTGACTCCTTTCATGTCGAATTAACGCTCTTCAACCCCTCTTTTATTAGGAGACTTGGTGCTTTTGCTCGTAATGGCATAGATGTTCCATTTCCCATCAATATGACAGATTAAAATGTTAATCTTCCCACTTCAGATTATGGTTGGTGATATCTTCAGGCTTTCGAAGCTTTCGATTCGCTAATTATGCTTTGAAATGATCTGAATCAAGTTATGTCGTCGACTACTTAAGAGGTTGGTAAAGTGTGGATCAAGACATGGCATGCCACATTGCACGTGGATAAATTGTCACGTCAACTCTCACCGCATGTTATCTGAATTCCATGAATGATTCATTGGAATTACAAAAGGCGAATAACCTGATTGAAAAAGTTTTGAAAATTCAGTTTATTGAAAGTAGTCCCGAAATTGAACGATGGATCATGTAATATACTACAAAATAAGTGAGTAAAACTGGGATCAACTTGAGGCCTTGTTAAAATTAACCAGCTCATTTGAATGTTGGTGGTTCCGTTGTTATTATCATTATAATTAATTTAATTTGGCTAGAACTATAATCATTATCATTATTATTATTTTCGAAAATTGAAGTTTTTCCTTTTTCGCCGATGGCCCGCGAGAGCTAGCCTCACCAATAAGCTCCATCTAATTATTATTGTCGACAATTGAACTTTTTGTTTTTTTTATATTATCTTAATTCTTTCATGAACAGCTTCATCGAATTAAACAGGAAATTGAAATAACTGTTTTCATTTGAATCTCTTGTATTTTATTTTTTATTTTTTGGGAATTGATAAACTAGATATTCTCATAAATGCTCGTTAAATAAAAATATCCCCGTTGACTCAAAGCGTTGACTTGACTTCTCAACGGAATAAGTGATCTCATCGGATTCTATGTAGTGGAACTGATTTTGCAAAGAATCCTAGGCCAATTCTATTTAGTGCGGTTAAATTTGATGGGCATCATGTGGGTCCGAAGAAATAAATTAGTGGGTCATATACAAAAGAAAAAAAATATCGATTTTGGATGAATTGAGAGGTAGACCGTTTACTTTGAAAACGTCAGGCTAAAAATTTGTAATAGAACAATTTCATATATATAAATGTTTTTTCTCCATAGAAATAATGAGTCTCCTTTGATATCGACCCATAAGAGATCTCTAGATGTTCGGGAGTTTCTCTGTTCACTTGTGGGATCGGTGGACCCCATGATTCATCCCTTCTCGAGAATTCAGTAGATAGATGACTCATAAAGAGAGAAAAACATAACAAACGAATATTTTCTTCTGCCAAGAAGGAAACCGCTTTTCTTAAACTACCAAACAAATGAAAACTAATATTTTCCTTGGAAATATTTTTCCTTTATTTGAAGTGTTTAGTGAAATAACGTCACTTTAAAACTCAAATTTACGCATGCTCTAAAAATTTAAGTCATTCCCACTAGTCACTTATTTCAACAAAGGATAGAAGGCACAATTAAGGATCCAGCCCAAAATCTCATGACACCCTAATCTCATACATTTACACAAAGAAGCTAGATCCATCGTTTCAAATATAAAGTGTCTAGAGCTCTTTAAGCATCCGATAAGTTCTTGCTAAGTGTGACAATTCGTCCGTCCATCGTCAAGGAGCAGAATTCCGATGACATACGAAACATTAATAAATACCTTGCTTCTTTTCCACCTCTCGATTGTCTTGTCTACTTGAATTATTGATTCAAAAATTCTTTATAAATAACGTCAATGTACTCAACTTGCTCTGTACAACAGCATGCATAAGGGATTGCGTAAAATTCACCAAGGAGAGGGGGAACTATTACAACACCTTTTGATCATGTTCTTGTTAGAAAAAGAAAATATTTTTTGTCATTATTTGGAAACGAAATGAAATATAGGAGAATGTACACAAAATAACTAGGTGGCCCGAACCATACTCATTTTTTTTTCTCACACATGATATGGAACCCTCTCGTGTGGTAGCTATATTACGTGGGGGAAGAAAGTATGTCTCAAAATATGTACCGATTTCTCTAATCAATCCGTAGCCTCACGCGTGTTTTTATTCCAGCATTATTTGACTCGTGAAATTAAAATTGTGTATTTTCTACATATATAGAGATGAAAAAAAGGAAAACTAATTCAAAAGTTGCCAAATTCATGATAAAATGTTCCAGAAATTTTCATAAAAATAATACCTGACATAATGATTTCCATTTCAAATCGTCGATTTATTTCATGATGATGGGCCATGATTATGTTATCGCGACAACCTAGCTAATTTTCCTTCTTGAATTGAGAGCATCTACTTCCCAATGTATATATTTCAATCAATGTTAATTAATATTTGAGTTTATTCTTATTATTGACCTCAATCAATATTTACTTTTTAACTTTTTCATTTTGTCAGGTGTACTTTTGATTTCTTATTTCATTATGCAATTATTTTGATGTCAGCGAGACTTTTCAATTAGGCTGATGGTAAAGTTTCACTTTTTTTATTTGAGCAATGCAATTCGTTGCATCTTACTATTAACCTCAATGAATTTGTTTTGTAATTTGCCCTATCCCTAGTCTGGTCTTTTTCATCGTCCATGCATATTGACCCATGACAAATGATGAACCGGTGAGTTGTGATGACAATCTTAAAATCATTACAATTGTTATATTTAAATTAGATTCAGAAAGATGTTTGAATATGTAATACAAATTCAACAACCCATATCACAAAACTAATGTAAACGAATGTTTTTTAAAATGAAAGTTCTCAGAAAATTCTAAAAAGATAATAATAAAAAGGAAAAAAGCCACCAAAAATCTCAAACTATACCCACTATAATATATTTATCTTAACCTTTTTTTTGTGACACAAAAAATCACAAATTTGTACCAATGTGACACATTCATCATATATTAAAGTTCCTTCAATGAACATTGTTAAAAATCCACCTGCATGGACAATGGAATGCAGACGGTGTTGACATGACACCCACGTGACTTAAGAAATAAGAACCACATTGTTTTGGCCGGAAAATTATCTTAAAAAACCTTGACAGAGGATAAATTTGTCACACGGGTATAAGTTTAGGATTTTTTGGTGTCACGAGGAAAAGTTTAGGATAAATATGTCGTAGTGCACATAGTTTGGAATTTTTTATATTAAAAAAAAGTTAAGAACAAATGTGTCATAATGCTATAGTTTAAAGTTTTTTGTGACTTTTTCCTTAATATAAAAGAAAAAAAGATAAGTTCTACTTCTGCAGATTAAATTTTGAGTTGCGGTTGTTATTGAAAGTTTGAGCATATGATCGACAATTTTCAGACCTATCAACTTCACTCTTCTAGATTGATCGGGCGAATACAGCACATTCTTAATTATATAATCCTTTGATTAGATCAAATTTCAAAGATCCTATCTGCCGTTCCATGAATAGATTCGCGAATCGGTATGAGTGTATTATTAAAAATTGGTTGCATCGACAAGTTGAGATAGTGAAATCGACAAGAGTACTATTTTTAGTCAATCTTGTTTGCGGTAATCTTCTTTGCAATTCGATTCATACAAAGGTCGACACGTGTGGCTTAGTCATGGCCACCACCGCGCCACAATTCTTTTCTCTATTTATATAATCATTTATCGACAAAAAATGTAAAACAAAAACGACTGTTGACTTGATAGGGAAATGAAACGACTGGTGATCTTTGACTCAAGCTCGTCAACTACAAGGTTTGCTTCTTAAGCTAACATGAAATCATGACCAAAAAAAAAAGCTAACATGAAATAAATTTGAAATTATAAACATTAGAATGACAAAGCTACCTAATTTTCTTTTTTGTGTAAAAGCATTTATTCAAAAAGTTCATTAACTTATACAATCTTTACTTGAGTTTTTTTAATTTGGAAACGAGAGAAAATATAGGAAAATCTACCAAACTCAATAATCAACTCCAAAAGACGTGTCAATTATTCCAATAGTTTCGACAAAACAAGTATTTGAATAGTAAGAGAATTTCACCTATGATACTCAAAATAATTAGGTGGCCCGAAACATACTCATTATCTCTTGCATGTGATGTTGACCACTATTAGGAGTAGCTATAATTATGTTGGAGAAGAAAGTATCCTCAAATAAGTACTAAGTTCACTAATAATGCACTGTCTCGTGTGTGTTTTCAGTCCAAAATCTTCCGATTCATGAAAATAAAACTATGTTTTTTCTACATATAGAAATGAAGGAAAGGAAAACTAGTTCAAAATTTACCTAACTCACGATTATATATTTCAATCACCAATTTTATCATCACGAGAGATTAGCGAGTTTTCCTTCTTAATTGGGAGCATCCAAATCCTAATATACTTATAGATAATGAATTTATAATATATATTTTTTCGGTTAATCTTATTAGCATTTGAGTTTATTCCTATTATTAGCCTCAATGAATATCAACCATTTAACTACTTCATTTTGTCGCGTCTACTTTTGATTTCTTGTCTTCATTATGTAATTATTTTGATTTCAGTGAGATTTATAAATGGCCTCACATCAGAATTTCAATTTTATTTAAACAATGCAATACAGTGTGCATCTTATTTATTTACCTCAACCAATTTGTTCTCTTATCTTCCTTGTTTTGGTCTTTTTCATCGTTGATGCCTATTGACACTTGACAAGTGATGAAAGCTCCAATCTGGCGAGTTGTGATGGCTCATAACCTTTAAACCCTTGAAATTACTATATTTGAGATCGATTTGGCAAGATGTTTGAATGTACGGTACAAATTCAACGATGCATATCTTAAGATAAACGCAGGAGTGCATTTTCCAAACCGAAATTCTTAAACTGAAAAAACCCGAGGAAGGTGGTAAACCGAAAGAGGCGGAAAAAGTAGTACTTCCATAGCTTGGATTCCGAGTTATGGCCGTCATTGAAAGTTCGAGCTCTACAATCAACAATTTCAGATCCCATAAACTTTATTCGTATTGATTGATCACCGGATACGACACATTCTGAATTGAACCACATCATTCTTCAATTAGAGCAATTTCAGATGTCCTACTCGCCATTCGACGAATTGGGCCTCAGTAACAATTGCACATATTTTAGAGATTAATCGAATCAAAAGCGTTTCAGCAATGAAATCACTTGAGAGCAGTACTTCCGGTCAATTTCGTTTCTTGCGGTCCGATTTATATGAGGCTTGCACGTGTCGCTTAGCCATGGGCCCCACCACCACCCCCCTCAAATTTTCTTTTCTCCCTTATATATATAAATCAAAACGACGGGTTGACAAAGACCTACTTGCCTTCTTCTTTGCTGTTCCACATGTCTAAATCACTAAAAAAATAAAAAAAAGAGAGAAGCAAATAAAATAATAAAAATAAAAAGGGCAATAAAGTCCAGATGACATCGACAAAAATAAACTAATGGCGCGCGTACGTCGATTGGGCAAAGCGTGACAATAATAATGCCTCGTCGAGTCACTGACACGTTCCCCGTCTCGCACGTGTGGACCCGCTCGTGCTTCGATGTTGGGGCTGCGTGGGCTTGTGGTTGGAGCCTCGGGGGTGAATCAACATGATATGTGGTTAGGTGGGACTTCGGGCCAATTCCCAAAAAAACATATTTCAACTCGAACATTTTCTTGTCTCAATAAAAAAGTATTAACTATAAATTGAGTGATAATTTCGAGCCGAACCTTTTTTTATCTCAATAAAAAATATTAATTTTTATTTGAATCCCAAATCTGACCGACGTTATATGAACTTTTTAAATTGTTCGAGCTATATTTAGAATTTAAGTGAAAGTTAGTGATTTTTTAGAAAATAATAAAATATTTGGACCAAAATGATCGCTCAAGGTAAAGTCAGTGTTTTCTTTTTTGGAATTAGACCGCCGAACTTTTGAGTAAATTTTAACTGCAACCCGCTCTTTTTTTCTCCTTAATTCTCCTCTTTAATTTATCGATTAATTTCGTAACTCGCGGCCCGGGGGGGTTGAACTTCCCGACGTTAACGTTACGCGATACGAATTTGTACCTTTCTCTGGGGCCCCATGCGTAAAACGGAACGGAACATATCAGCCGAACCCCAAAGATCAACACGATCCGAATCCCTCGATCTCGAAGGGGTCGTCGCGCAAATAATCGAAGTCCGCGGGGGTGGCCCAATAAAAATAAGACAAAGCACCCGAAAAACTCCACGATGAAAAGCGGGAAGCGGACAAAAAATAATCGCGACGACGTGGCATCATCATCCGCCGTCAATTCGTGGCGACGTCTCCCCCGATGGCGACAAGTGCTCCGACGCCACCACCACAGCACACGCGCGCACACCATAGCCGCGCTCTCTCCCTCCCTCCCTCCCGGGGGCCCCCCCTAAGAACGCAACGGGGGCTTAGCTCGCGGGGTGGCCAGGTGGCACGTGCGGCCAATCACGCGGCCCCTCGCGACAGCTGGCGCTCCCACGTGTCGCCCGCCCGGGGGCAGGGGGGGCCTGACCGTGGGGCACGGGCAGCGGTCCCGGGCCCGCCGGACAAGGACCCTTCGGGAAAATGGCGACACCGCGGTCGCGCGTGAGGTGGGGCCCCCATCCTCCGCCCTCCCTTTTTCTTTTCCCCCTTTTTTTTTTTAAATTTAATATTTAATATTATATTTTATTTTCGAGTTTCGATTGGCTTTTGTTTTTTTCGACGGGGCGACGTGGGCCCCGGTCCGCGTCAGCTCCGAGTCCGGTTTTTTTTGTTGCTTTCTTTTTAATCGCCGTGGGGGGCCCCCCCCCGGCATTTGGCCCGGGCGAAAGCGACCGGCCACCGGGGAACTATCGCTTGCACGCCGGCCCACCGTGAACCCGTCGAACTGCAGCCCCGTGATTGGATTTGATTCCTCTGAAAACTCCAAATTGATGCACTTATAATCAAATTTACGCTCTGTTAGTTTTCATTAAATTGGATTGATATTTCGAAAAATCACAACTCGATACACTTCTGACAAATGGTAAGTAAAATCTCAAACTTGTACACCCGTCAACTCTTAAGTGTCATCATACTTAGTAATTTGACGATAAAATTTAATGGAAACTAACAGAGGTTAAATTTGTCATGGGTGTACTAGTTTGGAATTTTTGGTGATCAGATAATTAATTTGGATAAATTTATCAAAATCGTATTAGCTTGGAATTTTTTGTGGTATTAATCCGAATGCGTTTTGTCCCCCTTATTTTCTAGATCGACCCCATAATCGGATGCTCGAAACCGAACTGGGGTTTCAATTCGTGCTATCACAGCGTATGTCGTATCGATACAGGCTCTTGAAATCGCGGTGGTCGGACGGGACGGGAACCTCTCCGGCGCCTTACAGGGTGATCGTTTCGATGTCGGGGTCGAGCCAGAAAGCTCCGAAAGCATGAGTTAAACCCTAGATCCTAGGATGACGTAACGCGCATTACCGCTAATCAGACAATAATTGCTCCGCTTGCGTGCGTCTAGGTTACATGCATCGATACTTAAGAGGGGTGGTTGGAAAAAGGGCAAAAAAAAAAAAAACAGCGCATCTAACTTTTATTTTATTTATTTTTTTGCAAAAAGAGCCAAAGCGCGAGGAGGACCGAGCACTAAATACCAGGTTCTTTGAGGAAACCTAGCCGAGGAGATCCAAATGCAATGCACTTCCTCAAAAACCTTGGGCCAATAAGATTCCACCCCCCTTGGAATCAGGGGGCACGAAAATAAAAAAAAAGACCACCCTCATTTTTATTTTGAATTTTATTAATAAGTACATGGAGGCACTTATTGGGTAATTAATTTGACAAAAAATCTTCAAGTTTTTTCAATACAGATTCTGTGTTTTGTGTAATCAATGCTTTGAAGATCGAGTAATTACCGGTTTAATCAAATAAGGAAACATAAAGGCAACGAATGCTCTGAGATTGAATATTTTATAATTATACGTGCTTAACAAGTGTCTCGAGAATCCCATCAAATCCTTTTATTTGGACATACATTATCGAGCTATTTAAAAAATGGTTAATATCACGAAAAACCTTAAACTGTTAAATTTGTGACGAATTCACCTCACATTGATTTTTGGACCTCCAAAAACCTTAACTCTGTTAAATTTTACAGTCAAATTACTGAATTAGATGGTATGTGGTAATTGACGGGTAAACTTATTACCCACCATTTGTCACTTGTCACGGTGTATTAGTTTATGATTTTTTATGGTATTAACTCAAATTTAATAAAGACTAATGAGTATTAAAATTTATTACAAGTGTACTAATTTGAGATGAATTTGTTATTGAGATTTTTCGTGATATTAATCCTTAAATAAATAAAAGATTGTAAATTTCTTTATTGCATTCCTTTTTCCTAGGCTTTGCGTGGTCCGCGACACAGAGGATCACAACACTCAGCTTCTTCGTCTTCTCCTCACCCTCCTCCTCCTTCCTGTCTTTATATATCGGCCCGACCTCCATCGTTACGCTTCCCCCGCCCGCTAGCCACGACCGACCGATCTCCCTCCGGCCTCCTCCTCCTCCTCCTGCTCCTTCTTCACGGTTTCTTCAGCCCTTCTGCGTTCCTCCTACGGTCCTGGACCGCCCCTCCTCCGCAGCTTAGCTTCTCGTAGGAGTTTCCTTTGCATCAATCCGCATCCGCCGCCGCCGCTCGTTTCGGATAGCGATGGCCGCTTCGCCGAGGGCAGCGATGCTGTACTACGCCGGGTGCGAGGATCGCCACTGCGAGCCCTACTTCCTCCAGTCCTGCTTCCTCTGCAACAAGCCTCTCGGGTTCAACTCCGACATCTTCATGTACAGGTCAGTAGCCAGCCAGTCCGTCCCACCTTTTCTTGGTGGGCGTGGATCTTGATTCACAGACATCTTTTTCTCCCTTGCGAAAGACCAAGGAGGAATCCCTTTTTTTTTAATCGGGTCGGAATCGGATCGTGATGTGCTCCCCTGTTTCTCCCTTTTTTCAGGGGTGACACGGCGTTCTGCAGCAAAGAGTGCAGGCAAGAGCAGATAGAGATGGACGAAGCGAAGGAGAAGAGCTGGAAGAGGTCGCCACCGTCTTCTTCTTCCTCCTCCTCCTCCTCCTCCTCCTCCTCCACCTCGAGGGCTTCCCGGAAGTCGGAGTCGTCCAAGGGCGGCAAGGCCGTGCGGACCGGCACGGTGGCGGTCGCCTGACATCATTCCCGACACCCTGCAAAGATCCCCCCGGGGAAAATTCCTGGGAAATCTTTGTATCTGGGTCCCTTCTTCTTCGATGTATGTAAAGAGATTGGTGGTGGGTCGGAATCCGATTGATTTGTGAGAAGAAATGGAGCGAGAAGAACAGGGCCGAAAAGAGAAAAAAAAAAGGAAGGAAGAACAGAGACCTCCCCACCAGGAAAATTTTGTCTTTTTTTCGTTGCCTCCTCTTTTGTTTTTCTTTGCTGATTGTCCATAAGAAAAAAAAGAAAGATGGAGCACCCCTTTTATGAGAATTGCCAATAATTTTTAATTTTTTTTATTTTCGCTATGGCAGAAAAAAAATGGAAATTGGCGTACCCAATTAATTATCGGGTCTTCGGCCAAAAAATATTAATTATCAGATCGTGTTCGTGCTTTTATGGAAATCGGCTAACCCAATTATTGGAGAAGAAAAGAAAAGAAATTGTGATTTTGAGGAGGTTGTGTTTTTAATCTTATGGAATAAAAATATATGGATCTCCTCAATCGATTGATTCAATCTTCGGCAAATTTCTTGGGATCGAATCGACTGATCAAAATTAAATTTGTTAATGTTAGATTAGTTTCTTAGGAAAGGTGTTAGGTCCCATCTGTGGCGTTCCTACGATGGTGGCATATCTTGGATCGTGTGGTAATATATGGAATACGCCTTTTTAAGCCCTATTTTCCAAGATTACTCATTGAATTTTGTTAATTTTGCCATTCATTTTCTTGTTATCATAATAGCGACGTTGTTTTTATGTTTCATGTTGATATTTGATCATTGAAAATCATCATGTGCTCCCTGTTTTGCGTCTCTCCTCAACCCACTTGCGGGCTTGTAAACCTTCCTCCCGATCGCTGGCTATTTGACCGCCATACTTATAACAAAGAATGTACAAAAGATGTTTTCGAATAGCTAATTTTTCACAATCATCGAGCATGGTGGTTCGGTGGTAAAGGGGACCACGGTCTTCAATGAGGCCTACAGGTTGGAGTCTTGTCGTGGGCGAACTTCTGGCGAGTTGGTGTCTTGAAACATTAGCTCCCTCAAGTGAAAAGATTTCTTGATTTCTGATATGAGGGTAGGGCAATAGTGACGGTCTGAAATACTTATGGGTGCATTGTATAGTCATAATTCAAATCTAATATTTCGAACGTAAGTACTGCCCAAAAAGGTATGTGTCTCGGTCGCACCTCCCTACCATTCTAAGTCATAAAAAGAACTAATTCTTTTCGAAATAAAAAAAAGACTTAAAATGAATATATATATATATAGAATGATGTTGCTCAGCATAATAGAAAGCAAATAGACAAGATCAACGGGTAAGCGGCCCGCTTCACCCAACTTTGGTTCAAATGGGTAAAGTTTTGAGTAATGGCCTTCTATTAAAAGGCCAGATCTACCTATCTTTCAGCTAAGTCTTGCCTAGCCACCCCTAACATTTCATTCCATATTTTAAACTATGTATGGGCCTTGGGCAACGCATTGGGCTCAACTTTCGAGGCCAGGATGATTCGGCCTGCATAATGATTGCCTCTAAACTCAGAGTTTTAGATATCAGCGTAACATACGATGTAAAAGGTACATTGGAAATAACTGCCAAATTAAGTGTAAGAAAAGTTCTAAACTTATTGCATTGGTACCAATTTTGTTATAAACCTTTTTTTGATGTCAATTTAGTTATAAACCTTTTGACATGGTACCAATTCAGTCTATCAACTAATTGGCCAGATATGGCTGACGTGGACGTTGGCCTGCCTAAGTGATATTACCAGCGCTGATGTGGACAATATTTTTATTATTTTTTTATGATTTTTTTTCTTTTCTTTTTTCCTTTCTTCATGCTTTTGCTGCTGATTGGCTATAGGCGATGGTTGGGCATGTTAGCCTTGCTTGGGCGAGGGTTGCCGTTGACCGGCTAGGCAAGGCCCGGCTAGGGTCGGCCTCATTGTCCTGTCGAAAGTGACCCATGCCCAAGCCAGGCCAACCCGCTTGGCCATTGCCTGTGCCCGATCACCAGAAAAAGCAAGAAGAAATAAACAAAACAAAAGAAAAGAAAAGAAAGAAAGAAATTCAAAAAAAATAATAAAAATATCGAAAAAATATTATTAAAAATTATTCACGTTAGCGACGGTAGTGTCATATAAGCTAGCCGATGTCCACATTAGCAATATCCGATCAAAATTAGTGGAAGGGACTGAATTGACACTATATCAAAGGTTCATGACTAAATTGGCATAAAAGAAATGTTTAACATTAAATTGGTACCAATACAATAGATTTTGGGACTTTTTTTTTTTTAAAGTTTTTCCCCTAAAAAAGCATCAATTCAAGGTCATATGCCAATTTTGATCCGAATTTTTTTTGTCCTAATTAAAAAATAATAGTCCGATTGCATATGTTTAATTTAATTCAAAAAGAACTTTCATATTCCCTATTTATGTTTGTATTGACAAAAATCTCATAATAATATTTTTGTAGGAAGCTCTCTTCTGATTGTACAAAAGATCTGTTTGTTTTGTACATTGGGATCGAATATGTGTATAAGATAGAAATAAAGAGAGTTGCATTCGATATTTTACTAATACAATAAATCTAATTTTAAAATATATAATTGCATTACTAGGTCCTTCAATAATATAATATTCTACAGGAAAAATGTCACGCCCCGAACCCTAACGAGCTCGCGACACCCCTCGATGGTCGATCATTGAATGCGACGTCCCAGGCACGTCGCCGACCCAACCCAAACATCAGAGATTTAGCACGCGCGGAAACAAATAGAAACAACCCAGATAATTAATAATGACCAGGGGCAGCAATAGCACAAAACAAATAACTGAAATTCCTATACTTGAATGATACATACAACGTCCACAAAAAGACAAACTCCCATCTAGGTCACAATAACAGAACCACATTCCTAAAAAGGCAATGATTTGCAAACTTAACTTCTCTACAAAAAAAGGGGGACTCAAAATACTGAGTTCTTAACTCGTCTTCGATTTCCAAGATACCCTTGAAGCGTCTCCAATCCCTCATGATTGCGAATCTGAAATGGTTATATAATAACCGTGAGAACGAGTCTCAATAAGCAACTCTCTATACCCCACGTAGGCCAATGCGTACCCAGACAAGTCAAACAGGCGAATCACCAAGCAATATAACAAAATCCACACGACAAACTTACCTCGCCTCGGGTCCTGAACAAACCCTGCACATTAGTCTGAATATGATAAAAACAAGAATAATTCAACACTATACACAATCACCCGGCACACACTTCCCACTCGCAATCGGTCAATCATCCCAGCGATCACACGCGCCATAAGCCATTCCAATCACACGCTCAACTAGCCAATCCAATCACACGCTCAACCAGCCAATCTAATAACACGCTCAACCAGCTAATCCAATCACACGCTCAACCCGCCAATTCAGTCACACTCAACAGCCATTTCAATCACACTCAAGTCGCATGCACACGTCCAACCAACTTTCCTCTCACGGGCTCACAAGCCGCCCAATCACTCAAACCAATGGCCGACGTCAACACGTCCCAAGCCATGCCAATCATACCATCCAGTGGCCGCCGTCCGCACGTCCCAAGCCACATAATCAATCATTCCAATGACCGACGTAAACACGTCCCGGTCTATCACACCTTTAACGGGCCACCGTCCGCACGTCTCAAGCCCGCATCCATTTGGCCCATCGGCCGTTCATGCCTTCACACGGACCGCCGTCAACACGTCCCAAGTCCGTAGCCCTCAGATCGATCCGGGCTCAAATCGACAGGCAAGCACACGCCATTCAATTCAATCAATTTCACGCCAGTTACACCAAGCAATCCATAATCACAATTTAATTCAATTCATGACAAGCCACACCAACCCACGAATTCAACATTCAATCGGCCACATCCGAACATCCAATTTACCCACAAATGCCACAATTATGCACCCACAATTATCCCAATTCCAAATCACAAGCTCACGATTCCGACATTCAAGCCGGCCACAATCACACATCAATTTTCCCTACACAAGCCATGACAATGCGGATAATTAACCCACCATAATTCACTGCTAATTAAGCCCCACAGTTATCATAATTTAATCTAACAAATACGCACATACGAATATTGACCTAATCCATGTTTAACCCCTAAACCGGTACTAATCAAACCCTAGACAAGTCTAATGATACCCAAAGTACTAGGTAGGGTTTAGAAAGTCACTTACCAAGTTTTGGCCCGGGAAAAGTCGACTCGGGCCTAAAATGGCCCGGGTGAACAGTACCGGACTAGGCGCAGGCGCGGGCCACACGGGCGCGGTGGCCGGCCAACACGGGCACAATGGCCGGTCGGCGTGCCTGGCGCGCGGGCGCGGTGGCCGCGCGGCGTGCCCGGGGGCGCACGGGCGAACGGACGGGCGACGCGCCTTGTTGGACGGGCATGGCGCCGGGCACGGGGCTGGGACGGCTACGGGCGACGGGCACGGTGACGGGCACGGCCCGAGACGCTCGGCCACGGGCACGGCCACGGCCGGGCGAGCTTGGCCACGGCCTGGGTTGGCCCGGGGCTGCTCGGCCACGGGCTCGGCCATGGGCTCGGGCACGGGCTCAGCCCTTGGTCGCGGCTTGGGCGCGGCCTAGGTGGTTGGCCGGCCGGCTGAGGGCGACGCGGCGGCAAGGGGCGGCGGCTGGCTGGGCGGTGGCGTTGGGCAAGTGGCCGGACGAGTTGGCCGGCAGCCCGGCGAGGCTCGGCCATGGCGGAAGCGGCCGCGAGCTGCTGCATGCACGAGGGAGGGGAAGAGGATGGTCGGCCAGGGGGGGCGGTGGCTGAGGGGAGCTGGGTGGCGGCGGAGGGAGCGGCGGCACGGCGACCTCGCGGCGGCGTCGGGCACGCTGGCTGAACCGGCGGGCGGCGAGCTGGCGAGCCCGGGCGACCGGGCGCGGCGAGCTCGAGCAGTAGGCCGGGCTCGCCCGCGGCGGCGACGGTGACGGCCGATGCAGCAAGGTGGACTGGGGGGAGGACGACAGCTGGTTGGCGACGGCGCTGTGGCTGGCGAGGCGGCAGCGCGGCGGCGGCTGGCAGAGGCGGCGTCGGGCGGGGCTGGGGGAGCTATGGAGGAGGGGAGGAGAGGGAGAGAGCGAGGAAGCTCTGTGGCGGCGGCGGCAGGGCGGAGGTGGCGGCTGGACGGCGCGCGGCGCGGTGGTCGGGCGCGGCATGTGGCCGGGCTGAGACGAGCTCGGCGGTCTGCAACAGCAAAGAGAAGAAGCAGATGCGGTAACGTCGGGCAAGGGGAAGGAAGAAGAGGAAGAGAAGAATGAGGAAGAGGAGAGAGAGAGGGGAAGAGAAAAAGGAAGAGAGAGAAGAGAGAGAGAGTGCATGGGGCAGAGAGGGGGGGAGACGTGCGAGCGTGGGTGTGTCTGCATGGGGAAGGAGCGCACGCGGCAAAGGGAAAGAGAGAGAGAGAAAGAGAGAGAGAGAGAAAAGAAAGTCCACGCACTCGATTGTGATCCAACGGACACGGTTCAAATTCGAAAACAATCTAGCGGCCCACGAAAATTCTAATTATAATTTAGGAAAAATACTAAAAGAAAAATAATCCAAAACACACTACGAGGGAGGTCTACTAGTCCAAAACCGCACCCGGTCCAAAATTTCACTTTTCTACTATTCCTGGCAATCTCGAGGCTGGCCACAATAATATCGACACCATCCAATTTATTTCGTCCCGAAACTCCTGAAAATCGACTGCCAAGTTCGGGGTCTAAATAACGGTCAAATTTGATCGAGTGCGATTCTAGCGAAATCTCTAATTTAAAATGATAACCGGGAGTGATCAGTTCCCGGGCGAGATTTTACTATAAGCACACTGACAAATTACGCGTTTTATAAATCCCAAAAATGGGTCGAAATTTGGAATGTCACAAAAAATAAAATGAGTCATAAAAATTTCATTACTCTATAATATGAATAGAATTAAAAATGTATCATGCAGGTATATCATTAAAGAAAACTGACATAGGCATATAATAGGAGTACGCCAAAAGAATACATAACTTTCCATGGAAATATATATTGATTAAAGCTTCGACATTGCTCAAATGACAAAAATCAATACAAGCTTAAAGTTAAGATTAGATTTTAAAACATCGAATAAAAAAGCGTTAAAGGTGTTTCCAATCTTCTTTAACATGTACCTTTGTCGTTTGTATAGATGCAATAATGATGAGATACAATGTTCGAAATCAATTTATGACTTTTCGGGCTATATATTGTTCTTTTGTAATTATAAACTATTGCGTTTCAAAGTTAATTAATATAGCTATGCCTTCCTGTTAAGGGCAACAATTTTTTTTTGAGTAAAACAGTATATCCATTTATATAAGAGTTGCATATTTTCTTGAGAAAAACAGTTGTTAAATATGGACAACATAATTTCTACGTGCAATGCTTGTATTTACCTAATAGTTAATTATATAGACAAAATTATTTCTCTGCATCTGGCTGTTTACTTCCTCAGACAATGTTAATACTCTCATTCATCGGCATATCAAACTACATGTATGCTAGATAAATGAGTTTAACTCTTGTTGGAGATCTTTTTGATCAATGGTTAATGCAACTACTTTAATTTATAATAAGAAAGAGATATGAGCCTTATATAACGAACCATAACTTTCAATAGTAAATAGCGGTTTATCTACGTACTTTAATGTTTTATTAAAAACATGTAATAGATACTTTTGATATTGTGAAATTTCTATTGATGTTTCCATCAACCAAAATCATCGATAATCTAATGATTTAGATTTTAAATTTCTCAAATAGTTAAGTAATCATTGAGGGGATGTATATGGTCGCGCTCCTGGAGAAAATGAATTCTAACAAACCTTGCCGTTGATAATATTTCTTAGTATGGGAATGTGTTAAATGCAAATTGTGCGAGTGTATCAGCGCCACTAATGAGCATGACAAAGTATTTACCTATTTATAGAGCCGTCCATTTCTTGCTCCACCAGGCCTTAGCCGAATGAATTTCTTCTTTGTTATTAGTTTTTCAAGTGCTTCAAAGCAAGAGCTTTGTGATGCCTCATCTTTGAAATCCTCTTTTGACATGCATCCAACAATCATGTCTCACATACTCTTACATGTATATAATTATCGGATTAGTGATTTACCAGAAAAATGACTCATCCTTAGTAAGATCTCTCTCTCTCTCTCTCTCTCTCTCTCTCTCTCTCACTCTCTCTCATGCACACACAAATGATGATTTTAACATCACATATATCTTTTTTTGAATAACAGGACGAGGGATTGAGATGGCGAGGGGACGAAAGAGAACTCTTGTAGAAGTGAAGTCTTTGTCAAGGCGCTACTTTGTTGCTGGACAATACCTTAGAGTCCAATCCAGTCCAATGGAGTCGCTACACCCGCCATACTCCATGGCCAATGCACGTGAAGCCTCTTCTCGAGAAGATGACTAGAGTTTTTCCTAGATTTCCATGCTATTGTTTGCATGGAATTCCTCGTCTTATAAAAGCGAAGAGAGCTGCCGGAACCCCTCTTCAGAAAAATCTTAGAGGGAGGGAACATGGGAACAAGTTAGATGATAGATAGATTTGACGTTTCATGTATCTGATATAAAATTCTACGAGAGCCGGTCATTTTAAATGGTGTGTGAGCGAGAGCTTTCCTTGATATTATGCAAAAAGTTAATCTTCGCATACATAAGCAATGATGGTTCCAATTACAGTGCCGTCAATGATATACAACTCTATTTTCAACTCTAATGAAGTAATTTACAAAATTGTAACATGATGATGCTTTTACATAGCTTATTTTAATTTAAGAATATCTAAATTGAGATGATGGCAAATTTTCTCTTAATTCGACAACCAACCAAGATTTTGACCAAAAAAAATCAAAATTTTGCAATGATGCGGTCATAATGTACATTATATTTCGGTTATTTAAATAGGTACTTTTAAATGTTCAGCATCAAAAAGATAGGACGAACATTAGGGTTTATTTGTGTAGTTTTCCATTTTGATTTCAAACTTTTGGCTCTACAATAGTTATTTTGGTCCTTCAAATTCAACCTCATATAAGAAAATATAGACAAGTGCATTGAAAGTTCTAAAACTTATCACAATAGTGCAATTGAGTCCTAAAACTTACAAAAAATCAATCAAGTCCTAAAATTTGTGAATCTAGTACAATCGAGTCGTTTTGTTAACTCCGTCCAATTATACTATCGAAAAATGCCAATGTGGCTTTTTTTTTTCCTCTCTCCTACGTGGCTTTGTTTAATACTTTCTATGTCTTATGTGACATTGACCATAATAAAACATGACATATAAGACTAACACGATGTCGTTTTGACCTAAATTCTATTTTTTTTAAATAAAAAGGAGGGCTAGGGTGGCAGGCGCTCATTGCTGTTGCCGCCCCGCCTCACTATTGCTAGAAAGGGACGGTGGGGGCTCGGCAACGGGCGGTAGGCCTTGTCATTTTTTGTGTTATTTTTAAATTACCTTTTTTTTAATCTTTTAATCTAATTTAATTAAGATTTTGGTTAAAAAATTAGGATTTAGGCCATTACGATGTCATTTTAGTCTTATATTTCATGCTTTTATAAAGGTCAATGCCACATAGGAGAGAGAAAATATTAAAAAACTTATCATAAGCATTTTCCATTAGTCTGATTGGACGGACCCTTGTCGAGCCCTCGCTAGCCCTTTCCAGTGATGGTGAGGAGGTGGTGGCGAGCACCTACGGCCCTTGCTCTCTTTTTTGTGTTTTTTTTTAAATTGCCTTTTTTTAAATCTAATTTAATAAAGATGTTGGTTACAAATTAAGGATATAGGCTAAATGATGTCATTTTAGTCTTATATTTCATGTTTTAGTAAAGGTCAATGTCACGTAGGAAAGAGAAAATATTAAGAAAATCACGTCATAATTTTCCATTAGTCTAATCAGAAGGCGTTAATGAAAGGATTCGATTGCATCAATTTAACAAGTTTTATGAATTAATTATACTTTTTGTAAATTTTAGGACTTAATTACACTTTCGTGACAAGTTTTATGACTTCTAATACACTTATCCCAATAAAATATAAGCAATTCCTTTCCATCCTTTTAGGTCACAACAGCCACGGGTAGATCCTCAAGTCAAAAATGCATCTCAATGTTTATAGCCGCCTAAAATGAGTTTAGGATAAAATGCATTATAAAAAATGATTACTTCATGAGCTTAAATATACTTTAAACACACAAGTATCAGATTAAGAAGAAAGTGGATCAATTTTTAGGGGCCATTTCTGTTTGTCATCCCTTTTACTTCTGTGCGTTTTTAATTTTTCCAATCCCGAAATTTTATGGGACTAACATATTAAACGCTTAGTTGTGGAATCATCAAAAAGGGGTAAAAACAATTCATGCACTGATTTGTAGTTACTCTTAGTACATGCAAGTTTTGTAGATAGAAGAAAGTATATAAGAAGTAGAGCAGAGCCGATATGAACTATTTTTCTTACGCAAAGTTCATGCGATTTGCCAATCATCTGAGAATTAAGGTGTGATTATTTGGTTTAACATGAATTTATACCTGATTAGACTATTATAAATTAAGAAAAGCTATTGCTTGCGTGAGATGAAAAAACGGAAATAGCTTGAAAGAGATGAAAAAACGAGTGTATGGCTCGTGGGATGGTGATGAAAAAACTATTTTAATTTTCTCAAATAGTTAAGTAATCATGGTAGGGTGTACATGGTTGCGCTCATAGAGAAAATCAATTCTAGCAAAATCTACAATTGATAATATTTCTTTGTGTGGGAATGTATGGGACCGTGTTAAATGTAAATTGTGCGAGTCTATCTACAATAATAATGAGCATGACTGAGTATTTACCTATTTATAGAACACTTCATCATTTGGTGCTCCACACCTTAGCTAACTATATTTCTTATTCTTTTTTACTAGTCCTTCAAGCGCTTCAAAGCAAGACCCTCGTGATACCAACGAAACAAACAATCAAGCATCCGATCTCACTCGCATCTTTGAAAACCTCTTTCAACATGCATCTATTGATCATGTCTCGCGTACCCAGAGTTTGCATGTAAATAAGTGTCGAATCAATGATTTGCCGGATAGAATGCTTCGTTCTTGTTACTCTCTCTCTCTCTCTCTCTCAAATGATGATTCTGGTATCCTGGATCTTTTTTTCTTACTAATTGCACGAGGCACTAAGATGGCGGGGGACGGAAGAGAACTCTTGCAGTAGTGAAGTCTCCGCCGAATCCAGTTCGATGTAGTCGCTATACCCGCCATCCTCCGCAACCAAATGCACATGAAGCATCTCATGGGGAAGGTCTCGAGCAATATCCTCGGGAGGGTTTCACGGTATGAGGTTTGCCTAGATTTCCATGCTGTTGTCCGGATGGAATTCTTTCCTATAAATTGAACTTCTCCTCCTGCTGAGAAACTCATGGAATAAGAGAAGGTGGGAACAAGTTAAATGTATCTGAAACACAATTGTATTAGAGCCAGTCATTTTGTAAGGTGTATGTGAGAGCTTTCATCGATATTACGCCCAAAAAATTATCAATTACACCGTCTTCTTTTTCCATTACGTCCGTTATTTTGTTGCTTTGGTTTTTAACTTATATGTATGTTCGTGCTTTTGAAGCATATATACCAAGTGTTGAGTCTCAAACTTGCGCCAAGAGCTCGCCTAGCGGAGGCCTCGCATATTCAGAGTGATTCTACCGAAATAGGGGTCATAATGTGAGAGACTTTTAGTAATAAATTCCGCTATTTACTAAGTTGCTTTAAAAGTTAATCTTCATATACGTAAGCAATGGTAATTCCAATCAGAATGCTTTCACTGATATGCAACTCGATTTTCTATTCTAATGAAAAGATTCACAAAAATTTGTGACATGATGATGCTTTTGTGTTAATTATTTCAACAAAATAATATCCAAATTCAAATGATGGGAAGCTTTCTCTTAATTCAACGACTAACCAAAATTTTGCGATGATTGTATGGCCATAACATACAATATGCTTCACTTGCTTAAATATGGACTTTTAAATTTTTAGTATCGGCTTTGAAAATTGGATAAAACGTTAGGGGCAATTCGTGTAGATTTCCACTTTGATTTCAAACCTTTGGCTCTACAACAGTTATTTTGATCCTTCAAATTCAATCTCATATAAGAAAATATGAGCAATTCACTGTCATCCTTTAGTTCGCAACAGCTATGGTTAGTGCCTCAAGTCGAGAATGTGTCTCGATGTTTATCATAATTCAATGTTTATAGTCGCCTAAAATGAGTATATTATACAATGCAACATGAAAATGAATACTTCATGAGCTTAAATGTACTTTAATCACACAAGTATCGGATTAAGGAGAAATTGGATCACTTTGGATTGGCTATTCCTGTTTGTTTTCCCTTTTAAATTCATCTTTCGACTATTTTCTTTAAAGCCAACAGATTTCTACGGGTTCTTAGTTTTTTCCAATCTCAAACTTTTATGGGACTAACAATCCATGCACTTATATGGAGTTACACATAGCATATACAATATTGGTAGATAGAAGGAAGTACATAAGAAGTACAAGCCGATATGAACTCTTTTCTTACGTGAACAGAGACGACATGAACTATTTTTTTATTCGCGTGATTCACCAATCCTCTTAGAGTTAGGTTGTGTTTATTTGGTTTAACATGAATCTCTACATGATTAGACTATACAAATTAAGAAAAGCGGCTTAAGAATACCATAAGTTCCATAATTTTCATACTACGCTTATTTGAGTGCCAAAACTTTATAAAAAAGTTCACCTAAGTGTCGGAAATTTGATGTGGCATAGCACTTATGGTGAATATCTTTAAAAGTTAAAGCACTTAATTGATCAATTGAAAGTTATGGAGCACTCAAGTGATTAGAAAAAAAAAAGTTATGATACACAAGTGAGGATTGTACAAAAGTTATGATACTCAAGTGATTAAAAAATACTTACGTAAGCGCCGTACGAAAGTTATAACACTTATCATTTTTCATAAGAAAAGCTGTACCTTGAGTGATCTAGAAGGATTACCTCATTGCTTGTACAAAAAAAGGAAAGAACTTGAAAGAGATTAAAAAGATGGGCGTCGGGGTCCTGGGATGAAGACCAAAGGAAAAAAAGAAAAAAAAACAGAAAGACAGAAAAATTGAAGACCACGAATAATGAAACGTGGAGCGAGAGAGAGAGAGAGAGATGTACACGTGCAATCATATGTTGATCTTTAATGGCACCATTGGGCAAAAATTTGACAAAGGTTAGATTCGGGTATTGACTAAAAATTGATACTTTTGTATCAGATTAAAAAATTTAGGCCATAATTTGTGCCAGACCTAAAATTGGCTCTTTTAAAGAAAATTGGACCCATAAAATAGAAAGCTCGCTTATATTAGAATATTTAAACACCAAACTACACATTCATCCAATAGTATTAGCTTTTAAAGGTCCTACAGAATTTTACATGATATCAAAGCAGAAAGTTCTAAGCTTAAATCTTTTCAAGCTCCAATTTGCTTTTTCAATTACATACTTCCATGTCTAGGTTTAGGCCAAAGTCTAGCCTATGCGTGAAGGGGAGTATTAAAATATTTAAATTTTAAATCATGTATTCATTTAATACTTTAACCTTTTTGAACAATTATCAGTTATCCCATAAAATTCAACATCTTTGATTTGTGTATGTGAACCATTCTTTATAATTAGATGGAGCTTCTATTTTCAAGATAAAAAAACCTTTGTTGCATTCAAACTTTTTTATTGCCGTTGGAAGATTAACTCTGTGACATTTCGAATTTTGATCCATTTTTGGGATTTATAAAACGTATATTCGTCGGTGAGCTTATAGTTAAATCTCGCTCAGAACTGATCACTTTTGGGTTATTTTTTAAAATTTGAGATTTCGCTAAAATTGCATTTCAATCGAATTTGCCCGTTATTTAAAGCCCGAATTTTGGTGTCGAATTTCTTGGAGTTTCGTGACGAATTTAATTAGACGGTGTCGATATTATTGTGGCCAGCGTCGATATTGCCCGGAATTGGCGAAAAATGAAATTTGGGCCGAGTGCGGATTTTGACTAGTAGACCTCTCTCTTAATGTGTTTTAGCTAGTGTTTTTAGCTTTTTCCTAATTATAAATTAGGATTTTTTGTGGACCGTCGGATCAACTTCGAGTTTGAACGTGGGCCATTGGATCGCACTCGATTGAGTTGACTTTCCCCCTTCTCTCTCTCTCTCCCCCGGTCACGTCCCCCCTGCGTACGTCCCTTCCCCCTCTGCCCATGCAAACCTACCCCATCTCTCTCTATCTCTCTCCTCCTTTTCCCTTCTTCTTTTTCTTCTTTCTTCTTTTTTTTTCTTTGTTCTTCTCCTTCTTCCTCCTTTCCCTTTGTCGCTGCTCCTGCTCCCCTTCTGCTTGACCGCCGCGCACCCAGCCGTAGCTCGCCGGCCGTCTGTCTCACTACCGCCCAAGCATCGTATGCTGTCGCTGTCGCTGTTGCTTGCCAGCTCGCCGCCTGCCTACTTGTGGCTCGCTTAGCCAAGCCCGTCGCTATCACTGTCGCTGCTGCCTAGCCATCGTACGCCGTTGCCATCGCTCGCCAGCCGCCCGCCCGCCCGCTTGCGGCTCACTTGGCCAAGCCCGTCGCCACCACTGTTGCCGCTCACTGTCGCCGTCGCTCGCTAGCTCGCGGCTCGCTTGGCTTAGCCCGTCGCCACCACTATCGCTGCCGCCCAGCCACCGCACGCCATTGCGGTCGCTCACGAGCTCGTCACTTGCTCACTCGAGAGTTGCCTGGCCGAGCCTGTCACCACCACCGTCACTGCAGCCCAGCCACCGCATGCCACGCCATCGCTCTCTAGCTCGTTGCTCGTTCGCTCACAGCTTGCCTGGCCGAGCCTGTCACCACCACCATCGCTGCCGCCCAGCCATTGTACGCCTTCGTCGTCCCTCGCCAGCTCATCGCTCGCCTGTTCGTGGCTCACCTGGCTGAGCCCGTCACCACCACCGTCGCTGCCGCCCAACCACTACACACCATTACCGTTGCTCGCCAGCTTGCCGCCTGCTCGTTCGCGGCTCGCCTGGCCGAGCCCGTCGCCACCGTTATTGCTGCCGCAGTCGCTTGTCATCGTCATCGCTCGCCCAACTGTGTCGCCTAGCCCATTGCCTAGGCCATGGCCGAGCCGTCCCAGCCGGTGCTCGGCTGCTCGCCCGTCGCCAGGCCAAGCGCCCTGCCCAAGCCAAGCGCCTTGCTCGTGGCCAAGGGTCGTGCTGAAGGCTGTGCCGAGCTTGATCGGCCACCTTGCCCGTTGGCTGGCTGCTGCGTCCTCGCCCGCGCCGAGCCCGTCACTGCCCCGATCGGCCATTTGGCCCCCTTGCCTATTTTCCTTGGGCCAAAACCTAGGTAAGTGATCTCCTAATCCCTACTTAGTACTTTGTGTACTATTAGACTTGATTAGGGGTGATTAGTGTTGGTTTAGTGACTAAGTTAGGTAGGGGTTAGTTAATTGAATGCGATTGGTTTATGAATTATTGTGGTGGTGATTTTGTGGCTAAATTAGTGATCATTTGAGATAGGTACAATGATTGAGTTTGTAGTGGCGTTTGTGGGTGAAATTGGTGTTTGAATGTGGCCGACTTGAAGGTTGTATTATTGATCTAATGTGGTGAGCATGACTTGAATTTGAATAATATGATGTGTTAGATTGGTATTGGCGAATTGTGTTGTGGCGTATGTACATGAGAAATGTCCTGAGATGTGGTTACGCGGGACTGAGCCCGAATTGGTCGGAGGGCTGCCAACTTGAGGCGTGGTTATGCGGGTGTGGCTAGAAGGCAAGAAATGACCTGAGGCGTGGTTATGCGGGTCGAGAGAAATGT
Source organism: Syzygium aqueum (assembly GCA_031216185.1). Lineage (NCBI taxonomy): Eukaryota > Viridiplantae > Streptophyta > Magnoliopsida > Myrtales > Myrtaceae > Syzygium > Syzygium aqueum. The sequence continues at coordinate 12,806,124 of CM062235.1, read as the reverse complement.
CCAGAGGTGTGGTTACGCGGGACTGAGCCCGGATTGATCGAAGGGCTGCCAACCTGAGGCGTGATTATGCGGGTGTGGCTAGAAAAGCAAGAAATGACTTGATCCGTGGTTATAAGGGTCGAGAGAAATATCTTGAGGCGTGCTTATGCAGGAGTAAGCCCAGATTGATCGGAGGGCTCCTAACCTGAAGCGTGGTTACGCGGGTGTGGTTAGAAAGGCAAAAAATGACTTGAGGCATGGTTACACGGGTCGAGAGAAATGTCTTGAGGCGTGGTTACGCGGGACTGCTCCTAGATTGATCGGAGGGCTGGACCTGAGTCGTGTTGATGCGGGTCGTGGATAGTTGGTTGGACACGCATGAGAAATGTGTTTGGTTGAATTGGGTGAATGTACATGGTTATGATGCTTGAGTGTTTATGTTATGTTCTTGAGCCATTATTGTATTATTGTGATTTGACTAATCTGCAGAATTGATGGGTGATTTGAGGCGAGGTAAGTGTACATGAGAATTCTATTATGTCAATTGCTAGATTACATGCTAGGACTTTTTCTGAGTACGCATTGGCCTAAGTGGAGATTAGGTTGTCTGCTTATTGATATTTATTCTCATTGCTGTAGTGCAAACCATTGGCCTAAGTATTTGGATGAGTTTGATATTGACATAATAATAGGATGGTTATCCACTTTTTCAGTGGACACGTTCGTGCATTTGAGAGAACCTATTAGGGACAGCAAATTGTCAGGACCTGAATGGGTAAGAGAGATTGTTTATGGACATTCAGATAGAATATTTGAAGCATTTAGAATGGAGAGACATGTTTTTCTAAATCTATGCGATTTAATGAGGGCAAGAGGTTGGTTGAAAGATAATCGGTATGTTAGGATAGATGAACAAGTTGGGATCTTCTTGTCTTTGGTTGGTCACAAGAACTCTAATAGAGATTTATGTGAGAGATTTCAACGTTTAGGAGAAACAATAGGTAAGTATTTTACCATAATGTTGAAAGTCGTTATGAAACTGTCGAAAGAGGTTATCAAGCCACCTTCTTTTGATATTGTCCCAGAAGAGATTCTTATGGATCCTAACCATAAACGCTACTTCAAGGTATGATTTTCATGTTGATTTTATTCTATCAAATACATGTATTGATAATCTTGTATAACACTAGGATGTTTTAAAATGACAGGGCTACGTAGGTGCTATTGATGGCACCCACATTAATGCTTCCGTGCCTGTGTCGAAGCAAATCCCATTTAGAGGCAGGAAAGGGACTACCACCCAGATTGTCTTGTGTGTTTGTTCATTTGATATGAAATTTACTTTCGTATATGCTGGGTGGGAAGGATCTGCCAACAATTATCGGGTGCTCTCAGCAGCACTTGAGACTCCTCAACAGGAATTTCCTCGACCACCATCAGGTATTTACTTTGTCTATAATGAGTAATTTTCTGTATGATTATATTGTGTTGATGTCATAACAAATTTATATATACCTTGTTATAGGAAAATACTACGTGGTAGATTTTGGTTATCCAGCACTTCAAGGATTTTTAACTCCGTTTAAAGGTAAACGATATCATCTGAATGATTATAGGGGTAGGGAGAGATGGCCTAGAACAACAAGAGAATTGTTCAACCATAGGCATTCTTCATTAAGGAATGTCATTGAGAGGTCATTTGGGGCATTAAAAAATCACTTTTTCATTTTAAGACACATGCCTTCATTTACAATTCGAAAGTAAGCATGTATTGTAATTGTATGTTGTGCTATCCATAATTACATTCGTGATCAAGACAGGATGGACAAAAACTTTTCCCTATATGGAGATCCGAAGTACCCATTTGGACCTACACAAGTGGATGATGCAGATGAGTGGCATGAGGAGGCCGTTGAGATGAACATGCTTAAGAAAAATATGGCAAATAAAATGGCAAGGGATCACAATATGCCTGAGATTCCATGACTTTGTGTTTATGACTTATGTAATGTTGTTTATAAATATTTGGCAACATTTTGTTAATTAGCGGGTATTATTATTGTTGTATTTTTCAAATCCAAAGCCTATGTAGCTAAACTGCACCAAGGAATTTGAGTGTGCCGAAGATCATAGCAATAGATTTTGTTATTAGCACATCCGAAAACCAACATATTAGTCGAGTGAGGAGAAAACTGAACACAGTAGACATTGGCTGGGTTCCAAAAGGTGCCGACCGAGTTTTTCTACAGAAAATCACATTAATGACCTCATTCTTCCTTTTTGAATTAGAAAATCTTCACATAAAATTCCACGACGATAAATTAACTAAAAGTCAAAGCAAGAATCTGCGTGTATGCTGCTTGAACTTATGGTTGCAGCTTAAATAAATATTAACGGGGCTTTCAAAGGACAAGAATGATCAACTGAGTTCATAAAGTATACTGAATTTCCTTGCCAGTCTGATTTCCCTAATGTGACTCAGTCCAAACTTCTTTTCTATGGAAGTTTTCAATCATGCATAAATTGTAACTAGGGAGAAGATTATGTCCCTTTTTCAAGAAGATATTATACTACTGTATGGAAAAAAGAATGTTAAAATAGATACAAGAGATGGCATACCTCATTGATTGCCCACAGCTTCAAAGAACAACCATCACTGCCGCTCACAAACTTCGTAGGGTCTGCTCGAGAGAAGTCAACAGACCAAGCCCTCTTCTGGTGCTCCATATGTTGTGAAAATCCTTGAGCAGTGCCCACATCCCGTATCTAGTTGCAAGCAATATTAAAGTAATCATATGCAGAATTAGGATGGTGTATAATCAGGACCAAACATTTTGATTGCTGTTCACATCAGTTCTTTTTGGAACTCACAGCACTAAATTTTGTAAGTCTAACAACTAGAATGAGTTCTTGTTTTGTTTATTTATTGGTAATAAAAACAATTAGCACATGGTTAAGATGTAAGCATTCTTTTTATGTTTTGGTAATTTAATATGAGAATAAATAGTATTTATAATAGCGGTTGGGAAGAAACTTTTGAAATAGATAAGTATGGTATTCAAAGTAATAAAAAGATTAAGAAAATTAATTTTATCCATGAAGAGCATGCTAAAGATATATATGTGAGTTAAAAAGGATTAGACAAACCAATAAACAATGCTTATTGATTTTTTTCACTTATAACTTGTACTTATAGTTAAATAAAATATATAGACTTGAATTGAAAAAAAATTAGGAATAGCAATTTTTTTTGTTGTACCAAACGCATTTATGTTCTTTTTCTATTCCAGAAATAGAAATTTTATGCAGTTACCAAACACATTATTTTGCTCAAAAACTCATCCAAGAAATGGAAATAGAAAAAACTATTTCTGAAAAGAAATTGTTCCTAGAAGTAGAAATGTTACCAAACGTGCCCTTTATATATATATATAGATATATAGGGGAAAAAGTCACCAAAAACTTCAAACTATGCCCATTACGACATATATATCCTGAATTTTTTTTATTACATTAAAAACTCTAAACTATGCCTGCTGGGACACATTTACCATAAACTTTTTCTTGTAACATAAAAAACCCCAAACTTGTACCTATGTGACACATTTACCCACTATCAATATTTCATTATATGATTTTCCAGCCAAAACATCATCGTTTTTATTTTAATTAAGCCACTTGGGTGCTACGCTAACACCATTTGCTTTCCAGAGTTCATGTAGGTAAATTTTCAACGATGCTCATTGATGTAAACTTGACGGAGGGTAAATATGTCACACATGTATAAGTTGGGTATTTTTTGTGTCATAGAAAAATGTTTAGGGTAAATATTTTGCAATTGGCATAATTTGAGACTTTTGGTAACTTTTTTCCCTATATATAATAATTTTACTTTGTGGAGAACACAAATAGACAAAATTAATGGGCAAAATTTGGTCCCAATGGGCAAGTTTAAGCAATGGCCTTGCATTTAAAGGCCCGATCCACCTTACTTTGGTCCAAGCTTGCCTGGCCATCCCTAACGTTTCATCATATATATATATATAGATATATATATATATATAGATATATATATATATATATATATATATTGTATGATGGATGGGCCTTGAACAATGCATTGGGCTTAACTTTCGGGCCCGTATTGATTTGGGCTTGCATAATGATCACCTTTAAACGCAAAGTGTTAGATATCTACAAAACACAAGCTGTAGAAGTTATGGTCAGAAAATAGCAGTTGAATTCCCTCAATAAGCATCGGCTTTAGGTTGATGTCCCAATTCTTATTCGAATTTTTTTGTCCTAATTAAAAAATAATGGCTCAATTCCATATCTTTAATTTTATTCATAACGAAGTTTCAGATTAAAGGACATAACAAGTGCCTTCAACCGATTACTTGAATACCATAACTTTTTCAAAAGCATTCACTACAAGTGTTATGCCACGTCGGATTTCCGGCACTTAGGTAAACGTTTTTAAAATTTTTTGACATTTAAGTGATCAATTTAAAGTTATGAAATTCAAGTGAACGTACTTTTAGAAGTTGTGGCACTTTAGTGATCGAAAAAAAAGTTATAACACTCAAGTGAGTACCGTACGAAAGTTATGACATTTGTGGTATCCTAGTCCCGAAGTTTCATGTTCCCTATTATGTATGTATTGAAAAAATCTCAAAACAATATCTCAGTGGGAAGCTCTCTTCTTATTGTAAAAGATATTAGTTTGTATTTGTACAATGAGATCGAACATAAGTGTGTAAGATAGAAAAGGAAAGAGTTGCATTCGATTTTTCACTAATGCGATAAATCTACGTTGAAAGATTCAATTGCATTACTAGGTGCTTTAATAATATAACATTCTGCGGGACAAAGGAAAATGTCATAAATATTCATTACTTTATAATATAAATAGAATTAAAAATGCATCATGCGCATACAGCATAGTTTTTGTGTAGAATCGTTTTTTCATTAATGAAGAGTGACGTGGGCATATACAAGGAGTACGTCAAAAGAATACATATTTTCTATGGAAAAATATTTGGATTAAAACTTTGACAATGCTTAAATAAAAAAATCAATGCAAGCTTATTTTTAAGATTAGTTTTTAAAACATTGAATTAAAAAGCGTTTAAGGTGTTTCCAATGTCCTTTACAATTTACCTTTATCATTTGTATAGATGCAATAACCATGAGATAAAATGTTTAAAATCAATTTATGACTTTTTGGTCTATATATGGTTTTTTTGGTAATTATATACTAATGCGTTTCAAGTTAATTAATATATTTGTGTCTTCTTGGTAAGAAAAATGCTTTTTAGTAAAATGGTATATGCATTCATATGTGAGTTGCATATATTCTTGATAAAATTGTCATTAAATATGGAAAACATAATAGACAAATTTATTTCTTCGCATTTGTTTGTTTACTAGCTCAGACAATGTTAAATCTCTCATTCAGAGTCATATCAGACAATATGTATTCTAGATGAATGAGTATAATTGTTGTTAGAGATCTTTCCAATCAATGGCAAATGCAACTACTTTATTTATAGGGTTAATACTGCGAAGAAGCTCAGATTGGTACACATGTGATAAATTTAACCAAAACTAATTGTTTGACCACCGAAAATCCCAAACTGGTATACTTGTGACAAATTTACCTTCAATTTATTTATATTAAATTTTACTGTCAAATTACCGAGTTAAATGATACGTGGTAGTTGACGTTGTACCGATTTGGGATTTTACCCTTCGTTTGTCATAGGTCTACCAATTTGTCATTTTTTGTGGTATTAATCCAATTTAATGGAAATTAATGAATGGTAAATTTGTTACAAATGTACCAGTTTGAGATTTTTGATAGTAAAAAAAATTAGTTTGGGGTAAATTTGTCACAATTAAATTAGTTTGGGATTTTTCGTGGTATTAACCCTTATTTATAATAGGAAAGAGATTTAAGCCCGATATAACAAACTACAACTTTCAATAGTAAATAGCAGTTTATCTACATACTTTAAGGTTTTATCACAAACATGTAATAAGTACTTTCAATATTGTGAAATTGCCATTGAACGTTTGCATCCTTCAAAATCATCAACAATCTAGCGGTCTAGACTTAAATTTCTCAAATAGTTAAGTAATCACCAAGGGGGCATATATGGTCACACTCCTAAAGAAAATCCATTATAACAAACCTTGCCGTTGATAATATTTCTTAGTATGGGAACGTGTTAAATGCAAATTGTGCGAATCTATCCACATCAATGATGAACATGACTAAGTATTTATCTATTTATAGAGCCCTCCATCTCTTGTAGCCGCACACCTTAGCTGACTAAATTTCTTCATTCTTACTAGTCCTTCAAGTGCTTCAAAGCATGACCTGCCTCATCTTTGAAAATTATTTTTGAGATGCATCCATCCATCATGTCTCACTTACTCCAACCTTGCATGTACAAAAGTATCGAATCAGTGATCTACCAGAAAATGCTCATCCTTGGTGAGATATCTCTCTCTCTCTCTCTCTCTCTCTCTCTCTCAAATGATGATTATAACATCTTCAATCTGATGCAGACGCGAACGAAATCCTCAATCGGGATGATGTCCATGCTCTAGAGGGTTTCTCGGTGTGAGGGTTGCTTAGGTTTCCATGCCGTTGTCCACATGGGATTCCTTTTCTCATAAAAGTCAGCTGCTGCTCTCTCTCCTTAGAAAATCATGGAGGAAGAGAACATGGCAACAACGTTTCATGTATTTGATATAAAATTGTATTAGAGCCGGTCATTTTGAATGGTGTGTGAGTGAGACCTTTCCTTGATATTATGCAAAAAGTTAATCTTCAAATATGTAAGCAATGGTTGTTCCAGTTGCAGCACCGTCAATGATAAGTGTTGAAAACAAATACAGAACATAAGAATTTACGTGGTTCGATCACAAGATGATTTACATCCACGGATGAGGCAAATCAAGATTCCACTATAATAAAAAAAGAATACAGTTTTCAGAAGTCGAAACAGCGACTTAACAAAACCTCACGGCTCACAAAACTCTCCGAAAACAAAATTCTCTCGACAGCAATGAGAAAATCTAGTTGCGGTATAAATAGGGCTCTCCAAAAAATTTCCTTAGGGGCAACGCCTCCGAACCCCTCAAGACATTTGTTCGCTTACTCCAGCTCGGGCGGACCGCCATAAAGATTTGTTCGCTTGTTCCGGGTTGGGCCTATTGGCCTAACCCGGAGCGTCACGAACTAAATCTCAATTTTTTCTCCACTTTCGGAACGCACAAAAAATATGTTGGGTCGGGTGATGAACCGGACCGAGTACATAAAATTCAAGACATATTTAACAATAAGCAACTCTATTTTCAACTCTAATGAAGTAATTCACAAAAATTTGTAACATGATGATGCTTTTGTGTAGCTTGTTTAAACCAAAGAAGATCTAAGTTTAGATGATGGCAAATTTTCTCTTAATTTGACAACTAACCAAAATTTTGCAATGATGTGGTCATAATGCAAAACAACTTCAGTTGCTTAAATATGGACTTTTAAATGTTCAATATCAAGTTTGAAGTTTGGGTGAACATTCGGGGTTATCATCAAGGGTATTAAAAGAGTTTTTTTTAATATGTCAAATATTAGCCATAATTAGTATTAAGGAAATGTCAATTTACTTGCATTTCATATTAAAAGATTAATTTCTAAAATTAATAGAGTCTTATGAATCTGTAAACATTTCTATGGAGAGAACGGGAGAGTATACTATAGAAAAGTATTGTTGAGTTATTAGTGTTGTTTAATTTTGTTCAAAAAGAAATTTAATTTTTCCTATATATGTATTGACAAAAATCTCAAATAAATATCTAGTAGGAAGCTCTCTCCTTATTTTACAAAAGATTAGTTTGTTTTTCACAATAAGATTGAAGTTATGTGCCCAAGATAGAAAAAATGAGCATTGCATTCAATAGTTCACTAACATGATAAATCTAATTTGAGAAATAAAAGAATATCTTCGTGTGCTCCAATAATAGAACAGTTTGCGTGATAAATGAAACAAAATCATAAATATTTCTTTGTTCTTGAATATATATATATATATATATATATAGAGAGAGAGAGAGAGAGAGAGAGAGAGAGAGAGAGAGAGAGAGAGAGAGAGAGAGAGAGAGAGAGAGAACTTTACACGACCTAGTTTTTGTATTGATTTTTCTTTTTTAGTTTTGACATTGCCGCAATGAAGAGTGTACAACAATGCTCATCGTTATTTACTAGTTAACTATCAAGACAAATTTATTTCTCTCCATCATTTGCTATTATAAGCTAATACATTTCAAAGTTAATTAATATAGCCGTATCTTCTTGTTAAGGGTAATATTTACTAGTGAAACTGTATATCCATTTATGCTCGAGTCGCATATTTTCTTTAAAAGACAGCCGTTGAGTATGGAAAACACAATTTCCACGCGCAATGCATAATTACTAGTAGTTAATTATTTAGACAAATTTATTTCTCCGAATCTATTTCTTTGCTTGCTATTAGAAGGAACATATTAGACAATATGTATGCTAGATGGATGAGTTTAACTGTCGTTGGAGATCTTTCCAATCAACGGTGAATGCAACTACTTTAATTTATAACATGAAAGAGATGTGAGCCCAGTACAATAAACTATAACTTCCAACAATAAATAGCGGATTATTAACATACTTTAAGGTTTTATTAGGCACATGTAATAGGTACTTTCGATACCGCGAAATTATCATTGCTGTTTACATCCATCACAACCATTGATAATCCAATGGTCTAGGTTTTAATTTTCTCAAATAGTTAAGTAATCATGAGGGGGTGTACATGGTTGCGCTTCTAGAGAAAATAATTCTTGCAAAACCCGCCATTGATATTATTTCTTTGTATGGGAATGTATTAAATGCAAATTGTGCGAGTCTATCCACAACAATAATGAGCATGGCTAAGCATTTACCTATTTATGGAGTCCTTCATCTTTGGTGCTCCACGCCTTAGCCAATGGAATTTCTTCTTCTTTCTTACTAGTCTTTGAAGTGCTTCAAAACAAGACCCTTGTAATGCCTATGAAACACAGAATCATGCATCATTAATTCGGATTGCAACAGTGCTACTTTAACTAGTCTTTTTGGATGCTAGGAAATTTGCATTCTCAATGTCCAAGGAGCCGTGAAAGTATGTATGGAATGTGTCGCTGCAGACACTGAACTCATATCCATTTCTAGTCCAAGCTATAGAGAGACTAAAATGTAGGCTATGGTAAAATTTTACTTTGTGATTCTGTTTTTTTTTTTTTCCAATTAAATCTGCACCTACCAACCTAAATGATTCTATCTAGTTTACGGAAATGGAATCCATACTCTAGTCAGTTTCCAAGTGATTCCGGTTCAAGTGTAAATTTTGATTTGCATTTTTGGTTTTTCCAGCGTTATCATGGTCTTTGGATTCGGAAGAGGGTTCACACTTCTCCACAGTGTCGTTTGATTCAGGGTTGAACGTCCCAGATTGTCGTTTGCACGGGGCAGCGCAGTCTGGACTATATTTTTCGATTTTTTCAAGCCCAGCCCATCAAAACATAAGCGCAGCCCATCAGACCAACCCATTATACCACAAGTACATGGGCCCATCACTCCAGCTCCTTTAGCAGCTGAATCACCTCCAATGGCTATGGAAGACAACTTCGAGAGTTTGGCGGGGCAAGCAGAGTAGAATCATCGGCGCAAGTACTTTCTCAAGGTTGGAGAAAACTGAGCGAGAATGATAACCATTTTGTTACAGAAATCAATTTTTGGCTAGATTTCTATTGCATGGATGAGTTTTTAAGCCAAAACATGCGTTTGATAACGATATAAAATTTCTATTTCTGAAATAGAAATTCGTTTAATAACTACATAAAATTTCCCCCTCTCGAGTGGCCAGTGGGTGGGAGGTGGCGAACGGTGGGTGGCGATAGGAGGTGGCTGACATTGGACGGGAGGTAGCGACGGTGGAAGACAACAATTGGAGGTAGACGGCAGCTGGAGGCAGCCGGTGTTGGGTGGCAACGGGAGGCGGGCGGCAGTGGAGGATGGTGATAGGAGACGGGCAGGGGGGGAGGGGGGAAGGTGGCTGGTGTTGGGCGATAGTGAGAGGTGGGTGGCGGGATGTGGCTAGCGACTGGCAAGAGACGGCAGCGGAAGGCGGAAGGCGGGAGACAACGGTCGGCGGTCGATGGAGAACAGCGGCCGGTGGGTGGTGTGAGGTGATCGACGACGACAACAAGCAGTAGGTGGATGGTCAGCTAGTAGTAAGGGCAAGCAATGAAAATAATTTTTATTTTTCAATTCTGTTCTAGAAATAAAAAAGTAGAAAATTTTTACTTCTAATATTTGTTTCAAATTTATTTTTGGAGTAGAAATTTATTCCAGAAATAGAAAAATGAAATTGCGTTATCAAATGGATTTTTGTTCCAAACCTGTTTCTAGAAACAAAAAAAAAATAAACAAAATAGTTATCATGCGCGAATTGCGAGGAGGCCTTTGTCGTTATGTTCAAAAATTGGCTCCGCCTTCCACTTCAATCACTGTGCAATATGCACTAGATGTAAACGTGAAGAGAGCAGAAGATATGCTTAGAGAATTCCACATAGACTGCCGGTTCCTTGTGAAGTTGAATTGTTGATCAATAGTCATACTTATAAGGTCATTTCAGTCCCCATGAAACTCTAGTACCAAATTTCGATTCACTTTCAATTTGCCTCTTGACCTTGCTTTGTTTGCCCTGTTTCTTAGTTGCCACTGTTTTAGCCACTCATTTTGAACATGATAAAAACCATGCTGTCCTAAAGTTATATTCCCATACCTTTATTACACTAAAAATATGCCAAATGCATCATAACTTGAATTAAATAACATATATATAATTTTGTCCTTAAATATTCCTAAGATGTGATTTATCACTAAAACAAATATTTTTCTTTTATCATTGGTTTTTTGTGCCCGTTTTCTCTCTATTCTAAAATAGCATGATTACACATTAAAATAACAACAAACATGTCGATTAACCACGAGTAGACAACAACAACTACACAAAATATAACATAATATTACCTAAGCATGCAATTTTGAACTTGAAACTTATATTTAGCTAAAAGCGACTGTCTTGGGACTGTCAGAACATTATCGGAGCTAAATAATTACTCGAGGAATGTTGTTCAGCGCACTATAGCAGCTCAACAGTGGGATTCGAGAGCTTATATGGACTCTTAATGGGCCCAACGCACCTGGAAATGCACTCCATGTCAACCTAATTACAAGCTAAATATATACGTGTAACTTTGTGGATAACATAATACAAAACCTAATTATAATGCCACGTTAACATACTACGAAGATGATATGCCATAACCGATGTATTGGGTTCGTGTTGCCCACAAGTGTGAGGCGAACCGTCGTACCTCAACTTTTAACTTGGTTTTTACATGGTATCCTCAGGGAACTACATCTGCATTCAAATAAGAGGGGTTAATACCTTAAGCGAAGACGAGACAAAGCAATGCTAGAGGAATCGAGGAGAACTATCGGACTTGGGAGCAGGAAGATGACTGAGAGTTGAGAGTGGGTGGTGGTGAAGATTGAAAGATGAGAGAGTTGTCTAGTGTGGCGACGGTGGAACCGAGAATGGCAAGACAAGGGGGAGATATGAGAAAGTTGGGTGGTGGCGACGAAGATGGTTGGGCTGAAAGATGAAGGTGAAGTGGAGATGACGGAGTTTGTGCGTTTAAGAGGAAAAATGAGATGAAGAGAGAGTGGTCACGACAAGGATGAAGAGAGGGCCAGGAGTGGTGAGAGTACAAGTGTGTGTGTCACTGTTAGAGAGGGATGAAGAGAGCGGGTGGGTTTTCTAAAGAAGAGAGGGAAGAGATGACCCGAATATGGGAGAGGAGAGAGGGAGTCAAGGAGAAGGAAAGGAGAGAGAATGTGATCCCCCAATTGACATCATCCATGCATATATTGTCCCCTATGATTGAGAAAATATTTAGTGATTTGTTACTACTATATAAGCTAGTGAGTTGATATGTGTTTTTTACTCAAATCTAATCACAAATTGAAACGTGTTTGATGATGAGGAGTAAAGTAAAACAATTTTTTTTTTTTTTTGCATCTATTCACCCATGGAAGCTTCCCCTCCGTCATGCTTTTGGTCACCTTTGTTTTCTTTCGTTGTTGCTTGTGGCCAGCTCTATCGTCCCTTGGAGTCAGCTCATTGTCGACCCATCCATAGCCAAGCCACCCCTCCATTGTCACATTGGCTCGCAATAGTTTTTCGTCCAGATTTGGAGAAAAGAGAGGGAGCCAGCCTTGCACGCAGTGTGGTTAGCTTGGTCATGGCGCCGGCAACTCCATTGGTGGTGATGACGAGGGAGGAGCAGAGATCAAGCAGCTATGGATTGAGAAGGAAGAAAAGAGAGTTGAGGATGAAGAGATTTTAAATTAGTTTTATTTAGATTCCACATCAGCTACTAATATGGCTGGCTAATAAGTGTTAATATATTGTGGATATGAGTGAAAAAATATATGCCATGTATGATGTTGATGTGGCGATAATAAACCACTGAATATTTTGTCCCAAGGACCTCACTTGACATGCCTTGGTCTCTCGTTGTACATAGAAAGCGGGTTTTAATCATATTTGATTAGAGAAATGGAGGGAAAGAGGAAGAAGAGTGGTGCCAAGCCAGACTAGGTTCTCCGGACCCGAATTCACCTTGGCCCTCCTTTTTGTCCTATTTTAGGCCTACATTAAGTTTGAAAGCTTGATGGACCAAGAAATTAGGCTTAATGCCGAAAAGTCCGATTGGGATTTATTGCAACAAGTCAGATTAGGTTGGTGGCAATGGTTGGCTTTGTAGCCTCCATCGACCAAAATTTTGGTTGCCAGGTCCGAGGCCTTGAAACTGTGATGTCTCTACTTGGAAATTGCAAAAGAGGTATGGTGGAGGAAATGAATAGAAAATGATGAAATGACGACACTTCCGATTTAGGGTCGAATTCGCCGATGACAAATTTAGCTCCCGATCCTTGTGGAATGTATTGATGACCTATGCAATTTAAAACTTGGACAATGGACTATTATGCCTCTAAAAATGTATGATGGTGTTAAATATGTCTTGAATTTTATGTACTCGGTCTGGTTCATGACCCTACCCGACATATTTTTGTGCGACCCAAAAGTGAAGAAAAAATTGAGATTTGGTTCGTGATGCGGAGGGTTGGGCTGATAAGCCCAACTCGGAGCAAGCGAATAAATCTCTATGGTGGACCGCTTAAGCTGGAGCAAATGAACCAATGTCTCGGGGGGTTCGGGGGCGTAGCCTCGAGGAATTTTTTTTTGGGAGCACTATTTATACTATGACTAGATTTTTTCATTGACAGTGAGATTTTCGTTTTATGAGAGATTTGTGAGTCGTGAGGTTTTGCTAAGTTGTATTTGACTTTTGAAAACTGTACTCTCTTTGATTTTTAGTAGAATCTTGTTTTCTTTCGCCCGTGGACGTAGATCATTTTATGATCGAACCACGTAAATCCTTATATTCTGTATTTATTTTTCCACAGTAGTTCATAACAAATGGAACTGCAGGCAAAATTTGGGTGTTAGCATCACTCAATACACTAACATGTAGACCAATCTTTAGGATCATCCACCCGAACTTGTAGTCATAATCTGAATTCAACTCTATTGTCTCTAGTAGTTTCCTCATATAAGGTATTTCTAATCTTCTTTAAAATGTATCTTGATTTTTTTTATTCGGATGCAATAATATCTGAATCAATTTTTTACTTTTCGGTCTATAAATTGTTCTTTTGTAATTATAAAGTAATGCATTTCAAAGTTAATTAATATAGTTGCGTATTCTTGTTAAGGGCAACACTTCTTTTAGTAAAACGATACATTCATTCATACAAGAGTTGCATATTTTCCTGAAAAAAGAGTTGTTAAATATGGAAAATAAAATTTACGTGTGCAACCCTTGGACGTTGGTCTGTTTGCATTTACCTATCCTTGACCAGAGTGCCCACCATTCACATTGTTCCCATGATTTCCATTATTCCCATTGGCTCCGTTGGTGGCGGCAATAGTGGCCTCAGCAACAGCAGCGATAGTAGCATTCCGCTCTTCAGTTTGCCTACCCATTAAAATCCCGACTTCTTGTAGTACTCTCATAATTCCATCAATTTGGGGATCCTCTGCAACTCTACCTTGCGGGGCCACAACCGCTCATTCTCACTGGATCTCACACTTGCCTACTTGCTATAATTCCACTCAGGAATTAGAAACTTAGGTCAACTATACAAGTATAAAGCCTTAGGCAGTGAATCACAACAACAATTTACTAAGCAGGCAGCCAATCATAACAACACACAATCACAACCAACAGAGTTCATATACTTACTTTAGATCCTAACGCACCTGCACCTCATATATTATTGCATAAAATCACTCAGCAATCACAATCACGCAGTTTGGAGTACGCATGTCACATGAGTCTCCCTAATTGGCTATCTCAAAGTCATCACTCCTTATCAATCCATGCTTCAACTAACTTGGATCGAGTTGACTTTGCTTTGATACCAAATCAATAGGGATGACACACCCTGAATCCCAATGGGCTCGTGACACCTCTTGAAGGTCATATTGAACGCGATGTCCTAGGATGCGTCGTTAACCCATACGAAACACGCAAAGACGTATGGAAGCGGAAGCAAAAATAAAACAACATAGACAAAACATAATGACAGAGGAATAGCACAAACAATAATTTCATTTACGCCATAACAACACAGGCTACTAACGAATAAACTACAATCATAAAAAGGGAGCGGTGGTTGGGTAGCCTATTTCGTTATACAAAAGGGAGCATCAAAAAATGAAGCGAAGCATCAATTACCCAAGGTCACTCCTGGTTTTTGAACTGCACGTGACGACTATCCATCATTCCAAACCTGAAAATGTTTAACAATGGGGGATGAGATAAATCTCAATAAGCAGACCTCTAAACCCCACATAGGCCAATGAGTACCTAGACGAGTCTCTACATGTAATCTAATGACCGATGAACTAGGATTCACGAGGATATACTTACCTTGCCTCCAATTAGGCGCCAACTCTGCATATTAGTCAAATACTATAATGCAATAATAGACCATTCACATATCACAATCACTCGAGCGCCATATACACATACATTCACCCGATTCAACCCAAACACATTTTGCATGTGCAACCATCTAACTTTCTCACAACCTGGGTCAACACCCATCAGGTCCTTTCTTACTGCCCGCATCAATACGCCTCAGGCCCATTCTCACTGCCCGCGTAAATACACCTCAGGCTCATTCTCATTGCCCGTGTAAATGCGCCTCGGGCTCATTCTCACTGCCCGCGTAAACACGCCTCATGCCCTTTCTCATAGCCCGCGTCAACACGTCTTAGGCCCAACTTTCTTTCCAATGACCCGTGTAAACATGCCTTAGGTCCAACTTTATTTCCAATGACCCGCATAAACACGCCTCAGGTACAACTTTCCTTCCATAGCCTGCGTAAACATGCCTTAGGCTCAACATCCTCTAATAACCCGTGTAAACACTTCTCAGGTCTAACTTTCCTTCCACAGATCGTGTAAACACGCCTCGGGCCATTTCAAATGATCACATACGTCATATCACCCATTCATTTCAAGCAGCGATTACACGACAAACTAACCAACCAACCAATTTCACATATTCAAACCACAATCAAACTTGCTCATTTGCCAATCACTCAATCAATCCATTCAAACATCCAATCCACCACAAATTTCCACAAAATGCACCATACTAAATCGAGCGCACAAAGACCTCAATAGGCCATCGAACCCGATCCCCAACTTAGCACGGCCAACACATATTCAAGCAACAAAAGTTAGCCACATTGCACAACCACTCTTCTAATACATTTCAAATACCCAGTTTCAAGTCTTGAACTCGCTACAATAACCCATGATCCAACACAAACCGACCACTATTGAGCATCGAATTTCAATCACAAGCGCCATGACAATTCAACCATATATGTGCCCACCAACTCATCACATTCAAACTCACATTTCAAACCACAAACTAATCAACATTAGTCTATCAAAACAGCAATTAAACCCACCAAAACCTGCCGCTAATTAAGTCTCTAGATCTCCTCAATCCACTCACGTTTCAACCGTGATCAGCCCGCAATTCCAGCAACCAAAATCATCCATACCCAGCCCCTAATCCACACGATTTAGCATCTAAACAAGTTCGACAATACCCGAAGTCCTATACGAGGATTAGGGGGTCACTTATCTTGACTTGAGCAAGAAACGAGGTTGGTCGAGGGGAGGATCGCCGGGATAGCGGTAGCGGCGATTTGACAGCAGCAAGAGCGGAACGGCAGCAGCTCCAACGGCTGCTGGGCAACGATAGCGATGGCAACGGAAATGGCGACAAGGGCGACGAGAGAGAGGAACAAGGGAAAGGAGCAGCAGCAGGGGGCCGACACAGGGCAGCAAGGTCGTCGAAATAGACCAACAGTTGCGTCGGCACAGCAGTGTCTCCGGTAGACGCGTAATGACTCCGACAGACGTGCAGCGTCTCACGGCGACGACGAATCAGAGGTTGGAACGGGGGCTGGAAGAAGAAGCTCGGCTGAACTAAGGAGGACGAGGAGAGAGAAGCAGCTTGGTGGAGGTGTGAACGGCAAGCTAGCGATGGCAAGTGGCCGGTAGTTGGGCAGACGACAAGGCAGCAGCGGCGTCAGAGGCTGGACGGGCGGTGAGCAGCCGTTTTGGTTGGCCTCAACTCCGACGTGACCAAGGCCGTGTGAACAGGGGAAGAAAAGAAAGAGGAGAGGCGATGGCGACGGCGACAGCTCTGGTCTAGGATGAGTGGCCGACGGCGACGGCAAGCTGGGCGAGTGCGCAATCGGCGAGCTAGGGTGGCGGAGGGCTCAGCTAGAACAGGGGAAGGCGGCTGCGTCGTCGCTAGAGCAGCAGGGGCGACGGCGGCTTGGGGGGGAGATGGGATGGTGGTGGCAAGCCGGTGGGGGCGATGGCGACGTGTGGCGATCGCGGGCGAGGCGGAACAAGGGAGGAGTCGGGGTGAAGAAAACAGGGGAAGGGAAAAGAGAGGGGGTCGTGACGGCGATGGCGTGGCCGGCGATGGTGCAGTGGCTGGGCGGGCTGTGGTGCAAGGCAGACGGGGGGGGGGGGGGGCAGTGGCTGGGTTGGTCCCAACGAGCGTTGGGCGGCGTCGGGTAGCAAGAACAAGGAAGCAGGAGCCGCGGCGGGAAGGAGGAGATAGGAAGAAGAAGAAGAGTAGAAAAAAGAAAGAAAAGAAAAGAAAGAGAGAGCGAGGACAGTCTGCATGCGGCAGAAGGGGGGAAAGGATGTGCGCAGGGGGAGAGGTGATCGGTGAGAGAGAGAGAGGGGCAAAAAGTCAAACATTGCACTTGAGTGCGATCCGACGGTCCTCGTTCAAATCCAAAAATAATCCAACGGTCCACGAAAAACCTTAATTAATAAATTAAGAAAAAGCCAAAAGATATTAAATAAAACACACTACGAAGAATGTCTACTAGTCCAAATCTTCACCCGGTCAAAATTTCACTTTTCACTTATCCCGGGCCATGTCGACATTGGCTATAATAATATCGATACCGTCCAATTAAATTTATCACGAAACTCCGAGAAATTTGACACCAAAGTTTGGGCTCTAAATAACGGCCAAATTTGATCAATTGCAATTCTAGCGAAATCTCTAATTTAAAAATAACCTAAGAGTGATCAGTTTTAGGCGAGATTTTATTATAAGCGCACTGACAAAATACACATTTTATAAATGTCAAAAATGGGTCGAAATTCGGAATGTCACATTTACCCTCCGTTAAATTGGATAAATATCAAGAAAAATCACAAATTGGTAAACCTATAAGTAAAGAAAGAGTAAAACTCAAAACTGATATACTCGTCAACTGCCACATGTCATCTAACCTAGTAATTTGACAGTAACATTTAATGGAGGGTAAATTTATCTTAGATATACCACTTTGGAGTTTTTGGTGGTCAAAATATTAATTTGAAGTAAATTTGCCACAAGTGTACTGGTTTGGGGTTTTTTGTGATATTAACCTTTTATAATATGAAAGAGATGGGAGTCCAATATAATGAATTATAACTTTCATTAGCATTTTATCTACGTACTTTAAGGTTACATCATAAACATGTGATAGATACTTTTGATACTGTGTTGTTTCCATCCATCAAAATCATTGACAATCTAACGGTCTAGATTTTTATATCTCAAATAGTTAAGTAATCACCGACGGGGTGTATATGGTCACGCTCCTAGAAAAAATCAATTCTAACAAACCCTGCCGTTGATAATATTTCTTAGTATGGGAACGCGTTAAATGCAAATTGTGCGAGTATATCTACACCAATAATGAACATGACCAAGTATTTACCTATTTATAGAGCCCTTCGTCTCTTGTTGCACAATGCCTTAGCCAACTAAATTTCTTCTTTCATACTAGTCCTCAAGTGCTTCAAAGCAACACTTTTGTGATGCCTCATCTTTGAAAACCTCTTTCGACATGTATCCAACGATCATGTCTCACGTACTGTGCCTTACATGTACATTAGGATCGGATCAATGATTTACCAGAAAATGCTTCATCCCTGGTAAGATCTCTCTCTCTATCTCTCTATCTCTCTCTCTCAAATCATGATTATAATATTGTGTATATATTTTTTAAATGACAGGACTAGGCATTGAGATGGTGAGGCAGTACTTTGTTGCTGACCCACCATTCTCCTCAACCAAATGCACATGAAGCCTCTTATCGGGAAGAAGTCCCGAGCCATTTCCTTGGGAGTGTCCCTCGGTGTGAGGTTTGCCTAGGTTTCCATGTTGGCACTTGTAAAGCCAATGGAGAAACCAGCTCTCCTTCCAAACTTCGGTGGCGTTTAGACAAGAACAGAAGAGCTAGATGGGCAATGTTTCATTAGCAAATTATAGAATTCCTACCTAACCTACCATTCAACATATTTCTTGGCACGGGAATGTATTGAATGCCAAATATGCAAGTGCATCCACCAATAATGAGAATGACCAACTCTTTTCCTATTTATATAGCTCTGATCTTTTGATATTCCAAGCTTCAGTATGTTATTCCACTTGAGCCACAATCGTACCACTCTCCTCATATATGAACATCTCTATAAACAAATGATGTTGTTCTGTTGACGTTTACACTCTTTTACTCAAGAAACCTATTGAAATGCCTAAATTGTCATCCGTTTGTTTCCTTAAAGATTATGGTTCACATATGAAAAGCACACATAATTTCAATAGAAGATGCATCATCATGTGCTCTAACCCCGAAAAGTCGGATCAATGATCTACTAGAATAAGCTATCTCACTTCGTCTTCTTTAAGGGTAAGAATTTCCAAGGGTAACTTCTTTTTAGCTTAACAATTTTTTTCTTAATCTGACTAAATATCGTTCACTAATTGTAGAATTGTGGTGTCTCACTCCAAGCGGATTACCGGTAAGAGATTGCCTGAGGACACCATTGAGAGGAAAAGAAGTTTTGAAGTCTAATCGAGGGTGACGTGGTTGGCGACCCTCCACCCTAGCTCCTTACCACGCCCAAGGCCAATTCTCCTCTCGAATCACCATCCATTGAAGGAGAGAACTTTGCACAGGTTCTATGTTGTCCCAAGGAACTCCAATTTGTAAAGCAATCTCCATCTTTAATGGAAAGATAGAGGAAGACAACTTAGGGCCTGCTTTAGGGTGAATAGTTTCGCTTTCAAGTATCGCCTGTAAAATTAGAAGAGCTTAGTGTAAGGAGTGAGCTTCCCTTAATTGTTTTGTCACTCAGAATTTATTTTCATTAGATGACATTCATCCATTTTTCCCGTAGTATGAGCATATCTTTGATAAAGTTGGTTGTATTACTTTCTGTGTCGCTAATGAAACATGTAATATGAATGTGGAGCCATAGTCAAGTTAATCTTGCGACAGTAGCATGACCTTGAAGCAATGGCAAGCTTGGAATATCTTTTCAGTCATACTTTTCTCTAAACAACAAAATCCGACGTGATCCTCTACAAATTATCTTCTTAGAAGTGCCATATATTTTTATGATTAATTGAAAAATTTTGTCCTATGAACAAAGCAATATCCTTCATCACTCATATTATGTAACACAAAAGAGTCCAAATTTTTGTCCTATGGAACATGATCTGTTGTTCATGTTAGCCTTATAGAATAAGTGAAACAGAAGAACTAAGACATCCATTTTTCCATCGTGTACTTATGTACTAGCTCCATTTCCATGTCCGCTATTTGATTTGATGAGTGTTGACACCTAAATTTCACCGAGCATTTAGTTTAAATTTGCATAGAAAATTAGGGATTAATTTTAACCCCTAAACAAAAACATTTAATTTTTGCATAATATATAGTTTAGGTTAATTGCATTTTGCATCAAATTGGCGTCGGCGAGCGAGCTTAAATTTCTTTGAACAATACTCGGTACGCTCGGGAATGTGCGGGCTCGGAATTTCAAGACGAACGGGCTTGGTTGTTTTAATTTGGGTTTGATTTAGTCTGTTGAATTTAATTAATTAAAGCCCACATTAAATCAGCCCATTTAAATTTTAATTAAGCCTAAGCCCTAACCTAAGCCCACTAGGATTAGAGCCCATCTAAATTGACCTAGGATTAGACTATATAAACATACATTAGGTCAAATTAGGAGGGGGGAGGTCACAATCACAAAATCAGAAAATTTTTTTCAGAAAACAGACACGTGAGAGAGAAGCCCTCACCCGCGTCGCTCCGTCGTCGGTCGCGACGCGTCTCCGCCTTGCTACACTTCCAGCGAAGGTCCTCGTTGCTGCGGTCTCCTCAACGTCAACAAAGATGGCTGCTTCTTCTCTGATCGGTTGTCCACCCTGCTGACTTCTCTGATCTGCTGCTCCTTCCCCCGAACGACGATCTGTGGTGTTGCTGTTTCCCCTGCACAGTCCAGCTTGCTCAGTCAACCGAGAACCTTGAAGCTCAGTCCACGTTCTGTTGCTGCATCCACGGTGAAGACGTCTTTACTCCCTGCTGACCGAAGGTGAAGCTGTTGCATCTTCACTGATGGGACGATGACAAAGCATTCACCGTGAAGGCCGCCTCCTATGCTAACGACACTTGCTGATCAGTAGCAAATTGTTTGATGCATGCGGAGGACAGAGGTCAATTAAGTGGAAATTTTAATTGTGGGGCTAGTGGAGTCAAAGTCTGATAATCAAGAAGACTTGGGCAAATTAGTTTATGTTCCCTGCAAAGATACCCACTTTCACGAAATAGGGAGAAAAGGAAAAAATTCATTTTTTTTCTTTTGGTTATTTCTCTCATATTTGGGTTCTATTACTTGCGGTTCTTCGTCGTCGATTCACCTTGCTTGTAGACGCTACGACCGTTAAGCCCAGATTAGCAAAGCGGCCATTCGTCAAGCCCTGGGCGCGCCGCCACCGGAACAGCCACTCGCCGTACGTCGTTGGAACACCCCCGCCGGAACAGTGCCCGGAGATCTCATCGCCGTCGTCTGTCATCCGCAAGCCCGAGCCCGATCCCGATCCGCAAGTTCGTCCCGAGACGTTCAAATTTGGAAGTTATCCAAATTAGGTAAGATTATCCGATATGTTTTCAAATATTTAATTTCCTAGTTTGAGTCGATTGGAATATTGCATGATTATCTGGATGATATTTAGATATATTTAGATAATGTTCTAGATATCCGCAATATTTTGAGAATATTCAAATTAGGAATATTTCCTAATTTAGCAACGTATCGGGACGACTATCCGACTTTAACCCTAAAGTCCGATACGCGGCGATACGGAAAATCACTATCCTATTCATAACTATTTGAATACGATAATGATTCTAATTTGCTTCCCCAATTTGAATGATCAATTATCCGTTAATATCTATAACCCTATAGATATGACCGATAATTTGATCCTTGTGCCTAATCCGAGTTTGAAGCGAATATGGCGGATCGCGTGGTTGATTTGAATCGGTTGTTATCCTTGTTTTAAATTGTTTTCCTTTTCAAATAAAAAGAAAACCCAAAAATATTTTCTGTTTTGATTTAAATTAGAATTTTTGCATGTCTAGGTTGTTTTGAATATATCCCGAAGGATAAGATAAATATCTAATTTAAATTAGGACATAACGTGGCAAGTTTCCTAATTTAAATTAGGTATTATTTCAAGTCCTAACGGATTATTCACGTTATTTTATTATTCCGAATTTTCATAAACAAAAATCCCAAAAAATAAATCATTCTAGGGTAGATTACGTCATCTTAGTTTGCATGTTAATTTAGGTATTTTTAAATTTCGAATTTTAAACAGAAAATACCAAAAATAGAGGTCATTAGGTTACATGTTAAATTAGGCATGTTTTTAATTCCGAATTTCATTCATTAGAAAATACCAAAAAATATTCATTCACACGTCATTAAAATTAGGTCACGTCGTCGCATGACATATAATATGCATGTTAGGTTGCATTATTTCGCATGTCATATTTGCACGTCATTGCATTTAGGCTAAATTTCATTTAAATAAGTGGAAAATCAAAGAAAGAGGAATTGAGTGAATGCTTGTTAATTAGAAATCATATTAGGATTGTCTGTATGATTTTTCGCTAACAATGCAGACGCTTGCTGGATCCCGGGTAAGTTGTTCTCCTAAACTAGCAATTTATTTAATGCTTTGATTTATGGGTGTTAAATTGATGGTTTGCGCACCCGCATGAACACCTCACATGTTAGTGATGTAAGTTAAAATGGATCCAAACTGCTTGCCAAAACATTTTTGAAATGAAAAGGTACCGAAAGGGCGTTAGACTAGATCTAGCGTAATCAAGTCCCCGGACTTAGAATCTCTGGTTCGTAGGAATAAAACATATCTCCCTATGTTTTATTTAGGTTTCTAATCAGCCTACCGTAAATTGATTAGTGGCGACTCCAAGCATGAAAACGATTGCACGTTAAGAACTTAAACCCTAAGTTGCGATTTGGTAGAGTTTGGGAGAACTCGAACTAGGTTAGTTAATTCAATTGACCTAGTAATCCATTAGCCCGAGAAATTGACAGAATTTTTTAGGTCGCGACAGCTTGGCGACTCCGCTGGGGACTTGAGTTAAAACTCTTAGTGGACTTAGGCCAATTTTTCATTTCAAAAATTATCTTTTGTTTGGCAGCAAGGATCCCAGGTACGTCCCTAACATGTTAAGGTGTTAAATGTTTTTGCAGTATGGGAGGTATAAGGGGAGGCGTGATTGTTAACCCTTGTTTTGCAGGGAGGTGGTTGAATGTATGGTTTAATTTATGCACGAAGCGCTGTTTGATATAACCTGCTGTGCATGCCTTACATTTACACTACACCGCACACACTACCCGCTGCCGGACCTGGGCGGCATAGGTTTAGGATGGTACTGAGACAGTGGACACCCCGACCAAAACCATTTGGTACGGGTCGCCCTCCTCAGTCCCGAAATTTTCTTTCAAGGTGTCATTGAGTACCCACCACGGTTGTATTCCACTCAACCCGGGTCGGCTCTTTGACCAAGCCGGAGTCAGGGGAATCATAGCCTAACCACCACCATGTTTGGTTTAGCTCGGTAATCCTCGCGTCTCTATTTTGCAAGCCAGAGTCTAGATAGAAATCGAACCTCACATTTCATGCGTGTGTCTCTGTGATTGCCATTTTTCCTACCCGGTGAAGTAAGTTTTCTTCGACTCTTATCTTGCGATTTATTTACCTTTCGTTCTTTTCCTTTGGTCGGTCCATGATGTTAGGTCGGTCGCGAGTCTTTGGTTTATACACTATGGGAGTGTCGGACATCCGGATTCTTGATGTTCCTAAGGACGAGCTTCGTGCCTGGTGGAGTCTACTCAGTCCAACCAACCGCAAGTTAGTGGAGGGCCACGTCGGAAGGTTGCTCCCCCTACTGGAGGTCAAAGTTCGTACCGGCCTCGTTCGCGCATTAGTCCATTTTTGGTGTCCCGAGACAGCCACCTTTATATTCGGTAAGCATGAGCTTACCCCGACTTTGGAAGAATACAGTGTGCTTATTGGAAAATCTTTGGAGTCAGAGTTAATCTCACCACCTTTGGGAGTCGATTCCACTCTAATGTTGTCAGAATTTTTGAGGGTCGAAAAACATGACTTAGAAAAAGTTTTGAAAGCCAACCGTGGGTCATGCCCTTTCTCATTCCTGAGTCAATGTTTCGAAAAAGCCACACCTTTTCAAAAGGGCAGAGTCTTTTTACTAGCATTTTTCGGGTTTGTCATTTTTCCTCATTGCAAAAACGCATGTAGCCCGTCAATTGCATGGTTGGTCCAACAAGTTTGTCTTCAAAAGAATTTTGTTAACGCCATTTTAGCTGAGACCTTCATTTCTCTCACTAAATTCAAGCAAAACGGTGACAAGACATTTCATGCACCCATCGAACTTTTGCAAATCTGGTTTTTGTCTCATATAAAGGGGTGTGGCAATTTACTTAAAATACCCGAACTCAGTGATTCCAGTCATCCCATTTTGAGCTATAAAGAAAAACAAGAGAACGCACCGGATTACCATTATTCCGAGTGGATCATTTTTATGAAAAATGCTAGACCCCAAGGTTTCCAATGGCATGCTAGTTGGTTCAATGTCGAGGAAGCTCGGCTTACGTGTAATGGTGTCGGTCCGGTGCCACTCTTGGGCTTTACTGGCGCAATCGAGTACTACCCCGCCAGAGTGTCCCGACAGTATCAGATTCTTCAGGGGCTCCCTCCGGCGTTACAACCCGAGCTCCTCCGTGCCGATTTCTCCGACCAGAGTGAGGAACATGAAGGGACCATAGCTCAACTCCAGAAGATGTGGAAGAAGTGTCGTGTTTTGAAAATAGCCCGACCCGAAGGAGAGCTCAAAGGGGAGCAGAAGTCCTACTTCGTGACGACCCAGTACATCCGACGACACAAGATTCCTCAGGAGATACGCCCGACGATACCCAAGGTGCCTCTCAAGTCGGCCAATCGCTCAGAGAACAACCGCCTCAAAAGGAAGGTCGAGGAAGCTGAAGAGAAGGCAGCCAAGATAGCTCGGGCTTATGAGCAGCTGAAGAAGGATGTCGCCTCCCATATGTCTATAGATCAAGCTTAAAAAAAAGAAAAAATGAGTCGAAGCTTGAAGTTGTTTTTCTTCATTTCCATTTCGGTTTTTAATTTGCTTAGGAATTTCGTCGTTTCCTTTTAATTCAGTTTGCTTTCAAGTCGATGTAAAAACTTTCGTCATTTCAATAAAGGGGTCTTTTCAATTCAAAGCGGCTAGACTAATGTCATGGATCGGCGTATGATTTTTGCCTAATGCTTACGGATGCCCTGTTTCATTTTCAAATTAGGTAACTACGGACCGATCACGTTCCCCTATTCGCACGCGGTCAAGAGCTAGAATGGCCGATCAAACTGAGTTGCAAGAACGTGTTGACGGCATGGCGGACCAGATTAATCAACTCGCCGTCGCCATGCAACAAATGACTGCTGAGATCAAGGCTCTTCGGTCGGTCCCTGTTCCGACATCCCCTGAAGTGTCAGTCCCGAAGCATACAAGTGCGAAGAATGTCGATGTCGAGGATGAAGATGAAGAAATTCCCGACCTGGAGGATGACCCCGTCCAGATTATTGTCAACAAACCTAAGCCTGATGAACGAGTCGTCAAGCTGGAGGAGAGAGTCAAGCAGTTAGAAGGTTCGCAGGATTCGCCCTCAATTGATCTGTCCATGTATTCTCAGATCAAAATTCCGAAGAAGTTCAAGATGCCGGATTTCGATAAATACAATGGCACCACGTGCCCGAAAGCTCACCTGCAGTTATACCACGTGCAAATGACCTCGTACGTTGACAACGAGCTTCTGATGATCCATGCATTCCAAGCGAGTTTGACCGGCCCCGCTCTGCACTGGTACCTCATGAAGAAGATCAATAGCCTCAAAAGCTGGAAGGAGGCCAGTGAGGCGTTCCTCAAACAATACCGGTTCATAACGGACATCGCTCCCACCCGTGACGATCTCGAGCGGGCTCAAATGAAGAAGACCGAGTCTTTTAAAGACTATGCCATTAGGTGGAGAAATTTATCCGCTCAGGTAGTCCCGGAACCTATTGACAGTGAGCTGAAGAGGATGTTCGTCAAAACTCTCCCGTTCGAGTACCGTAACCGAATGGTTGCCATTCCAGCCGACAACTTCAACCAACTTATCCCCATAGGCGAACAGATCGAGATAGGACTGAAGGATGGGTGGTTTGTCGAGCCGTCTGCGTCAACCAAGAGATACAGTGCGAGAAAGGAGAAAGAACCGGCTGCGGAAGTGAATATGGCTTATAACCAACCGAGCCGGCGGAATACTAACCCAGCCCCGGCAATTCAGGTGGCTGAAGCTCAGCAGCAAAACACGAGCCGTCAACCTTTCCAGAGGTGGAACAACAGGAGGCAATTCACCCCCCTCCCCGGTTCATTGTCACAAGTGTTGGCGGTGCTCCGGAAGAAAGGTTTACTCACCAACGAGCCAAAGCGGCCCAATCCTGAGCAGTATCGTAATTTCGACCCGTCGAAAAAATGCGATTATCATATGGGTGAGGTCGGACACTCGACCGACGATTGCTTAGCCCTCAAGCACCGAATCCAGAACCTCCTGGACACGAAGGCTTTCTCATTCCAATCCGCCAAGCCAAATGTTCAGAGTAACCCGCTTCCTGACCACGCGGGCAATGTGAATGCTATATTCTGCTTCGACGCTGGTCGGATCGAAAACGTCAAGGTATACAACGCTCAGGTCTACGGTGAATTGGTGAAAGCCGGGTATTACCCGGGTAATGAGGCCGTTCCCCTGGCTATCATGAAGGAAAGAGTCTCAGCGATGGTGGAAGCTAAGATGATTATTTATGCCGACCATACCGGCATCGTGTCCACTATCTCCGAGGTCGTCATTAACTGGGACGAGGAGATCGCCAAATTAAATACCGGGAAGGACGAGCTTGATCCTTTGCCTGAAGACATGCCTCCGCTCGAAGACGCGACCGATGATGAAGAGATCGTAGAGAGCACGCTTAAAGCTGATGAAGTGAAGGAAGTGGTCGACACATTGGGGCAGCCGAGCGGCAAGTTCGACTATTATGTGAAGTATTCGGCGCCCCCGAGCTTCTATGTCGACCCTCGTGACATTGTCCCTGACGGATGGGGAGGTATGAATGATCCAACACCTCAAATGACAGAGGATTCTGATGATGCCATAGAGGGAATCACTACCCTGTTCGACGATATCTTTATCGGAGCCATCGAGGAAGGACCGTTAGAAGGGATGGGCGCTGGCCCACAAGAGTAACACCTTTACTTTCTCGCACACTCCCCTGCGTGGGAATTTTTACCGTTTTCTAGGACTTGCCTCGTTTCGAGTGCTGCTTTTCATTTCCATTTCTAGGGTTTGATTGTTGCAATTTCCATTCAATAAATGTAATTCATTTCAAAAATCAATGAAATTACAAAGTTTTATTCTCATTTTTGAGGGCATGTGGAGGTATATCAAACCAGCCCGGTGATGATATCCAACCGATCCAAGGAGAATTCTGAGGCCTGGGCTTCTTCATGCTTCCTCGTTTTAAAACCTTTTCAAAATGAATTTCAGAAAAACAAAAACAAAAATTTTTACAAAAAATGCGATGTTTACCCCTGTTTGTCCTTCTGAATCCACTGCTTTATGTTTCAGGGGCAATCTTGTGACGCGTGAGGGTATGGGAACGGTCCAAATCGACGAATTATGCGCCGCCAAACTTGATCCCGATGATACCGGAGAACCCGATGATTCCTCAGATATCCAGCGTGACTTAGAGCATCATGAAAGACCTAAAGTCCTGACGGTAGATCAAACTATTACCGTCAATCTGAGTGATTCTGGAGAACCCAATGAGGTAAAAATAGGGGCAACTCTTCCTGAAGGTGAAACGAAACATCCGATCCAGTTGCCGCATGAGTAGGTAAGTTTTTCAATCAAAAGGTGCTTCCCGGAGGTGCCCTGATTCTTGCAGAGATGGATGGTCGTGAGTTTTCCAATCCTGTTAACTCTGATGCTGTGAAGATGTATTATCCATGATGAAACCTGTCATTTTGCAGCAAAAGTTTTTCAATATCTGGTTTTATACCTCTGAATTGCAAACATTTCGGTGATGAATAAATGATTTCAATCAATTTCAAGATGAAATGTGTCTATTGACTTTAATTTCTGCATGGTTAGTTTGTCAATTTGCATCATCAACTTCAAAAAGGGAGGATTATTTAGACAATCTCATAATTCATGCGAAATGGATTGAATGTGTCGAATGAGGTACATCGGGACGATGAAAGGCAAGCCCTATCCTACACACTATCCCATGCATTAATCCCCAGTGAGAAAAATAAAAATCCCCAGCGAGTGGAGTGAAAAATTTCCATGACTGCAAGGTAAAGAGTTCTCTCGCAAAAGGTACGATGACCGAAATGACAAGAGGCATTTCATTTCTCTGTCCCAAACAATACAGGTTATCCATTGTTCAACCACTTTGAGTCTAAACAGTTGGAGAAATTCTTTCAAATTACCCCTGTCAAGAACCACCCCACATCGGGGCAAACCGGAGGTAAATCAGTATCATATGGTGAAAAATGTGTAGAAATCATCTTGCTCTCACTTGCATCAATCTTCAAGTGTTGCTTTTTCAGATGAATTCATGCGAAAGTTCAAGTGCCTTAGGATGACGAAGAGCGTTTCTTTCTCTATCCTACACACATTTATCCTTTGCTAAGCCCAATTGAGCCTGCAAATTCATTTCTTAAACCCAGTTGGTGATCATCCCCCACACTGGGGCAAGGCAAAAGTCATCCTTGTTCAAGCAGAGTATCAGAAGTGTCAACTGAAGACAAGAGGCTTTTGAGTTCAAACAGCAATTCATTCAGTCAGATTAGCTGGTCAGTGTTTACATTGTAAGCGACATGAAGCAAGTGTCAAAAAAAAAAAAAAGAAGAGAAAATGGGCAAGAAAAAGCAGTGTGCCTCGTAAAAGCAAGGCCAATGCCCAACAAAATGTGTCAAGACACGGCATGTCAAAATCCCCTGTAGACAAGTCTTAGAGAAATCAAGTGATGAACTCTCGAAGCCAATGGAGCATTTACTGGGAAGAAAATCTCTGGTGAAGAAGAAGACCGGTGACAATGCCAAGATGATCACCAACTTATTCACCCCAATCATATATATTTTGAGCCAAATGATCCATTCATTTCTCAACCCATAAACCGAGCCTACGTTACGTCCCTTACAAAGTCTCTTCAGATTAAGGCACTTGAACTAACGTAGAATTTCAGATGTTTATAAGCTTAGCTCGAAGAAGTGCGAGCAAGTACATTTCTATCTCATGTGCAGGGTTCTTGACTTGTAAAACCCGGAGATAATTACAGAGTATTTTCTTTCAATAGCTTCGACTCGAAGAGTCCCCTTTGATAAGCCGTTGACCAAGCCCATGTTACAGTCCTGGTAAAGACCTCTTGGATTGGTAAGGTCGTACCGCTTGCGAGAATACTCAGACCCTTGTTGACATGATGAAAGTGCAAATGAGCGATTCTCAAATAAATCAGCCTTTTTCGATGAGAATGAGAGAATGTCCTTTCGGATCGAAAGTCCCTCATTCGACATTTTCAAGATATCCGCTTGTGAGTTCGGATTGTCTTGTCATGATTTTTCCCCAACGAAGTTTATAATGCCGATTTGACAGAACCATCGTGCATGGAAAAAACCAGTTGGAATCATAATGCATGAGTATGTGTGTTCTTGCTTGTCCATGAATGCATATTGCATGTTGTTTAAAGTCGTGTCTAACAGGAGACACACTCTCAGGAGTCAGAGATATCGCCAGGTAAGTATATCTCTATATCCCTAACCTGTTCGAGCAATCGTCAGGCCCCCACATTGAATCAGTTTGTTGTGGTCTCTAGATACCTTTGATGATGTTCAGGTGTCTATTGATCAAGCCTTTTCAGGTACCTCTGATGATATCCAGGTACTTTGTCAAGGAACCCTCGAACATTCGGGCTAGCCCGCTTGTTCACCAAAATCATTGTTTTCACACAATTTCGAGAGGATTCCCTCGTGAGACACCTATGGAGATGTATAGGTGCCGCGGCCAAATCTTTACAAATACCTATGGAGATGTATAGGTATCTTGTAAAGGTCGGAATTTTTCTCTAATCTCAAGAAATTCCCCCGTAACTCACCTATGGCGATGTATAGGTGAAGCGGCCAAATCTTTACTAGTGTCTATGGCGATGTATAGATGTCTAGTAAAGGTCGGAATTATTCTTTAATCTCAAGTATTCCCCCGCGGTATACCTATGGCGATGTATAGGTACGGCGGCCAAATCTTTATAAGTGCCTATGGCGATGTATAGGTATCTTATAAAGGTCGGAATACTCTCTCCCCCGGATATTCCCCCGCAACTCACCTATGGCGATGTATAGGTGGAGCGGCCAAATCTTTATGAATACCTATGGCGATGTATAGGTGGTTCATAAAGGTCGGAATATTCCCTCAACCCCCAGGTTTTCCCCCGTGTCTCACTTATGGCGATGTATAAGTGATGCGGCCAAATCCTTATGAGTACCTATGGCGATGTATAGGTATCTCATAAGGGTCGGAATATCCTATTTAGTTCCCCCGTGACGCACCTATGGCGATGTATAGGCGCAGCGGCCAAATCTTTACAAATACCTATGGCGATGTATAGGTGGTTTGTAAAGGTCGGAACGTTTTTACACTTTTTTTATCTCACGAATCCAGGTGATGATCGGATACGTTGAGTTTTCCTCGTGTTTGTGTGTTTTGACTTAACTGCAGATCACCGACACTCATCAACAGTTTATCAGGCAACACCTATGGGACTGAGCCCAGACATTTGCCAAACAGAAAACAAAGTTGAGTCGTGCCTCGAATTGCATTATCTCGCACCAGTCAGGTAAGTAATTCCAGGTATGTTTTCTTTTCATGTCAGCATGCATCATTTCTTATTGCATTCAAAATGGGACTCATAATCCCGACAAAAATAACATTCATTGCATTTTACATGGTTGAAATTTAGGTATCATTTAATCTTTGAATGCAACCTCTGCGAGCTCACCTTCAAAGAGGGGCAGCTGTTGACACCTAAATTTCACCGAGCATTTAGTTTAAATTTGCATAGAAAATTAGGGATTAATTTTAACCCCTAAACAAAAACATTTAATTTTTGCATAATATATAGTTTAGGTTAATTGCATTTTGCATCAAATTGGCGTCGGCGAGCGAGCTTAAATTTCTTTGAACAATACTCGGTACGCTCGGGAATGTGCGGGCTCGGAATTTCAAGACGAACGGGCTTGGTTGTTTTAATTTGGGTTTGATTTAGTCTATTGAATTTAATTAATTAAAGCCCACATTAAATCAGCCCATTTAAATTTTAATTAAGCCTAAGCCCTAACCTAAGCCCACTAGGATTAGAGCCCATCTAAATTGACCTAGGATTAGACTATATAAACATACATTAGGTCAAATTAGGAGGGGGGAGGTCACAATCACAAAATCAGAAAATTTTTTTCAGAAAACAGACACGTGAGAGAGAAGCCCTCACCCGCGTCGCTCCGTCGTCGGTCGCGACGCGTCTCCGCCTTGCTACACTTCCAGCGAAGGTCCTCGTTGCTGCGGTCTCCTCAACGTCAACAAAGATGGCTGCTTCTTCTCTGATCGGTTGTCCACCCTGCTGACTTCTCTGATCTGCTGCTCCTTCCCCCGAACGACGATCTGTGGTGTTGCTGTTTCCCCTGCACAGTCCAGCTTGCTCAGTCAACCGAGAACCTTGAAGCTCAGTCCACGTTCTGTTGCTGCATCCACGGTGAAGACGTCTTTACTCCCTGCTGACCGAAGGTGAAGCTGTTGCATCTTCACTGATGGGACGATGACAAAGCATTCACCGTGAAGGCCGCCTCCTATGCTAACGACACTTGCTGATCAGTAGCAAATTGTTTGATGCATGCGGAGGACAGAGGTCAATTAAGTGGAAATTTTAATTGTGGGGCTAGTGGAGTCAAAGTCTGATAATCAAGAAGACTTGGGCAAATTAGTTTATGTTCCCTGCAAAGATACCCACTTTCACGAAATAGGGAGAAAAGGAAAAAATTCATTTTTTTTCTTTTGGTTATTTCTCTCATATTTGGGTTCTATTACTTGCGGTTCTTCGTCGTCGATTCACCTTGCTTGTAGACGCTACGACCGTTAAGCCCAGATTAGCAAAGCGGCCATTTGTCAAGCCCTGGGCGCGCCGCCACCGGAACAGCCACTCGCCGTACGTCGTTGGAACACCCCCGCCGGAACAGTGCCCGGAGATCTCATCGCCGTCGTCTGTCATCCGCAAGCCCGAGCCCGATCCCGATCCGCAAGTTCGTCCCGAGACGTTCAAATTTGGAAGTTATCCAAATTAGGTAAGATTATCCGATATGTTTTCAAATATTTAATTTCCTAGTTTGAGTCGATTGGAATATTGCATGATTATCTGGATGATATTTAGATATATTTAGATAATGTTCTAGATATCCGCAATATTTTGAGAATATTCAAATTAGGAATATTTCCTAATTTAGCAACGTATCGGGACGACTATCCGACTTTAACCCTAAAGTCCGATACGCGGCGATACGGAAAATCACTATCCTATTCATAACTATTTGAATACGATAATGATTCTAATTTGCTTCCCCAATTTGAATGATCAATTATCCGTTAATATCTATAACCCTATAGATATGACCGATAATTTGATCCTTGTGCCTAATCCGAGTTTGAAGCGAATATGGCGGATCGCGTGGTTGATTTGAATCGGTTGTTATCCTTGTTTTAAATTGTTTTCCTTTTCAAATAAAAAGAAAACCCAAAAATATTTTCTGTTTTGATTTAAATTAGAATTTTTGCATGTCTAGGTTGTTTTGAATATATCCCGAAGGATAAGATAAATATCTAATTTAAATTAGGACATAACGTGGCAAGTTTCCTAATTTAAATTAGGTATTATTTCAAGTCCTAACGGATTATTCACGTTATTTTATTATTCCGAATTTTCATAAACAAAAATCCCAAAAAATAAATCATTCTAGGGTAGATTACGTCATCTTAGTTTGCATGTTAATTTAGGTATTTTTAAATTTCGAATTTTAAACAGAAAATACCAAAAATAGAGGTCATTAGGTTACATGTTAAATTAGGCATGTTTTTAATTCCGAATTTCATTCATTAGAAAATACCAAAAAATATTCATTCACACGTCATTAAAATTAGGTCACGTCGTCGCATGACATATAATATGCATGTTAGGTTGCATTATTTCGCATGTCATATTTGCACGTCATTGCATTTAGGCTAAATTTCATTTAAATAAGTGGAAAATCAAAGAAAGAGGAATTGAGTGAATGCTTGTTAATTAGAAATCATATTAGGATTGTCTGTATGATTTTTCGCTAACAATGCAGACGCTTGCTGGATCCCGGGTAAGTTGTTCTCCTAAACTAGCAATTTATTTAATGCTTTGATTTATGGGTGTTAAATTGATGGTTTGCGCACCCGCATGAACACCTCACATGTTAGTGATGTAAGTTAAAATGGATCCAAACTGCTTGCCAAAACATTTTTGAAATGAAAAGGTACCGAAAGGGCGTTAGACTAGATCTAGCGTAATCAAGTCCCCGGACTTAGAATCTCTGGTTCGTAGGAATAAAACATATCTCCCTATGTTTTATTTAGGTTTCTAATCAGCCTACCGTAAATTGATTAGTGGCGACTCCAAGCATGAAAACGATTGCACGTTAAGAACTTAAACCCTAAGTTGCGATTTGGTAGAGTTTGGGAGAACTCGAACTAGGTTAGTTAATTCAATTGACCTAGTAATCCATTAGCCCGAGAAATTGACAGAATTTTTTAGGTCGCGACAATGAGTTAAAAGAATTAGAGTTACCATAAGGTGAATACGTGTAATGATCCGTGTAATTCTCGACGTTGATTTTGTTGACTTACGATGAAAATGTTGATATGTTAGAAGGTTCAAATAGAGATGTGATCTTATTCAAGCGTTGATTGAGATAAACTTTTAAATGGCTTAAAGGGGAGATGATGTAACATGCTTACATCGAAAGGTGAAATTCCAATTTTGATTGAACTTTAATGAAATAAGCTGTTGGTTTATAGAGATCTATGAAAAGCAGTGTTATCGACCACTTACATCAATAAAACGCTGCAAAGAGCTCTATTTTTTTTTATGCTTGGTTCATACTATGTCGTCTTATATGAAGACAACCCAAATAATAATATTGATGTGAGATCAATGAGTTTGATTGGCATTGCAAATGCGTCTAATTCAATAAGTTGGTACTTATGTATATAGACGAGGCGTGAGTTAACAAAGATTAACCCTTTATGACTTTTAGCTGAAAGTAGCACCGTTTGGGTTAAGCATGGTTTCCGTAAATCAAATACACTATGTCAAATATTGTCAAATTGCCCACGTCTACAATGATTAATCATCAATGAATTAATGTGCAACCCCATATTTGGATTAACAATTCTGATCAGACCTACCATTTATGGTATTGTTGGTATAGAAATGTGTATTAAATGCAAATATGCAAGTGTATCTCCAGTAATAATGAGTATGGCCAATACATTGACTGTTTTATACAATCCTTCATCTTTCTATGCACATGCTTATTTGCTCTCGTTAATTAGCCACACAATCAGCCCCCAAGTCTTTTCCTTAGAGGCAAGATGCATTTACTGTTTGGCCAAAAATGTACATATGTAAAGTTTGAAGTCTGGCCCTCAATTCTCTACTGCTGTGGAATTGCTTCTATGTGACATAATATTGCTTTGGTACTCTAAAAGATATGGACATCACTATATTTTTCTACGGTTGCATAGTTCCTAAAGTATAAGTATCCATAAGAACCCAAATCCTTCACCAATTAAATCTTAACTAATATCATATTATACACTTATTAACTCAGGTAATACACTGATCCAAGAATGCAATGTTCATCTATCTGAATTTCACATATATTTCGTTGCTTCCTCTGATCTTGAAACCTCCGTCTCTTCTGCTTTCCTCAATTCAATCAATATGCAAACACACAGTACCAAACACCCTTTACATCTTTTAGAAGAAAAGAAACCGTTAAATTCCAAACAGAGACAGCTATATTTGTTTCCGCCATAAGATCATAACTATTAAAATATGTTACGAGTTTGAGCCCGCGTGTCACACCCCGAACCCTAACGGGCTCGCAACACCCCTTCAACGGTCGTAAAGAACGCGACGTCCCAGGACGCGTCGCCGACCCAACCAAACTACGCAAGCGGAAGCGAAATAAAATAAACCGAACATTTAAAAGAAATATGACCAAGGGATAGGACGATAAACATAGAACAAAAACCAAATCCAAAGTATCATACATTATGCCACTAGGGTTAAATCCGCACCATCATCAAAAAGGGACAGGAGTTAGGTAGACTACCGACCATATCAAAAGAGTCTCAACCGAACGAAAACGCTCTAGACCTATGCCAATGCATCCCTATGGCGTCCAATCCGGGTCAAATCCAAAGGAGTCGGAATCTGAATCCGAGCTTATCTCGATTGGGTTCTCCTCTATATCTCCCTGCTCGGCCGCCATAGGCTCCTCTTCGGGCTCAGGTTCGGGGTCAGGAGTCGGTACTGGATCGGGATTCGCCGGGGGACCGTCGGGGTCTGACACCTCACCATCGGGAGCGAACTTGTCCCAGGGCTCCCAGTTAACCGTATCTTCGTTGGAGTGTCTCAACCCCTCAAAACCTCGGATTGGCCCAGAGTCCTCCAACCCGATCCGATGGGACCATGCTAAATATTCATGACGCTCCAGGTGCTCTAATCCAACGTCTACCAAAATAAACGTGCGGTGCCTAATGTAAGTCTCGCCCGGGTTCGGGCACGGGTACTCATCATCCACATGCCACATGTGCATGGAGATCCCAAAACGCCTAGGAGGCGCCATTCTCAGGGACGGGGATATGAAAATAGTTATATAATAACCGTGAGAACGAGTCTCAATAAGCGACACCCTAAACCCCACCTAGGCTAATACGTACCCAGACAAGTCTAACAGGCGAATCACCAGGCATCGAAACCAATTTCAATTAACAAACTTACCTCATCTCAAGTCATGAACCAACCCTGCATGTTAGTCCGGATATAATAAAATAAGAATAATTCAACCACTGTATCATAATCACCCAACATACCCGGTCACTCGCATTCCGACAAACCACCCAAGTAATCACATGCGCCAACAGCCAGTCCAATCAATCACACTCAATTCACATGCATGGCCAAACATCTAACTTGCGACCCGCGCCACTGCGCCTCAGGCCCATTCTCATTGCCTGCGCTACTGCGCCTCAGGCCCATTCTCATTGCCCACGCTACTGCGCCTCAGGCCCATCTGGCACATCGGCCATTCCTTTTTACACGGACTGTCATCACACGTCCCTAGTCCGTAGCCCTCCGATCGATCCGGGCTTAAAATAGACAAGCAAGCACACGCCTCTCAAATATTAAATTTTTCACGCCGAATATATCACAAATTTCATAATCACAACTTAATCCAAACTCACGCCTCGCCACCTCGTCATGCAAATTCGACGTTCAAGCTGGCACGCACAATTATCCTCTTTCAAACATATTAAATTAGCCCAATTCAAATAATGCCATTATAATGCAAAACTACTAAACTAAAATACGCCCTAGCCGTCCTAACCCGAGACATGCCAATTAAATACCCAAAATACTAAGTAGGGATTAGGATATTGCTTACCAAAATTTGGCCCGGGAAAAACCAACTCGGGCCCGAAATGGCCCGGGTGAACAGTACCGGGCGGGCGCGGGAGCTGGCCACACGGGCACAGTGGCCGGACAGCGCGGGCACGGCGGCCGGTCAGCGTGCCTAGTGCACGGGCGCGGCGACGGGCGCGGGGCTCGGCCACGGGCACGGCGACGGGCACGAGCACGACGAGGGGTACGGCGACTGCTCGGGACTCGGCTGGGGAGGCTCCGGCACGGCGGCACAGCGGCTGGGGGGCTCCGGGGAGGGCAGCACCGCGGCTGGGGAGCTCGGGGGTGGTGGGCAGCAGCTGGTACGGCTCCGGCGTGGCCTGGGGCGGCTGGCTGGTTGGCCGGCTGGTCGGCTGGGCTAGGCTTGGCTGGCCTCCGGCGAGCTGGCAGCAACGCGGTGGCTGGTGGCTCTCCGGCATCCAGCTCGGAGGGAGAGAGGAGGGAGTCAACTGGGGGTGAGAGCGACAGGAAGAGAGAGGGGGGGCTGCGGAGGTGACGAGACCGGCGAGCGTCGGGCAGGACGGACGGCTAGGCGACGCCGGACCGGCCAGGTAGCGCCGGACCGTGGCCGGCGCGGCGGCGGACAGGGGCTTCGAGCTGGCGCGAAGGAGAGGAAGGGAAGGAGAGAGAGAGAGAGAGCTGGGGGGTGGTGCGACTGCCGGGGTGCACGGCGGCGACAGGGCGGTGCACGGGCGTCGGGGCGGCGCTGGGGACTGGCCGGACGACTGGACGACGCCCGGGGCTCGCCAGACGCGGCGGCGAGCCGAGCTCGCGCGCTCGGGGGAGAAAGAAGCAGCGCTGGCCGGATCTACCAGGCAACACGGCGGCGCGGCAAGGGCGCGAGGGAGGACGGTGACGTCGACGGCCGGCGGAGTGGCGTCGGGTGGAGGCGGAGACGGAGGCGGAGGGGCTGCTGTGGTGGCGGTGGGGCTGCTGTGGTGGCGGAGGGGCTGTGGAGGTGGTCGGGGGAGGAAGAGGAAGCGATTGACGACGGGCGGGCGGCGGTGCAGCTCGGCCGGGCCACGGCGGCAGTTGGTCGAGCGGCGGCGGTGCGGGGCGGACGGCTGGGCGACCAGAGGCGGCAGTCGGCGAGCAGAGGCGAAGCCGAAAGGTCCGGGTCAGAGAAGAAGAAGGAGCCAGCGGGAGAGAGCGGGAAAAAGAAAGAGAGGGAAGAGAGAGGAGAGAGAGGGGGGGTTTTGCATGGGAAATAGGGGCTGCATGGGGAAAGGGAGAGAGGGCAGACGTGGGGAAGGGGGACGGCGCGTGCATGGCGTTGCCGTGTACGGGGAAGGGAGAAAAGGGAGAGAGAGAGAGAGAGAGAGAGAGAGAGAGAGAGAGAGAGAGAGAAAGGAAGGGGAAGGGGAAACGGCGAGCGTGTACCTGGACGTCGCACGCGTCCAGGGGGGAAAGAGAGAGAGAGTGCGTGCGGGCAGAGGGAGGAGAGAGAGAGGAGAGAAATAAGTGGCTCTCGAGTACGATCGGATGGTCCGAAAAAAAAAAACGAAAACGATCCTAGGGCCCAGATAAATCTAAATAAAAACTAAGGGATAAATGGCCAAAGAAAATTAGAATAAAAAGACTCGAAATCACGCTACGAGGGAGGTCTACTAGTCCGAAGTCGCATCCGGTCGAAAATCCATTTTTCGCACATTCCCGGCAATACTGACGCTGGCCACAATAATATCGACACCGTCCAATTTATTTCGATCCGGAACTCCCGGAAATTGACTGCCAAGTTTGGGGTCTAAAATAACAGCCAAATTCGATCGAGTGCGATTCTAACAAAAATCTCTATTTTAAAAACAACCCGAGAGTGATCAGTTCCCGGGCGAGATTCAATTATAAGCGCACTGACAAATTATACGTCTAATAAACCCCAAAAACGGGCCAAAATTCAGAATGTCACACCGCGAATGAAACCTGACCCAAGATGAATTATTATATTTGTGGACGCCCAAATATTTGCTAGTGAAATTCAGATCTCGGTTAGAATCCAAGTTGGACAAGATTTCAAGCAAAACAGAAAAAAAAAATACACGTAATATCATCTTTGCTAGTGTGCGTTGAAGAGTTGGATTGAGTTTGGAATGTCAATTGTGGACCTATGGCTAATTGCATCAGAGAAAATAGAAAGGAAATAAAGTCAAAGCAATTGAAGTCGGCAAATATTGTTGGTTAGATGGAATTCTTGAAGAGCCGCATGCGTGAGTGCTTGTTGTTCCGCAACGGTTGACGTGCATAAGGACTTTTTCGTTAAGGCTTCAAAATTCGATAATACATCCATGTGTTAGTGTTTATTAGCCAATTAAATTCTTGTGGTAAGATTTGTATACAATTCCTTCGTGAAATTGAGAGATTATTTCGTGAGAAATTATGGGACTAAACACTACGTGAGTTATTGGGTATAAATAGAGCATGGGAAATACTGAGAGTGTTTGAGTAACTCGAGTGTGGTTGTAATCTTTACTGTATCGCTTGATCTATAGTTAAATTTCGTTTTGTTTTCCACGTGGACGTAGGTCACTATGACTGAATCACATAAATCTATTGTTCGATTTATTTTCTTATTCTGTCAAATTTATTGTTCGATCACTTGTTTTTGCAAGAATTGATATCAGAGCTAGATTTGGCTGAGTTGAAGCAAATTGATGGTGAAAGAAGAAGGAAAAGTGAAAATCGACAGATTTGATGGGAAGGATTTTGATTTCTGGAATATGTAGATTGAGGATCATCAATTTCAGAAGAAATTGCACTTGCCCCAATCTGGGGAGAAGCCAGAGACGATAAAGCAAGATGATAGGAAATTGCTAAATAGACGAGCTTTGGGTGTTATTCGGCTAACATTGGCATGTAACTTTGCGTTTAACATCGTGAAAGAGGAGATCACTGCGGGTTTGATGGAAGCCCTCTACAATCAACAAAGTCTACTTGATGCGATGTCTGTTTAACTTAAAGATGAGCGAATGTGCGTCAATTGCTAATCCTATTAATGAATTTAATATGATCGTTAGTCAATTGGATTAAGTTGATATTTACTTTGAAAATGAGGTACGTGCTTTGATTCTATTATCCCCATTGCTTGATAATTGTAATACTACTATTACTACTGTTAGTAATTCCTCTGGGTCAATAAGTTTGACGTTCGACGGTGTTCGAGATTTAATTATGAGTAAAGATATCCGAAGAAGAGAATTTGGCGAACATATATATGCTGCTTTAGTTGGTGAAAATAGAAAAAGAACTAGTACACGTGTTAGCAGGAGTAATACAAACATGAATAGACAAAGTCCGTCTAGAACCGGTGGTGCTATTTGTTGGAGTTGTGGCAAGAGGGGGCATTTTAGAAGAGATTGCTTTAAGCTGAAGAACGAGAAGGATAAGGAAATTAGAGTTGATCCTGCGGATAACGTTGCAGCTATAGTTGCAGCTATAGTTGATGCTAAGTGGGCAATACTAACAGAGGATAAGCACATTAAGAGTAGGGATGGAGAGGAAGCTTCCGGTAGACGATACGGACTCTCGTATACCGATGAGGCTTTATAGGCAGGTGGGTGTCGTATCCAAGAAGGGCATCGGAGTCCAGATTAGACTTGATGGAGCTACCCCGTTTTGGGATGTTAACTTGTCTAGTGACCTCTTAGAGGCTGCATTCTCGCCCTCTTAAGTTTTGTTTGGAAGGATCACCCCTCTTTCTAGGTTCATGAGTAAGACCAACAAACTATTGGAATTTCTCTCCTCGCTTACACTATAATACTTAAAATAATGAGAATACATACGATGTTTTCGAATAGGTTGTTTCTGGCAGTCATCGAGCATGGTGGCTCGGTTGTAAAGAGATCATTATCTTCAATGAGGTCACAAGTTTGAGCCATATTGCGAGCGAATCTCTGGCTAGCTTGTGCCTAGAACTTTAGCTACCTCATGTGCAAAGATTTCTCGACTTTTGATTTGGCAATGGAGCTACAGTGACAAATTTGAATACTTATGGGTCAATTGAGTATTTATAATTTAAAATTAACATTTTGCATGAAAGTAACGCCTAAAGAGGTAGCTATTCCGATCACCCCTCCCTATCGTTTTATCTCAAAAGAGAACCTTTTTTTTTTTAAAATGGAAAGAGACTTAAAATGATTTTACTTAGTGTAGAACACGAATAGGCAAGATTAACGGGCAAGCGGCCCACTTCACCCAACATTAGACCAAATGGGCAGTTTTGAGCAATGGCCTTCCATCAAAAGGCCCGATCCACCTAACTTTATGCCATGCCTTACTGGGCCACCCCTACCTAACATTTCATCCTATGTATTAAATGATGAATGGGCCTTCAACAATGCGTTGGGCTTAACTTTCAAGACCGGGTCAATTTGGGCCTGCATAACAACCACATATAAGCATAGAGTATTAGATATTTGCAAAACTTAAGCTGTAGAAGGTATGGTTGGAAGATAACGGCTGAATTCCCTCAAACAGCATCAACTTTAGGGTCATGTCCCAATTCTGATTTGAATATTTTTTGTCCCAATTAAAAAATAACGGCCGAAATCCATATGTGTAAACTTGTATTCAAAACGAAGTTTCATATTCCCCATTTATGTATGTATTGTAAAAAATTCCAATACAATATCTTAATATGAAGCTCTCTTATTAATGCACAAAAGATCAGTTTGTATTTGTACAATGAGATCTAATATTTGTGCGTAAGATAGAAAATGGGAGAGTCGTATCCAATATTTCACTAATACAATAAATCTAAGTTGAAATATATAATTGCATTACTAGGTGCTTCAATAATATAACATTCTGCGTGACAAATAAAAATAAGTTGTAAATATTTCATTACTCTATACTATAAATGTCACGCCCCGAACCCTAACGGGCTCGCAGCACCCCCTTACAAAAGGTCGTAAAGAACGCGACGTCCCAGGACGCGTCGCCGACCCAACCATATCACGCAAGCGGAAGCTAAAATAATAAAACAACCCTGACGTTGAAAGAATATGACTAAAGGATAGGACAATAAAAAAACTTTAACGAACATAGAATAAAGACCGAATCCATAGTAGTCGCACATTAGGCCATTAAGGTTTAAATCCGCACCATCAATCAAAAAGGGGTAGGGGTTGGGTAAACTGCAACAGTACCAAAAGAGAGTATCACTACCAAAAAGGAAACGTCCTAGTCCTACACCTAAGCGTCCCTACGGCGTCCAATCCGGATCAAACCCAAAGGTGCCTGAATCTAAATCTGAATCCGAATCTATCTCGATCGGGTTCTCCTCGGTATCTCCCTGCGCGGCTGCCATGGGCTCCTCTTCGGGCTCAGGTTCGGGGACAGGAGTCGGTGCGGGATCGGGATTCGCCGGGGGACCGTCGGGGTCTGACACCTCACCATCGGGAGCGAACTTGTCCCAGGGCTCCCAGTTGACCGCGTCTTCGCTGGAGTGTCTCAACCCCTCAAAACCTCGGATTGGCCCCGAGTCCTCCAACCCGACCCGATGGGACCAGGCCAGGTACTCGTGACGCTCCAAGTGCTCTAACCCAACGTCTACCAAAATAAAAGTGCGGTGCCTAATGTAGGTCTCGCCCGGGTTCGGGCCCGGGTACTCATCGTCCACATGCCACGTGAGCATGGGGATCCCAAAACGCCTAGGAGGCGCCATACTCAGGGACGGGGATCTGAAAATGGTTATATAATAACCGTGAGAATGAGTCTCAATAAGCGACACCCTAAACCCCACCTAGGCTATTGCGTACCCAGACAAGTCAAACAGGCGAACCACCAGGCAATATAACAAAGTTCACACGACATACTTACCTCGCCTCAGGTCCTGATCCAACCCTGCACATTAGTCAGAACAAGAATAATCCAACATCATATCACAACCACCCGGCACATACTTTCCACTCGCAATCAGTCAATCATCCCAGCAATCACACGCGCCATTAGCCACTCCAATCACACGCTCAACCAACCAATCCAATCACACTCAAGTCACATGCACGCGTCCAACCAACTTTCCTCTCACGGGCCCACGAGCCGCCCAATTACTCAAACCAATGGCCGCCGTCAACACGTCCCAAGCCATGTCAATCATACTAACCAGTGGCCGCCGTCAACACGTCCCAAGCCACATAATCAATTCTTCCAATGACCGACGTAAATACGTCCCGGTCTATCACACCTTTAACGGGCCACCGTCAACACGTCTCAAGCCCGCATCCATTTGGCCCAACGGCCGTTCATGCCTTCACACGGACCGCCGTCAACACGTCCCAAGTCCGTAGCCCTCCAATCGATCCGGGCTCAAACCGACAAGCAAACACACGCCATCCAACGAATGTAATTCAAGCCAATTGCATCGACATTCAATAATCACCACTTAATCCGAAATTCACATTTTACCATGCACAATTATCTAATTCAACCATGCAATTAAAACTCAATTGAAAATAACCCAATCATAATGTAAACTAACTAGATTATCGAGCGCCCTAACCGTTCTAACCCGAGACAAGTCAATTAAATACCCAAAATACTAAGTAGGGCTTAGGATAGCATTTACCAAATTTTGGCCCGGGAAAAATCGACTCGGGCCCGAAATGGCCCAAGTGAACAGTACCGGACCGGGCGCGGGGACGGGCCACACGGGCACGGTGGCTGGTCAGCGTGCCTAGTGCACGGGCGCGGCGAACGTGCGACGTGCCCGGGGCGCACGACCGAGCGGGACGGGCGACGGGCCGGGCGACGTCTTGGCTTGGACGGGCAGTGTGCCGGGCACACGGGCCAATGCCCGAGCGGGACGGGTGACAGGCGCGGCGACGGGCGCGGGGCTCGGCCACGGGCGCGGCGACGGGCGCGGTGCTCGGCCACGGGCGCGGCGACGGGCGCGGTGCTCGGCCACAGGCGCGGGACTTGGCTGGGGGAGCTCCGGCGCGGCGGCACAGCGGCTGGGGGACTCCGGCGCGGCGGCACAGCGGCTGGGGGGCTCCGGCACGGCGGGACAGTGGCCGGAAATGGCTCGGGGGTGGCTGAACAGGGGCTGGGGAGCTCCGGGAAGGGCAGCTCAGTGGCTGGGGAGCTCCGGGAAGGGCAGCTCAGTGGCTGGGGAGCTCCGGGGATGGCAGACAGTGGCTGGAGAGGCTCCGGCGCGGCTGGACAGTGGCCTGAATGGTTCGGGGGTGGCGGAACAGGGGCCGGGACGGCTCAGCCACGGCTGGTCAGCGGCTGAGACGGCTCGGGGTGACGTCGGCGAGGCTGGACAGCGGCTGAGACGGCTCCGGCACGGCGGCAGCGGCTCAGGCGAGCTTGGCTACGGTCGGACAGAGGCTGGAGCGGCGTCGGCGAGCGGCTGCGAGCGGCGGACGCCACAGAGGAGTAGAGAGAGTGAGCCGGGGCGGGGTGGTGCGGCCGTGAGGGCACTCTGCGGCGGTGGCGGTGGCGTTCAGGCGTCGGGGCGGCGCTGGGGAGGCCGGCCGGGCGACTGGACGATGCCCGGGGCTCGTCGGACGCAGCGGCGAGCCGAGCTCGTGCGCTCGGAGGAGAAAGAAGCAGCGCTGGCCGGAGCTTCCAGGCGTCACGGCGGCGCGGCAGCGGCGCGGGGGAGGACGGTGGCGTTGACGGTCGGTGG
Organism: Syzygium aqueum; assembly: GCA_031216185.1. Taxonomy (NCBI): domain Eukaryota; kingdom Viridiplantae; phylum Streptophyta; class Magnoliopsida; order Myrtales; family Myrtaceae; genus Syzygium; species Syzygium aqueum. The sequence goes on along the minus strand of CM062235.1, from coordinate 12,761,434 downwards.
GGCGGCGTCAGGCGGAGGCCGAGGGTGGTCGGGCGGAGGCGGAGGGTCGTTAGGTGAGGGCTGCGGAGGTGGAGAGGGTTGTGGAGGTGGAGAGGGCCGTGGAGGTGGTCGGGGGAGGAAGGGGGGAGCGGTCGACGGGCCGACGGCGGCTGGCGAGCGGCGGTGCAGCACCGTCGGGCCACGGCGGCGCTAGGCGGACGGCTGGGCTCACGGTCGGCATCTGCAGCAAGGAGAAGCAGAAGCAGCGGCGACGGTTCGGCCAGTCGGGAAGGAAGGAGAGCGGCCGAAGAGAGAAGAAAAAGAGAAAGAGGGGAAGGAGAGAGGAGAGATAGAGAAGAGAGAGAAGAAGAGGGAGCGGGGGAACTGCTTGGGGAAGGGACACGCTGATGCGTGCATGGGGGAGGGCTCGGGCAGGCGTGGGGAAGGGCGCAGGCGTCAGTGGCCGTTGCGTGTGTCGGGAAGAGAGAAGGGAGGGAGAGAGAGAGAGAGAGAGAGAGAGAGAGAGAGAGAGAGAGAGAGAGAGAGAGAGAGAGAGAAGGGAAGAGAAGGGGAAGACGAACGGTTTGCATGGGGAGAGGGCGTGCATGGCCCCCTTTCGTGCGCGGGGAAATGACGCAGGCGTGCATGGGGCGCGCGGGCATGCATAGGCCTTGCGTGTACCGGGGGGGAAAGAGAGAGAAGAGGAGAGAGAGAGAGAGAGAGAGAGAGAGAAAGAGAAGAGAAGGGGAAGGGGAAACGGCGGGCGCGTACCTGGACATCGCGCGCGTCCAGGGGGGAAAGAGAGAGAAGAGAGGAAATTTACGGCCCTCGAGTACAATCTAACGGCCCATTTTAAACTCGGAAACAAAAATCTACGGTCCGGAATAAATTCTAGAAAATAACAAGGGCAAGGCCAACGTAGACCACAAATAAAATAATTCGAATACACTCTACGAGGGAGGTCTATTGGTCCGAAGTCACACCCGGTCGAAAATCCATTTTTCGCACCTTCCCGGTAATATTGACGCTGGCCACAATAATATCGACACCCTCCAATTTAATTCGACCCGGAACTCCCGGAAATTGGCTGCCAAGTTTGGGGTCTAAAAATAACGACCAAATTCGATCGAGTGCGATTCTAACAAAAATCTCTAATTTAAAAACAAAAACCCGAGAGTGATCAGTTCCCGGGCGAGATTCAATTATAAGCGCACTGACAAATTATACGTTTAATAAACCCCAAAAACGGGCCAAAATTCAGAATGTCACAATAAATAGAATTTAAAATGTATCGTGCACATACAACATAGTTTTTGTGTATAATCATTTTTTCATTAATGAAGATTGACATAGGCTTATATTAGGTAAATGTCATAAGAATGCATATTTTCTATGGAAAAGTATTTGGATCAAAACTTTTGACATTGCTCAAATGAAAAAAAAAATTAATACAAGCTTAAAATTAAGATTAGTTTTTAAGAGTGAATTAAAAAGCATTTAAGTTGTTTCCAGTCTTCTTTACAATTTACCGTTATCATATGTATAGTTGCAATAACCATGAGATACTATGTTTAAAATCAATTTATGACTCTTCGGTATATACATTGTTGTTTTGTAATTATAAACTAATGTGTTTCAATTTAATTAATATAGTTGTGTCTTCTTATAAAGAATGATACTTTTTAGAAAAATGGTATATCCATTCACATGTGATTGCATATTTTCTTGATAAAACGGTTGTTAAATATGGAAAACATAATTTCGTGCTCATGGTTACATAGTAGTTAATTATATAGACAAATTTATGTCTCCGCATTTGTTTGTTTACTAGCTCAGATAATGTTAATTCTCTCATTCGTAGACATATCAGACAATGTGTGTGCTAAATGAATGAGTTTAACCGTTGTTGCAAATCTTTCCAATCGATGGTAAGTGCAATTACTTGAATTTATATAGGACAGAGATGCGAGCCCGATATAGTGAACCATAACTTTCAGTAGTATATAGCAATTTATTTATGTACTTTAAGGTTTTATTAGAAACATCTAATAGGTATTTTTGATATTGTGAAATTGCCATCGATGTTTCTATCCATCAAAATCATTGACAATCTAACGGTCTAGATTTTAAATTTTTGAAATAGTTAAGTAATCACTAAGGGGAATGTATATGGTCGCACTATTAGAGAAAATCAATTCTAACAAACCCTTCCGTCGATAATATTTCTTAGTATGGGAACATGTTAATTGCAAATTGTGCGAGTCTATCCACACCAATAATGAGCATGACTAAGTATTTACCTATTTATAGAGCCCTTCATCTCTTGCTGCACTATGCCTTAGCCAATTGAATTTCTTCTTTCTTACTAGTCCTTCAAGTGCTTCAAAACAAGACCTTTGCAATGCCTCATCTTATAAAACCTCTTTTGACATGCATCCAATGATTATGTCTCAGACACTCCAACCTTGCGTGTGCGTAAGCATTGGATCAGTGATCTACCAGAAAAATGGTACATCCTTGGTGAGATCTCTCTGTCTTTCTCTCTCTCTCTCTCGCACGCGCACACACAAATGATGATAATAACTTCTTACACATCATTTTCTGAATCGCAGGATGAGGCATTGAGGAGGCTTGGGGAAGGAAGAGAACTCTTTGTAGTTGTGAAGTCTCAGTCGAAGGACTACTCTGCTGCTGAATGATTACCTAGAGTTCAATCCAGTCCGATGTAGTCATCAGACCCAACAGGCTTTATAACCAAATGCACATGAAGCCTATAATCAGGAAGATATCTTCAGCCATATCCTCGGGAGCTTCCTTGTGTGAGGTCTGCCTAGGTTTCCACGATGTTGTTTGCATGGAATTCCTTATCTTACAAAAGTGAGCTGCTGCTCCTCTCCTCAAAAAATCATAGAGGAATAGAACATGGGAACAAGTTAAATGGTCTATAGATTAGACATGTCATGTACTTTATATAAAATTATACGAGAGCCGGTCATTTTGAATGGTGTGTGAGTGAGAGTTGTCCCTGATATTATGTAAAAAGTTAATCTTCAATATATAAGCAATGATAGTTCCAGCTAGAGTGCCTTCAATGATATGCAACTCAATTTTCAAATCTAATGAAGTAATGCACAAAAATTTGTAACATGATTGGCAGTGACCTCCGTCGGCCAGTAGGAAGCACTTTTCTTATTGACAAAAATCTCAAATAAATATCTCAATTGGAAGCACTTTTCTTATTGCACAAAGTTATCCCGGGGCTAGCGACCTCTGCTGGCCCCTTCGATGATGGGCGGCGATGGCACACCGCCAGCGCCCTTCCATTCTCTCCCTTTTTTGTTTTTCCAGTTTTTTTTAAATAAAATTTTAGCATTTTTCAGTTTGTAATCTAATTTAATAAAAAGACGGAATGTGCTCTGACGTGCTAAAATTGTGCGGTTTTCCTTAGAAAACCGAGTGGGACTCTGACATCCAAGGGTTGTTTGTCCCGTTTCCCTAGCGAAAATGTAAGGTGGCCACTATTGACTCCTGAATTTTACCGATAATTCCAAAATACATTTTTCTTAGAAAATTAATTTCACAAATTAGGGACATTATAGTATCGATACCTCGGGCCCTAACAATTAAATCTTTGACAAGTGAAGAATCAGGACCTAGCCAGTTTGATTTTCGCGGTAAGACCCAATTGCATATTTCGACCCGCTTCAAGACTTAGCCAAAGGCAGTTTCGGTTTGATGAGCGAGAGGGACGGGCGTGAGAAACGGGGGACGTGAACGAAGCAATTCAGATAGAACGGATTTCTCTCTCTCATCAGACTAACTCGATCCTCATATGAAGAACGGAATCCTCACCTTGCTCTGCTCGGCCCTGTATATTGGCCGAGAAGTTCGGAGCAGTTGACCCTTCGCCGGAGAGAGAGAGAGAGACGGGACGATCGATACTTCAGAAACAGATCATCATCGAGGCAAGAAAAACCCTCTTCAGACCTTCGCTCGGCTCCTCGTTATTCGGTTGCTAAAGCTGAGTCCTCTTGCTTTCTCTGGTTTCGATTTTGATTCGGTTGATAGCACTGATCTCTTGGTATCTTTCCTATATCGCCAGCTCTCGCGTCGGTCAACTCCAGCCCATCCAGAACCGCCGGCGCCATCGTTTCCAGCCGTTCCTGCAGTTGCGTCTGCACTACTTTGTTCGCCTCTGTTCTCGGTCGCCGCCGCCGAAGAACTCGAGCCGCAATCACCACCGTCTCTTTCACAAATTCCAAGTCCATGGCGCGGGTTCTGCCGCCTCATTATTAAGGTTTGATCATTAATCACTGCCGGTAAGTGTCTCCTGCTCGGTCGAGCCTCGGGTGTTCTGTTTTTGATGAAACCGAGATCGAGCATGCAAGTTGCGGTTCACGTAAAATTAGTCTTAAATTTAGGATCCATCAGTGATTTGACCCTGTTTGGATGATGTTGTCTTCTTGAGTGCCCCGTGATTGTCTTCTTGAGATGCAAAACTTGAAGCTGGGAATTTGTGCTGATCTGATGAAGTGCTTGCCATACATTTCTTAGCTAACCAAGACCTTCCCTCACCTACAGCTTGTTCAATCCTTGTCCATTTCATGCTCGCTACTTTCTGTTATGCATGGACATATGACGGTCATTTTCCAATCGTGGCTGAGACTTCTATAAGACAGAATTGAACCTGGTGCGTTTCCGCCGAGCCCAAATGATCATGAGTTCGATTTCAATGTTTGAATGGTTATTTCTGAGTTGATCAAGTTCTGTTCATAACGTCCTGATCATTTTCGCTGGATTTATATGGAGTTTTGAATGTAAAAATATATGATGCCGTCCACAGTGTATGATTGAGACTGTGTTTGAGTGTATGTGAAATGCAATGCAAGTTCTGTTTCCGTTCAAGCTGAATTGCACTTGTTGAGGAGGATCATCAAGCTTGATGAATTCTCCACTTTAACACTATAGTTTTCATCAAAGCTTGATGCACAATCAGTTTCAGTTTTCATTACATTTTTTTTATTCATTCATTCATTCATATATTTTTATTATTTATTATTATTTGCTTTTTTTTTTTAAAGAGGACACGGACCGAGCCTAAATGGGTTTATATATTTGATATTGAGGTTGGTGAGGTTAGGATTGAAAGGGGCTAGATATAATAAGCCCATTTGTGTCCGCAGCCCAGATTCGCAAGGTTGCACTACAATCCATATTCGGACCGAGCTCATGTCCTCCTTAACAAAAAAAATAGTAAATAAAAGATAAAGAATAAAGAATAAAAAAATAAACAGAAAAATAAAAAATTTAATGAAAACTGATTGTGCAGACTTTGTTCAAATGCAAGAGGAACATAAATGAAAAGCCGTTGAACAATCCTCTTTATTTTGTAGGGTTCCTCCTTATTTTGCAGAACAATATCATATATATTCGGCCATTCAAATCCTCCATCCGTCCTTATAAAAGGGTGAGAGCATCAGTTGATGCAAAACAACCGATCACCCCAAATTCAAGTCGAAAAGCAGCTATGCAAAGCATACCTCTGAACAAGTTCGCCTTAACTTGTGTCGTCATGGGCTCCATGACCTCCAATTTGCTTGGTTATAGCAAATCCTCTCCCTCTCTATGGCCAAAGATCATTTTTTAATGCATAGGAACTGAAAAACAAATGCAAAAAAGTGCTTTATTTTGGGATAACATTATCCACTTTTTTTTTCTTTTTTCAAGCTATGCAAGTTAATTTCAAATATGAAGTCCATTGCACCTATTATTTTTCTTCATTCTTATCTTATAATCATATACTAGAAAAATAAATTCAAATAAAAAGGGAGGAAAATAGGGCACATAATTTTTTTTTCTTTTTTCAATTTTTTGTGCATGATTACGATTTACGTGGAACATTGTGATGATAAACAAATTTGTTTTTTGAATTTTGGCAGATGTAAGAGTGACGAGCAGAGCCATAACATATAAATGAACTAAAGATATCCCACATGCAGGTTGAGGTCTTGGCGTGGGTCCTTAGTGTGCTATCGCTCCTCGGGTCATTGATGGCGGGGCGAACCTCCGATTGGATCCGCCACCGCTATGCGATCGTGTTGGTGGGGGCCACCTTTTTCATCGGGTAGCCCCCAACAAAAAGGTAGCCGTCACCAACACGATTGTGTAGCGGTGGCTAATCCAGTTGGAGGTTCGCCCCGCCATCAACAACTCGAGGAGCGATAACACGTTGAGGATCGATGTCACGACCTCACCTACTCTTGGGATTTCTTCCGCTCCTTTATGTGTATTATGCTCCGCTTGTCACACCTATATTTGCCAAAATTCAAAAAAAAAAAGAAGAAGCTTGTTTATCATTACAATATTCCCATGTAAATCGTAATCACATACAAGAATTTGACCCAAAAAAAATAATATGTGCCATACTTTCCTCCCTTTTTATTTGAATTTATTTTCCTAATATATATGATTATAAAGAGAAGAAAGACGAGAAATAATAAGTGCAATGGGTTTTATATCTGAAATTCACTTGCTTGGGTTAAAAAAGAAAAAAAAAGGAATAAGTGGATGATGTTATCCGAAATTAAGTAATCCTTTTTTTGGCATTTTTCTTTCATTTCCCACGCATTAAAAAATGGACTTTGGAGAGAGAGAGAGAGGAGGAATTATTATAAACGAACAACAAGGAGGCCTTAGAGCCCACCACGATGCAGGTTAAGGCGTACTTGTTCAGAGGCAAGTTTTGCAAAGCTGCTTTTCCATTTGAACTTAGGATGATTGGCTGTTTTGCATCAATCGGTGCTCTCAGCCTTTTATAAGGACGGGTGGATGAATGTTGAATGACCGAAAATAAGGAGCGTCCCTACAAATAAGGAGGATTGTTCTACAAAAATAAGATGGTCCCTACAAAATAAGGAGCGTCGGGTCTTGTACACAGCTCAAGCTCAAGATATAAATTTAACAATTCTTTTGATTGATTTCAATGGAGCAGAACATGAGAGATTATGATGGAGAGCAATCTTTCATTTCTTATTTTATTGAAAATTGGCTTGAAATTATCTGCGTTCGGTGTAGTGTAGACTTGCATATGGATGTAAGTGCCATGGTTGACATAGTCCATAATCATCTTGTACTTGAGATCCCTTTTGGTTTCGAGAGCTGTTTGTGCATGGCGTCAACTTTTTGGGCTCTTTTAGCAGATGGGTTCGCAGCCCCCTGGTGCCCTATAGTTGATTTTTTTATCAATCAAAAAGAGAATACCACCATTAGATTCTAGAATTGATAAGATCGAGTCAAACCATGGATAATAGTTCTAAGATTGAATTATTTGCACTTGGTTGTGTTGGAATTGAGCTTTTGTTATCTATCTAAAGAACAAATTCTGTTTCCGAATACTTTTAAAAACTTTTTTAATGGCGAATTCTTCATTCACAATTCATATTGTGGGCTCAGTCAAATTTTGATTTTCTTTCGAACTTTTCTTTAGATTGAGTATCTTAATTTGCTTGATACTTTTATGTGCAGTTTGATCCTTCCGTCACCTACTGTTGCTTCTTTGAAATGTTGAAATTGCAATCTGGCAATCTCCTCTTTTTAAAGTTTTTCTCGATTGAGTTTATTTAGATGATAAGATTTAAATGTTTTCTTACTACTTGTGTGAAAGCGGAAAAAACAGACTTCACTTTATCATACATATGTTTGGTCACATCATTTAAGTGAGTCCACTTAGCATGGTCACTCCACATTTAAAGGAGCAAGTACTGGTAGGTCACAAAAGGATCAAAATCAGAAATCAAGCAAGTTACAGGAATCTATTGCAAGAGAAAAAGGATGATGAAATTGAAAAAGACAAAGGGTACAAGTCAAGAGGACTAAACTAGACTTAATCTAGAATTAAATGATATGGGCTATTGAGTCCTTTCACTATTCACTCTAAAATTGCTGATATGGCTAATGGTGCCTGTGGTGCTTTTCTGTCTTGTTACTCCTCATTCGACAAGTTTTGTGGTTTAACATATAATATATTCACTTCTCCAAAAGTTATGGTTTTGCATGGGATATTATCCCTGACATTGATGTTTTACGAACCGAGCTGCAAGTGGAGGGTGCGCGTCTATTTGATATGTGTGATCAAGTCTAATTTATTGCACGAAGGCTATTCAGTATAGGTACAAGGGACGCGCTAACAAAGGTGAAATTTCTGGACTTTGGCATGAGTAGTGGGTGGGTTTTTTTTTATCATAAATACCAACTTCTTTTTTTTTTATTAGTAAATGTGCAGATGAGTTTGATATAACCCCACGAAACCAAAGATATCATACACCCTTCCAGTATTGAAGCTGTTAGGGACCTGCGTATCTCACCTTTTAATGGCAGTCTTGCAGTTTTTGCTTCATTGGGGAAGACATTATCAGTTCTCAGGTAATGTTCTCAGTGGATGCTTGTTCTTTCTTCTTTGGCCTCGTTTGACAAATATAGTTTTGTTTCGTCTCTTGTAGTCTTAAAAGCAACAACATCATCCTCGCCTATGACCTTCTGGTAAGCATATTGTCTCTAGCTATGTCCTGTTTTTCTCCCTGTCCAGGTTATTAGACTTCGGGTCATCAATGTTTCTGTATATTTCACGTTAGTGTGGTAATATTTGTGCAGAAATTTAGAAATGAAGTAAATGAGACCTTTCAACATCAACAGCACCATCGGAGGGATTAATAATATCTTCAATAGTCACTAGGAAGATCACTGTCCGATTATTTCAGGCATGTCTTAGCTTCTTTCCTTGGGAGTATTCGAACTATTGTAATTTAATTTATTTAAAATATCAGCCTCACTTCTTATCTGTAAATTTTCAGGTGAATTTTATTGTGAATGTATGATTTATATTCTAAGGAATGCAAACATGTGTGCGCACTGACATGCACATGTACATGCGCCTCTGCTCAGGTACATACAGATAAGCTCAGGTCCATGAGGAATATTATAGCCATTCTATAACTCGGTTCCGGTCATCCTCCACTCAAGGATTGTTATTTTACTGAAGTTATGCTTCGTGGAAGAAAAAAAGCAAAAACTTGAACTGGTCCAAGCACTCTAGAGTCTGCAGTTGGTGAGCATGGTTAGTAAATGCAGTTAATATGCATAAGACTTACTTTTGGGCCCTAATTGTTTAGGAGTAGAGTATCTGACCAATTATGCATTCAAGTTCTTAGTTTCTGTTGCTCGGAAGCAGGAATCAAACTTCTGGACCAAATATTAACCACGACAGACCACTGATTCAACTGCAAATACATCTGCAATTGAGTTTCTATCGTGATGTTTAACCTAATTTAGTGCTTTCACCAGTTGCTACTGTTCATGCTCTGCCTTCCTCTGTAATCGGTTTGTATTTCTTCCTTTGTATGATGCATGGCTGGTCTGTGCTATCCATAACTCTATTTGGCATCTGAATGCTCTTTCAATCATCGCACTCTGCCCCCAATCCCCAACTAAAAGGCAGGGTAGGTTTTGGGGTATGTGTGCATGGACCTATTTACACCTCAATTGTATCTTGACACTGCTTTTCCAGGCTGCTGCTTGTTCATGTTCATTGGATCTAAATAAATAAAGTCACCCATATGCAGGAATACATGTCTGACTGCTCCTATTCTTTCCTTTGTTTTCAAAGATACGTCAGTGCATCGTGAGATTTATTCTCTTGTCTATCTTGCAGAATGGAATGCTTTTGGTATTTGACATGCGCCGAACTCTGAAGCCTATAAAATTCCGCCGGATCTCTCCTTGCGAATTTCATGGTCGCGGCTGCTCCTACGATCTTTTTTCCCTGTTGCTTGATGCACTCCGACACCCTCTTCGCTTGACCTAGTCAAGATTTCACCGACTTTCTTCTGCTCGTACATATTATCTGAGCAGTCTCCTTTGATGCCTCTGGCTTTCTGCCAAAAGTCTCGAACCCCTCCTCGCTTTCCTTTCTTTCTTCCTTCGCGGCACAGTCACCAGCAAACTGTTTCTCTTTCTCCGCATTTTCCTCCTGCATATCATCTTGAAAAATCCAAACCATGACTGGTAGCTCGATCTGAAGTTGAGACCTGGTATTTTATGGCCGTTATTAGTTGGTGCAAACGAAGCTGCAGTGTCAGTTTGTTAGGTCTTGTGCTTACTGTCGTAACCAATGGGCTGAAACTGTAATCAATCATCTGTTTAAGCGATGTTCTAGGTATGGATTTCCTTCACGTCTCTCTCCTCTGCTGATTCGTCTCTTTTATGATCCTCTCAAAATTCAGCTTCATTAATTCGGATTGCAACAGTGCTGCTAGTTTAGCTTGTCCTTTTGGAGGCTAGGAAATTTGCATTCTCAATGTCCAAAGACCTGTGAAAAGCATGTATACAATTCATCAGTGCAGACACTGAATTCTTTATCCATTTACGGTTCAAGCAACGAAGAGACTAAAATGTAGTTCCGGATGACATGTCAATAATTAAAGAAGCCACTCCTAAGAGCCCTAATTTTTGGCCCCAAATTCCAATGACCACGTCTCTATCTCCTTCGTCCCTCATATTGTAGTTCGCTCAAACGACGTCGTCGCCAAGATCCCAACAGTGCACGTCGTCCCGATTTTATTCGAGATCTTGTCGACGAAAGAACGTCATATCAAGCCCTACTGTTCACATCAGCAACGTCCTCCATTTCACTGATACGATAAACCTAATTTGAAATATATATAATTGCATTATCAGGTGCTTCAATAATATAATATTTTGCATGACCAATAAAAACCTCTCATAAATAATTCATTACTCTACTATACAAATAGAGTTGAAAATTTGCTACGCACGTACAACATAGTTTTTGTGTAGATTTTTTTTTCATTAATGTCAAGTGACATGGACGTATAATAGGTATACATCAAGAGAACACTTATTTTCTATGGAAAAATATTTAGATTAAGATTTTGACGTTGCACAAATAAAAATATCACTACAAGCTTAAAATTAAGATTAGTTTTGTTTTAAACATTGAAATTAGAAACGTCTATGAAGGTGTTTCCAGTATTCTTTAACATTTCCCTTTATCTTTTGTTTAGATGCAATAACGATGGGATGCAATGTTTGATATCAATTTATCACTTTTCGGTCTATATATTGTTCCTTTGTCATTATAAACTAACACGTTTTAGTTAATTAATATAGTTGTCTTCTTGTTAAGGTTAATATTTATCAGTGAGTAGTATATCCATTCATATAAGTGTTGCATCTTTTCATAGTACTATTCACTAAAATTAAATTTTTATATTTTATATTGAAAAACAGCCCTTAAATATGGAAAAACATAATTTTCACATGCAATGCTCGTGGTTACCTAGTAGTTGATTAGACCAACAAATTTATTCACCGCATCTTTTTCTTCACTTGCTCAATTAATGTTTATTCTCTCATACATATACGTATTAGACAATATGTATTATAGATGAATAAGTTTAACCATTGTTAGAGATCTTTCTAATCGACGTTAACAGCAACTGCTTTAATTTATGTAGGAAAGAGACGTGCATTCAATACAATGAACTATAACTTTCAGCAACAAATAGCGGTCTATTTACATACTTTAAGATTTTATCAGGTACACGCAATAGCCATGTTTGCTATCGTGTAATTTTCATGGACGTTTTCATCCAACAAAATCATCGACATCCTAACAGTTTACATTTAAATTTTCTTAAATAGTTAAGTAATCACCGGGGATGTACATGGTCACATTTGTAGAGAAAAACAATTCTAACAAAACTTGCCATTGATAATATTTCTTAGTATGGAAATGTGTTAAAAGCAAATTGAGCGAGTCTATCAACACCAATAATGAGCATGACTAAGTATATACCTCTGTATAGGGGGCCCTTCGTCTTTTGGTACCTCACGCCTTAGCCAACTAAATTTCTTCTTTTTTCTTTCTAGTCCTTCAAGTGCGTAAAAGCAAGATTTGTTATGTGTCGTCTTTGAAAACCTCTTTTGACATGCAACCAATGATCGTATCTCTCATGCTGCAGCCTTGCTTGTACATTAGTATCGGATGAGTGATCTACCAGAAAATTCATCCTTGGTAGCATCTCTCTCTCTCTCTCAAATGATGATCATAACATCTTGGACTTTATTTTCTTAATTACAGGACAGTAAGTGTGTGAGGTTTGCCTTTTGTGATTATATTAAATAAATATATGAATCTCCTCAATCGATTGATTCCACCTTCAGCAAGTAATTTATAGAGGTTATAATTTGATCATATTAAATAAATATATGAATCTCCTCAATCGATTGATTCCACCTTCAGCAAGTAATTTGCTGATTGGATAATTTGTTCTTGTAGCGCAAAATGTTAGATAGTTTCTTAAAAAGTGTATCAGGCGCCATATGTGGCGCTCGTAAGATGGGTGAATCTTGAATCATGTGGTGATATGCGGGCAACACCTTTTTATGCCCAAACTTAGTTTTTTAATTTTGTTAATTTCTGCTACTCATTTTCTGGTTGATGTTGTAATGACAACGTTTTTATGCTTCATTTGCGATATTGATCATTGACAATCATCATGTTTGCCCGTGTCGCGTCCCTCCTTAACAACTACAGGCTTACGCAGGCATACTAAAAATAACGAAATTATAGACAATGATTTTCAAATAGCTAGTTTTTGGTGGTCATCGAGCACGGTGGCTTGGTGTAAAGAGATCATAGCCTTCAATGAGGTCATCCTGTGAACGAACCTTTCTGCCGGCTTGTGCCTTGAACTTTAGCTACAGCATTTGGAGAGATTTCTCGACTTTTGATTCGACGGTGGAGCTCCACTGACGAACTGGAATACTTATGAATAAATTGATAAGTTATAATTTAAACGTAACATTTTGCATGAAAGTAATGCCCAAAGAGGTAGATATCCCGATTGCCCTTCCCTACCGTTTTAACTCATAAAAACAACTAGTTTTTTTTTTTCAAAATAAAAAGAGACTTAAAAAGAATACATATATATATAATGATTTTACTTAGTGTATAACACAAATAGACAAGATTAATGGGCAAGTCTGAGAAATGTCGTTGCATTTAAATGCCCGACCCACCAAACTTTGGGCCAAGCCTTGCTTTGGCACCCCTAACGTGTCATCATATAATTTAATTGATGGATGGGCCTTGAATAATGCATTGGGCGTAACTTTTGGGCCTGGGTCGATGTGGGCCTGCATAATGATCACCTCTAAACGCAAAGTGTTAGATTTCCACAAAACATAAGCCGTAAAAAGTATGGTTGGAAAATAATGGCGGAATTTCCTAAAAAAAATGTCAACTTTAGGGTAATCTCCCAATTCTGACCCGAATTTTTTTTGGTCATAATTAAAAAATAATGGCCCAATTCCATATGTTTAATTTATTCAAAACGAAATTCCATATTCCCTATTTATGGATGTGTTGACAAAAATCTCAAAATAATATCTTAGTACGAAGCTCTCTTCTTATTCTATAAAAGATCAGTTTATATTTGTACGATGAGATCAAATATAAGTGTGCAAGGTAGAAAAAGAGAGAGTTGCATTCACATTTTCACCGGTGACAAATCTAAGTTGAAAGATGTAATTGCAATTTTAGGTGCTTCAATAATATAACATTCTGCACGATAAATAAAAAGAAGTCATAAATATTTCATTACTCTATAGTACAAATAGAACTAAGAATGTATCATGCATGCACAACATAGTTTTTGTATAGAATCATTTTTTTCATCAATGAAGAGTGACTGAGACATAGACTAGAAGTACGTCAAAAGAATAGATATTTTTTTAGGGTTAATAATACAAAAAACCCCAAACTAGTGCACCATTGAGAATTTTACCAAAAACTAATTTTTTGACTATCAAAAATCCCAAACTGATATACTCATGACAAATTTACCCTTCATTAGTTTCCGTTAAATTTTACTGTCAAATTATCTTGTTAAATGACACGTGATAGTTTATAGATGTATTAGTTTGGGGTTTTACCCTCCATTTGTCACAAGCGTACTAGTTTGTGATTTTTTTTTGTATTAATCCAATTTAATCGAGAGTAAATTTGTCACAAATGTACAAATTTAGGATTTTTAATGGTAAAAAAATTAGTTACGGGTAAATTAGTCACAATCGTACTAGTTTGGGGTTTTGGTGGTCAAAAAATTAGCTTGAGGTAAATTTGTTACAAATATACTAGTTTGAGGATTTTTTAGTATTAATCCTATTTTTTATGGAAAAATATTTGGATTAAAATTTTTTTTTTTTTATAACCTAGGGAACCCCCGCACGGCCGACAGTCGGGAGGTAAACTCTGGGAGCGACACGTGCTAGCCACCACACACGTGCACCGGTTAAGTCACCCTGCGGCACCCCGAATTCGAACACTCAACCTTTTGCGAGAGGAAGATTGCCCTTTCCAGCAGCGCCACCTAGATGGGTGGTTTTGGATTAAAACTTTGGCATTGCTCAAATGAAAAAAAAGTCAATGCAGGCTTAAAATTAAGATTAGTTTTTAAAACATTGAACTGAAAAGCATTTAAACGGTTTCCAATCTTCTTTGCAATTTACCTTTATCATTTGTATAGATGCAATAACAATAACATACAATGTTTGAAATCAATTAATGAAATTTCGGTCTATATATTGTTCTTTAGTGTTTATAAACTAATACGTTTCAAATTAATTAATATAGTTCTATCTTCTTGGTAAGAATAATACCTTTTAGTAAAATGGTATATCCATTGATACGCAAGTTGCATATTTTCTTGATAAAATGGTTGTTATTTATAGAAAACATAATTTCTTGCTCGTGGCTACCAAGTAGTTAATTATATAAACAAATTTAATTTCTACGCATTTGTTTGTTTACTTGCTTACACAATATTAATTCTCTCATTTAGAACATATAAGACCATATGTATGCTAGATGAATGAGTTTAACCAGTGTTGGTGATCTTTCCAATCAATGAAAAGTGCAACTATTTTAATTCATAATAGGGAAGAGATGTGAACCCGATATAACAAACTATAACTTTCGGTAGTCAATAGCAGTTTATTTGCGTACTTTAAGGTTTTATTAAAAACATGAAATAGGTACTTTTGATATTGTGAAATTGCCATTGGTGTTTCCATCCATCAAAATCATCAACAATCTAACGGTCTAGATTTTAAATTTCTCAAATAGTTAAGTAATCGCCGAGGACGTGTATATGGTCATGCCCTTAGAGAAAATCCATTCTAACAAACCTTGCCGTGGATATATTTCTTAGTATGGGAACGTATTAAATGCAAATTGTGCGAGTCTATATCCACCTCAATAATGAGCATGACTAAGTATTTACCTATTTATAGAGCCCTTCATCTCTTGCTACATCACGCCTTAGCCGACTGAATTTCTTTTCTCCTACTAGTCTTACAAGTGCTTCGAAGCAAGACCTTTTTGAAAACCTCTTTTGACATGCATCCAATAATCATGTCTCGCTTACTCTAACCTTTCATAGTATTGGATCAGTGATCTACCAGAAAAATGATGCATCTTTGGTAAGATCTCTCTCTCTCTCTCTCTCTCTCTCTCTCTCTCTCTCTCTCTCTCTCTCTCTCTCTCTCGCAAATGAAAATTATTACATATTCTATATCATTTTCTGAATAAACAGGACGAGGCACTGAGTTGGCAATAGGACGGACGAGAGCTCTTGCATCATTGATGTCTATTTCAGAGCACTACTCTGTTGCTAGATGATGCCCTAGAGTCCAATCGAGTCCGATGTAGTCGCCATGCCCGCCAAACTCCGAAGCCAGATGCACATGACGCCTCTAAACGGGAAGGTGTCCCTAGCCATATCCTCGGGAGCTTTCTTAGTGTGAGGTTTGCGTAGGTTTCCATACCGTTGCTCTCTTGGAATTCCTTGTCATATAAATGTGAGCTCCTAGCTACTCTCCCTCCTTATAAAATCATAGAGAAAGAAAACATGGGAACAAGTTAAATGGTCGACAGACTTGATGATTCATTTATTTTATATGTAATTGTACGAAAGCCGGACATTTTGAATGGTGTGTGAGTGAGAGCTTTCCTCAATATTATGCAAAGAGTTAAGCAATGGTTGTTCCAACTATTGTGTAACTTAATATAACCAATGAAGATCTAAGTTCAGATGATAGTAAATTTTCGGCATATGGACGCTAGAAGTGCCAACGTTTCGTACAGCGCTCTTTTGGTGCCAAAAGTTTTTTTTTTTATTCACTTAAGTGCCAACTCCGATTTGGATCACTGGAAATCCGACGTGGCCACACTTTTTTAGTTTTTCTAGCCAACGTGGCTCGCTTGTGTACCCAATCAACATATACACCCCCTAAACACGTCGCCTACATGTTCGCCCCAAATATAAATCCTAAATCGACCATTCAACAAAATTCCCAAATTCGAAAACCTAAATCAATATTTCAACCAATTTCCCAAAAATTAACCCTAAATCAAAACCCTAATTCAACCAATTCTCCACAATTGCCCCAAAAATCGAGCTCTAATTTTTCCAGCCAATTAAGTGAATGAGAGAGGATTGACGAACCTTGAGTGAGTGACTGAGTGAGAGCGACGAGGATGGCGACTGAACAGCAGTAATAGAGAGAGGAAAAAATGTAGCAATTCAACCTATTTTCATAATGGTCGTGTGATGTCGTTTTTGAGGTGGGCCTCATGCGACGTTGGGGTGAGCAAGGTCCCGGTGGGCGATTCCCATCCTAGAGCCGAGAACCTCCCACTAAGGATAGGTTTCGAAATATTAGAACTAGGAACCGCCCGTTGGTTTCATGGATTCACCCAAGACCAAGATCACTGGTCTAGTCCAGTTCCTGGGAGGGTCCATGAAACCGATCCCACCAAGCTTCACACGTTAACACTGTAATATGCAATAAAGAATTACACAACATAAAGAACTTATTCTAAAATAATTAAAATTACTCCTCATCAAAGACACTCTCAGCTAGAGCCAATGAACCAACAATTTTAGTACGTTAGGAAGCGTGTAACCAAGAGAGCACACTCACCAAATTTGTCCCAAGAATTTGCTCCAAAACTAAGACTAAAAAACACAAATCTATTAGAGTTTGCATCCAACAATCGCCCTAGCCTTTAATATCACATATAGAAGACTACGTCAACAATACTTCTTCACCTAGCTCTTAGCACTCCAATTAGTGTTCTCACAATAGACACAACAAGCAACGGAAATAGAACGACGCCACGAAAAAGCAGCTTAGAGAACGCAAGAAAGAGACGCAGCCCCCTACGCAACGCATGCCAAAGATCCCCACCCCACCATCCACGAATTCGATTGACCATGCCAGAAATTCAAACTCTGGCGTAACAACAATTGTTGCAAACCAGGGTGAGAGTGAGACAGTGAGAATTTGAGACAAGGGAGAGTAAAGATCGAGATGAGAGTGAGAGTTTAGCATTAGCGATTTAGGATTTTATTTTTATTTTTTTAACAAATCAAAAATTAAATAAATATAATATATATTACCGGTCCGGTTCAAGTAGGCGAATGGGCAGTTCCACACTTGGAACCGGAAACCGAACCAATACCCATCGGTTCCAACAAATTGGAACCACGAACTAGACCGATTCCCTTAAGAACCATCGGTTCTGAGTAGGTCTAGTTCGATTCTGGGCAGACCGAGCGGTTCTCGATTCCTTTGCACACTCCTAATGTGACGTCATTTTTAGCCAAGCCAGCCACGTCATTTCGTGTGATGTCGTTTAGGATGTCCACATGAACTCGTTTTTGATTAAAAAAATGGCAATTCAATTATAACTTTTCATTATAGAAGCGGTGTAATTTTTTTGCCCGAAATTTCTCGCCAGAAGAGCTAGTGATGGTTTTTTCTCTAATTTAACACTTAAGTGTGCCGACAAAAATTTTTTGCACTAAATTGAGTGTTGTACAAAAATTTTGGACACTTCTTGTGTCCTTTTGCCATAGATTTTCTCTTGATTTGACGACTAACCAAAATTTTGCCATTTCTACCAAAAAAAACCAAAATTTTCAATGATGTGGTCATAATGTAAAATATACGTCAGTTGCTTAAATATGGACTTTTAAAGATTGAAGATTGGGTGAACATTAAGGGCTATCATCATAACGGAAAAATAATGAGTGTCATTCAACTATATATAACTTAAAAGGGTTTTAAAATATTTTTGTTGAATATGTCAAATATTAGCCATAATTATTATTAAGGTAATGCCAATGTACTTGCATTTCATATTAATAGATTAATTTCTAAAATTAATATATTCTTATGAATCTCCAAACACTTCTATGGAGAAAACAAGAGAGTGTACTTAAAAAATATTGTTGAGTTATTAGTCTTGTTTAGTTTTATTCAAAAAGAAGTTTAATTTTGCCTGTATATACGCATTGATAAAAATCTCAAATAAATATCTCAGGAGGAGGCTCTCTTCTTACTGTATAAGAGATTAGTTTGTTTTTCACAATTAGATTGAAGTTATGTGTGCAAGATAGAAAAAAATGAGCATTGCATTCGATATTTCACATGATAAATCTAATTTGAGAAATACAATTACATAATTATGTGCTTCAATAATATAATATTCTCATAAATACTTCATTAATCTCTAATATAAATAGAAAAATATCTACTATGCACGTACAACGTAGTTTTTTTATTGATTTTTTTTATTTTAACATTGCTTGAATGAAAAGTGTACAACAATGCTCATGATTGAATTTATTAATCGAAAGATATTAATGTCACCTGGTTTCTCCTTCAATATTTTGATGATATGGAGAGTTCGTTATACCAATTGGGGGAAAAGTACCAAAAAGATGTCAATTTAATCTTAAGCCTTTTTTTGATATCAATTGAGTCCTAAATCTTTTGCATTTGTGCTAATTTAGTCATAAACCTTTTGTTTTTGTGTCAATTCAGTACTTTCGACTAATTTTGATCGGATTTTGCTGACGTAGACACTGATCAGTCGGTGGTCGGTCACCGGCGCTGACGTGAACAACTTTAATAATATTTTAATATTTTTTTGAATTTTTTTTTCTTTTTTTCCCCTCCCTCCCTCTAGCCAGTCGCTAGATCGGCAACTGGCTAGAGACTAGAGGCCAGATGCCGGCGTCGTGCGAGGCTCGTCTTCGCCGACCTCTGGCGAGGCCCGCCCTCGCCAAATCCGACGAGGTCATGCCTCGCCCAACCGCCGGCGAGGCTTGACCTCGCCAAATCCGGCGAGGTTGTGCCTCGCCCTCCCCAGCGATGGTGAAGGTGAGCCTCGCCACCTAGGGGTGAGCACGGTTCCAGGGTAGAACCGGGAACCGAAAAACCAAACCGACGGGTAAGGTTCGGTTCCCGGTTCTAGGGTGAGCAGTTTCGGTTCTCGGTTCTGATTTTTTAGGAACCGCCGGTTCCAGTTCCGGTTCCCGGTTTCGGAACCAGGAACCGGGAACCGGAACCGACGCTCTTCCCAATAAAAAATAAAAACCCTAACTTTTCTTCACTAATTTCTCTCTCTTGGTTGCTCCTCCGTTGCACCCTCTCTCCCACTCCCCGCACCCACGACTCGACGAAACCCTCTCGCCTCTCCTCGCTCCGATCGGCGTCCGCCTCGGCTCTTCCTCTGTCTTCATCAACCACGGTCCGGCTCATCCACGGCAGATTTTCGAGTCTGGGTTTTTTTGGTGACCAATTGAGCGGCCTGTAGCTGGAGGCGCAAGAAGGGAGAGAGCAAGGACAAGAGTAAGCGTCCGGATTACTCACGAAAGCCAGAGGCGCGTAGATCGAAGCGACAACGATAAGCGGAAGCGAAGCAGAGCAGCGAGCGAGCGAGAGACCTGAGTCACTGGGTCACTGGTTCACTGGCTCGCCGGTTCACCCCTTTCTCTGTCTCTCTGTGTCTCTATCTCTGTCTCTGTTTCTGTGCGATAGTGCTTACGGTGGCTTAGAGCTCGTCGCTAGGCCGAGGAACTCTCCGTCCGCGGCGAAGATGGAGCAGATCATGGCCATGTACAAGCTCAAAGCCTTCGGCATCATTTAGGCTCTCTGGGCGCTTCCCTTCCTTTCCCTCCCCTCCTCCTCCCCCCTTCTCCAGCTCCCCCTCTCTCCCTCCCTCCCTCTCTTCTGTCTGTCTGTCTATCTCTCTCTCTGTCTCCTACTTTTCGCCGGAGATGGCCTACCGGAGCATGATGTCCGAGAACTTGGAGCCGGAGAGGAAGAGGAGCGGCGGGCTGAGGACGAAGCAAGCGGGAGGAGGGTCGTGCCGTGGCAGTTGACCCCCTGCGCCCCCGCCGAGCACCGGCCCCCCCGCTAGTGCCCCTTTCAATTCCCTTCCTCTGTCTGCTGGTGCATGCTTGGTTCGCGCCCCTCGTTGCTTTGTCGTGACACACCCTCGGCTCCCTTTTGCTGTTTGGAGCTTCGTTGGGGCTCGGAGGCGAGATGGGGTACCTGTTGAAAGAAGCTCTCAAGACGATCTGCGGTGTGAATCAGTGGTCGTACGCCGTGTTCTGGAAGTTCGGCTGCCAAAATCCTAAGTAAGTCCGTCTTCGCTCTCCTGCTTTCCTTTTTGGCTTCTCTGAATTATGCTATATGTTGTTATGATAGCTACGTATTTGATGGTAAACCTCATTATTTGAAGAAGCAAGAGCTCGCACAACGGTACTTTACTATTATGTAGCCTTCTCTTCTCTCGTTTTTTTTAATTGTCTATGAATACATTTAGTTACCTTAAATGTGAAGGTTTGTCTTTGTTTTGATTACTTCCTTGCTGTGCGATATTTTAGTTCTATTCGATGAGAAGTTTGATGTTGTCTCTGTTTTTTAGAAAAAACCTATCTATGTAGCTAACCAGATATGTGTGCGCATGTGGTACATGGCTTTGATACCATTGTAGGTGACACAACAGCACAATGAAGACTACAAAAAACTATTGAGACTTATAGGTATCCCAGTAGTTGAGGTTACTATTCTGTCTGAGAAGTTCATTCTTCTTTATTCGTAACAAAAATGTTAGATACCAGATTCAGTTTATGTATGTCAGGTCCCTTCAGAAGCAGAGGCACAATGTTTTGCTCTTTGAAAAGCTGGAAAGGCATGTATCTTCCTGGTTGATCGTCTTCTGATTTAGAATAATTCATTGTTATCTCATGATAATCCAATCATCTAACTCTATGGAAATGACATTTTTTTTTGCATGATTTCGTTTAGCTGCGAAAAGTTTGGATGTGCCTCCTGATTGCAAAATGGGAAATTTATGGCTTACAAGAACTTTGTATACCTTATCAAATGCCCTTTTGTGAAGGCGTGCACTAGAAGAAAGAATGGATAAAAGCATCTTGAGCGGGCACGTGTCTCTTTCATCAGTTTTGGGTGACTTTATGTGGCTAAGTTCTTATTGATGCTTATGTAATTGCTATGTTTTTATACTGTATGCTTTGGCTTCCAGTAAAATCAGCCATATTTGCAGCCTGCGCTGTTCTATAAAAGAAGGGAAAATTCACGCAGCTTGCCTCGTGGTTTTGTTGACTCCGTGCTAGGAAATATATAACAGTCCCTATTCAAATGATAGCTTCATTGTTTATGCTGAGGACATTGATGGAGGTTCATCTCCTTCAACTGCTATGTTATCTGAAGCTGCTAAGGCCTTGAAGATTACCATAGTGGACAGTTCAATCCCAGAAAGATGTGGTGATCGATTGTACAACGCTTGCTGTGTTTCTGGTTCCATTGGAGTGCTGAAAGCCAAGCACCGCAAGGTAACTTTTCTTTCCTTAAGTAACTATGTATGGAACATTTAGTTGCCTGAGTCTTCTGGTCTATACGTTGTTTGAGTTGTTTTCTTTTCTTTTCTTTTCTTTTTGGCTCTATGCAGACGTTGGACGTATTGGTATAGGCATATGTTATGATATTCGGTTTCAGGAATTGGCAATGATTTATGCTGCAAGAGGTAGGTTTCGTTTCCTCTTCGTCTATTTTGCGTTTCCTACAATGTTGACTGCATACTGGTGTTGGGGCTGCCACTAGCCCAGTCTATGCAGTTCGAAAGTACGAAGATTTCTGACAGTAAACATGTATGTCTTAAGTGGTGGACCTTTGGATTGTTTTCCTTTGATTTATTTTCGTTTTATCCCTTCCAATGATTTTTAAGTTGAACATCAGCAAAGTAAGCCTTGCACAGAGGGGGTTTAGCTGTATAAATACTTCTACGACATTGCGATATGTCCTCTATTGCTTTTTGTATAGAAGATATCTCTTTGCAATATTGAGTCCTAATTAGCTAGTTTTTGCCTCCTCCATTATTATATTGTTTTACGTTTCTTTCCTAGATCAATGAGGTTTGCTATTGGTGTTGCTAATTGGCCTTTTATTGACAATATCATTCTACTAAATATATTTGCACTGATCCATTGATAATAAAGTTATATGATGCTGAACTCTTGGTGTTTTCTATTCTGCATAAATGGATCTAGGTTGTTAGATAATATCCCATTTCTATTAAGCGAAATATTGCTTTTAATAACTAGTCATTGTTGCGTTTATTTTTGTTTTGTTTAATTAAAAACGAAATTAAAAAAAAAGAACCTGTTGGAACCTGGAACCGACCTTGGAACCTGTGACAGGGTAGGTTCCAGGTTCCACGTTTTGACGGGTAGGTTCCAGGTTCCAAAAAATGAGGAACCTGTACTCGAGGGTAGGTTCCAGGTTCCAAGCGGAACCGAACCGGAACTTGGAACCGCTCACCCCTATCGCCACCGTCGCTGGCGAGGCTCAACCTCGCTAGTGGCCTGCGTGGGCGAGCCTCGCCGGTGCCGGCCTCCGGCCGGTCCGACGACCTGCTGGAGGGAGGGGAGGGGAAAAAAAAGAAAAGAAAAAAATTTTAAAAAATTATAAAATAAAATAAAATATTATTAAAGTTGTCCACGTCAGCGACGGTGACCGGCCGGTCAGTGTCCATGTTAGCAAAATTCGGCCAAGATTGACTGGAAGGACTGAATTGGCATAAAGACAAAAGATTTAGGACTGAATTGACATCAATGTAAAAGATTTAGGATTCAATTGGCACCAAAAAAAAGGTTTAGAACTAAATTGGCACAAATGCAAAATGTTTATGACTGAATTGGCACAAAAAAATGTTTAGGACTAAATTGGCACAAATGTAAAAGGTTTATGACTTTTTTGGCACTTTTCCCTACCAATTGGTCAAGCAGCTCAATCATCATCAATGTGTGAATAATTGACCCGGCCACTTTTTTCCAGGTTCATTCGCATTACACGAGTTTTCACTTAAGGTGAGATAATCTCGTTCTTTGAAGATAAGAGCATGGAGGGCTTGGCCTTTGTAAGGCCAGATGGAGAAACTTAGCTGGAGTTTAGACAAGAGCAAGAAGGGCATCGGATTCCAAACTTAGTGTTGACACCTAAATTTTACCGACATTCATTTAGTCGTAATTTGCATAGAAAAATTAGGGATTAATTCTTAACCCCTAAACAAAAATATTTAAATTGCATAATATATAGTTTAGGTTCATTTTAGTTTAATTGCATTTGCATCAAATTGGCGATGGCAATCGAACTTAGATTTTATCGAACGAGACTCGGCTCGCTCGGGATGCTAGGGCCGGGAATTTCACGTCACGTGGGCTTGGTTGTTTTAATTTGGACTTAGCCCAAGTTAATTCAGCCCATTTAAGTGTTAATTAAGCCCTAAGCTCAAGCCTAAGCCCATTAGGTTAATTAAGCTCATTTAATTTGACCTAGATTAGTCTATATATACATGTTATTAGGTCAAATTAAAGGAGGGGGGGTCACAAAGTTTTCAGATCAAAAAATTTTCTCGAGAGAGTGAGTGAGAGAAAGAGAACGCTGCTCCGAGTCCTCCGCCGCTGCTGCTTCCACGTTCTTCTTCACCAAAAGCTTTTCCCCCACGTTGAATGATCCTTGGAGCCTCACTGGTCCTGCCCCGAACGTCTACCGCTGCTGCTGTGGCTTCTGGCCTGCATGGACGAAGACGCTGGTGATGCTCTGCTGCGTTGACCCATCCACGTTGAAGACTCTTCACTAACGTCTCCCCATAGTTCCGAAGAGACCAGTCCAGCTCAGCATCAGTCAACGTGCGTATCTTTGGCATCTCCTTGTCTGCAGCCTCTGTTGCCGAAGAACAGATTCGGTCCTTCCTCGCCCGAGGAGTCCCTGCACAAAAACGACAAGAGGAGAAGTTCACGCCCCCTACACAGTCCACCGTGAAATCTTGAAGTTAAGCAGCCGAGAACGTCAAAGAGGAAGACATCCGTGCACTTCACCAGTCCATGCAACAAATAGATCGACAAGTCTTCTAGCAAAGCTTCAGTAACGTGGACTGTGACATCCTCGCCTTGAAGACTTGATCGAGTTGAAGCCCGGTGACCAATCAACGGCAACATCCAGCAGCATTCCAGCCCGTCACGAAGACATTCCAACGTGATTGAAGCCCCCGCGACGTCCTCACGCAAGCTTCCACCGAGACCACTCTCGGTTGAGAACCGAACCAAGCCGTGAAGACCATCCTGTCCGTGAACAATACCGACAAGACGCCACCGCTGTTGCTCAGCCACGACTGGTCCTCTCGGTGTCGCCATCGTGCACCGTGCCGTTGCCCTGCCGTGAGCTACCGTGCCGGAGCCCCGCCAAGCACCGCGAGCTGCCCGCTCCTTCCGTCGTCGTGAAGCCGCGCCGTGAGCCTCGCCGGTGTCGTCGACGTCACACTCGCCGTTATCCCGATCCGCAGTCGATCCCGATCCCGAGCCGATTCAAAATTGGCAGTATTTCAAATTAGGTAAGTGAATATATCATGAATATTCCTTTCAAATATTTAGTTTCCTGATTTGCATATCGGAATATTTTGTGAATATTGCATGAATATTAGATATCTTTAGGATAATGTTCAGAATATCCGCAATATTTTGAAAATATTCAAATTAGGAAAACTTTCCTAATTTAGCAACGTATCGGGACGACTATCCGACTTTGACCCTAAAGTCCGATACGCGTCGGTACGGAGAATCATTATCCTATTCATAACTATTTGAATACGATGATGATTTTTATTTGCTTCCCAAATTTGAATAATCAATTATCCGTTAATATCTATAACCCTTTAGCTATGACCGATAATTTGATTCCTGTGCCTAATCCGAGTTTGAAGCGAACGTGGCGGATCGCGTGGTTGAGTTGAATTGATTGCTATCTTTGCTTGTTTAATTGTTTTCTTTTCAAATAAAACAGAAAATTTTCAAAAAAAATCTATTTAGATTTAGCTTAGAATTTTGCATGTCTAGGAGTTTTGAATATATCCCGAAGGATGAGATAAGTATTTAATTTAAATTAGGACCTAATGTGGCATGTTTCCTAGTTTAAATTAAATATGATTTTAATCCTAACGGATTATTCACGTTATTTTTTAATTTCGAATTTTCCAAGAAAACCCCAAAGAGAGTGAATTATTTCATGTTTTATTAGGATAGATTGCATTTTAATTTAAGTAATTTATTATTCCGAATTTTTAATCAAAAATCCCAAAAAGAAATCATTCTAGGGTAGATTAAGTCATCATAGAATGCATGTTAACTTAGGTATTTTTGAATTTCGAATTTTAAACAGAAAATACCAAAAATAGAAGTCATTAGGTTGCATGTTATTTTAGGCATTTTCATTAATTCCGAATTTCATTTAATTCCGAATTTCATAAAGAAAAATATCAAAAATAATCAACCTCACGTCATTAGAATTATGTCACGTCGTCGCATGTCATATATTTTGCATGCTAGGTTGCATTAATTCGCATGTCATTAATTGCACGTCATTGCATATAGTCTAGATCTCATTTAAATAAAGTGAAAATCCAAAAAAAAAAAGAAATTGAGTGAATGCTTGTTAACTAGAAATCATATTAGGATTGATTGATGTGATTTTCTAGCTAACAATGCAGATGCTTGCGTTGGCTCGAGGTTAGTCATTCTCCCAAACTTGCAATTTATTTAACGCTTTCTGGGTGTTAAATTGGTGGTTTGCGCACCCGCATGAATATCTCACATGTTAGTGACTAAGTTGAAATAGATCCAAACTGTCTGCCAAAATATTTTCGAAATGAAAAGGTACCGAAAGGGCGTTAGACTAGATCTAGCGTAATCAAGTCCCCGGACTTAGAATCTCTGGTTCGTAGGAATAAAACATATCTCCCTATGTTTTATTTAGGTTTCTAATCAGCCTACCACAAATTGATTAGTGGCGACTCCAAGCACGAAATCATTTGCATGTTAAGAACTTAAACCCTAAGTTGCGAATTGGTAGGGCTTGGGAGGGCCCGAGTTAAGTTCAATCTTAATAATCCATTAGCCTGAGAATCGAATTTTAGGTCGCGACACTTAGCTCTACTATCATTCTTATGAGAAGCTCGTATGGTTCCACAATTAGTTCCTTTGACTTTTGATGGCATAAGTTATGTTAATCCTTGAGGTAGTTGACAGATTACCAAGTGAGTGCGTACAATTCCCCTCGTGACGAGGGGCTAGCACTTGTCCCGGATTCTCCCAAATCCAACCTATCACAACTTGGTTTCTTGATTAATTATGAAATTTGTTTTTACTTATGGAGCTACCACTAACCTATTGAAGGCCAGTTAGAGGCCTAGTAAAATACGGGAGATTGTTTTGCTTCCACTAACCAGAGATTTAGGTCCGTGGACTAAGCTATGCTAAAGTCTATTTAACGCTTAAATTTGGTACCATTTATCTTTGTTTTGAAAACATTTATTCATGCAATTTTGTCTACTTTAAAAGTCCCAGGCACGTCCATCGATGTGACCATGATAAAAACGTGCTGTACTAAAGCAATGGATTAAACTAACCATGAACGCGCAATTTACTATTAGAATCAATCCGACTTGTTTATATTTTCTGATGTCTAACATTAAATGCAAGCCCACCATGAAGTGCCACTAAACATAGAATGGAACATTTCTGAGAGCATGATTTTTCACTAAACGCCAATTTCACCCTTACTTTTGCCTTTTCTTTTCTTTTCTCTTTAGCATTTTTTGTCATTACATTTTTTTACATGAACCAACAAACTATATTACACTAAAATATGCCAAATGCATCATAACTTGAATTTAATTACCTTTACATAATTATGACCTTAAATATTCCTAAGATGAGATTATCACTAAAATTCCAACTTTTCACTAAAACACATGATAATTTTCTTGTGCTTTTTCGTTTACCGTTTCTTTGGCCCATTTGCTATCTATTCTTAAATTGTATGAATACACACTAAATTAACAACAAACACGTCAATTAACCACAAGTAGACAACAACAACAACAACAACACAAATTCTACTATAGCGATTTTTGAACTTGAAACTTATACTAAGCTAAAAGCGACGTCCATATCACCAGAACCATTATTGGAGCAAAATAAGGACTCAAGGCCCGCTGTTCAGCGCACTAAAGCTGCTGGACAGCGGGCTTCGAGTGCTAATTGGGGCTCTTAATGGAAACGCTCCGGATGACATGTCAAGGTACTAGGAGGTCCCCCAGGACCCTCAAACGGGTCGTAACGGCGGAGTCTGCTGTACAGTGCATTAAGGGCCCTAAACAGTGTCCTCTCAGTGCTCATTTTTTGCTCGTACGGGCTCATATGATCGCGGAAAAGCCCCGATGCAATCCTAAGGCCCAATATGACATGATATTACATTAACAACGAACGAGGGCTCCAAATTAACCCAACTACATGCCAAACATATAGGTGTAACTTCATGGATGACGTAATACAAAACATAACAATAACACCATGTTAAGTGCGTGTGTCTCGGTTAGAGAGGGAAGAAAGAAGATGAGAGAGAGAGAGAGAGAGAGAGAGAGAGAGAGAGAGAGAGAGAGAGAGAGAGGAGCAGGATATGGGAAAGGGGAGAGGGAGTCCATGCCGGTCAACGAGAGGGGAACGAGAGAGAGTGTGGTCCTCCAATTGACATCATCCATGAATGTTCTGTCTCCCATGACCTCACCTCACATGCCTTGGTCTCTCATAGTGCATAGGGTGAGGGTTTTGACCATATTTGACTAGAGAAATGGAGGGAAAGAGGGAGGTGGGTGAATTAATTTTTTAAGACGCAATTATATCTCCCACGACTCCCTACTGCTTACAACATGCTGAATGAAGTTCTTGGAGTCCAATTCTTCACCACAACGGAACTCCAGAGGTAGCGGCATTTGAAAACCCATGTTCTTATTGCGAGGGAGAATCGTAGAGGAAGAGACAAAAGCAACGAGTTAATAGCCAATGGCTCCGCTTTCAAGTATCTAATTTGAAAAATGCACAAGAGCTCGATGTACTTATTATTGAATCAAAGGTGTACATTAGTTCCACGAATAATACATCTTCATTTCCTTTAGTAGATATCTTGTATTGCGCTTATCTTTTATACGTGCTCTCGCTCTTGAAGTACACCCAAGTCTCACTTTCGCAATAAGCAAGAGTGATTAGGGAAGTTCATTGAATTTTGGTTGACATACAAGGTGATTCGGGGAATGATTCTATCTTAGAGAGGGCTATCAATCTTCTTCTTTTTCAATATTAATTTCAATGGTGGTTATAGTTAATATCACATCCAAGTCCGATTTCAACCTCTTTTTCTATGTCTCGAAATTGACAAATCTTCGTTTCTTGCTTGGCTTACCATGCACAATCGATCGGCCACCAAAGACAGTTTTCTTAAGTGGATCATGCGGGTCTCCTCTCTCAACTGCCCCTGTAATTACTCTAATGAAAATAGAAATCATCAGTATTTTGGGCCTGCTCATCTTTTGAAGGAATTGGCTTCCCTCAATTGCTGTTCAGGCTATCTTAGTTTGCTTATATCTACTGCATTTGGAATGTTGGAATCGAGGTTTCCACGATCTCTCTCTCTCTCTCTCTCTCTCTCTCTCTCTCTCTCTCTCTCTCTCTCTCTCTCTCTCTCTCCCTGTTTTAGCTCAATCTATTCTCAAGTGAAGTGGTTAGTAACTATTTGAATGTTGTGTCGTAAATGGAAACTCTTTGAATGGGTTTCTTACTTGCTGCCACTGCCATTAGGCTTGTAGGAATGTCGTTGCTCATTGAGTTTGTGAGCGTTGCTTTTGTTTTGAGCTTGAAGCAGGGTCTTGGCTCGCCTTGGATAACACGCGATCACAAAAAGTTTCTACTTTGATGACTTTCGTTACGTAGGCTTAACCAAGCATACATACTCTGAGTTCAAATCATAGGAAAAGTTTTACCATAATTGAACCGATGGATTTACAATTTGTCCCAACTCTCTTATACGAGGCAGTGAATGATTTTTCCATATGAACTATCAAGCATACCATGAAGATCTCGATTCAAGTCTCCATGTATTTTCTTTTACGTGTGCAAAATGATTACTTTTTCACCTTTTCAATCAACATAAGCGTATGCTCTTCTATTATTGAGAATGTGCTAAAAGTTAAAATCACCCGACGCACTAATTTATTTGTGTGCGTGGGTGGGTGGGTGGGTGTGTACATCTCAATCTAGCTTTATCGTCCCGAGTAGTTGGCTCGTATATACTTCTTTTATGTCATTCTTAGTAATCAAAAGATTTCTTATGACTAAAAGTTCAAAAAGAAATCCGATGTTTCTGACTAACCTTCACATGTTATAAAAGAACTTAGGATGAGATGGCAGAGATAAGGCATTCATGCAATCGTGAGTACAGCAAGGCGACTCCATTTTCGGCTATTTTCTTAGTTGGCGAGCTAAGTTTGGTTAATTTGTCAGTAATTGTTGTGCTCCTAATTTTATGAACTGAATAAATTCATGTAATATAGTCAACTCGTGTAGGTAACATTTGGCTTAAATAGTTATGATTTTATTTAGTGAAAATTTATTAGTCGGCATCCTAACCCTACAATGATGGTCAATCGTAGCATGAGCCGTCCTTTCTGTTTAAATTAACCGGAATTAGTATATGTCGGCGTCTCCCTTTCAAAATTACAACAATCGAATCATGAATCACAATGCCACTACATATGACTCATTCATACATTTATTGTCCGACCAAAAAATGCATATCCAAAGTTTAACGTATGGCCCTCAATTTTGTGGCACTGCTTCTATACGATGAATAGTTGCTTTAGTATTCTAAAAGGCATCGACAACCCTTTCATTTTCAATAATCGCATATTTCTAAAAGTACTAGTATCTATAACAATCCTTTTCCTTCAGAAATTATATCTCATGATATTGTATAATATGCTTATTAACCTCAGACGATTATCCGAATTAAGAATGCAATATTAATCAAAACTTAAGTGGAATTTACAAAGCTTTCGTTGCACGCTTTGATCCAAAAAGCTCGATCTCCCCTACTCTCCTCAACTCAATCAATACGCAAACACAAAGTAACAAACACCTTTTACATCTTTTAGAAGAATATTATGACCATAGAACTGTTAAATTCCAAATGACGATAACTGTATTTGTTTATATAATAAGGTCATAACAATATTTTTACCTTGTGTATGCTAAAAAATATGTATAGTTTTCTTTTGCCAATAAGTGATATAAGCCCTGCATGCTCTCTCTCACATAAATTTGTTGCTAAATGCTTTTGTGAGTATTTCTCTCCAATGTATCTGGGATCAATATCGAATAATAAATTCAAGACCGATGAGTTTGTTTGATGTTGGAAATCTTTCTAATTGACAAAGACGATACGTATATAGTAGAAAACAAATGAATAATTTACGGCTTTTAGCTGCATATAGTAACCCCGAGATCAAGTACATGGCTTTTAGCATTTTATCGGTACATCCAATAACAATATTGAATATCGATCATCGACTTGCCTTGTCCGCAATTTCAATCAAGTAAAATCATCAATAATATGAGGTTGATACATCGATTCTCTATAAAAGTTAAGTAAAGATCAAAGGATGTGCAATGACACATCAGTGGATTATCCAATCCCTACCTAACCTACCATTTTATCATTTTTCTTGGTATGGGAATAAATTGAATGCGAGATATGCAGGTGTATCCACCAATAATGAGAATGGCCAATTGTTTTCCTATTTATACAGCTCTCATCCTGTGATGCTCCAAGCTTCAATATCTAATTCCTCTTGGGCCAAATCTTACCATTCCCCTCATATACGACTTTCTCTATCGACAAATGACGAAGTCTTTCGATCAACCTCCATAGACTTTTACTCAAGAAACCAATTGATGCATCTAAACTGCTATCCATTTGTTTCATCCAAGATCATTTCCCACATACGAAAAACACTCTTGATTTCAGGAGGAGATGCATCATCGAAAACTTTAACTCGGAAAAGTTGGATCAATGATTTACCAAAATGATCTATATGAAACGTCGTCTTCGTTTAACGTATGAATATCCAAAAGTAACAAATTTTCAGCTTAGCTATTTTTGTCTTAATCCGACTAAATGTCGTTCCTACTTGCGATTTGCATGATTGGTCTAACTTTCCATCACTCAATAATTGCAGATTGTGGTGTCTCACTCTAGGCGGATTTAGTGTTAATAGCTGAAACGAGAACACCATCAAGAGGAAAAAAAGTTTTGAAGTAAAATCAAAGGGCGACGTGGTTGGCGATTCTCCACCCCAGCTCCTTATCATGTCCGCAGCCAATTCTCCTCCGAATCACCATCCATTGAAGGCAAGTGAAGTATGCACAGGTTCTATGTTGTCCCATGGAACTCCAATTTGCCAAGCAAACACCATCTTCAGTGGATAGATAGAGGAAGAGAACATGGGGTATGTTTGAGGTGAATAGATCTGCTTGCAATTATTACATATAAAGTTGTATAAGAGCTCGGTGTAGGGAGCGAGCTTCCCTTAATTTTTGCGTCACTCTGAAATGAATTTTTGTTACACGGAATTACATCCATCTACTTTCTCGTATTATGTGCAAATCTCCGAAGAAATCGGTTCTTACGTTTTCTATGTCGCTAATGAAACGTGTGACATGAATCTCGAGCAATTGTCATGTTAATCCTGCGATAGTAGCATGACCTCAAAGCAATGGCAAGCCTGGCGTATCTTTTTAGTCATACTTTTCTCTAATAAACAAAATCCGATGTGGATCCACTCCTAATTATGTTGCTTAGAAACCCCATATAAAAGAAACTTAAATAATACGTTACTTTATTTTACTAGTTTCAGTAAATGCTTGGTTTACGATATAAGAAACCACTTATTACACATGTATATCAAGTGGAAACAAGATCGCCAGTTCAAATGGACGTTAAATGTATGCATCGGATAGAAGCAATAATTTTTCATATATGATTTGAAGTATGAATCGGTATATCTAATAAACCATGTCGAATATGTCGAATTGCCATTGCTATAGTGATTTCTCGTAATCTTAAGGTTGGCCGTCGAATTTCCATAAAATTTTGAATATTCATGAATGAATAAATGCGCAACCCCGTTTTTGGATTGAACCATTCTGACTAGACCTACCCCTTTATGACATTTGCTACTATGGAAATGTGTATAAATGCAAATATGCAAGTTAATCCACAGTTATAAAGAGTATGGCCAATACGTTTTCCTATTTATACAATCCTTCACCTTTTTTATGCATCATGCTTCTTTACTCTTGTTAATTAGCCTCACAATCAGCCCCCACATTAAAAGGTTATTATGCATAAATAACGACCAGATTCAAAGCAATTGTCAAGAGTGTGTATGATTACTTTTAATTTTCCAAATTTACAAACATCGTAAATTAAATCTTCACAAAACGAACTCTCTCTCTTTTTTTTTTTTAATTCCTGCCGACGCTTTCCTCAAATGAATAAGAAGTGTGAGTTTCAATAATTATATATATATATATATATATATATATATATATATATATATATATAGTCTCAATATGCAAATTTGGAGAGCCCAAAGTGAAAAGCAAAAAAGAGAAAAGAGCTTATTACCTGTGCTGTAAAAATCCATCCACATAAAAATATGTACGCGACTCTACATGACAAGGCAAAGTCTTTACAAACTTCGCATTGAGAACTACCGATTTCATGCAAAAAATGTAATTAAATGAAAACTATAGACAGAAACTCATCCATTCATCGTCTCCGAATTCAGATATTTCTCTTATTCCTCGGCCCATTGATAGGTGGAAAAGGTCGGTTCCTATATTGCGGAAGCTGTCAACTTACTCGATAGAGAGCTCTACAAGCCACTTTTGCGAATCATAATGTCCGCTCGGCATTGTAATTTGTTCGATCGTCTCTCTCCACTCACCTTCCTATCAAGTCGCCCATAAATTTACAGTAAGCCGATAGTAAGAAAGCGCATCATGAGGGTTGCCATAAAAAAAACAAAAGACATAGCAAGCGACGACTAGAAAAAGGTTGCAAAACAATCGGTTTGGTTTCAATTTCAAGCTAACTACAAGCCATCTTAATTAGCATGTCTGATTTCACTGACCATCTTTTCCTTTTTGGTCTTCAAAAGCAAGGGTCGTCCACTACTCAGCACACGTACATTTCTAGGATGCGTGTTAATGTTGCTGTCCTTTTTAACGAATGGCTCAGCTGCTGTCCCAGAGACCATCTGTGATCTGACAAGGTTCAAGCGCAAAAATGGAAATTGGAGGAAAAGCATGTGAAGTTTCATGTGATGAAGCTACTCCTTTCCTGCAACTAGGAGTAGCTTTCCATTTTGCATTTCAGAAATGTCCCTGCACTGTTAATATGTTAATTACACTTAAAATGAATCGAAATCATCAACAATTGATTGTTACTTATAACTTAACATAATTGTATTATTATACTAATATTTAAATACAATTTAATTATGAGATGATATACTACTACAATCGTAAGCAATATATTTTTCATAATCAGAAGGTAACTATATTATTGTAACTATGTGACATTATTATGGTTAGTTAATATCACATAATTAAACATTGATTGTTATATCTTTTCATTTATGATTCTAAAAAATATGATAATAAAAGACATTAGGCTTCGACCATCTATCGTCAAAGGGTATTATGAGAATTCCTTACTATTCCTGTCCTACCATATTCTCTATGGTGTAATGGCAAACCAAACAAGAGTATGATCTTGAAGTAAAGGATGAATAAGATCTCCGCGCATGCATGACCCCTATTGAAAAAGGTTACTACAGAGTGCTATATCAATAGAATTTTTAAATAATTTTCTCAAATATGAGTCTTATGCCGTGGCATTGGCTTATGAATAATGACTTGAACTTACCTGTATTTATAGAAGTAATCTTATATTAATTTTAATGCTAAGCAGCCCCTTATAGTATAGTTCTTTTTCTTTCATCCAGTCTAGTTTCTATACTTTGAGAGGATACTAACAATAAAGACAGGTCATATCCAGTTTTTCCACCTCCTTCTGAGCCAAGAAATTATCTTTTTCAAAGAGTCGTGTACGAATCATTAGCATACATAGTTCATAGACAAGTGGAGTGAACTCATATAGTTCAAACTAACAACAATTTTTTTCTTGGTGACGAGAATTCCTTTCGATAACACTAATGTTGAGCAATTTTGTTTGACTGTTTAGTTCGCCAAACGGCGAGAGAAGAAGGAAGGTTGCCTAGTATAGACTTCGTTTATGCGTATCAAAATTTTATAACTAGAGTTGACAAATCTAAGTCCATTCAAGTAAATCAACTTGTTCTATGCCTCAACGTAAGAGTAATACACCGTAATTTTCATTATCGCGATTAAACGTACAACACGATTTGCTAAATCAAAAGACAATCTGCCTTGAAACGAGATTATTGCAATCCTTGTGCACAGCCTGTGAATTCGAACCAAATGTGAATGGTAACCCAAAGACCATTTTCCTTTTTCTTATTTATTTTTGCATCTAAACTTAACCATCAATACAACATCGACATGCATGCAATCACATGATGCATTTCAACAGTCTGGAGAGATTATGAATTCCATGACAAAGAAATGAATTATTTAGTACATTTGGTACAAGCCCAGAAATTTTCTTTTGCAGCAAACGAAAGCATTTTGTAGGCAAAAATGGAAAGATTTGGTCTGAGAAGAGAACTCCCTTTGATATTCTCTCCCCTGTTTCTTTTGACTTTCAACCTTTCCTCCATGCGAAACCAACCAATGCCAGTTCTATCTCTGTACATTCCCTCTCTTCTGTCTCTTTCAGTCCCTTCATTTTCTCTTGTTCTCCCTTTTTCTCTCTCGGTTTTCTTCTTCCTCTCTTGGCCTGAGCGTTCTGCATCCCCAGATAAAAGAAGTGTCTTTGCATCAACGTAGCTCCTCTGTCCATTTTTCACCCTCGCCAAGCTTCTTGTCCTCATTGGTCAAAATCATGGCTTCTGGCCTTCCTGTAGCATCAAGAACCAGAGCCCGTATAAAGAATGAAGATTCCTTTGCCGAGTGTTTCTCTAAGGCAGAGCCCGCAAGAAGGAAAGGTAGTTCTTCGGGGGCAAAGCACAGAGGCAGAGCTCGACAAAGAGTCTCCTCTGTTTCTGCTTCAAGTAAATTGGGCGGCGGAGGCAGAGGCGGTGCCTGTGATGACAGCCATGAGGTCATTGTTATTACAGACAGTGAAGAAGGCAGTGACAAAGTGATTTCAGTGAGTGGAAGTGGTGAGGAGGAAGAAGAGTCCAGCGATTACGGACCTTGGACGGCACGAAGGTTTCAGCCTAACCAGGTTTTTCATAAATGTAAAAATACTGTTGTTGTTGATGACGTTAGCAATGACTCCGATGAAGAGGATAGCGCAGACTTTGAGTATGATGAGAGTGTAGGTGGCCATGAAAATGTAAGGTTTAGAGGTTACAAGTTCTTGTCTAATGCATGTTCTGATGATGACTTGATATGCTCTGGTGAGCAGAACAGCGATGAGGATTTTGTCGCAAATGTGTCAGTAAGCTTGAGCGCAGATGGAGAAACTTGTTCGAGCTCGGAAGAGTATGTGTCTGGGAGTAAGCGTAAGGAAAATCTGGAAATAAGGAAGAAAAGAAAACGCAAGGACGGAGGCGAGTTGAGTAGTTCGTATAGCACAAGGAAAACTAGTATGGAGCTTGATATTGAGTGCACGGTTGATCTGGTGATTGACCATGCAGGAAAGGAGGAGGATGTGGAACGTAGAGTTTCGTGGGTCAATGAATGGTTGCAGGATGATGTGGAGCAAAAAGGGGAAGAAGCGATTAATGTTGAGCTTGATATTGAGTGCATGAATGAGCCGGTGATTGATGACGTGAGAAGGAAAGTAAATGTGGAATGTAGAGTTTTGTGGGTCAATGAATGGTTGCAAAGTGATGTGGAGGAGATAGAAGAGGAAGAAGTGATTGTTGAACGATTAAATAGAGAAATCAACTGTCCATCCAATGATGAGAATGGAAATAGTGGGCCAATGGAGGAAAGAGGAAGTTTTAGTGTGTCGGAGTGCGGAGGAGCGAGGAAAAAGGAGGAAAAAGGATGCGGCATTCAAAATGATGGTGAAGAGTTGCAGGGTGCGGATGATGAACAGGAGGAGGAGGAAGGCAAAGCGGGGATTGAGTTCGATGGAGTGAAGGCTGGAACAGATGTCTCTTTTATTAATGAAGAGGGAAAGATCAGGGAGATGGAAGAGAGAGGAAACTTTTGTGTGCCAGAGAAAGAAGGATCAAATCAGAGCCAGGAGAAGTCGACTTCCCAGAGCAATGTCTTTGGAGTTGATAGAAGAATGCGGGAGAAAAGATATGGGAAGCATGTACAGTCAAACTTTGATTCTGTCGTTGGATATGGGACTTCGTTGAAAGTAGAAGGTCAAAAGGAGAGGGATTTAGGCATGTCCTGTAGCATCAGACACCTGCAAAAGAAAAGGAAATATGAGGATTGCAGCGGCGAGAAAGCGTTTGCGAACAGAAATGCCGAGAAAGAGCAAGAGTCAGCTACTGATGGTCTTGTGCAGGGAAAGAGAAAGTTAATCAGGAAGTTTGGGGAGCAAGCCAGTGACATAAGAAGCAGTGCTGAACTCCTGATGTCATTGACGAAAGTCAGTGAAACCTTTAGCAAACCATGCAAGGGAGCTGACACAAATGCTGCGAATGTGACAAAGAAAAATAGTTTAGTAGGCAGCCGTTGTGAAAGTAAGGAAGAGGCTGTGAGGAATGATTGTGGGGGAAATTGGGAATCCAGAACTAGAAGGGAGAGAGCTGGAGAATCAAGGGAAAATATGTTATTCAAACTTGCCAATTGCATATGGGGGAAGGATGAGATTATTCAAGATGATAGACAGAAGGAAAATGCGGAGAAAGAGAAACAGTTCGCTGGTGACTGTGCCATGAAGGAACAGAGAAGGGAAAGCACAGAGGGGTTTGAGACTTCTGGCATGACAGCCGGCAGCATGAAAAGAGACAGCTCAGATAATATGTACGAGCAGAAGAAAGTCGGTGAAATCTTGACTAAGTCAGGCAAAGAGGGAGTTGGGGTGCATCAAGCAAAAGGGAGAAAAGATAATGGGAGCACCCACGACTATCATATTCGCTGGGAGAGATCCGGTACATCGAAAGAATTTAAATATTTCAAACGCCTTGCTCAAAAGTTCAGGGATAACAAAGATAATGCTGGTCAGAAGGAATTTGTATGGGAAATAGCGAGCAGGACAGAGCCACGGATGGAAGTGCCTCCGCTTCCTTTGAAGTTCTTCTGGGGTGATGAGGAACCGGAACCTCCACCAAAATCTGAAGCAGAGAAGGAGATGGACAAGATGTGGAGCGACATGGAATTTTCTCTTAGGGCTGGTGAAATTTGTTCTTCCGGAACCCCAGTAAGTTTCATGACACCTGCTAGCAAACTAAAGGGCACTTTGTCTAAACTAAGTTTCTTATATGCTTGATAGTTGATCCTCAATACACATGGTTTGAATATTTGTGACTACCAAACTCAGTAGCAAAGAAAGTTGAACAATTCTGCAACCAATCCGAACTAAATGATCAATCTGAAGCAGTCCGTACTCTCGCATAATTTGTTTTCAGCTATCTTAACTTGATCCCAATTACTTTTCTATGCCTCGTGGGATTTGGAGTAATGCTGGACACAATATACTCCTATTATTGTCACTATTATTGCTGTTACATTGCCGTTCTGCATTGATATTTGCCGTCTTCTTAATTTGAAAATCAATTCCAGTGACGCTGCCAGAGAAGGAACAAAAATATATTTATCTTGCAATTGCAACTGGTCCTTATTCGAGTGCAAATAGACATAGGAAATTAGCAAATAGGACTGACAGCATAATTTCATTAGAGATTTCTTGCATATTTAGTGGTTTTAAAAGCTCTCTTGTGATGCTCTTCAGGAGGAAACTGAAACAAGTCAAGCCACCCTTTGTCCAGGAGGAAAGCATGAGCTCATTTGCGATGAGGAAATTGGTTTGATTTGCCTCTTCTGTAAACAAGTTCAGCTCGAGATAAAATATGTCTTGCCACCATTTCTACCATCTTTTGTAAGTTCTGTTGGTTTACCAAGTCTGGCTGTTACTGTTATGTACCATTTTTAAAATACCGTCCACACTTCACAGTTGGACTAGTTATGTTATTGACCATCACTTCCCTAGATTAACTGTTTCACTCACCACCCTCCTCAATGTATGTCTACGCAGTAGAATCTTTGAAAACCATTGTTTCCTTATTATTCTGCTTCTTTTTCCTGCCTTTTATCCCTTAGGAAAAGTTCTCCAACGAAGCATCAGGCACTAAAACGTTGCTCAATGGAGGGAATCTGTCTTTGCTTGAGGGGGTTCCTCTTCAGCCTTCTGGAAATGAATCTGTTGAACTCTCTCATCAGAGCGGCTCTGTTTTGGATCTCATCCCCTGTGACAGGAGTAAAATGTATCCGCACCAGCTAGAGGGCTTTGAGTTTATGTGGAAGAACCTAGCAGGGTCTACTGATCTAAAAGAATTGTCCAACTCTGAGCCTAAGGACGTTGGTGGGTGCATCATATCTCATGCTCCAGGCACAGGAAAGACTTGCTTGACCATACTTTTTCTGCACACGTATCTTGGACTCTTCCCCAATTCCCGCCCTGTGATTATAGCCCCTGCAAGCTTGCTTCTCACTTGGGAAGAAGAGTTCAGGAAGTGGAACAAGAAATGGGACACCAGCATTTCATTCCACAACTTGAATAATCCGGAGTTCTCCAGGGCAGAAAATCCGGAAGCTGTGAGAATAGTGGAGGAAAATAGGCACCTCAAGCGATGTAACGATGTGATGAGGATGATCAAGGTCTATTCCTGGAGTAAAAGCAGCAGCATACTAGGCATAAGTTACAATTTATATGAGAAGCTTGCAGTCGGGAAAGGGAAAGGCATAAAGGATCCGGCAAAGAAGGCAGAGATTGAAAAGAAAGATGAAGAGATGAGAAAGATTCTTCTTGATTTGCCGGGTGTAGTGGTTCTTGATGAAGGGCACACGCCACGAAACGATACAAGCAGCATTTGGAATCTTCTGCTGAAACTTCGGACTGAGAAGAGGATCATCCTCTCAGGCACCCCTTTCCAGAATAACTTTCTAGAGCTCTATAACACCTTGTGCTTAGTGAGACCCGCAACCGCCAATGAACTCCCCGAGAGTCTCAAGAAATTCTGCCAGACGAGAACAACACAGCGGAAAAGAGATAAAAAAGAAGATATCAATTCCCTTGTTCAGCCACATGACAAAGTAGCTGATGATGCGATTGTGAATCTCCGGTCTATCATGGCTCCGTTTGTTCATGTTCACAAAGGGAGCATTCTTAAAGAGAATCTTCCTGGTATAAAAGAGTGCATAGTGGTCTTAAATCCGGGGGATAGGCAAAAGAAGATTGTTGAGAACATTCAAAGATCTCAATGCGGGTTTGAATATGAGTTCAAGCTGTCTTTGGCTTGCATTCACCCTTCTCTGATCCTAAGCTGCAATGCGTATGGGAATGAAAAACCTCTTATTTGCCAGGAGCGTCAGAAGCTTGAAGATCTGAAGACTAACACAGATGCTGGGGTAAAGACAAGGTTCCTGGTGGAGTTAATACGGCTCAGCGAAGCACTCGGTGAGAAGGTTCTTGTCTTCAGCCAGTACAAAGAGCCATTGTCCTTGATCAGTGATCAACTGAGATTGACTTTCCTGTGGCCGTCCACAGGAAAAGAGATTTTACACATGCATGGGAGCCTCGATCAGAGGGAACGTCAGCGTTTGATTGAAGAATTCAACAGCCGACAGAGCCGAGCAAGAGTAATGTTAGCTTCGACTAAGGCTTGCTCTGAGGGCATAAGTCTAGTCGGAGCATCAAGAGTTGTCTTGCTCGACGTGGTTTGGAATCCTTCGGTCGAGAGGCAAGCAATCAGCCGCGCGTTCAGAATTGGCCAGGAGAAGGTGGTGTACACATACCATCTGATCATGAAGGGAACCGTGGAATGTAACAAGTACGGCAAACAGATGGAAAAGGAGAGATTGTCTAAGCTGGTTTTCTCCCCAACTAACAAGGAAAATGGTGACCGAAGAAAGTCCAGTTTGATTGCTGAAGACCAAATACTGGAGGAGATGACTTCCAGCAAAAACTTCAAGGATATGCTTGATCAGATACTGTACCAGCCAGAGGATTCCGATTCAGTCGAGAACTTTGATTCTGAGGTCATCCCATGACTGATCATGTGAGCATTCAGCTCGAACTGAAGTTAAGACCTGGTATTTTATGGCCGCTAATAGATAGTGCAAAAGAAGTTGCAGTGTCAGTTTGTTAGGTCTCGTGCTTACTGTTGTAACTAATGAGCTGAATCTGTAATCAGTCATCTGTAGATGTTCTTAAGCAATGTTCCATGTATTGATTTCCTTCTCATCTCTCTCCTCTGCTGATTCTTCTTTTTATGATCCTCTCAAAACTCTGCTTCATTAATTTGGATTGCAACAGCGCTACTTTAACTAGTCTTCTTGGAGTCAATGAAATTTGCATTCTCAATTTCAAAGAGCTGCGAAAGGTATGCATCGAATTCATCATTGCAGACACTGAATTT
Organism: Syzygium aqueum; assembly: GCA_031216185.1. Lineage (NCBI taxonomy): Eukaryota > Viridiplantae > Streptophyta > Magnoliopsida > Myrtales > Myrtaceae > Syzygium > Syzygium aqueum. Next base: position 12,720,354 of record CM062235.1, on the reverse strand, counting down.
ATATCCATATCTGGTCCAAGCAACAAAGAGACTAATATGTAGTCTGCTAGACAAATTTGCTTTATGATGCATTTTTTCAATTGAATCTACACCTATTAATCTGAAGATTTTATCCAGTTTATGGAAATGAATCCATACTCTAGTCAGTTTCCAGGTGATTCTCACTTGAGTGTAAATTTCACTTTATTTTTCTGGTCTTTAATGGCGTAATCATGGTCTTTGGACTTGGAAGAGGGTTCACAATTCTCCACAATATTGTTCAATTCGGGGTTGAACGTCCCAGATCGCGGTTTGTATGGAGCAACAGAATCTGGAGTATATTTTTAGTTTTCTTTAATTGAAAACACTTGAAAAGAGAGGATGTCTTGAACTAAAGAGGTGAGAGATAAGCCATTCGACAGTTTCCTCATGGGCCTGGCGCTGCTTTCTCTGGTCATATTCTTCTGGGAAAAAAAGCATGGCCTGAAGAGAGGTCGAGCCAAGATATTCACCCGCAGCAACTCTGTACTGTCTCAGTAATTTCTTTCTAAAGAAATTGGTTTCCATCGTACGAGAAGGTTGATGCGTCACTGCCTTGTGTGCATCTACACTTGGGAAAATCTGGATATAGTCTTACCGGTGTAGCGTGACGCATCTCTTTATCTTTTAAAGATATGAAAACTGCTTTCGCGTATTTTATTCCCAGGTGGGTTAGTTTGATTTTATATCTACTGCTAGTAGATGGATTGTGTTGACGTTATGCGTATAAGTAATTAAAGCCACTAACTACTATGAAGTCTATTCTTTTTTTAAATTTTCCAGTTACCTGCATATTCAATCTCTTTTTCAGTTTTGCACACCTCATTTTGCAACATTGCAAATTCTATTAATTTTGAACATTTATGTTTGCATACACCTACAAAGCAAATTTGAAGTTTTAGTCTATATAATGTTCTTAACCCGAGAAGGAAAACAGATCTGTCTCTTACCTACTTTAAAGAATCCAACTTATTGTCGGTTGTTGAGTTCATATCCGCTAAGAAGAATCCTGAATCTGTTCCATCTCTTCCTACCTAGCAGTTATTTCGCTTCCAGTCTTCGAAGATAACTTCCTCATTCTAGTTAGACCATGTAATTTTGTCCATCCCACGCAGGGCAGTTTTCATGTATAGAATTATATGCACGCTTCATAAAGCAAATGAAAACATCGGCTTTTCAAGCAAGGTCGATTGTGCTGATCGCTCAAATGTCTCTACGGTGGACATTTGTGTAGGTGATGGATTTGCTGAGGGAGTGATGATTCGTGTCAAGAAGGAACATGCCATGTTCTGGTAAAGACCTGATAAATCTCTCATGAGGTCTCCAAATGCCGTGTTTAGTCTAGTAGAAATCATCGAATGGTACGGATACAATATTACATATGTCTGTTGGTGACAATAAGGAGTTACGAGTCACTGCAAAAGAAGTTGCAGTGTCAGTTTGTTAGGTCTTGTGCTTACTATTTTAACCTATAAGCTGAATTTGTGATCAATCATCTGTAAAATGTTCTAAAGCGAGTCAAGCCGCAAATAATGATCAACCCTTGCAATTGGTGCATCTCTCTTGATCAGGTTGTGCTTTCAAGACTTGGCCATTTCTCTTGGTCAGTTGAGGTTACACTCATCTCAAAGCAAAAATTTCAACTCAAGCCACAAACAAATCAAATACACCGTGGACATTCATGTTACTAGCAATTCCAATACCAAGGTCACATTCATCACCTTCCCCAATTCATTGGGTTACATTTGCACCTTGCACAAAAAGCTTCAGACAACTTCCTACAGCAGCAAACATTGAACTACCTACTAGCGCCACCATCCTGGGGCAAGTAAGATCGAAGCCTCCTATCGACCTTCAACATTGTCAATACAATCAAGGCTCCTATCAGAGCTGATATGATTCCTGCGTGAATCTTTCTCCTTTTTCCATCCGTAAGCTTTTAGTTCAAGTTGCTAATCTCTGCAACCTTGAGTTCATCTTACTTGTCCCAGTGTTTGCCTTTGCAGGATGGCCATTCTTTCCCCATTTCTTTCCAGAATTTCTCCACGACTTTCAGCTTCTCCTTCAACACTGCATCGTCATTCCTCAACTAAAGAAGCCCCAACAACCGTCAAATTGCCAAATGAGCATGAACTTAGCAATCCAAATCGATGGCGAACATTGACCTTTCGACACCGATCAATCCAAATCGACGCTCTCGGTGCAGCTACTGAAATCAAACCGAAGCCAATCAACTTGGTTGCTATCAACAAATGGAGAGTGCATTGCCCTCCGCTACGAACAGCAATACAACCTCCTCGTGGGATTCTTAGCAGGAGATGTTTCCGTCGCTAGATGCGAAGCTTCTCGAAGCTCAGTCAACTTTGGTGCCGCTTCCCGTCGACGACATTGCTGTTGATTTGCTCAAGAACCCTAATTTTTTTCTTGCCCCCAAAATCAAGAACTCTCAAGAAACCCTAATTTTCTGCCCCAAAGTCTGTTGACCCCGCCTCTCTCTCCTTTGCCGCTACACCGTAGTCTGCATAGCTCGATCAAACGGCGTCGTCTCCAGGATCCCAACAGTGCATGACGTCACGGTCTTCATTGAGAGCCTTGACGAAACGACGGTCGTATCAGGCACCACCGTGCAGCTTAGCAACGTCCGCGGGTCATGCGCGATGCCATGCCGTCTTTTCAACGGCAAAAATGAACGGCAGCTTGACGGATGCTTGAACCTCGATCAAAAGTCGGTGCTTTTCTCCGGCACAAATGAAAGAGTTGGTGTCGGAATTGGATTGAAGTCACAAGTTAGTGTTTTCTTTAGAGAATTTGACCTTCACTTTATTGCAAATATTTTTTTTTGTTAGGTTGAAAGATAAAATTATCTCCGCAAATCATCTATATACGTCATATATATTTTCTTTGAAGAATAGACTATGCTCTCTTTTCTCGATTTATATATATATATATATATTTGGTTATGTGATGTTTACTATACTTCTGGTGCTCACTCCACAAGGATGAATACAGGAAAAGTCTCAAAAAAATCATAAATCTTTTGCATTGATATCAATTTAGTCATAAACTATTTTTTTGTGTCAATTCAGTCATAAACCTTTTGTTTTTATGCTAATTCAACCCTTCCGACTATTTTTTGCTAACATGGACACCGGCCGGCCTATGCGACACTGCACGGCGATAACGTGGACAATTTTTTATAATATTTTAATAATTCTCAATTTTTTTAATTTTTTTCTTTTTCTTTTTCTTTTTCTTTTTCTTTTGTAACACTTTCTTCTTCTTCCAGCCGGTCATCGGACCGACTGGAGGCTAGGTCGGCGAGCCCCGTCGGCCAATGGCGAGGCTCGCCCTCGCCAGCAATAGCAAAGGCGAGCCTCACTAGTGGCTAGGCGAGGCACAACCTTGCCAGATCTGGCGAGGTTGGGCTTCACCCATGGCCGGCGAGGCTCGACCCTCGTTAGATCCAGTGAGGGCTGGCCATGAAAGCGGCCTCAAGCTAGGCTAGGCGAGGTGCGACCTCGCCGAATCTAAGGAGGTCGGGCCTCCCCCATGGCCGGCAAGGCTCAACCCTTGCCAGGTCCGGCAAGGGCGAGCCTCGCCTAGCCCAACGTGAGGCCACCCTTGCGCTCATTTTGCGAGGGTCGAGCCTTGCTGCATTTTGCTAGTGGCCGGCGGGGCGGGGCGAGGCTGGCCAGAGGCCAGTGAACCTCACTGGCTCTGGCCTCTAGTCGATCGCCGGACCAGCTGGAGGAAGAAGAAAGGGTAAAAATAAATAAAAAATATTAAAATTTATACACGTCATCGCCAGCAGTGCCACGTAGGCCCGCCGGTGTTCGCGTCAGCAATATTTGATCAAAATTAGTCGGAAGGACTGAATTGACATAAAGATAAAAGGTTTAGAATTGAATTGATACTAAAAAAAGGTTTAACACTAAATTGGTATTAATGCAAAATGTTTATAAGTTTTTTGACATTTTTCCCGGATGAATGCTATGCCAAGTGGCCTTTGTAAAAGATAAGGATAGGCATAGGATTCGGATGGTGGCCCGTCCCGTCGAATCAAACTTGTGGGAAGAAAACAAGTAACGGGGGCAGCAGAGTGGGCAATTTCACAAGGCGAGGCCATGCGGGGCTAATGTTAGCTTAGCCTCTCCCCACCCACCTGCCCACCTGGCAAAGAATATTAATAAAAGAAAATTGTAATATGTAGAACATAAGGCTGCGAATGATAATCATTTTATCTCTCTGTTTTTCTATTTTTTTATTCTCAAGAATATATTTGGAATAGAAATCCGTTTAGTAACGCAATTTTGTGTTTTTTTTTATTTCTGGAAAAAATTTTGATTTCAGAAATAGGTTTGGAATAAAAATAAGAAGTAAAAATTTTCTACTTTTCTATTTCAGGAGAAGTAAAAATTTTCTACTTTTCTATTTCTGGTATACAAATGAAAAATAAAAATTCTTCTCATCACTCACCCTCGCTACTAGTCGGTTGCCTATTGTCCGTCGCCTCCTGCTGTCACTCGCCAATTGCCTGCCGCCGTTGTCCGCCTCCTATTGCCGCCCACCTCTAGCTGCCACTCGTCGCTTGCCGTCCGCTATCCTTTGCCGCCGGCTGCCTCCTATCATCCTCTGCCGCCCGGGAGGAAAACATTTTGTGTCGTTATCAAACTATTTTTTTTTCAAAAACAGAAATTTTGTGTTGTTATCAAATACGTATTTTTGCTCAGAAACATGCTATGGAATAGAAATAAAAAAAATCTATTTCTAGCCAGAAATTAAATTTGGAACAAAATTATAATCATTCGCGCCCAAACTTTCCTGTTTTGCCCCTTTGCTGTTTATTCAATCTTTATTTACAAACCCTACAAAACTAAAAGAAATTAAGCAAACTGCAAAAGGAAAAATCTAAAACCCAAAATCCAACCTTCACCGTTTTGCCCCCCCTTTCTCGTTCTGTAATTGTTATCATCTTCTAGGAAAATGATGCGGAAGAGGTGATGGGGAGTCTAATCGGCCTGCCAAGCCCATTGGTACAAAGAACCAAACTTGATTTGAAACATATAATTGCGTTATATTTCACTAATTCGATAATCTAATTTGAATCATATAATTGCGTCATCAAGTGCTTCGATAATATAATATTCTGCATGACAAATAAAAACAACTAACACATATTTTATTACTCTATAATATAAATAGAGTTAAAAATTTACTATGCACGGACAAAATTTGGTGTAGAATTATTTTTTCATTACTTAAGAGTGACATAGGCATATAATAGGAATACGTCAAAAGAATACATATTTTCTATCGAAGATATTAAGATCAAAATTTTGAGTTGCTCAAATAAAAATATCAATACAAGCTTAAAGTTAAGATTATTTTCTTTTTCTTTTTGGTCAGAAAGATTTATTTCTTTGAAACTTTGAAATTAAGAACGTTTATGGTGTTTGCAATCTTCTTAGAGATTTACCATTATCTTTTGTACAGATGCAATAATCATGAGATACAACATTGAAATCAATTTATGACTTTTCGATCTATACATTGTTCTTTTAATTTGTTATAATAAAATAATCGTTTCAAAGTTAATTAATATAATTGTGTCTTCTAGTTAAGGGTAATATTTATAAGTGAACAGTATATATATTCATATAAGAGTTTCATCTTTTCATATTACTTGAAATTAATTTTTTTAATTTATATTGAATAAACAGCCGTTATAAAAAGAAAACATACACTCGTGGTGACCTAGTAGCTAATTATACACGCAAATTTATTTCTCTACATCTGTTTCTTTGCTTGCTCAGATAATGTTTATTCTCTCATATAGAGACATATTAGACAATACGTGTGCTAGATGAATGAATTTTATCCTCTTGGAGATCTTTCCAATACGGGGTAAGTGCAACTACTTTAATTTATAATAGGAAAGAGAAATGAGCTTGGCATATCCAATTATAACTTTTAGTGGTGAATAGCAGTTAATCTACATACTAAAAGATTTTATCATACACATGTAATAGGTACTTTCGATTTCGTCAAATTGCCATCGGTGTTTCCATCCATCACGACCATCAACAATCTAACGATCTAGATTTGAATTTTCTCAAATAGTTAATTAATCATGAGAGAATGTACATGGTCACGCTTCTAGAGGAAACCATTCTACCAAAACCCACCATTGATAATATTTCTTACTATGGCAATGTGTTAAATGCAAATTGTGCAACTCAATCCATGGCAATAATGAGCATGACAAGATATTTACCTATTTATTAGTGCAAGTCTATCCACAACAATAATAAACATGACCAAATATTTACCTATTTGTAGAGCCCTTCATCTATTGGTGCTCCACACATTAGCCAATTGAGTTTCTCCTTGTTTCTTACTGTTCCTTCAAGCACTTCAAAGCAAGACCCTTGCGATGCCTACAAAAAAACAAAGAATCCAGAATCATATCTCACTCGCATCTTTGAAAACCTCTTTTGCATGCATCCAATGATCATGTCTCCAATACTCGGACCTTGCGTGTAAATAAGTATCGGATCAATGATTTACCAAAAAAATGTTTCGTTCTTGGTAAGGCATGTCAAAATATGTATGCTAGATGAATGAGTTTAACTGTTGTTAGAGATCTTTCCGACCAATGGTAACGGCAACTACTTTAATTTATAATTAAAAAGAGATGTGAGCCCGATATGACGAACTATAACTTTCAGCAATAAATAGAGGTCTATCTATTCACTATAAGGTTTTATCGGGTACATGCAATAGCCATGTTCAATATCATGAAATTGCCATCGACGCTTTCATCCATCAAATGCTTTATCCTTGGTAAGATTTCTCTCTCTCTCTCTCTCTCTCTCTCTCTCTCTCTCTCTCTCTCTCTCTCAAATGATGATTATGATATCGGGTCTTTTTAATCTGAATAACAGCTTAAGGCACTGTGATGGCGAAGAGACGGAAAAGAACTCTTGCAGCAGTGAAGTTTCCATCCATTTGAAGTGCCACTTCGTTGCTGAATGATGCCCTAGACTTCAATCCTTTCTGATGTAGTCGTTATAGTCGACATCCTCCGCGGCCGAATGCATATGGCTAGGGTCCCTAGCCATATCCTCTGGTAGGTTTCTCAGTGTGAGGTTTGCCTAGGTTTCCGTGCTAATGTCCACATGGAATTCCTCATTTGATAAAAGCGAGCTGTTACTCTCCCTCTTCAGAAAATTATAGAGGAAGAGAACTTGGGAACAAGTTGAATGGTCAACGGGTTCGAGGCTTCATCTATCGGATGTAAAGTTGTATGAGAGCCGGTCAATATGAATGGTGTGTGTGTGAGCTTCCTTCGTATAAGGCAAAATGTTAATCTTCAAATATGAAATTAATGGTAATTGCAGTTACGGTGCTTTCGATAATATGCAAGTCTATTTTCAACTAATGTATTTTAACCAAACTGTATCCAAATGCAAGTGATGGTAAATTTTCTCTTAATATGACGACTAATCAAAATATTGACATGATCAATGTGGTCATAATATGCAACATACTTCAGTTGCGTAAATATGGACTTTTAAATGTTTAGTGTTGAGTTTGAAAATTGTATAAACATCGAGAGTTATTCATTTGGTTTTCCATTTTGATACCAAACCGTTTGCGCTACAGTGACTATTTTGGTGCGTCAAATTCAACTTCATGAAAGAAAATACAAGCAAATCCTCGCCATATTTCTAGTTCACATCAGCCGCGGTTAGAGCCTCAAGTCGAAAGGGCGTCTCAATGTTTATCATAAATCAATGTTTATATTACCCTTTGAAATTCAGGTTTCGACTATTTTCTTTGAAGACAATAAATTTTCTATAGGTTCTTATTTTTCTAATCTCGAAATTTTATGGGACCAACTATCAAACACTCGGTTATGGAGTCATTCAAAAGGGTTAAATACAATCCATGCACTGATATGGAGTTACTCCTAGTACATACAATTTTGGTAGATAGGAGAAAACATATTAGACATAGAACAGAGACGATATGAACTTTTTTTATTACACGAAGTTTGTGTGATTCGTCAATCGTCTTGGTAGGAGATAATCATCTTGTCCATGCAGTTGTCAATGGCTTTGGAAGCTCTAAGCTCTCGCCCTACGGCTAAGCCATCAGTCAACTCCATGGTGATGATGTTCATCGTTACCTGGTGGAGTTCTGGACTCAACAGAGCAGTCCAGGGGACTCTCTGTGTCACCCTTGCTCTCTGCCTCATCAATCATCGTTCCCACCGCCGTGGCACTCCATGATCTCCTTGTAATTGTGCCATGGCTTCGCTCGAGCACGAAGTTAAGCTCACGATGAGTAAGAAACGCTTTGAAAAGACGAGAGGATGGAATGGTGAATTTGATAATTACTGGTAATAAGTTACTGAATATTGTTAATTCCTTTCCAAACATGGAATTGAGAATTCGCGATCATCATTAGCACATTTCAGTAATATAATTGGTGTAATTTTACTCACTCTTTTTATTGAATATACTAACAAACTCCGCTACTTGATATCTCAAGCGAATTTTAACTTAGTTGAACCTCAATGCGAATTTGGAATATCGAACTCGAACATGCTTAATTGTATGAGTGTTGAATTCCAAATCAGGCTCTTCAGCGGCAGAATGCTCGTCTCCTTCTTGTTGACCCACAAGCTGATGACGCACTCGATTCGAACTGTGTGCTCCGTTTGGATTCTGTACTCATTGATCCGTGCTGAAGTATTGGAGTGGAGACTCTGTCTATAGAATTGAGGTAATCTGTTTATAAAATTCAATTGTCTTTGAAGGGATGATATTGGCAATATCTTGGGTCACTGGAGGGGCTTTGAAGGTATCTCGAGACGGCCGAACTGCCCGCCAAGAAGGAAGTTGAGAAGATTTTGAGGAGTAGAGTTCTGGAAGGAAGGTAAAAAGAAAGTCTCCTTTTAGTTTGTTTGGCCGCGTGTTCATTCCATTGTTGGTGATCTGCGATAGGGTTATGGTTGGATTGTATGATTTGAGTGAGCTGAATGTGTGTTGGTGCTAATGACTAATGTGAAGGTTTGGCCCGTTCTTGAACTATCTGTTTAGATCAATGGTGTCCTTTGAGATGGCCTGTCATTCTTGGTTGTTTTCAGCGAAATGAAGTTGAATCAGTGACCAAGAACAGTGCAGTGGAATCATATTAGCAATTAGCAAGGAGTACCCAATAAAGCTGTTTATATATATTATAATAGTTAATTTAGATAGAATAACGGTCAGCCTGTTTGGGCATGTAAGAACTGCATATATTTCCAAGAGCATGGAAAATTTCTATGTTAAGAGTTAATGGACATAGTCTTTGCATATTCCTTCCTTCTGGTTTGATGCTGCTGTACAATGTATGTTGAGGAGCTTATTCAAGAGAGATAGCTGTGTTTGCTTTAGTGAAATTGTTGAGAGAGAAATGATAATTGCAGATATTCCGTTGTTGTGGCTTGTGCTTGATTTCCATGTAATGGAGATAGTGATGGTAAGGAGGATGATAAAAACATGGATGCGGTTCCTTCAGAAAAGGCTGATGAAGTTCTTACTGCATTATCTGCCACTGCTGCACGTGGGAGAAGTTCCAAGACAACAAAAGTTCGATCTGGTTTTGAGGATATAACTGATGGTTTGACAGAGCTTGAATTGAATAATTACGATAGAGATGAAGGTATATTCCTTTCTGTGTGTACTCGGTTTTTATTTTCTTTTAATAAGTTAGTTTCTTAGTTCATCCAAAGGAAGATGGATGGCTAATTCCTATTTGGATCCCAAAAAAGGGGCATCAGAATTACATGCGAATGCCCCATCTAATACACAAGGACTCATTTAAATCACTAACAGGAGCCAACCAAACTCACCAGAACGAGTCACGGATGTATCGTGAATCTTAGTAGTATCAGAAATCCAAACATGGCCTACATGTGCTCTCCAAGCCAACTTCAAGAGCAAAGAACGAAGGCTATACCTGTCAAAGTCCTTTTGAGTTAATTAAACTCAAAACTCTATTCCCCAATAATCATGCTTTATAAAGCCAATGTATGCTGCCAAATCTGCTTTCTAAGACGCAAGTAAAATATGTCACAGGAACACCACCACAGAAAAATATAGAAGGAGAAATGAAATAACTATGCTTGGGCATTCTACTGCTTTAGGCAAGCTTATTTTGACTTGGTAGCCACAGAAATAAAACTGTGTTCAGGAAAATTTGAAGGAAAACATGTGAATTTTATGCCGATTCATCTTGTTGCTCCTGTTGACCAAAGGAAAAATCTTATTGCTCCTGTCCCTTTTAGAATTGAACTTATATAGAAAAGTATCTTTCACAAGATATAATTTGTAACTCCATGGTTAGGTATTGTAGCTCCACGAATGGGTGCTTGTATAGAAACAAGAGCATCAGCACAAGTGAGAGGCCTTCTCCATTTATTATCTTGAATGACTACAAAAACTTATTCTTGGAAAGACTAAACGCTGTGTGAGAACTTGTCTCAAGAGCCTTTCCACTGGTTCTTCTATAGTGCGTGAGATGTGGTACTAGCTAGCTAGCTCATTACAGAGCTTCTTGGTAAGTGAGGCAGCTAACAGTTACATGGACATAAAATTTAGTGCACGGTAGAATAGCTGAGAATTGGGATAGTCAATCGCATGGAAAACTAGATTTTAAAGGTTGTACCTTGAGCTGCCGATTGCTTTTTAACCTGGAGGCAAAATTATGAATGAAACTGAGTAATGACCCAGTAATGGAAGAGTAAGAGGGGAGGACGCCAGGAGGGAGTCAGGCCTCTGCCCAAAAGCCGCATCTTAGAGGCTGTCCCATTAATTGATTTTAATGATTGGAAATGCTGAGAGCTGTTCTATTCCAAGCTTGCTTATATGTCTTCTGGACTGGTGGTAACGTGATGACGGAAGGAAGGGAAAGGGAACTATTCATCCTGAGAGTAAAGACATCTTTCGACCATAGTTTAGTAGTAATATAAATATCTTGCGAGACATGGAACTTTGGAAGAGATTCGTGTCTTGCTTTGTTTTCCAAGCACCAAAATCCTTCTGTCTTTCTAAAAACTGCAGGGTCAGCCTAAGTCACAGTTAATTGGATCCACTTATTAATTAAATCTAATTAGAGGACCTTTGTCTGCATTTTTTCATATCAAACCAGAAATTTTTATGAGGTCCTTTATGATTGTGGTCACTTTCGATTTGTAGGGATCGATTAAGTACAAGGAGGGTAGTCATACGGATTCAGTGCTTGGCCTTGCTTGGAACAAGGAGATGAGTTTGTTGGAAACTGTTACTTTTCTCTTGGTCCTCGTAATTTTGTAGTCTCTCTATCCAATTCCCAATGCTTGATGACATCCCTGACTCCTATGCAAATGTTCAAACAGGAATAAACTTGCTAGTGCAAGCGCTGACTGGTAAGTCAAAATTTGGGATGTCGCAGCTGGAAAATGCCATATTACCATGGAACACCACACAGACAAGGCTAGAATCATCTCATTTAATGTTTGGTTTTAATTCTTTTGGATGATAAACATACAGCTTCTGTTCATCTTAAGATCCAGTCTGTTCCGACAGTTAAATTTCTGGTTCATCAGAAAGGACCTTTTGCATGGTATTGATGAGGGTAATTACATGTTGGTATTTCATAGAAAGAACCACGGGTTGTGCATGTTAAGTGTTGAGGATTTGATATGTAGTTATACATTAAGAAGGTGGGAAGTTTCCTTCTTTTTGTCTTACAAGTTATATTACGTTGATGACTGCTTTATTAAACAAGCTTGAACGCACAAAAGGATGTGCATAAAATCTTGCAGTGAGTTCGATCACTAATTGAGGGACATTTGAACATTGCATTAGTTTGAGAAGCCTTTGTTTGTCTGTCTCTCTTTTATTCTTTTTATTATTTTATTTTTTTGAGCTGATAAGGTATGTAAACTTATTTGCGTTCGGTCTTGATTTGACTTTTCTCCCATAACATGGACAGGTTCAAGCAGTTGCATGGAATCAGCATGCCCCACAAGTTCTTCTTAGTGGATCTTTTGATCATTCAGTAGTCATGGTAATTAATTGTCTCATTAGGAGGCTCCCCATCAGTTGCTAATGAAGCATGGTAGCTTACTACAAACGTTGGCTGATGGTTTCAAGTTAGAATATTGACTTTTTGTTATTGAATCAAATTTCACTTAGACATCACTTATGGACCTTATCACCTAAATTGCTCAATTTGTGGTTAGGAATATGTCTCTGGACTTTGTTTTTCCTTTTTATTACTTGTCCGTTTTAAATTTTAGAACAATTGCGGAGCGTTGGCTGTAAACTTTTGTATAAGGGCTTTATCTCTGTTGGCTTATGCTGTAGATTGTACTGCTACGGCAATGTCACATGACTTGATCTTTGCTTCCTCTATTATACTGCTTATTAACATTGCATATTGTATCCCTATGAGATTTTGATACTTTGATCGAAGTATTATTTGGCAATGTCTCATGACTTGATCTCTGCTGGTAACATAAGTGTTTTAATGTGTTCTTCGAAAAGTGCTTTGTCATTCCTCTTTACAGAGTCGTTACGGTAATGGGACAGAACATGACCTAGATGCTTTTGTAATAATACTTTGATCAAAGTATGATCTCCGGCTTCCCACCCGATCTCCTTTCTAATTTACCTTCAAATGGGAGGATACAGAAAAAAAAAAACCCTATTTACTGCAGTATAGAACCAGATTGGTTGCTTAATATGAGAATCCATAGCCCGTGGCTGCCAATGAAACCATGGTGGTAATCCTTCAGATGAATCCATCAAGGTTTTGCTGAGAACGCTGGATTGCATGCTGTGTCCCAGGCATGTCAAATAAACGTGGTGGACGTATGGATATATTCTTAAACATCACACAATGATGTCTATCTTCATGGTCTGCTCACTGTAGGATACGCTTAAAAGTAGAAGTTGTAAGTTCAGAGCATGTCTATGCTATTACATAATGATTCACTTCATACAGCAATTAGATTGCACTGAATTCCAGTTTTTAAGAGGAATTCTCCTCCGTATTATTCCATGTACCAGAGCCAAATCATGACAGCAAACCAGAAGTCCACAAATGGATGGGATGGCACAGAGACCTCGCACAGACTGAGCGAGATCACTGATGATAGAATAGAGGGCATATTCTAGCATGACTCCTGTTGGGTTGGCTTGAAACTACCATCCTGTTGTTTTAATAATGATGAAGGAATCGGTTCCGGTTCAATTACCGACAGGCGAAAAGATGTCCTTTTCAATTCCTCCAGTAGACTGGAGAAATGCGGAAACAGCTGCAAAGTGGGCCAATACCTCACTGTGCAATGCGAAGCTCTTCTTATTGGTCCATGGCAAGCGATATTTGTAATGGAGTACGTTATGGTTACCCGAAGAGATCTCCTTCTCAAAAGCTTCTAAAGGTCGAAGAATGATACGATGTCTAGATTGAGAAAGGAGCGCGCTTGTAAAATTAGATGTGACGAGGCCCTGTGCTACTCCTGACTGCAATGCAATCCAGGAACTTGCTCTTCAAGGAAGTGTAAACATTGAGCCTGATAAAGTACTTAAAGCGAGATATATGCACTAAGAAAATTCAACAATGGAACGAATTTCATGCTACTGTATTGAAACAAAACCTACAATTTGTGCGGTCCAAAGTGTTAGGAAGTCTATTCTAGAATTTGTGCCATCATGATGTTATTGAATTGAAAATTTCTCGAGGCAAAGCAACCTTTCTCACAAGTCAAAACTCGCAAGAACCTCTCTCTAATAGCTAAAGTCACATTTCAAATGATTCTCAAGCAATTACCTCAGCTTTACAGTATATTTACTGTGCTCAGTAATAATCAAAATCCTATAGATCAAGATATCCTTTCTTTAGAAAAATAGTTCCCTCTTAGATCTTTTTTTTTTTTTGGTTGTTTTACTTAAATCAATCGCCCTCCTTTTCCTTTACAATATGGCAATGCTATGTATGTACATCTAAAGATTCGTCACTGATGCATGGTGAGATTAAGAAGAAGCTGAAAGCGTTTGATGGAAACTGGAAAGTAACTTAGGGATAGATGGAGTATAACAGTAAAGTATAAAGAAGTCTTTCACCGTTCAAGATAAAGAACTTATAAGGTTTGCCACCAAAGAATTGGATAAAGAACCAAATTGAAGGATTCACTTACTTGAGTAAAAAATTTCATACATGATCAAACTCAAATCTGAATTCTTCCAACGGAGAATGTGCCACATATTTATAGAGGTAACTAGGAAACATTAAAGTCATACGAAATTCAAAACACACGAAAACTTACAATTCAAACCTCCAGCCTTGCATCACATCGAGATTTGTGCAATGCATTCAAACTCCAAAAGTTCAGGGTTTCTTCCTCCTCATTGAACCCGTTGGATCACGCTATGCTCCTTGGATGGGCCAAAATCCACTCCATTTGCATGCCCAACTAGCAAATGGGCTTTGGTTAATTGATGAATCTTGAATTGGGCTTGTGAGTTGATTGCCTTCACTGGAATTTTCAAGCTCTGATCCTCATGCACAATTGACTAGAAAGGCAGATTGCCTATTTTCTGGGTTTTTTTTTGCAATAAATCCAAGGTAGTTTTCCACATATGTATATCCCTATTGCGTAAAAGTAAGGCATGACGCTCAACATCCAAAGGAAGCCGTCCAATAGCTTTGACAATGTCTTTGGACAAGGAATCATACTCAGAGACACCTTCGGGAGCTTCCCCTGCAAAAGCATGCTTACGAAAGAGTTGAAGGGCATGGTGCTCACTCATTGGCTGAAGCTCGTATTCCTCAACTGTCTGAACATCAAATGCTCCAACATCGAAAGCATTTAAAAGATTTCTTTTCGTTGTTGTCACAATTATTCTACTTCCCGGACCAAACCAAGTAAGCTTCCCAGCTAATGCTTTAATTTGTTCATCCTCACATACATCGTCGAGCACAATGAAAACCTTCCTATTACTACATAGACCTGCTATTTTTTGAATCCCTTCATCGATGGATATTAGCGGTGCAGGTCTTATTTTTAGAAGGTCAGCAATCAAAATTTGTTGTGCAAACCGGACTCCTTCCGAACTAATACCTTCAAGGAAGCTACATGCATCAAACAACTTATGCATCTTATTAAAGACAACCTTTGCAAGTGTAGTCTTTCCGACACCCGGCATACCGCATATTCCGACTACGCGTACCTCTTCTCCTCGTATTCCGACCACATGTCGCCCCCTGTAGGCAACACCAAGCTTTCTCATCATCTCATCAACATGATGATCAATTCCAACTAGTTTGTCGGTTACAAGTTGGTCATCCATCTTCAACACTTGCCGCACACGTGCAACAACTCTTTCGACGAGCTGGCTCTCGTGCCTGCAAAACGTAAGTGACGAAGCATGAGGAAGACAAGAAAGTCACCAAAAATATTAAAAAGTAGACAAAAATGAAAGTGAATTGACCGACAAAAATTAAATCAACCCACACGGTCTATTCTTATGCATCGTTAAAGTTTTCGATCATTATCGATATTAATTACACTTTTCTTTTTTCCATTTATCTAGGAAAGAAAAAGGAAAACCAGAAGGAAAAGCATGACCCACCCATTTTCGTTCTTCAGTTGAAATCCGGCGAATCCCCCGATCCGTAGGAGAACCTCCCTCCATGTTTTGATGGTATCTGAGTCGACTCTGTCCATCAAATGTAGATTCCCCTTCCAAACTCCCCAGCCTGGTGTGTCACATCCGAGGGACTAACATAATAGAAAATCGGGATGATAAACTGTCCCTTTGATTCTTTGCACTCCCACATTTGTACCAGCTCCATGAGGCAACTTTTACTGGAAGCATAATCTTTGGAGAAGACAGCTATCGAGATCCTCGACTGCTGTATCACCTCTTTTAACTTCGGCTCGATCTCTTCTCCGGCATAGAGGTTTTCATCGTCTCTGAAGACCGCGATCCCTGCATTTGCCAACATGCTATAAAGGTGACCCGTGAATCCTTTGCGAGTATCTGAACCTCTAAAATTCAAGAATACGTCCTGCTCGAATCCAGACGATGACGACGGGGTTGAAGATGATTCCTGTCAAATCAAGGAAAATAAACCACTTCACATAGTAAACATAGTTTTCCAGACCAAGTCTTATGCTTCTAGCCAAACAAAAGGAAAAAAAAAATAGCCTTTTGGTCTGATGGAGGCGAACCTTAAACAGCAAGTGAGCTGCACCTGAATCTTGCGTCTTGCGTATTTAGACTTCTTTAAATAATTAAAAATACTCTCATAACACTCAAATGTCAATACATGAATTCACACGTAATTTATTTCGTAACACTTTCGAAATTTAAATAATGTTTTAAATTTTAGGAGAAAGCAAAAGTACTAAACAGGCCTAGCGTACAATATCAATAGTGCTTGGAGTTTGGATAGGATCTCCTGGTTTTCTAAATTCAGTGGTTCGATCGTTCATGCCAAAGAAGATTTGTAGCATTGTAGACAATTTTCAGCATTTGCTGGGTTGAATTGCAAGCAGGAGGACCGATTCCACCGTATTGATGTAAAAGAAGTTTGAAGTAGCAGTACAAATCCCAAAGATGCAGAGAAAACTAACCCGCTTTCTTCTCATCCTTAGTCCAGCAGCAACAACTGCAGGAGCACGAGCGGAAGCAGCAACCGGAGCATGATCCGAATCATCATCCCGAACATTAATTGCTACATGATGCTGAACACCACGAGCCGGAGCACTATCTGGATGATTTTGCTTTTTTGGCTCTTCTTGTTTTCCTTCATGAACTAAGCCATAAATCACTCCGACCAGAATTAGAAACACCATGGACCAACACGGACCGAATGGGAGAGACAGAATCACAACGGCCAGTATTATCGCCGTCCAAGCCATCGGACCCAAAGCCATCGCTTGCTCTCGCGCTATCACTCACAGAGGCACAGGAGGCCTATAAACATTAGACAAGAATATACATCACACCTTACACATTGACTATATTATATTTTATGCATGACCAAGACTGCTGACTTCTGAGGACCCGTGCTCGGACTACGTGAGGGAAATTATCAGGTACCCGCGGTCTATGGGGCATCTCAAGTTATGCTATGCCAGTAAAATCATAAACCACTTAGTGATGGACACGTGTCGCCCGGGCCCACCCGTGTCAGCCAAATTTTCAGCCCATCTCTTTTCTCTCGATCTCTCTCTTTCCCCTTCGCTCTATCTCCTCCGCTTCACCCCTTTTCCCACACAGGAGAAAATATCTGCTCCAAGCGGGGCCTTTCGTCGTCACTTCTAGGATTCTTCCTAGACGCGCTATCGTTTGTCGCCTTCCGAGTATTTCCGCGTCGCCCTTTGGGACCACGACATCGTCTGGATCGTGTCGGAAAGCAAGGGAAAAAAAGGAAGAAAAGAAGGCAATAGCTCGTCAGCACATCAACACGTGAAATAATTTAGAGGGTTGAAGGTAGAAAAAGAGTCAAAATGCGAAGGTCACAAAATCAAAAATCAAAAGCGAAAGGGCAACTTCAGAGAAAGCTGGTCATTACTTCTGTATTTCATCTCTTTAGACTAGAACGACAGAATCGGAAGTAACCTTGCGTGTTTTCAAGAATCAGTACCTCGTAGCGATATTAGCGCGAAAGGGGTCAGCGTGAATCGGTTTAGCGCGTTAATAAGGGCTCAAATCAACTATTTCGGTGCACGAACCCCACGTGGGATGGATCACTCTTACAGACCAATTCAGGTTGAGAGAAAGAGAGAAGTAAAAACATTGTCCGTGTAATTTTCCCTCACGTCGTCCATGCGCGGGTGCCCAGGAATCAGCGGTCTTAGTCGTGTGTGATGGATATTGTAGTCTAATGTTTATAGACCCCATGTGTGCCTCCGTGAGAGAAAGGGATTGGAGGGAGAAGGCTTTGACGGGGATACTACTGGCTCTTCCGATTCTGTCTCTCGAATCGCACACCAGCTCGCGGATACTATAGGGTCTAACCCACATCCCATCGACTTCATTTGAACAAATTAGAAAACACCCACATTTATAAAGTAGCCCGCACAATCTTAACTTTTCTATTTGAGATAAGAACAAATACTATTAAAGCTCGTTGTTACATTTGAATTTCATCTTAGAAGACTAGAACGAAACGATCAAAAGTAACCATTCGTATTGACAAATAAAGAACTATGCACGTGGACAACCATCCTTTCGGTATTGGAACCTGATAAAGCGTCGTTAACAACATCCAAAGTCAGCTAAACAGAGCGAGAAAACATTGGGTACCTCATATGATGCTATGTTAATAAAATCATAATTCGCTTAGTGATGGATACGTGTCGCCCGAACTAAAATCTGACAGTGAGTCCGGAACATAATTTTCCAGTGTTCGGCGACCAATATGAAAAAGTTTCGAAAAATATTTTTCGCCGGCAGCAGCGGGCGGCGACCGGCGGCGGCAGCAGCCGCGGCCGCCGGCGGTGAAGGACATCCGGGGGGGCAACGGCGGCAACCGGAGGGGGGAAGGAGGAGTTTGGCGGAAAATGATTTCCGCTTTTCATAAGCGGAAATCATTTTCCGCCAATTTGGTCATGTTTTCCCTCATTGAGGGGAAAATGTTTTCCCCCCCGAACACCAGAAAATCCGGAAAATGTTTTCATGGAAAACATTTTTCGCCAAACGAACACAGCCTTAGTTAACTTCGCTAATGCCTTAGGAGAACTTGTTAATAAGACCCTTTTTACCAAGATGCTAATTCGCGACGCCTGGGTCGCAACGGCGAGGTCGACCCAGGTGACGGCGACGGTGAAGTCGAGCCTTGCCGTCGCGAACCAGGCGACGACGAGGTCAGCCTCGCCTTTACTGGACGAGGCCGGCGAGGTCGACCTCGCCGGCCCTCCCCTTTGGCTTGCCACCGGTCGCAGGACCGGCCAGAGGACGAAATAAAAAAAAAAAAGATTAAAAATTTGAAAAAAAAAATAAAAAAAATTACTACGTCAGCGTTGGCCGGACGGCCGGCGGCTACGTCTGCCCTGGCCGGCCAAAATTGACCGAAAGGACTGAATTGGCAAGAATTAAAAAAGTTTAGGACTGAATTGGCAAACTTAAAAGGTTTATGACCGAATTGGCCGCCGTACAATAGGTTTAGGACTTTTTTGATAATTTTCCCAATTTAAAAGTAACGGGGAGCTTTACTCCCATAAAATGAAACCTCTAAAATATTTCATATGTTGAAGTGTGTTGTCGAGCTATTACGTTCTTATATTTCTTTTCTTTCTTTTCCCTTGCTTCTCGACGCGATACTGATGTAGTGGTCAAAAGGGGCAACGCGGTAATGCCTGGAAGGTAACGAATAAGCACGCGCAGAGGAAGAATCCGAGAAGTGAAGACGAAAAGGTCCACATGGAGCAGTCGATGGAATGATCATTCACCGGATAATGCAAAGAAGACGAAGAATCGGCACATTGCTAAGTCTAGGTCAATTAACCTGTTTATTTTTCTAGTTACTTGAAATTATATGAGTTCGCTGTTATTACTTAGCGATAAAGAAAGGGTGACCCTTGAGAGCCTATAGGAATAATGGGCTGGTTGTTAAGGCCACTGGGGAGCATACGTCGAGTACCACAAGAAGACAACGACTTGGGAATTATTTTTAGTCAATCAACAATCAATTTTTTATTTAAAATTTGAAGGCATCTCTAAATTTCCCAATATGAACACATGCAATCTATGACATGACAACTTAAAGGGAAATTTGTAGTCCTACCGATTGGATCTGTATTTTGATGTCCAAGTGCAAAGGTGTCCCAAGAAGAGACCATCACTAGTTTAGATCAGATGGAGCCGTTTTTAGCAGCAGGCAATATCGATGAGCTGAATGACTTGGTCAGAAAAGATGAGGGAATCCTCGAGAAGATGGCTCTCAAAGGGGCCGGTCACACGCCGCTGCACGTCGCTTGTGAGCACGGCCATTTGGATTTAGTCCGAGTGCTCCAGAAGTGGAGGCCAAAGTTTGCGGAAAAAGTGGACGCGGATGGTTTCAGTCCGCTGCACATCGCGGCAGCTCGAGGTGATGTTGAGATCGCGAGGGAGCTCTTGAAAGTGGATCAACGCCTGTGCTCTGTGAAGGGACTGGAGCAAAGAATCCCTTTGTATTATGCCATCGTAAACGGTGAGCTTGATGTCATGAAGGAACTGCTCTCCGCTTCACCTGAGTCCGTTGAAGAGACAACCGCTCGAAAGGAGACGGCGCTCCACCTCGCCGTGAAGAACAACCGGTTTGAAGCTGTCCGTGTGTTGGTGGAGCATCTGAAGAATCATAACTGCGCACCTGTCATCAATCAGCAGGACAACGAAGGCAACACCGCCTTGCATCTTGCTGTCGCCATCCAAAATTTCGAGGCAAGTCATGCCGTTCCCTTTTTTTATTGCACTTTTCCCGGCACATGATTTCTGTCAGGGTGTCGATTTGATATCGCTACAATATGCAAAAATCTTCTAAGCAAAGGAATCTATTGAATCGGACCCGTTTTGATCATCCCTGGAATAAAGGATGTCCGTCCTTGCCAAAAATTTTACGGTACTATTTTTATTGTCTGAAAATCAATGAGAACAGAAAACGAAGACGGGAAAATTGCAGGTGGTTGACTTCATGCTTAGCCAGCGGCACGTGGTCGTGGACGTGAATGCCTGTAACAAGAGTGGCAGGACGCCTCTAGATTTCTCGCAAAGGGAAGCAGGAGATAGAGAGATGAGAGCAATTCTGAAAAACGCTGGAGCCAGACCCGGAACAAGAAGATCAGTCTCGCCCGCTTCACCACAAGTCTTGGAGGAAGATCAATCAGATGGGGATGCTCCTCTATCATTATCACGTCCCCCATTGAGAACCTTGAACAGAGAAAAAGAGTCGAGGGGCGACATACGCAACTCCCTGCTGGTGGTCGCCGCGCTCATTGCGAACGCAACCTACCAAACTGTGCTTCAGCCTCCACAATTTACAACAGAAGTCAACAATACTTCTACGAAAGGCTTCCTCGCATCCTATGCATTTTGGATGATTGGTTCTCTTGGCAGGGACTTAGCGTACATCCTCTTCATAAGCGGCAACACATTCGGACTCTTGGTGTCAGTGCAGATGATCATTTGCCTAACCAGAGATCTCCCCGTCAAGCTGCCGATGTTACTCTCCGTGACCGCAATGGTTCAAACTTACTATTGCTACACGTATTACCTGCCGTTCAAGTCGCTGGGAAAAGAGTATGGTCTGAAAAACGTGGAATTGCTGTGCGTGCTGCCGCTAACGGCACCAATTCTTCTTCTACTGATACAGAGGCGGTTGGCGCTAGCTTTAAATTTTTACTTGGAAGGGCTTTCTCGGCTTGACTTCCTAGGGGATATGTACCGTCTATAGACCTAATTAGTCGTTGTAAATGATGGTATTTCTCTTTCCTTGAAGTTGAGCAAGAAATGCAAGCCTCTAGCAGTGTCAGATGGAGTTTGTTCGACAAGGTCAGATATTGATTTGCTATCCTTAATTCTCTGCAGTTGATTGGGTAATGTCCACGAGTGATTCACTGTATGGTATTTTCCTAATAAAATGTGTCCTTAGTTCAAAGCGCGTTTGTGGCTTCACGGATTGCAGTTGAGATTTTGACATGTGGTTGCGCGAGAATTCTTGTAAGTACTCATTTGGTCTTGCTTCTTCAGATGAATTGGCCATCAAGAGAACATGTGTGTGTTGAGAATTTGTCTGTGAGAGCAGGTGGGAGAATTGATGTTAATAACTATGAGCACTCACTAAACTAATGGGGATTAATATGAGACAAGCCGTGAAATATGGAATCGGAAGAAAAGCGCAGGATATGCAAAGTTGGTCGGATCAAATCAAATGGTGCTGATAAAATTCAAATGAAATCGAAAAATCATTACTACAAAACACAGGCGGTTTTAGCAATTTAACCTTATTAATTTGTGTGACGGTACCCTCAGGTTCGGCTCATTCACACGGTGGGTTATGAGATTGGAAACTTGGATGCAACCTTAAATCTCCAGCAACCAAAAGTCAGCACACACAAGGAAGCTATCAGGAAAAACTTACATGAGTTGCTCGGAGCAGATCCAACTGCTGTTAACCTTAAAGCGAAAACTCACGAGAAGGACGATAGTGTTGGAGAAAACCGGAGTACTGTGGCTCATACTGTGGTTCTCCTTACGCGGAAGTGAAGGGTGTGCGGATATCACATGCATGAAACATCTGCAGCTCTTCATTTCTGTAACATCAAAGGGTAAGTTGAGTCTATGAGAGTAGAACTTTAATTAGACTTTCCCCAAGTGACCAAGAAAGTCCAATCTTTCCTGTACATGTGCGGTTCACTGATAGTAAGTCAGCAATATGCGTCTTATCGTTTCTGCAGCTCATCTCCCAATGTTGTAACTTATGGATAGTAAGTCATGCGAATTCAGCATCTTGTGTCGAACCAGATACGTACACGATTTGCTGACCGACTCTGGGGACAGTAGCTTGTAGCCATTCTTTCACACCCTCTTCATGAATGAATTTGTAACTAGGATCTAGATCATCAACCAAAGAAGTGGATATGTATCCACCAAAATTCACCAAAGTTACCAGGTAGATAAGAATATGATATTAACAGGGTGAAGATTGCTAGAAAGAAAGACTCGAAAGATCCACCATTAAGCCAAAGGCTTTTGATAATCGTGGACGCGATACGTATACTTCTCTGTCTCTTTCCAATTTACGTGGCAGGTATGACTCTTCTTAATGACATCCTAACTGCTGGTTTGGAGAAGATTGAGTGAGAATGATCCACCATTAAGAGTTTGTTAACTAGGATGGTATGGTATCGAAGTATATATAATGTCGTCAACGATAAACAAAAGAGCATCCCACGATCCATCCTCCGCCCCTGTGGCGGGCACATCAAGTCTGTAAATAATGGTCATATAAGCTCCCTTTTTCCCATCTACTTTAGGAGAACATATATATGCAATCAAAGAAGAGGGTGGTAGCGATGTCATCAAATATTTCCAAACAATGCAATGAAAGAGAAGTTTTTTTTCTCAGTTAATTCGATAAGAACGGCGCGATTAGTTAAATGGTTTATTCGTGGTTCACGCACGCAATCAAATTCGAAAAATAACACAAGTAAATGACAATAATTTTCGGCATGCAGGGTCTAAGGCCACACTTTCGTATCTTGATTTGGTTAAGTTTTCGTGAAATTTCAGCGAGTACATTCTTCTTGCTTGCAGCATGCCTGAAGTTGATTAACCTGATTAGTCACCAGAATTTGTCATAAGCCAAAGCAATATCTGAGTCAACGGGACAGAAGCATGGATCACATTTAATATCTGACCTTACTCTTTTAAAAATTTTATTATCCAGTAGAATACATTTTCACAAGACTGTGAGGCTAAATTATGACAAGAAGCTGCTAAAGGAATACCAGGTATCTGACCAAAAAAAATACCCGGTATGTTCATCAGCAAACTGCAACTGCTGCTACAGCCTATGGACATTGGATCATACTGCAATTGAAATGAACAATATTTGTTTTTGCCTACAGATTGTTCAACAATCAAGCAAAAATATTTGAAACATCCGCCGCATATTCTAGTCATTGAAAGCGATCGTTTGGTGAAATGGAGTATATGATGGATCTTCCATAACTTGAGTTCCTCAACTAAAAACCAATCTCTCTACATATACACCCTACGCACATACAAGTACCGAAAGACGCAATAAAAACTTTTGATTCTTGTCAAGGTACACGCTCGTTCTTGTGTTTATAAGGCATAATCAACATTACTTATTCAATCCTCTGCAGTGCACAAACCAAGCCCTGATCTGGTCTGGAAGCACAAAGAATGTTAACATATGACACGATTTGGGTTTTCTTCATCGAGCTCATAGGGATATGTGGGCTCATAGCGATTTGTGAGCGATGAAGAACAGTATGCTTAATAAGCTTTTACGAGATTGGTAACTTGATCTTCATGCTACTTGCCCTCATCTTTCTTGCCATCATCTTCCTAAGCTATTCGACACTCACAACCTCTGCGTGCCAAGATTTCCTCAGTTTGTCCACCAACTTGGACACGTCGACATCGCCGATCACCGTTAGTTTTTGGTCCTTGAGGTCCACAGACACAGAAACAACCTCTGGAAAGCATTATGTGACGAAGGTTAGTGATAAAGTTGAACATTTCAAACACAAAATGATTAGTTATTACAGTGACAATTTGAACATTCAATGGGAGAATTGAGGGGAAAAAACAGAGAGACAGCCAATACCTCCACAATCTAAAACTACTTGCATGGCCTTGCTCTTGTCTCTGTCATCATGTAGATCCAATTTCAACACAAACTTCTGCAAAAGCTTGAGAAAAGCAAAACCCAGTTAGATTTTGAGTAAATATCAATCTCTTATGACCACTGAACTCGAAATTCACAAGTCGTGTGATAGACTAGCGTTTAAACAAGTCAGCCATATATAATCAACCATCATGAAGAATTTGAAGCGTCATTTGATATTCCTAGCATTATTATTCACATGAACAGAGACAATCATGCTATACGATTAACAATTACAACAGCAAAGAAACAAACGATAACTCATGAAGCTTGAAGCAGAGAGCTACCAAGAAAAGTGTTCAAGAAAACCCAGGAGAAAATACGATCAAGAACCCCATCTCACAGAAGTGCATTAAAGAACCCAGGTAATTTATTTCGTAATACTTCTGAAATTTAATTAATAGTTTAAATTTTGGGGGAAAGCAAAAGTACTAAACAGGCCTAGCGTACATTATCAATAGTGCTTAGAGTTTGGATAGGATCTCTTGATTTTCAAAATTCAGTGGTTCCATCGTTCATGTCAAAGACGATTTTTAACGATCCAGACATTTGTTGGATCAAACTGCAACCAGAGGACCGATTCCACCGTATTGATGTAAAAGAAGTTTGAAGTAACAGTACAAATCCCAAAGATGCAGAGAAAACTAACCCGCTTTCTTCTCATCCTTATTCCAGCAGCAACAACTGCAGGAGCAAGAGCGGAAGCATCAACCGGAGCATCAACTGAAAGAGCCGGAGCATCAACCTGAGCATCCACTGAAATAGCCGGAGCATCAGCCAGAGCATCAACTAGAAGAGCCGCGTCAGCCGGAGCATCAACCGCAGGAGCCAGAGAATCACCTGAAAGAGCCGGAGCATCAGCCAGAGAAGCCGGAGCATCAGCCACAGGAGTTGGAGCATCAACTGAAAGAGCCAAACCATCAGCTGGAACATCAACTACATGAGCCGGAGCATCAGCCGGAGCATCAGCTGGAGCATGATCCGAAGCATCAGCCGGAACATCAATTAGATGATCCGGAGCATGAGCCGGAGCATCACGAGACGGAGCACTATCTGGAAGATTTTGTTTTTCTTGCTCTTCTTGTTTTCCTTCATGAACTTCAACCGGAGCATCAGCTGGAGCATGATCCGAAGCATCAGCCGGAACATTAATTAGATGATCCGGAGCATCACGAGCCGGAGCATCACGAGCCAGAGCACTATCTGGAAGATTTTGCTTTTTTGGCTCTTCTTGTTTTCCTTTAGGAACTTCACCAAAAATCACTCCGACCAGAATTAGAAACACCAGGGACCAACCCGGACCGAATGTGAGAGACAGAATCACAACGGCCAGTGTCATCGCCATCCAAGCCATCGGACCCAAAGCCATCGCTTGATCTCGCGCTATCACTCACAGAGGCACAGGAGGCCTATAAACATTAGACAAGAATATACATTACACTTTACACATTGACTATATTATATTTTATGCATGACGAAGACCGCTGACTTCTCAGGAACCCGTGCTTGGACTACGTGAGGGAAATTATCAGGTACTCGCGGTCTACGGGTATCCCAAGTGATGCTACGTTAGCAAAATCATAATTCACTCAGAGATAGGCACGTGTCGCTCGGGCCCACGTGTGTCAGCCAAATTTTCAGCCCATCTCTTTTCTCTCGATCTCTCTCCTTCCCCTTCGCTCTGTCTCCTCCGCTTCACCCCTTTTCCCTTGTCTGACCTCGAGCCCTAGCCACGGCCATTGTCGGCCACGGCGAAGAGGACCCTCGGAGTATCCGGCAACGGGCTCACCGCCGATGGATGCTTGTCCCTTCGTGTGCCTCACGGTCAGGAACCTGTCACTGAAAATCCCCGTCGCCGCCAAGCCCACCCGCTCCACCTCCACCCGTCGCCCTTCCCCTGCTTCCGCAAGATCAAGCTCAAGAGCTTCCCCCTCCAAACCGCCATGGTCGCTTGACCACGAGCTCGCAACCATGGTTACTCGAGGTCGAGCTCCGTGGCCTTGGCGGCCGCGAGCCTTCGGCTCGCGCTCCGGTGCCGGGGATGGAGAAGACGTCTGTGACGCCCATTTGGACGAGCTGTTGGGAGGCACACCGTCGTCGTCCGCTTTTGGTTTCCATGGAGAAGATAAGGAATTGCAGAGGAAGCGGCAGAGAGAAAGTGAAGAGGGAGTCTCGTGAGGGACGGGAGGGGAGAGAGAAAGTGGGCCCCACACAGGAGAAAATATCTCCGACAGTGAGTCCGGGCGACACGTATCCATCACTAAGCGAATTATGATTTTATTAACATAGCATCACATGAGGTACCCAATGTTTTCTCGCTCTGTTTAGCTGACTTTCGGAGTTGTTAACGGCGCTTTATCAGGTTCCAGTACCGAAAGCATGGTTGTCCACGTGCATAGTTCTTTATTTGTCAATACGAATGGTTACTTCTGATCGTTTCGTTCTAGTCTTCTAAGATGAAATTCAAAAGTAACAACGAACTTTAATAGTTTTTTTTCTTATCTCAAATAGAAAAGTTAAGATTGTGCGGGCTACTTTATAAACGTGGGTGTTTTCTAATTTGTTCAAATGAAGTCGATGGGATGTGGGTTAGACCCTATAATATCCGCGAGCTGGTGCGCGATTCGAGAGACAGAATCGGAAGAGCCAGTAGTATCCCCGTCAAAGCCTTCTCCCTCCAATCCCTTTCTCTCACGGAGGCACACATGGGGTCTATAAACATTAGACTACAATATCCATCACACACGACTAAGACCGCTGATTCCTGGGCACCCGCGCATGGACGACGTGAGGGAAAATTACACGGACAATGTTTTTACTTCTCTCTTTCTCTCAACCTGAATTGGTCTGTAAGAGTGATCCATCCCACGTGGGGTTCGTGCACCGAAATAGTTGATTTGAGCCCTTATTAACGCGCTAAACCGATTCACGCTGACCCCTTTCGCGCTAATATCGCTACGAGGTACTGATTCTTGAAAACACGCAAGGTTACTTCCGATTCTGTCGTTCTAGTCTAAAGAGATGAAATACAGAAGTAATGACCAGCTTTCTCTGAAGTTGCCCTTTCGCTTTTGATTTTTGATTTTGTGACCTTCGCATTTTGACTCTTTTTCTACCTTCAACCCTCTAAATTATTTCACGTGTTGATGTGCTGACGAGCTATTGCCTTCTTTTCTTCCTTTTTTTCCCTTGCTTTCCGACACGATCCAGATGATGTAGTGGTCCCAAAGGGCGACGCGGAAATACCCGGAAGGCGACAAACGATAGCGCGTCTAGGAAGAATCCTAAAAGTGACGACGAAAGCAAAACAGGGTTAAGAAGTCCACCCGCCGGTCAACCAGTGATTAATACTCCCGCATTCAAAACAATGTATAGGTACCATTTCAAACATGAGTTAATTTCTTTTCAATACGGTTTAGTACGCATTCTGTCGGAATGAACCATGAAATACGATCAAGTGAACAGTGCAATACAATCAAAGTGAATAGTGAAAAACTGTTAAAAGTGAACACCGAAATGCAGTTATATACCCATTTAATCAACCACATCAAAACAAACATCAATGATCCAATCTATTGATGAATCTCAAATCACACAATGATAGTCCATTTTATTAATCAATCTCTTGCTCAAACCACACATAAGAGGAGAGGGCCGACGAAATCAACCTCGTCGGCCTCGCGCAGCAGAGGCGAGGCCGACCTCGCAGTCGCCTCATTCGACCTCGCTATCGCGACCTAGGCGACGGCGAGGTCGGCCTCGCCATTATTGGGCGAGGCGAGGCCCGGCAAAGGCGAGGCCGACCTCACTGACGCTTGGGTCGTGATGGCGAGGTCGAGCCTCGCCAAGATCATGAGCGGTGCTCGAATGAATCACGTCGAGTTCAAACGAGTCCGTCTAGATCGCGTCTGTGACCTTTGGAAGCTTCGTAGTCCTCTCACATCTCATCATCAAGTGCTTGTCTGGGCAAAAATCTCTTGATCCAGGAAGAAGCGACTTGGTTGGGCGGGCTTTGGTAACTCTTGGGATCGACGTCCTGATCGACCCGCTGGGCCGAGTTTGGTGAGACCTTGGCCATTCTTGATGATGCGGCGCTCGTCGCATTCGCAGTGGCAAATGCGTGAATCCTCCCTGTCGGTGCTGCGGCGTCCCTTTCTGTTTCGCCGTTCCCCGCGAGACGGGCGCACGCGCCGAGAAAACGCGCCTTCCTCAAAATCGCCAGATGGGAAATAAGCCGGGGATCGTGCCCGAAGATTTACAAGCATCGATCCCCTCTTAATCTGAAACCGGTTGCCGTCTTCGGCATGGACTCAGTAGCTCGATGTGTGTGCATCCTCGAGGGAAAATGAGTCATGGGGGTGACGGATGATAATAGTGGAAGATGATAACATTTGCACCGATGCTTCGTTAAAAAAAAATTATATAGAGCTCTACTTGTTAAGTATACTTGATAATTCAATGTATCGATTGTACATAATTAGAGGAAGGCAGTGCATTCAACGTTGCTGTTTTTTTCTTAATTTGGGGTTAAACAAGTGCCTTGGACACTCATTAAGAAAATCCATTTGAGATGTTTTCATATCATGGGATTTTAGAGTAATCAAATACAAATCAATTTTCCCCTACAGATTTGGATCTTTAGATGCATTCCGACCGACAAATGTCCCGCGTGTTTATCGTTTTGGATTATTGATTGTGCTTGGTTGTGATGCGTTGAGCTAATTCACATATATCATCCTTGGAAGTGCTAAGAAACATATTGCATGTCGTGGGCGTGATGCTAATTGCAAGTTTGTTCTCATATGAGTACTTCCTTGATGTCATGGAAAATTCGTTTCTTTCGCTACACTCTACTGGAGAATCCCTCCTGTTTAGTAGTGAAATTTGTGAAAAAGAAGCACGCTCGAGAAAGCAGTGAAAATTCTAACTTCATAAGCGAAACGATTAGTAACCAAAGTAGAGCGTATTTCATTTAAGTGATGTGGCAAAGGACTAACCCGAGCAATGACATATTAACTATGTGTCCCATTTGCCGACATGGCGATGACTAGGAAGTAACCTAGACTTGACAAAACAATAACACAAAAACCGCACTCCGTGGTGGAATCCCGAAGCAGTTGGGCCATGTGAGCGAGGCACATAGAAAGTGTATTCAATAGACAAATGGCTATTGAAATGGAGATCCACCGTCCCATTATACACACTCTTATATAGGTATCCAAACTATTTCAATAGCTGAATGATGTGTATGCAATCTGTTGTTTAAAATTTACAACCAAACACATAGATAATCGAATTATTAAGATGCCGGTCCGAACATAATATGAAATACAATATCAATGTCGTAATCAGTGCCCTACTAAACTCGCAAAGTGCAATGCGAAAAGCATCATATTTTAGAAACTGTGAAATCAAAGTTAAAAATCTTGCAATTTTCAACACGACATGATAAATTGACTTTCACTTCCGCGGAGTCCGGGCTAACCGCGACAAAAGCATTTCGATTCTGTAATCAGATGGCGATTATAGAAAAGGGACAGAGACGTTCCTTACCTTCCCGAGGAGGAGCGTGAGATTCCTTCCGGGGATCGGCGCGCGTGGGTCAGAAACGAGCAATGGTGCGCACTACGCAGAATTTCCGGTTTCAGAAGGGAGAAAGAAAAAGAAAAAGAAAAAGAAATGGGACCCACGCGGGGCATTAGTCGTGTTGCCCCGACTAATGTGGCACGTTTATAAGGTTGGAATCCACGAACATTCGATACGCGCTCAAGGAAGCATGCCGTGAATTGAGTTCTTGATCTCGAATTTCTGATTGCCTATTATTTCGAGAAGAAACATATTAAATAGTGTCCTTTGTGCACTTGCTAGAAATTATTTTATATTCGTTCGAAATTTAAAATTATTTATTTAGACTAGGTGAATTTCTTAATTTGCGGGACTGTTCTATAATTAAAAGTGTTCGGAAAGTCCTTATTTCCACTTTTAGCCACCGAAAAATATTGTGTTTTTGGAAAATATTTTCTCGGAAGTCATTTTCCTGGAAAATGTTTTCCCGGAACATAATTTTCCGGTGTTCGGTGACCAATATGAAAAAGTTTAGAAAAATATTTTTCGCCGGCGGTTGGCAACCGCGGCGGCAGAGGGCGGCGGCGGCGGGCGGCAGCGGCGGCCGCCGGCGGTGACCAACATTCGAGGGGGCAACGGCCGAAACCGGAGGGAGGAAGGAGGAGTTTGGCGGAAAATGATTTCCGCTTTTCAAAAGTGGAAATCATTTTTCGCCAATTTGGTCATGTTTTCCCTCACTGAGGGGAAAATGTTTTTCGCCCCCGAACATTGGAAAACCCGGAAAATGTTTTCCTGGAAAACATTTTCCGCCAAACGAACACAGCCTTAGTTAACTTCGCTAATGCCTTAGGAGAACTTGTTAATAAGACCCTTTTTACCAAGATGCTAATTCGCGACGCCTAGGTCGCGATGGCGAGGTCGACCCAGGTGACGGCGAAGTCGAGCCTCGCTGTCACGAACCAGGTGACGATGAGGTTGGCCTCGCCTCTGCCGGGCGAGGCCGGCAAGGTCGACCTCGCCGGCCCTCCCCTCTGGCTGGCCACTAGTCGCCGGTCGCCGGACCGGCCATAGGAAGAAATTAGAAAAAAATAAAAAGATTAAAAATTTGAAAAAAATAAAAAAAAAATTAGTACATCAGCGTTGGCCGGACGGCCGGCGGTCACGTCTGCGCCGGCCGGCCAAAATTGGCCGAAAGTACTGAATTGGTAAGAATTAAAAAGGTTTAGGACTGAATTTGCAAACTTAAAAGATTTAGGACTGAATTGGCCGTCGTACAATAGGTTTAGGACTTTTTTGATAATTTTCTCAATTTAAAAGTAACGGGGAGCTTTACTCCCATAAAATGAAACCTCTAAAATATTTCATATGTTGAAGTGTGTTGTCGAGCTATTACGTTCTTATATTTCTTTTCTTTCTTTTCCCTTGCTTCTCGACGCGATACTGATGTAGTGGTCAAAAAGGGCAACGCGGTAATGCCTGGAAGGCAACGAATAAGCACGCGCAGAGGAAGAATCCGAGAAGTGAAGACGAAAAGGCCCACATGGAGCAGTCGATGGAATGATCAGTCACCGGATAATGCAAAGAAGACGAAGACTCGGCACATTGCTAAGTCTAGGTCAATTAACCTGTTTATTTTTCTAGTTACTTGAAATTATATGAGTTCGCTGTTATTACTTCGCGATAAAGAAAGTGTGACCCTTGAGAGCCTATAGGAATAATGGGCTAGTTGTTAAGGCCACTGGGGAGCATACGTCGAGTACCACAAGAAGACAACGACTTGGGAATTATTTTTAGTCAATCAACAATCAATTTTTTATTTAAAATTTGAAGGCATCTCTAAATTTCCCAATATGAACACATGCAATCTATGAAATGACAACTTAAAGGGAAATTTGTAGTCCTACCGGTTGGATCTGTATTTAGATGTCCAAGTGCAAAGGTGTCCCAAGAAGAGACCATCACTAGTTTAGATCAGATGGAGCGGTTTTTAGCAGCAGGCAATATCGATGAGCTGAATGACTTGATCCGAAAAGATGGGCTCATCCTCGAGAAGATGGCTCTCGAAGGGGCCGGTCACACGCCGCTGCACGTCGCTTGTGTGGCCGGCCATTTGGATTTAGTCCGAGTGCTGCGGAATCGGTGGCCAAAGTTTGTGGAAAAAGTGGACACGGACGGTTTCAGTCCGCTGCACATCGCGGCAGCTCGAGGTGATGTTGAGATTGCGGGGGAGCTCTTGGAAGTGGGTCGACACCTGTGCTCTGTGAAGGGACTGGAGCAAAGAATCCCTTTGTATTATGCCATCGTAAACGGTGAGGTTGATGTCATGAAGGTACTGCTCTCCGCTTCGCCTAAGTCCGTCGAAGAGACAACCGCCCGAAAGGAGACGGCGCTCCACCTCGCCGTGAAGAACAACCGGTCTGAAGCTGTCCGTGTGTTGGTGGAGCATCTGAAGAATCATAACTGCGCACCTGTCATCAATCAGCAGGACAATGAAGGCAACACCGCCTTGCATCTTGCTGTCGCCATCCAAAATTTCGAGGCAAGTCATGCCGTTCCCTTTTTTTATTGCACTTTTCCCGGCACATGATTTCTGTCAGGGTGTCGATTTGATATCGCTACAATATGCAAAAATCTTCTAAGCAAAGGAATCTATTGAATCGGACCCGTTTTGATCATCCCTGGAATAAAGGATGTCCGTCCTTGCCAAAAATTTTACGGTACTATTTTTATTGTCTGAAAATCAATGAGAACAGAAAACGAAGACGGGAAAATTGCAGGTGGTTGACTTCATGCTTAGCCAGCGGCACGTGGTCGTGGACGTGAATGCCTGTAACAAGAGTGGCAGGACGCCTCTAGATTTCTCGCAAAGGGAAGCAGGAGATAGAGAGATCAGAGCAATTCTGAAAAACGCTGGAGCCAGACCCGGAACAAGAAGATCAGTCTCGCCCGCTTCACCACAAGTCTTGGAGGAAGATCAATCAGATGGGGATGCTCCTCTATCATTATCACGTCCCCCATTGAGAACCTTGAACAGAGAAAAAGAGTCGAGGGGCGACATACGCAACTCCCTGCTGGTCGTCGCGGCGCTCATTGCGAACGCAACCTACCAAACTGTGCTTCAGCCTCCACAATTTGCAACAGAATTCAACAATACTTCTACAAAAGGCTTCCTCGCATCCTATGCATTTTGGATGACTGGTTCTCTTGGCAGGGACTTAGCGTACATCCTCTTCATAAGCGGCAACACATTCGGACTCTTGGTGTCAGTGCAGATGATCATTTGCCTAACCAGAGATCTCCCCGTCAAGCTGCCGATGTTACTCTCCGTGACCGCAATGGTTCAAACTTACTATTGCTACACGTATTACCTGCCGTTCAAGTCGCTGGGAAAAGAGTATGGTCTGAAAAACGTGGAATTGCTGTGCGTGCTGCCGCTAACGGCACCAATTCTTCTTCTACTGATACAGAGGCGGTTGGCGCTAGCTTTAAATTTTTACTTGGAAGGGCTTTCTCGGCTTGACTTCCTAGGGGATATGTACCGTCTATAGACCTAATTAGTCGTTGTAAATGATGGTATTTCTCTTTCCTTGAAGTTGAGCAAGAAATGCAAGCCTCTAGCAGTGTCAGATGGAGTTTGTTCGACAAGGTCAGATATTGATTTGCTATCCTTAATTCTCTGCAGTCGATTGGGTAATGTCCACGAGTGATTCACTGTATGGTATTTTCCTAATAAAATGTGTCCTTAGTTCAAAGCGCGTTTGTGGCTTCACGGATTGCAGTTGAGATTTTGACATGTGGTTTCGCGA
Source organism: Syzygium aqueum (assembly GCA_031216185.1). Taxonomy (NCBI): domain Eukaryota; kingdom Viridiplantae; phylum Streptophyta; class Magnoliopsida; order Myrtales; family Myrtaceae; genus Syzygium; species Syzygium aqueum. The sequence continues at coordinate 12,686,524 of CM062235.1, read as the reverse complement.
AACAAACGGAGTATCGTGAATCTGTCTTAATTTTTCTTCCAATTAGCCATTTGCTCCTCCTGTCTCATTTTTTTCCCCCTTTCTTTTAAGCTGCAAATGATGAATTTTCTATGCGAAAAAAAGATGAGCGAGTCTCTCGCCGACCCTCCGTGTCACTAACCGGTCATAAAAATTTCACCCAATTTTACTCGGGCGAGAACACTAGCTCCCACATCGGAGTTCTCCCTCCCTTTAATGTAGTTTGTAACCCATCACGGTCCTGAGATTGGTCAATACCCACATCAGGTGTTTTGTTTCCGAGTATCTTTTAAGTATGTTTCATTGCAAAAAATACAAGGGACTCCATAAAATTGAAATAACCGTTCCATTCTAGTTTTGAACAACTAAATGTTAATCTCAGAAACTAGTACAATTAACAGCAACAAAAAAAACTCATTTTGTGTCATTCAGACATTACAAGCTGTGATATAAGTTATGATGCTCCAAATCTTATTCTAGCTTGGAGACATAAAATTTCTTGCTAAGTCATCACCGTAATAGCATTATAACGTTAAACAAAAGTGGCAAGTGATTTTAGAGCTACTCATCGTTATTTTAGCCTTCCATCAAAATTGTACCACATTTACACTTAAGAGTACAATTTTACACACCTAATTCAAATCTTAAAATTAGAACCCTAAAGTGAAATTCGTCGCGAGAAAAAAAATATGGCTAGGCGATCCGATCGTTCGAAGGTCACAAAAAAAACGCATACATTGCACGAAATCAAGATATTGTAAGGCTGTCAAAGCATCGATCCATCTCGTCCGATTTCATCCACATTCTAAACCCAAAAACATTCTAGACTCTACTAGCAAAATTACCATGAAACGAAGAATGCTACACATGCTCTCGTGGGTCACTTTCATTTTCCAAAATGGCCTTGCTTCTTCAGATGAATTGGCCATCAAGAGAACATCTGTGTGTTGAGAATTTGTCCGTGAGAGCAGGTGGGAGAATTGATGTTAATAACTATGAGCACTCACTAAACTAACGGGGATTAATACGAGACAAGCCGTGAAATATGGAATCGGAAGAAAAGCGCATGATATGCAAAGGTTGTCGGATCAAATCAAATGGTGCTGATAAAATTCAAATGAAATCGAAAAATCATTACTACAAAACACAGGCGGTTTTAGCAATTTAACCTTATTAATTTGTGTGACGGTACCCTCAGGTTCGGCTCATTCACGAGGTGGGTTATGAGATTGGAAACTTGGATGCAACCTTAAATCTCCAGCAACCAAAAGTCAGCCCACACAAGGAAGCTATCAGGAAAAACTTACATGAGTTGCTCGGAGCAGATCCAACCGCTGTTAACCTTAAAGCGAAAACTCACGAGAAGGACGATAGTGTTGGAGAAAACAGGAGTGTTGTGGCTCATACTGTGGTTCTCCTTACGCAGAAGTGAAGGGTGTGCGGATATCGCATGCATGAAACATCTGCAGCTCTTCATTTCTGTAACATCAAAGGGTAAGTTGAGTCTATGAGAGTAGAACTTTAATTAGACTTTCCCCAAGTGACCAAGAAAGTCCAATCTTTCCTCTACATGTGCGGTTCACTGATAGCAAGTCAGCAATATGCGTCTTATCGTTTCTGCAGCTCATCTCCCAATGTTGAAACTTATGGATAGTAAGTCATGCGAATTCAGCATCTTGTGTCGAACCAGATACGTACACGATTTGCTGACCGACTCTGGGGACAGTAGCGTGTAGCCATACTTTCACACACCCTCTTCATGAATGAATTTGTAACTAGGATCTAGATCATCAACCAAAGAAGTGGATATGTATCCACCAAAATTCACCAAAGTTACCAGGCCAGTAGATAAGAATATGATATTATTGGCTGCGATCATCGTTAGCTTTGCTTGGCTATAAACAGGGTGAAGATTGCTAGAAAGAAAGACTCGAAAGATCCACCATTAAGCCAAAGGCTTTTGATAATCGTGGACGCGATACGTATACTTCTCTGTCTCTTTCCAATTTACGTGGCAGGTATGACTCTTCTTAATGACATCCTAACTGCTGGTTTGGAGAAGATTGAGTGAGAATGATCCACCATTAAGAGTTTGTTAACTAGGATGGTATGGTATCGAAGTATATATAATGTCGTCAACGATAAACAAAAGAGCATCCCACGATCCATCCTCCGCCCCTGTGGCGGGCACATCAAGTCTGTAAATAATGGTCATATAAGTACCCTTTTTCCCTTCTACTTTAGGAGAATATATATATATGCAATCAAAGAAGAGGGTGGTAGCGATGTCATCAAATACTTCCAAACAATGCAATGAAAGAGAAGTTTTTTTTCTCATTTAATTAGATAAGAACGGCGTGATTAGTTAAATGGTTTATTCGTGGTTCACGTACGCAATCAAATTTGAAAAATAACACAAGTAAATGACAATAATTTTCGGCATGCAGGGTCTAAGGCCACACTTTCATATCTTGGTTTGGCTTAGAAGTTTTCGTGAAATTTCAGCGAGTGCATCCTTCTTTCTTGCGGCATGCCTGAAGTTTACTTAACCTGATTAGTCACCAGAATTTATCTTAAGCCAAAGCAATATCTGAGTCAACGGGACAGAAGCATGGATCACATTTAATATCTGACCTTACTCTTTTAAAAATTTTATTGTCCAGTAGAATACATTTTCACAAGACTGTGAGGCTAAATTATGACAAGAAGCTGCTAAAGGAATACTAGGTATCTGACCAAAAAAACTGCCGGATATGTTCATCAGCAAACTGCAACTGCTGCTACAGCCTATGAACATTGGATCATACTGCAATTGAAATGAACAATATTTGTTTTTGCCTACAGATTGTTCAATAATCGAGCAAAAAAATTGTTGGAAATTTGGGATAAAATTGATGGGTGAATGAATGAGAAATTGATACTCAAAGAACACCCTTGAATTGGAAGTGGGAAGTGGAAAAATACTAGTCCCACATTGAAAAGAAAGAAGGCAATGGAGTGCTTTATATACAGTTACACTTATTTGAAGTGGTAACTATCATAGCACAGACTCTCTGCCTCGCGCGCAGGCGCATAATCGGCCGTTATGCGTTATTGATTTTGTAACGGCAGATTTAATCGACCGTTATGCGTTATTGATTTTGTAACGGCAGATTTAATCGACCGTTATTCTCGACGCGTATTGATTCCCGAAATACTCTCCCCTCTGCTCTATTTATAGAAATCTCTGCATTTGCATTGTTTTCGATAGTGTTCATTTTCGGGTTTGTTCGAGTTCGCCGAAAGCGTCGAAGTCCCGAGATCTCTTCTTCGCTGTCAGCCGTTGTATCCTGGGAGACAGACGTTCGCAGAACCTCAGGCGCGTCCTAGAGGGAACGAATCTGTTTTAAGGAAACTGTGTCAAACACAGGCCTCGGTATTCATTTGTATCGATTCCGACTCTGTTATTGCAATTTCATTTTATTTATAATTATATATTGTTTGTAATATTTATGCTAATGCCAATTTGAATTGTATGTTACAATCTTAAAACAGATTCGACCTTTTATACATTCAAATGGCTACTGGAAAAGAAGTTGTCGATGTCGGTGCTGGAAACTATGGTGTCGATGTGGCTGCTGACAACATCACCAAAAGCTCTGCCTATGCCTCAGCGGTCCAGCTGCCTGCCTCATCCTCTGTCCATCCTGCAGTTTCTGCCCACCATGGTGAAAAACCTGAAAAGTTCGACGGACTGAACTTTAAAAGGTGGCAGCAAAAGATGTTGTTTTATTTAACAACTTTGAATCTTGCGAGATTCTTGACTGAGGAAGCTCCTAAGCTATCCGAGGGAGAAACGGATAAGCAAGCCTTCAACGCTGTTGAAGCCTGGAAGCACTCTGACTTCCTGTGCAGGAACTATGTCATGAATGGTTTACATGACTCGTTGTACAATGTCTATTGTGCAAAAACGACGGCAAAGGAGTTATGGGAAGCCTTGGACCGAAAATATAAAACAGAGGATGCCGGAGCAAAGAAATTTGTTGTCGGTCGATTCCTTGATTATAAAATGGTGGATTTTAAGACTGTGATCAGTCAAGTGCAAGAAATTCAAGTGATCTTGCATGAAATCCTAGCTGAAGGCATGAACTTGAGTGAAACCTTCCAAGTGGCTGCTATTATTGAAAAGCTACCTCCTGGGTGGAAGGATTTCAAGAACTATCTTAAGCACAAGCGAAAGGAAATGAACCTGGAAGAGCTGATTGTTAGACTTCGAATTGAAGAAGAAAACAGAGGATCTGAGCGCAAGGGCTTCAATCCTACTACGGCTAAGGCAAATGTTGTCGAGCTTAGGCAAGGCCACAAGAACAAGAAGATTGCAAAGCCAAAGTTAGGACCAAAAGGAGGAGTTTTCAAGAACAAGTTTCAAGGAAAATGCTTCAACTGTGGCAAGATGGGCCATAGATCTGTAGATTGCAGACTTCCGAAGAAGAAGAATTATGAGGCAAATATGGTGAATGGCATCGCTCGAGACGTGTCAAACATAAACCTTTCTGCAATGGTTTCTGAAGTGAACCTAGTTGGGTCCAATCCGAAGGAATGGTGGATTGACACTGGTGCCACTAGGCACATATGCTCTAACAAGGACCTGTTCACAAATCTTGAACCAATTAATGGGGAAAAGGTTTTTATGGGAAACTCTACCTCTTCTGCTGTCGAAGGCCAAGGGAAGGTGTTGCTGAAGATGACTTCTGGAAAAGAGCTGACTCTAAACAATGTCTTATATGTGCCAGAAATTCGAAAGAACTTGGTTTCTGGGTCTCTGTTGAACAAGCATGGATTTCGTATGGTGTTTGAGTCAGATAAAGTTATTTTGTCTAGATCTGGAATGTATGTGGGGAAGGGATACGTAACTGATGGGCTTTTTAAGCTCAATGTAATGACAATTATCAATAAAGATAATAAGTCTTCCGTTTATTTGCTTGAGTCTTCCAATTTATGGCATGGTAGACTAGGACATGTTAATTATGATACATTGCGTAGATTAATTAACTTGGAACATATACCTTCATTCCAAATTGATTCAAAACATAAATGTGAAATTTGTGTTGAGGCAAAATTAACGAGATCATCATTTCAAACAATTGAAAGAAACACCGAACCCCTTGAATTAATTCATAGTGATGTCTGCGATTTGAAATTCATTCAAACGAGAGGTGGTAATAAATATTTTATTACTTTTATCGATGATAACACCAAATATTGTTATGTGTATTTGCTTAAAAGCAAAGATGAAGCCTTAGAGAAATTTGTTCTCTATAAGAATGAAGTTGAAAATCAACTCAATAAGAAAATTAAAAGATTGAGAAGTGATAGAGGTGGCGAGTATGAAGTACCAATTGGTGAATTCTGTGCACAATACGGAATTATACATGAAGTAACTGCGCCTTACTCTCCTCAATCAAATGGTGTTGCAGAACGTAAAAATCGCACATTGAAAGAAATGATGAACGCGATATTACTAAATTCAGGTTTGCCTCAAAATATGTGGGGAGAAGCTATTTTGTCAAGCAATTACCTTTTAAATAAGGTACCTCGAAAGAAAGAGGATAAAACCCCTTATGAGTTATGGAAAGGTAGGAAACCATCCTACAAATACTTACGAGTGTGGGGTTGTCTTGCAAAAGTGGCGGTTCCAACACCAAAGAAGACAAAGATAGGTCCTAAAACGGTGGACTGTATATTTATAGGCTATGCACATAACAGTAATGCATATCGATTTCTTGTACATGAATCCAAAATTCCGGATATACACAAGAATACGATCATGGAATCTAGGAATGCATCATTTTTTGAAAATGTATTTCCTTATAAATCCAATGATGGATCAAGTTCATCTAAACGAAAGAATGAAACTATGAATGAAGAAAATCATGATTCGACTCATGAAATTCATGATTCAGATCATGAATTAGAACCAAGACGTAGCAAAAGAGCAAGAGTGGAAAAATCATTTGGAAATGATTTTCTAACTTATTTGTTAGAAAATGAACCATTAAATTATGCAGAAGTTATAAATTCTTCTGAGGGACCTCTATGGAAAGAAGCAATAAAAAGTGAAGTTGATTCTATTTTGCAGAATCATACTTGGGAGCTAGTGAATCTTCCTCCTGGTTGTAAGCTTTTAAAGTCCAAATGGATTTTTAATAGGAAAATGAAAGCCGATGGCTCCATTGATAAGTATAAAGCCAGACTTGTGATCAAAGGATACAAACAACGAGAAGGCTTAGATTACTTTGATACTTATTCTCCTTTGACGAGAATAACCTCCATTAGGATGATAATTGCAATTGCAGCATTGCGAAATCTAGAAGTACATCAAATGGATGTAAAAACAGCTTTCTTAAATGGTGATTTGGATGAAGAAATCTACATGGAACAACCTGAGGGTTTTATGGTTCCAAGACAAGAAAAGAAAGTCTGTAAATTGGTGAAATCATTGTATGGCCTAAAACAAGCACCAAAGCAGTGGCATGAAAAGTTTGATAATGCAATGATTACCAATGGTTATAAGATCAATGAATGTGATAAATGTGTCTACATTAAAGAGACAACAAATGGCTATGTCATTTTGTGTCTCTACGTAGATGACATACTAATTGTCGGTAGTGATGATAAAATGATCAAATCTACCAAGCATATGTTGAATTCAAGATTTGACATGAAAGATATGGGACCTGCTGATATGATTTTAGGAATTAAAATCACAAGAACGTCAAAAGGTCTTATTTTAAACCAGTCACACTATGTGGACAAGATTCTTGAAAAATTCAACATGAATGATCCTGGTATTGCTAGAACACCATTAGACAATAGTCTTCATCTATCCAAGAATAGAGGAGAGGGTATTTCTCAAATAGAATACTCTAGAGTTGTTGGAAGTCTAATGTACTTAATGAGTTGTACCAGACCAGACATTGCCTATACGGTTAGTAAACTGAGTAGATATACTAGCAATCCGAGTGCTGACCATTGGAAAGCAATAGTGAGAGTATTCAGGTACTTACGATATACTCGGAATTATGGCCTGCATTATACCAGATACCCAGCTGTTCTAGAAGGATACAGTGATGCGAACTGGATATCTGATATAAAAGACTCAAGATCCACAAGTGGATATGTATTCACACTAGCAGGAGCAACCGTATCTTGGAAATCCTGTAAACAAACTGTTATAGCCAGATCCACAATGGAATCTGAATTTATAGCTTTAGATAAATGTGGTGAAGAGGCTGAATGGCTACGCCATTTCTTAGAGGATATTCCAAAATGGCAAAAACCTGTGCCACCAATAAGTATACATTGTGATAGTCAATCTGCAATTGGAAGAGCACAGAGTAATATGTATAATGATAAGTCTAGACATATACGTCGTAGACATAATACCATTAGACAACTACTCTTAACAGGAATTATCTCTATTGACTACGTAAAGTCAAGGGATAATATTGCGGATCCGCTAACCAAAGGGTTAAACAGAGAGTTAGTTGAGAAATTGACAAGAGGAATGGGACTGAAGCCCATGAAAAAATAAGTTTGTATAAAGGAAACCCAACCTAGTTGACTGGAGATCCCAAGATCTAGGTTCAAAGGGACAACCTAATTATATAAACTTAGTGATGTCACTGTGGGGTTATCCCTAAAACCATTCATATGTAAAATATCAGTGATATTGAAAAAGAAAATGATAGCAATTTTGCTTTAATGATTCTTAAGTGGAGTAAACAAATTACTCATAAATTAAGTAATCACCTATGTGGGAGAGAAGTGGGGCCGCTTCAAAGGAGAATTTAAGGGCTAAATTCTTTAGAAACTCTTGCAGAACCAGGTTGATGTTCATGGCCAAAACGAACATAACTATGAGAACTGAACAAAAGTTTAGATGATTCCTGTGTGAAGTGTATGATTCATTTACATAAGAAAGTTGGACAGTTCAAGGACATCATGTCTACTGCACAACTAGTAAAGTAAATATACTTTCACAAGGGAAGGTTCAAAGGGTAACACTTACCTATCCTATGCAGGTTTCAATTATTGAACACTATCACAGAGTCAAAACTAAAACAATTTTCATTCATGTGGGGGATTGTTGGAAATTTGGGATAAAATTGATGGGTGAATGAATGAGAAATTGATACTCAAAGAACACCCTTGAGTTGGAAGTGGGAAGTGGAAAAATACTAGTCCCACATTGAAAAGAAAGAAGGCAATGGAGTGCTTTATATACAGTTACACTTATTTGAAGTGGTAACTATCATAGCACAGACTCTCTGCCTCGCGCGCAGGCGCAGGGGGGTGCAAATCCGACGCCCGACAAGATGAAACTTGGGCGCGAGCGCACATCCTGCGTACACGATTGCAGGACCGAAAAGTGGGCCTCGCGACGAGCCCAATTTTGCCTTTTGATTTAATTTTTTCAACTCAAATAGTTACGAATTTCATAACGTGCGGCGGATTTAATAGGCCGTTATGAGTTATTGATTTTGTAACGGCAGATTTAATCGACCGTTATTCTCGACGCGTATTGATTCCCGAAATACTCTCCCCTCTGCTCTATTTATAGAAATCACTCTTCCTCTTTTACAGAAAAATTCTCTGCATTTGCATTGTTTTCGATAGTGTTCATTTTCGGGTTTGTTCAAGTTCGTCGAAGTCCCGAGATCTCTTCTTCGCTTCGCTGTCAGCCGTTGTATCCTGGGAGACAGACGTTCGCAGAACCTCAGGCGCGTCCTAGAGGGAACGAATCTGTTTTAAGGAAACTGTGTCAAACACAGGCCTCGGTATTCATTTGTATCGATTCCGACTCTGTTATTGCAATTTCATTTTATTTACAATTATATATTATTTGTAATATTTATACTAATGCCAATTTGAATTGTATGTTACAAAAATTTGAAACATCCACCGCATATTCTAGTCATTGAAAGCGATCGTTCGGTGAAATGGAGTATATGATGGATCTTCCATAACTTGAGTTCCTCGACTAAAAACTAATCTCTCTACATATACACCCTACGCACAAACAAGTACCGAAAGATGCAATAAAAACCTGATTCTTGTCAAGGTACACACTCGTTCTTGTGTTTTAAGGCATAATCAACGTTACTTATTCAATCCTCTGCAGTGCACAAACCAAGCCCTGATTTGGTCTGGAAGCACAAAGAATGTTAACATATGACACAACTTGCCTGTTCTTCATTGGGCTCATAGGGATATGTGGGCCCATAGTGATATGTGAGCGATGAAGAACCGACATTCACAATATCTGTGTGCCAAGATTTCCTCAGTTTGTTCACCACCTTGATCGGGTCGAAATCGCCGATCATCGTTAGTTTGTTGTCCTTGGTGTCCAAATTCAGAGACTCAACCCCTGGAAAGCATTATGTGACGAAGGTTAGTGATAAAGTCGAACATTTCAGGCACAAGATGATTAGTTATTATAGTGACAATTTGAACATTCAATGGGAGAATTGAGGGGAAAAAACAGAGAGACAGCCAATACCTTCAAATTGTGAAACTAATCGCATGGCCTTACTCTTGTCTCTGTCATCATGTAGATCCAATTTCAACACCAACTTCTGCAAAAGTTTGAGAAAAGCAAAACCCAGTTAGATTTTGAGTAAATATCAATCTCGTATGACCACTGAACTCGAAATTCACGAGTCGTGTGATAGACTAGCGTTTAAACAAGTCGGCCATATATAATCAACCATCATGAAGAATCTGAAGCATCATTTGATATTCCTAGCATTATTATTCACATGAACAGATACAATCATGCTAAACGATTAACAATTACAACAGCAAAGAAACAAATGATAACTCATGAAGCTTGAAGCAGAGAGCTACCAAGAAAAGTGTTCAAGAAAACCCAGGAGAAAATACGATCAAGAACCCCATCTCACAGAAGTGCATTAACGAACCCAGGTAATTTTTTTCGTAATACTTCTGAAATTTTGGGAGTAAGCAAAAGTACTAAACAGGCCTAGCGTACATTATCAATAGGCCTTAGAGTTTGGATAGGATCTCTTGATTTTCAAAATTCAGTGGTTCCATCGTTCATGTCAAAGACGATTTTTAACGATCCAGACATTTGTTGGATCAAACTGCAACCAGAGGACCGATTCCACCGTATTGATGTAAAAGAAGTTTGAAGTAACGGTACAAATCCCAAAGATGCAGAGAAAACTAACCCGCTTTCTTCTCATCCTTAATCCAGTAGCATTAACTGCAGGAGCAAGAGCGGAAGCATCAACCGGAGCATCAACTGAAATAGCCGGAGCATCAACCTGAGCATCCACTGAAATAGCCGGAGCATCAACCTGGGCATCCACTGAAATAGCCGGAGCATCAGCCGGAGCATCAACTGGAGCATCTACTGAAAGAGCCGCATCAGCCGGAGCATCAACCGCAGGAGCCAGAGAATCACCTGAAAGAGCCGAAGCATCAGCCAGAAAAGCCGGAGCATCAACCACAGGAGTTGGAGCATCGACTGAAAGAGCCAAAGCATCAGCTGAAGCATCAACTACATCAGCCGGAGCATGATCCGGAGCATCATCCGCAACATTAATTATTACATCATCCTGAACACCACGAGCCGGAGCACTATCTGGAAGATTTTGCTTTTTTGGCTCTTCTTGTTTTCCTTCATGAACTTCACCAAAAATCACTCCGACCAGAATTAGAAACGCCACGGACCAACCCGGACCGAATGTGAGAGACAGAATCACAACGGCCAGTGTCATCGCCATCCAAGCCATCGGACCCAAAGCCATCGCTTGATCTCGCGCTATCACTCACAGAGGCACAGGAGGCCTACAAACATTAGACAAGAATATACATCACGCCTTACACATTGACTATGTTATATTTTACGCATGACCAACACCGCTGACTTCTGAGGACCCGTGTTCAGACTACGTGAGGGAAATTATCAGGTACTCGCGGTCTATGGGGCATCTCAAGTTATGCTATGCCAGTAAAATCATAAACCACTTAGTGATGGACACGTGTCGCCCGGGCCCACCCGTGTCAGCCAAATTTTCAGCCCATCTCTTTTCTCTCGATCTCTCTCTTTCCCCTTCGCTCTGTCTCCTCCGCTTTACCCCTTTTCCCACACAGGAGAAAAATATCTGCTCCAAGCGGGGCCTTTCGTCGTCACTTCTAGGATTCTTCCTAGACGCGCGATCGTTTGTCGCCTTCCGGGTATTTCCGCGTCGCCCTTAGGGACCACTACATCATCTGGATCGTGTCGGAAAGCAAGGGAAAAAAAAGGAAGAAAAGAAGGCAATAGCTCGTCAGCACATCAACACGTGAAATAATTTAGAGGGTTGAAGGTAGAAAAAGAGTCAAAATGCGAAGGTCACAAAATCAAAAATCAAAAGCGAAAGGGCAACTTCAGAGAAAGCTGGTCATTACTTCTGTATTTCATCTCTTTAGACTAGAACGACAGAATCGGAAGTAACCTTGCGTGTTTTCAAGAATCAGTACCTCGTAGCGATATTAGCGCGGAAGGGGTCAGCGTGAATCGGTTTAGCGCATTAATAAGGGTTCAAATCAACTATTTCGGTGCACGAACCCCACGTGGGATGGGTCACTCTTAAAGACCAATTCAGGTTGAGAGAAAGAGAGAGGTAAAAACATTGTCCGTGTAATTTTCCCTCACGTCGTCCATGCGCGGGTGCCCAGGAATCAGCGGTCTTAGTCGTGTGTGATGGATATTGTAGTCTAATGTTTATAGACCCCATGTGTGCCTCCGTCAGAGAAAGGGATTGGAGGGAGAAGGCTTTGACGGGGATACTACTGGCTCTTCCGATTCTGTCTCTCGAATCGCGCACCAGCTCGCGGATCAAGCGCTAAGACCGCTAAGACCGCGGAGGGAGGGGGCATGTGACTCAGTAGCTCGATGTATGTGCATCCTCGAGGGAAAATGAGTCACGGGGGTGACGGATGATAATAGTGGAAGATGATAGCATTTGCACCGATGCTTCGTTAAAAAAAAAAATTATATAGAGCTCTACTTGTTAAGTATACTTGATAATTCAATGTATCGATTGTACATAATTAGAGGAAGGCGGTGCATTCGAAGTTGCTGTTTTTTTCTTAATTTGGGGTTAAACAAGTGCCTTGGACACTCGTTAAGAAAATCCATTTGAGATGTTTTCATATCATGGGATTTTAGAGTAATCAAATACAAATCAATTTTCCCCTACAGATTTGGATCTTTAGATGCATTCCAACCGACAGATGTCCCGCGTGTTTCTCGTTTTGGATTATTGATTGTGCTTGGTTGTGACGCGTAGAGCTAATTCACATATATCATCCTTGGAAGTGCTAAGAAACATATTGCATGTCGCGGGCGTGATGTAGATTGCAAGTTTGTTCTCATATGAGTACTTCCTCGATGTCATGGAAAATTTGTTTCTTTCGCTAAACTCTACTGAAGAATCCCTCCTGTTTAGTAGTGAAATTTGTGAAAAAGAAGCACGCTCAAGAAAGCAGTGAAAATTCTGACTTCATAAGCGAAACGATTAGTAACCAAAGTAGAGCGTACTTCATTTAAGTGATGTGGCAAAGGACTAACCCGAGCAATGACATATTAACTATGTGTCCCATTTGCCGACATGGCGATTATTGACACCTAAATTTTGGCGCGTCATTTAGTGTAATTTGTATAGAAAATTAGGGATTAAATTTTTAACCCCTAAACAAAAATATTTAAATTGCATAACATGTAATTTAGGTTCATTTAGTTTAATTGCATATTTTTTCATCAAATTGGCGTTGGCGAATGAGCTTAAATTTCATCGGACAAGACTCAGCTCGCTCAGAATGCAAGGGCCGGGAATTTCAAGTCGAACGGGCTCGGTTGTTTAATTTGAGCTTAATTCAGCCCATCATGCTTAATTAAATCAGCCCATTTAAATGCTAAATATGAGCCTAAGTCCAAGTCCAAGCCTATTAGGACTATAGAGCCCATCTAATTGATCTAGTTTAGGATTATATAAACATGTTTTAGGTCAAAAAGTTGGAGGGGAGACACATAATTCAGATCAGAAAAATTCAGAGAGAGACACGTGCGAGAGTGAGAGTGAAAGAGAGAAAGCCCACCGGTCTTCTACACGCCGACCGCCGGCGTCCTGCCGTGTCCGGAGCCTCACCACCGGGCCCCTTTGCCGTCGCCGCCGTGCCGTGCCCTTCTCACCCCATCACCGGAGCACCCCCATCGAAGAAGACGCCGTCCACAGCCGCCGGACAGCCTTGTCCCGATGCTGCCCTTCACCGCGCCGTACCTCCAGTTGTTGTTCCCGCCGTGCTGAGCGCCGTCCACAGCCGCGCCGCTCTGCACGCCTGCCGAAGCCGCCCGTCACTGCCTTGCTGCCCCTCACCGAAGCCGTGCCGCCGCTGCTGCCTTGGCGGAACAATCACTCCGGAGCAGCTCGTCGTTGCCGAGCCCGCCACATCGTCTCAACCTCTCTTCGCCTCAGCCTCACCGTCACAGCCACCGTCTCCCTAGTGCCACTGATAGGAGCAGCGTCACGCCGGAACAGCCCTATCGAGTTACTGTCCCCGCCGTTCCTCCAGCCGATGCCATAGCCACAGCACCGCCGGAGACCCTGTCACCACCGGAGAAGCTGCCGCCCTTTCGCCTGACCCCGCTGTCGTCAGAATCACGCCGCCAGCCACGCCGTGAGCCTCGCCGGTGCTGCTGCCGTGCCTCGCCGTGAGTCGATCCCGTCGTCGCCGGTCTTTCGATCCCGATCCGCAAGCCCGAGCTCAATCCTGAAGCAATTCAAATTTGAAAATATTTTCAAATTAGGTAAGTGGATATATTCTGAATATTCTCTTCAAATATTTAATTTCCTAATTTGCATGTTTGAATATTTCATGGTTATCATGTGGATATTTAGATATCTTAGGATAATGTTCTATATATCCGCGATATTTTCAAATATTCAAATTAGGAAAATTTCCTAATTTAGCAACGTATCAGGACGACTATCCGACCTTATCCCTAAGGTATGATACGCGGCGATACGGAAAATTATTATCCTATTCATAACTACTTGAATACGATAATGATTTTTATCCGCTTTCCAAATTTGAACGATCAAATTTCCGTCAATATCTATAACCCTATAGATATGACCAATAGTTTGATTTTTGTGCCTAATCCGAATTTGAAACAAATTTGGCGGATCGCATGGTTGATTTGAGTGTGGTTGTTATCCTTATTTGTTTGATTGCTTTCCTTTTTAAATAAAACAGAAAATTCAAGAATATCAATTAGATTTGAATTAGAGTTTTTGCATGTCTAGGAATCCTAAATATATCTAGAAGATAGAGTAATTATTTAATTTAAATTAGGACTTGAGATAATTTATTTCCTAATTTAAATTAAGTAATATTCTAATCTTAATAGATTATTTAGGTTATTTATTAATTTCGAATTTTTATAAAAATCCCAAAAAGAAATCATGTTAGGATAGATTAAGTCATCATAAGTTGCATGTTAACTTAGGCATTTTTATTATTCCGAATTTTAATAGAAAATACCAAAAAGAAAAGTCATTATGTTGCATGTTATTTTAGGTATTTTCATTATTCCGAATTTCATCAGAAAATACCAAAAATAAGTAAATCTTTTGCCCGTCATTAAAATTAGGTCACGTCGTTGCATGACATATAGTTTACATGTTAGGTTGCATTAATCGCATGTCATTTTTGCACGTCATTGCATATATATTAGGTTTCATTTAAATAAATAAAAAAATCCAAAAAAAGAAAGAAATTGAGTGAATTGCTTGTTAATTAGAAATCATATTAGGGTTGTCAATGTGATTTCCTAGCTAATAATGCAGATGCTTACGTTGCTTCGAGGTAAGTAATTCTTCCTAAGCTTGCAATTTATTTAATGCTTTCTTGAGTGTTAAATTGGTGGTTTGCGCACCCGCATGAACACCTCACATGTTAGTGACTAGGTTAAAATGGATCCAAATTGCCTGCCAAAATATTTTTGAAATGAAAAGGTACCGAAAGGGTGTTAGACTAGATCTAGCGTAATCAAGTCCCCGGACTTAGAATCTCTGGTTCGTAGAAATAAAGCATATCTCCCTATGTTTTATTTAGGTTTCTAATCGACCTACCATAAATTGATTAGTGGCGACTCCGAGCATGAAAATATTGCATATTAAGAACTTAAACCCTAAGTTGCGAATTGGTAGGGCTTGGGAGGGCCCGAATTAAGATTAGTCTTAATAATCCATTAGCCCGAAGAATTGACAAAATTTTTTAGGGTCGCGACAGCGATGACTAGGAAGTAGCCTAGACTTGACAAAACAATAACACAAAAACCGCACTCCGTGGAGGAATCCCAAAGCAGTTGGGCCATGTGAGCGAGGGCACATAGAAAGTGTATTCAATAGACAAATGGCTATTGAAATGGAGATTCACTGTCCCATTATACACACTCTTATATAGATATCCAAACTATTTCAATCGCTGAATAATGTGTATGCAATCTGTTGTTTAAAATTTACAACCAAACATATAGATAATCGAATTATTAGGACGCCGGTCCGAACATAATATGAAATACAAGATCAATGTCGTAATCAGTGCCCTACTAAACTCGCCAAGTGCAGTGCGAAAAGCATCGTATTTTAGAAACTGTGAAATCAAAGTTAAAAATCTCGCAATTTTCAACACGACGTGATAAATTGACTTTCACTTCCGCGGAGTCCGGGCTAACCGCGACAAAAGCATTTCGATTCTGTAATCAGATGGCGATTATAGAAAAGGGACAGAGACGTTCCTTACCTTCCCGAGGAGGAGCGTGAGATTCCTTTTGGGGATCGACGCGCGTGGGTCAGAAACGAGCGGTGGTGCGCACTGCGCAGAATTTCCGGTTTCGGAAGGGAGAAAGAAAAAGAAAAAGAAAAATAAATGGGACCCACACGGGGCATTATGAGCACGGACAGCTCACTGCTAGAAAGCCAAGCACATGACCCGTTTCTCTCACGGAACGCGGGTACCTTTTCTTGGGTTTCGACGAGTGTTTGTCGTGCAATGAAACGGCCACGCTCGCTGGTCGCTGCTTCTCACGGAAATTCTCGCGAGTTAGTGAAAATCGAACCTGGCTAATTTACGAAAGAGAAGAAGTTACTGTGCTAGTTTCGTCGTGTTGCCCCGACTAATGTGGCACGTTTATAAGGTTGGAATCCACGAACGTTCGATACGCGCTCAAGGAAGCATGCCGTGCATTGAGTTCTTGATCTCGAATTTCTGATTGCCTATTATTTCGAGAAGAAACATATTAACTAGTGTCCTTTGTGCACTTGCTAGAAATTATTTTATATTCGTTCGAAATTTAAAATTATTTATTCAGACTAGGTGAATTTCTTAATTTGCAGGACTGTTCTATAATTAAAAGTGTCCGGAAAGTCCTTATTTCCACTTTTAGGCTCCGTTCGTTTGGCGAAAAATATTGTGCTTTTGGAAAATATTTTCCCGGAAGTCATTTTCCTGGAAAATGTTTTCTCGGAACATAATTTTCCGGTGTTCGACGACCAATATGAAAAAGTTTCGAAAAATATTTTTCCCCGGCGGCGGCGACGGGCGGCGGCGGGCGGGCAGGCGGCAGCGACGGGCGGGCAGGCGGGCGGCGGCCGCCGGCAGTGACCGACATCGGGGGGGCAATGGCGGCAACCGGAGGGGGGAAGGAGGAGTTTGGCGGAAAATCATTTCCGCTTTTCAGAAGCGGAAATCATTTTCCGCCAATTTGGTCATGTTTTCCCTCATTGAGGCGAAAATGTTTTCTTCCCCCGAACACCGGAAAACCCGGAAAATTCGCCAAGCGAACACAGCCTTAGTTAACTTCGCTAATGCCTTAGGAGAACTTGTTAATAAGACCCTTTTTACCAAGATGCTAATTCGCGACGGCGAGGTCGACCTAGGTGACGACGAAGTCGAGCCTCGCCGTCGCGAACCAGGCGACGACGAGGTCGGCCTCGCCTCTGCTGGGCGAGGCCGGCGAGGTCGACCTCGCCGGCCTTCCCCTCTGGCTGGCCACCGGTCGCCGGCCCTCCCCTCTGGCTGGCCACCGGTCGCCGGCCCTCCCCTCTGGCTGGCCATTGGTCGCCGGTCGCCGGACCGGCCAGAGGAGGAAATTAGAAAAAAAAAAGATTAAAAAAGATTAAAATTTTGAAAAAAAAATAAAAAAATTACTACGACAGCGTTGGCCGGACGGCCGGTGGCTACGTCTGCGCCGGCCGGTCAAAATTGGCCGAAAGGATTGAATTGGCAAGAATTAAAAGGACTTAGGACTGAATTGATAAACTTAAAAGGTTTAGGACCGAATTAGCCGCCGTACAATAGGTTTAAGACTTTTTTGATAATTTTCCCAACTTAAAAGTAACGGGGAGCTTTACTCCCATGAAATGAAACCTCTAAAATATTTCATATGTTGAAGTGTGTTGTCGAGCTATTACGTTCTTATATTTCTTTTCTTTCTTTTCCCTTGCTTCTCGACGCGATACTGATGAGTGGTCAAAAAGGGCAACGTGGTAATGCCTGGAAGGCAACGAATAAGCACGCGGAGAGGAAGAATCCAAGAAGTGAAGAGGAAAAGGCCCACATGGAGCGGTCGATGGAATGATCATTCACCGGATAATGCCAAGAAGACGAAGACTCAGCACTTTGCTGAGTCTAGGTCAATTAACCTGTTTATTTTTCCTAGTTACTTGAAATTATATGAGTTCGCTGTTATTACTTCGCGATAAAGAAAGGGTGACCCTTGAGAGCCTATAGGAATAATGGGCTGGTTGTTAAGGCCGCTGGGGAGCATACCTCGAGTACCACAAGAAGACAACGACTTGGGAATTATTTTTAGTCAATCAACAATCAATTTTTTATTTAAAATTTGGAGGCATCTCTAAATTTCCCAATATGAACACATGCAATCTATGAAATGACAACTTAAAGGGAAATTTGTAGTCCTACCGGTTGGATATGTATTTAGATGTCCAAGTGCAAAGGTGTCCCAAGAAGAGACCATCACCAGTTTAGATCAGATGGAGCGGTTTTTAGCAGCACGCAATATCGATGAGCTGAATGACTTGATCAGAAAAGATGGGCTCATCCTCGAGAAGATGGCTCTCGAAGGGGCCGGTCACACGCCGCTGCACGTCGCTTGTGTGGCCGGCCATTTGGATTTAGTCCGAGTGCTCCGGCAGTGGAGGCCAAAGTTTGCGGAAAAAGTGGACGCGGATGGTTTCAGTCCGCTGCACATCGCGGCAGCTCGAGGTGATGTTGAGATCGCGAGGGAGCTCTTGGAAGTGGGTCGACACCTGTGCTCTGTGGAGGGACTGGAGCAAAGAATCCCTTTGTATTATGCCATCGTAAACGGTGAGCTTGATGTCATGAAGGAACTGCTCTCCGATTCGCCTGAGTCCGTCGAAAAGACAACCGCCCGAAAGGAGACGGCGCTCCACCTCGCCGTGAAGAACAACCGGTTTGAAGCTGTCCGTGTGTTGGTGGAGCATCTGAAGAATTATGACTGCGCCCGTGTCATCAATCAGCAGGACAACGAAGGCAACACCGCCTTGCATCTTGCTGTCGCCATCCAAAATTTCGAGGCAAGTCATGCCGTTCCCTTTTTTTGTCGCACTTTTCCGGGCACATGATTTCTGTAAGGGTGTCGATTTGATATCACTACAATATGCAAAAATCTTCTAAGCAAAGGAATCTATTGAATCGGATCTGTTTTGATCATCCCCGGAATAAAGGATGTCCGTCCTTGCCAAAAATTATACGGTACTATTTTTATTGTCTGAAAATCAATGAGAACAGAAAACGAAGACGGGAAAATTGCAGGTGGTTGACTTCATGCTTAGCCAGTGGCACGTGGTCGTGGACGTGAATGCATGTAACAAGAGTGGCAGGACGCCTCTAGATTTCTCGCAAAGGGAAGCAGGAGATAGAGAGATCAGAGCAATTCTGACAAAAGCTAGAGCCAGACACGGAACAGGTAGATCAGTCTCGCCCGCTTCACCACAAGTCTTGGAGGAAGATCAATCAGATGGGGATGCTCCTCTATCATTATCACGACCCCCATTGAGAACCTTGAACAGAGAAAAAGAGTCGAGGGGCGACATACGCAACTCCCTGCTGGTCGTCGCTGCGCTCATTGCGAACGCAACCTACCAAACTGTGCTTCAGCCTCCACAATTTGCAACAGAATTCAACAATACTTCTACAAAAGGCTTCCTCGCATCCTATGCATTTTGGATGACTGGTTCTCTTGGCAGGGACTTAGCGTACATCCTCTTCATAAGTGGCAACACATTCGGACTCTTGGTGTCAGTCCAGATGATCATTTGCCTAACCAGAGATCTCCCCGTCAAGCTGCCAATGTTACTCTCCGTGACCGCAATGGTTCAAACTTACTATTGCTACACGTATTACCTGCCGTTCAAGTCGCTGGGAAAAGAGTATGGTCTGAAAAACGTGGAATTGCTGTGCGTGCTGCCGCTAACGGCACCAATTCTTCTTCTACTGATACAGAGGCGGTTGGCGCTAGCTTTAAATTTTTACTTGGAAGGGCTTTCTCGGCTTGACTTCCTAGGGGATATGTACCGTCTAAAGACCTAATTAGTCGTTGTAAATGATGGTATTTCTCTTTCCTTGAAGTTGAGCAAGAAATGCAAGCCTCTAGCAGTGTCAGATGGATCGGAGTTTGTTCGAAAAGGTCTATTATGATTTGCTATCCTTAACTCTCTGCAGTCGATTGGGTAATGTCCACGAGTGATTCACTGTATGGTATTTTCCTAATAAAATGTGTCCTTAGTTCAAAGCGCGTTTGTGGCTTCACGGATTGCAGTTGAGATTTTGATATGTGATTGCGCGAGAATTCTTGTAAGTACTCTTTTTGGTCTTGCTTCTTCAGATGAATTGGCCATCAAGAGAACATCTGTGTGTTGAGAATTTGTCTGTGAGGGCAGGTGGGAGAATTGATGTTAATAACTATGAGCACTTACTAAACTAATGGAAATTAATATGAGACAAGCCGTGAAATATGGAATCGGAAGAAATGCGCAGGATATGCAAGGTTGGTCGGATCAAATCGAATGGTGCTGATAAAAATTCAAATGAAATCGAAAAATCATTATTGCAAAACACAGGCGGTTTTAGGCCAATAACAGAAGAGTAACTTCTTGAGAAGGTTGAGATCTAATTCTAAAATACTCCAATTTCAGATTAATCTTTTGATATGATCTCATATATCATACAACAATAACAATAATAATAATAATAATAATAATAATAGAAGAAGACCTACCTATACATGAATGTGAAACCCATCGTAAAAAATAACTAAATAAGGAATGTCTTTGGAAAAAGTTCGAGCGGACGGGAAGTCTTTTTCAGTTTTAAGAAAAGGAAAATATTATCTATTGACTCGTTGTACAGGTCAATTGGAATTAGGAATTCTGTGTAAAAACATAACTTTTCGTGGACCGGTACTAAGTACTCCATGGTTGGGGGCTTTATGTCGCGACCCTAAAAAAAAATTGGGTTTTCTGATCTTAGGCTAATGGATTACTAAGTCAATTAAATTAACTAATCTAACTCTAGTTCTCCCAAACTCTACCAAATCGCAATTTAGGTCCAATTGTGAGCATGCAAATATTTTCAATAGGAGTCGCCACTAATCATTTAGGGTAGGTTGATTAGAAACCTAAATAAAATAGCGGGAGTACTATTTTATTTCTACGAACCAGAAATTATGAATTCGGGACTTGGTTACGCTAAATTCCTTAACGCCCTTTCGGTACCAATTTCAAGAAAAATACTCAATTTGACAATTTTGAAAAATTCTGATTTAAAGTTCAAAGGTGCAAAAATTTTCTTTTTTTGATTTTTTTTGATTTATTTAAATATAAGCTAACCTATATGTAATGACGTGCAGAATTGACATGCGATTAATGCAACCTAACATGCAAACTATATGTCATGCGACGACGTGACCTATTTCTAATGACGTGCATATTTTTTGTATTTTTTTAATGAAATTCGGAATTAAAAAAAATGTCATTTATCTAAACATGCAATTTAAACTAAAGAATCTAAACATGCAATTTAAACTAAAGAAATTAACCTATTCTAGCGCAATCTATTTTTAGTATTTTTTTATGAAAATTCGAAATTAAAATGCCAATTATCTAAACATGCAATCAACATATTCTAGAGAATCTTTTTGGTTTTTTTTTATGAAAATTCGAAATTAAAATCAAGCATAAAATATAACCGCTAAATCTTTCGAATTAAGTTTCGATCTGAAGCCTAACAGATCGATCCTAAAATTCGAAATACCCGCTATGGAAATAATTCTATCTAAATCCTGATAGATAGATTTGTTTCCACGCGTGCGGTTGCGGATTAGGAAATTTTCCTAATCGATCACATCTTGAAAAAATTTAGATATCGCAAATATCTTGGATATATTCAAAGTATTTTTGAAAATTCTAAAATCTATCCAAATTTAGCAAGTAGATATCCAAAGTTTCAAAAAAGGAAATAAAATCCTAATTGTGATAAGGCAAATTATTCGAATATGCGAAGTCAGACATCAATAAACACAAATTAGGTAACAAAATATTCAAATTGATTCGGATGAGATATTTACCTAATTTGTGGATATCTTTCAAATTCGACTTTGCAGTGGATCGGGATCGATGCACGAACGACGCGTCGGGAACGGCGGCACGGTGGCGGGAACGGCGGCGACTAGCAACGGGGAGAGCGGCGGCGTTGCAGCGAACGGCGCGGCGCGGCGGTGACTTCACCGGTCTCCTTCTCACGGTGGTGATCCAGCTCGTGGCGTAGGGATCGTCAAAGCTCGTGGTGGTGGTATGTCGGATAAGCACGTCGGGGATGCGCGAACTTCACCACGTTGGTATGGCTTCACGGATGGCGGCCAGCAAATCTTCGTGTGGGCAGCGATCGTGAAGGAAAAGAGAGAATCGTTTTTCTGTTCTTTATGCGTGGGTGCGTTTCCCGTTTGTGTGCTTCTCCACGTGTTCCTGCAGGAAAAAGCAAAAAAAACGAAATAAAAGCCCACCTCTCTTTAATGCTCTCAAATTCTCTTTTGATTTTTCTTCCTCCTTCCTTTCTCCTTTCATGCGTGCAGAACCCTCCCCCTTTTGACTTTTCTTCTTTTGTTTTCTTCTCTTCCACGCGTGCCTTCTCCTCTGTTCCTTCTTCTCAATTTTTTCTCCCACGCTTTCTTCTCCTTAGCCGTATGTCCCTGTCAGAGGAAGCAAGCTGCCGTGAAAAGCCCGACCCCCCCCCCCCCTCCCCCACGATTTTTCCTTCTTAATAATGGCCATATATTGGATGGTGTGGCTTCCGACTTCTCCGAAATTCTATTCTCCGAAAATTCTGAGAGTCCCCCTCTAAAAATCTGATTTCTGAAATTCTGAGGACCCCCTTGATTATGATGTATAAGCATGTATTTATAATGCAAAACTAAGTTAATCAGCCGGTCTTTCTAGTCCTAATGGGCTTAGGCTTGGGCTTAGGTTCTAATTTTCATTTAATTTCAAGTGGACTGAATTAATGTGGGCTTTTATTTAATTAAGCATAATGGGCTAATTTAAGCTCAAATTAAAACAACCGAGCCCGTTTGGCTTGAGATTTTCGGTCCTTGCTTTCCGAGTGAGCCGAGTCTCGTTCGATACCCAAGCTCGATTTATGTGATGAATTTTAAGCTCGCTTACCACCGCCGATCCAATGCGGAATGCAATTAATCTAAATGAACCTAAACTATATGTTATGCAATTTTAATATTTTTGTTTAGGGGTTAAAATTTAATCCCTAATTTTCTATGCAATTAACCACTAAATGATGTGCCGAAATTTAGGTGTCAACACTTTAGCATGTCTTGATAGAGATCATTCGTTTATTTCCGGTTGTATGGACATTGTCTTTTCTTCATTGTAGTTATTGACATGTTATGGGGTGAAGAATATTAGTTATATAATCAAAAGATCCGTCCCAAGAAGAAATTATGTGTAGATGTTGTAATTTCAAAGTTCCCATGATTAAGCAATTTCCAACATATAAAACCACGATTCATGCTTAGAGGAGGGCCTGCTCTATATCGTGCACATTCGCCGTTATTAGTTCTAATTAGCAAGGCAGATATGTCCTCTCAAATGGACCCAAGATTATTAGAAGCAGCTCAGAGGCACAATGTGGATGAACTGAATGACTTGATCAGAAGCTATGCACTCATCCCAGAGGAGGCGGCTCTCCAAGGAGCCTGGCACATGCCGTAGCACATCGCCCGTGTCGCGGGCCATTTGAATTTCGTCCTGGAGCTCCTCAAGTCGATGCCAAAGGTTGCGGAGAAGTGAGCAATCAATGTGACCCATGAGCAATGCCGAAGCTATAATAACATCCTTATATTCAGGTCTTAGATTGTGAACAACGATCCTCATCCTTCTTTGTTATGTTAGGATCTCCAGGATCCATCTCCATGATTTCTCCATGAAGGTCTTCGATTTCTGCAAAATGTTGTCTCAATCCTGCATCACCTCGTGTTCTTTCACTTTCCACTTCTTGAGCTCTTCTTCATTAGTTGGTGGTCTAATGTAGGGTCGTCAATGGGCCGGTTCGGGTCGGGTTTCATGATACCCGACCCGACTCGAAACACCTGACATGCCTGCTTGACCCAACCCGAAACAAGACCCGAACAGAATATTGCCAAGTGATCGAGACGGGTCGGGTCGGGTCAGTTCGGGTCGGGTTCGTGCTTAAAACAATGAATTAGCAGTAGGGGTTTGTCCCCAAATCTTTGCCACATCGTCGCCACGCTCTCGTGCCCCTAGTGCTCCCTCCGGCGTCCGCCGGCTTCGGATTGATCGGAGAAATCGAATCTAAGATCATGAAGGCAGGAGGCGCCGCATCACTTCCGACGGCGAGGAGAGGCAGTCGAGCTCGTCCATCATGATGGCGAGGTCGTCGTCAATGCAGCAGGAGATGAGGGCGTCGAAGTCGGAGTTGGGGAGCTGGTACTTGAGGGCGAAGGGGGACACGACAGCGAGGGTGGGGGAGAGGGGGGAGGCGGCTGCGGAGGCGCGGTTGACGGTGACGATGCGGGTCTCGCCGCTGTGGTAGAAGAGGGACTTGGAGTGGGGGCGTGGGGCCACGCCTACGCTGTAGCGGCACATGAGGCGGAGCTTCGAGGAGGCGAAGGGTTGCGGCGGTGGCTCCTCCATTGCGGCGGAGAGAGACGTGGAAGAGAGACTGCAAAAGAGATCGCAGAAGAGGTGAGAGAGGGAGAGAGATGTGGAAGAGAGATGTAAGGGTTTCTTATTTGGGTTTTCTTGTTTGGGTTGGGCTTGGGTATCCAAGCTCAATAATTCAAAATAATACCTAAATATTTTTATTGTTACCCAAACAAGTTAAGACACAACCCGATCAAATACGAAAATTTCCTGTTCGGATCTATTCGGGTTGGGTCGGGTCATGTTTGGGCAGATTCTTTTGACACCCCTAGTCTAATGTCACTACCTTCCAATCAGGTTTCATATATCTTGCTCAAGTTTGTATTAGCCGCATCTGAATGCTCCAATGCATTTAACTGTTTAGGTAGATATGACGGAGGGAAGGTCCAGAAAAACAAAAGACACGGTACATGAAAACCCGTTAGGTAGTAGATGACTTCTTAATAAATGTATTAGGTGATCCACGTTATAATAAAATTCAAATAAAATTCAAATTCAAATTTTCACTAAAAGTTAAAAATAAAATCCCCTCTATAAAATTACATTGAGGTAATCAACGACCTTTTTTAATTATTTGAGCAGATATGATTGTTTAAATATCGAAAATGATGAATTAAATTCACTGATAACATTGAAATTAGGTTACCGTCAATCATTTTTATCAAAAGGCCCAGCTAACCTCATTAATCATGTACTATAGATTGAAAATCATATTAAAGGATCTAACATTTGTGACATTTGATGATGTAAATAATCAAATATGTACCATGCACCTAATTCAAGTTTCGTTCCTTGACTATGAACACGCGGTTTTCTACATTAAAGAAGTAGAAAGGTTTTTCCGTAATTGTGGTATCCGCAAATTGAGCCCCGCATCCTTATAGATGAAACTCTTTCTTTTTGTGGCATTGTAAAAGATTTCAAGCAAGGACTTTTTATTGATTAAATTAATTCCTTTGCGTCACTCAATAGCTTACATTAACGACGCGAGTTAGGAATTAGTTGTTATAAAAGTCTGACTCTCGTGAATATTGCTTTGTTTTTTCATGATTATGTTTCTACTGCAACTGTAAACTGTTGTACATTATCGGAATACTGAATTTTGCCATTGCTTGGGTTTGCTGTCTTTTCTGTTTCCTTCTCGTAAGATGGTCCCTTTTTACTTGCTATTGGAGGTTCAGAGGGGAGACTTGAAGTGAAGCGGAAATCTTCGCCATCTTCTCATTCAAAATTATACTTCTTGCAATTTTCCATTCAAGAATTATGTTTATGACTCCTATATGGTTGGAAATCTGTAGGTGTGGAATACATTATCTGATGCAGCTGTATCCCGAAGATTCGGAAACTACGGCAAGCCGAAAAAGGCAGAACCTGATTCTTGATGCTGCCAAATGAGAAAATGGCGAAAATGTCATATGTATTTGTATTTGTATTTGTATTTGTATTTGCATTTTTTTTTGTTTATTATCTGTTGGATATTGCTTCGAACAAAAAAGGGTTTTGATAAGGTCAGATCAAAAAGGTTGACAGGATTATCACAGGATAATTTTATTATTTTGTGCTTATACCATCTTCTTTTGCCGTTTTAGATGTGTCAATAATTAAGCTCTTGTAAACATTCCATAACAAAATTATACAGAGCCAATGGATATAGAGGCTTGTGAGCCAATCATAACCCGAGTAAATTTGTAGTAATTCCAGTCATTTTTGTTCTTTAGGAGCTAGCATTGCTGAGTTGGCAAAGAGTTATGCTTTTGTGTTTTTTCCCCAACTTTTGAAGTTTTTTTTCTCTCACCTGTGGATTAATCCGCAATTGGTTACAACACATAACATTATACGGGGAAAAGAACACTAATTGTGCAATAACTTTCGCACGATCCTCACTTTGGTGTCCATAACTTCTCAAGTGATCGCTTACGTATTATAACTTTAAAAAAAATGCTCTAAATGACGAAGCATAGAAGAATTATTGGAGGATAGGTGATTAATTGGTTGTATTACTCTTTCTCTCTCCACACAAACATTGAAGGCGGAAAAAAAAACAACAGCTCGGAGGGAAAAAAATTAAGGCTTGGAAGACAAGCGAGAAATATTGTAACAGGGAAAAGGTGAATGATTTATTTTGTTTTGAAAGGTAAAATGTTGTATTTTGTTCAACCACCTACAAAATCAGTAATTATTATTCTACTTGATGTGGTTGTAGGGACCGGTTCGAAAAACGCCGAGATGGTTGTGAGCCGCTTCTCCTGATCATGCCCTCAATTGCCAATTTCAAAATCAACATCTCATTGGCATGCAATTTTATTATTTGCAAGTCGCGCCGGACAATTAATATTAAATAATACCACGATTGATTTTCAAGAAATAGCAATTGTCAAGTGAACGCTTTTTAAAAAATTATGACATTTAAGTGATTGCTTAAAAAGTTTGAGTAGCATTATTAGTGTCATTTTTTTCCTAGTATATGACGGTAATGGAGGAGGGGAATGAAGAAGCGACGAAAGGAACAAAAGAGAGAATTTACCGAATAAGAAGTTCTTCCCATAGACGTCCAACTTCCAAGAATGATTCTCAGGCAACTGCCTCATCCTTTTTTAGAAAAATATTTTCATCTTGGTTTTTTTTTTTGGTTTGTTTTACTTAAATCAATCACACTCCTTTTTCTTTACAATATGTCAATGCTACGTATGAACATCTAAAAGATTTGGGACCGATGCATGGTGAGACTAAGAAGAAGCTTAAAGTGTTTGACGGAAAGTAACTTAGGGATAGATGGAGTACACCACTGAAGTATGAAGGAGTTTTTCACCATCCAAGATAAAGAACTTATAAGGTTCGCCATCAAAGAATTAGATAAAGAACCGAATTGAAGGATTCACGCACTTCACTTGAGAAAAAAAATTCCATATATTAGCAAACTCAAATCTAAATTCTTACGATGGAGAATGTGCGACCATATATAGATATATATATATAGTGATAACTAGGAAACATTAAAGTTACAGGAAATTTAAAACTCGTTGAAAATTGGAATTTAGACGCATTAAAGACAGAGTGCAGGGCGTCTGATCCTCTTCATTGAACCCGTTGGATCACGCTATGCTCTGATCCTCCTGCATAACTGACTTGAGAGGCAGCTGGCCTATCTTTTGGGTGCTTTTGCAATACGTCCAAGGTGCTCTTCCATATGTCCATATTCATATTGCGGCGTAAAGATGAAGCATGATCCACAATAGCCGAAGGAAGCCCTCCAATAGCTTTGACAATGTCTTTGCACAAGGAATCATACTCAGAGACACCTTCGGGAGCATCCCCTTCAAAAGCATGCTTACGAAAGAGTTGAAGAGCGTGGTCATCACTCATTGGCTCAACCTTGTAATCTTTCACTGTCCCACGATCAAATGCTCCAATATCAAAAGCATTTAAAACATTTCTTTTGTCTGTTGTCACAATGATTTTACTTCCTGGACCAAACCAAGTAAGCTTCCCAGCTAATGCTCTAATCTGTTCATCCTCATCCACATCGTAAACCACAATAAGAACCTTCACATTACGGCATAGACTCGCTATTTCTTCAATCCCTTCATGGGAACATTCAAGTGGTGCAGGCTTTTGTTTTTGAAGGTTGGCAATTAATAGTCGTCGTGAAAATGGGACTCCTTCCAAACTGATATCTTCAAGGAAGCAACTTGCATCAAATAACTTACGCATCTTGTTAAAGACAACCTTTGCAAGTGTAGTCTTTCTGACATCCGGTGCACCCCATATTCCGACGCCGCATACCTCTTCTCCTCGAACTTCGACCGCTTGTCCCTCGCTGTAGGCAACACCAAGTTTCTCATCATCCCTTGAACATGACGATCGATTCCAACTAGTTTGTCGGTCACAACTTGGTCATCCCTCTTCAACAGTTGCGCCACATGTGCAACAACTCTTTTCACGAGCTCGCCCTCGTGCCTGCAAACCGTCGAGTGATGAAACACGAGGATGACGAGAAAGTCAACAAAAATATTTGAAAGTAGACAGAAATGAAAGTGGAGAATGGACCGACAAAAATTAAATCATTGTCGATATGATTACATGCATATTTATTAAACAAGGTTTGGGTTCATTTTCGCATCATTTTACACTTTTTTTTCTCCCATTTATCTAGGAAAGAACAAGGAAACCAGAAGTAAAGCAATACCCACCCATTTAGGTCCCTCGGGCTAAATCCCCTTAATCGCCCGATCTGTCGAAGAACCTCCCTCCATGTGTCGATGGTATTTGAGTCGACTCTGTCTATATGATGTAGAGCAAAGGGCTTTCCAAAATCCCCAGCCTGGTGTCTTACATCCATGGGACTAACATCATAGAAAATCGGGAAAATAATCTGTCCATTTGTTTTTCTGCACTCCCACATTTGTACCAGCTCATTGAGGCAAAATTCACTGAAAGCGTAATTTTTGGAGAGGATGGCTATCGAGATCCTCGACCGCACGAGCGCCTCTCTTAGCTCCAGCCCGATCTCTTTTCCGGGAGTGAGGTCATATCTATCATTGAAGACCCTGATCCCGGCTTCTACCAATTGTGTGTATAGGTGAACCGTGATTCCGTCGTGAGTATCTAGATGTCTAAAATTCAAGTATACTTCATACTTGAATCCAGATGACGACGATGAGGTTGAAGATGATCCCTGTCAAGTTAAGGAAACTGAACCGCTTCACATGGTAAGCATAAGACTTGGTCTTATGCTTCTAGCCAAACAAAAGAAGAAGAAAAAAACATAGTTTTGCGGTTCTAATGGAGGCGAACCACAAACAGCAAGTGAACTGCTCCTGAATCTAGCAAATTGCAAATTTTGGCCTTTTAAATAATCCAAAATAGTCAAAACATTCGTAGCACTCAAATGTTGATGCATGAATTCACAAGTAATTTAAATATTATTTTAAATTTGCGAAAAAGAAAAATTAATAAACAGGCCCAGCGTACAATATCAATGGGAAAATTGTCCAAGAAGTTGTAAACTTACTGTACTTTTTCCAATTCAGTCATAAACCTTTCAATTTTATCAATTGAGTCATAAGCTTTTTCACCTTTTACCAATTGAGTTTATTCGGCCAATTTTGGCGGAAATTTTTGATATATATGAACATCGACCGTCCTATGTGGCATGATTGGTATTTTTTTTTTTTGGTAACCCAGGAAACCCCCGCACGGCCGACAGTCGGGAGGTAAACCCTGGGCATGATTGGTATTGATGTTGACATTTTTAAATAATTTTGAAAATACTTGTGATTTTTTTCATTTTTTCCCCTTTTCTTTTTGCTTATGGCTAGCAAAGGCTAGCTCCGCCAAATTTGGTGAGGCTGACTCTCGCCCAGGCCACGGCAACCCTTGCCAGGCGTCGCCTTGACCCAGGCAACGCCGGGCAAGTTGGGCAAGGGCCGACGAGGGCTAGCCTCACTAGGCCGCCATGGCCTGTGCAACAGTCAACCTCGTTAGATCTGGCAAATCTAGCCATCGCCAATATCAATAGGACTTGATTGCACTTTTTGAAAGTTTTAGAACTTGATTGCACTTTTGTGACAAGTTTTAGGACTTGATCGCATTTTTTGAAAGTTTTACTACTCAATTGTACTTTCTTGACAAACTTTAGGACTTCTAGTGCACTTATCCCTAATATTGATTAGTGAAGAGTGCATCTATTCATATAAGAGTTGCATCTTTTCATATTACTGCTCACTTAAGTTAAATGTTTTTAATTTATATTTAATAAACAGTCGTTATCTGTGAAAAACATAATTTCCACATGTAACGGTCGTGGTTACCTAATAATTAATTATACAAACAATTTTTTGTCTCAACATCTATTTCTTTGCTTGCTTAGATAATGTTAATTCTCTCTTATTGAGACATATAGGACTATATGTGTGCTTGATGAATGAGTTTAACCGTCGTTGGAGATCATTCCAATCGATGGTAAGTGCAACTACTTTGATTTATATTAGGAAAGAGATGAGCCCGATTATCTAACTATAACTTTCATAGTAGATCGCAGTTTATCTACATACTACAAGATATTATTAGACATGTGATAGATATTTTTGACATCATGAAATTGCCATCAGTGTTTCCATCAATCACGACCATTGACAATCTAACGGTCTAGATTTTAATTTTCTCATATAGTTAAGTAATCGCAAGGGGGTGTACATGGTCACGCTTCTAGAGAAAACAAATTCTACCAAAACCTGCCATTGATAATATTTCTTATTATGGGAACGTGTTTAATACAAATTGCGCAACTCAATCCATAGCAATAATGAGCATGACTAGATATCTACCTATTTATATATTTATGTGCAAGTCTATCCACAATAATAATGAGCATGACCAAGTACTTGCCTATCTATAGAGCCCTTTATCTTTTGGTGCTCCACGCCGTAGCTAACTATATTTCTTCTTCGTTCTTACTAGTCCTTGAAGCACTTCAAAGCAAGACCCTTGTGATGCCTACAAAACAAAGAATCTAGGATCATATCTCACTCAGCATCTTTGAAAACCTCTGTTGCATGCATCCAATAACCATGTCTTCCATACTTGGGTCTTGCATGTAAATAGGTATCGGATCAATGATTTACCAAAAAATGCTCTGTTCTTGATAAGGTGGGTCAAAATATGTATGATGTGAGTCCAATATGACGAACTGTAACTCTCAGCAATAAATAGCAGTTTGTCTGTACACCTACGATTAGTGCCGTCCAAAGTGTTAGGAAGTCTGTTCTAGAATTTGTGCCTTCATGATGTCATTGAATTGAAAATTTCTCAAGGCAAAGAAACTTTTTCTCACAAATCGCAAGAACCTCTCACTAATAGCTAAACTCGCATTTCAAATGATATAGTATCAACCTAGACACATAAGTCAATATAAGCTGAACCTTTAGATGCTCAATCATAAACAAATCTACCGTATTTTTACTGTCCTTCAGTAATATTCAAAAGAAAAAACTTATAGATCACAATATCCTTTTTCAGAAAAGTATTTTCTTCTTAGATCTTTTTTTTTTTGGTTGTTTTATGTCACATCCCAAATTCTACGAGCTAGCAACATCCCACCAATGATCGTTGAGAATGCGACGTCCCAGGACTCGTCGACGACCCAAACAACTTACTAACAAAAGAACGCAAGCGGAAGCAAACTTTGAACACCCTAAACAACAACCAAGCAAGGGATAGTAAAGGAAACACAATGATACTCAAAAGAACGAAACCATTTATATAAACATAGAGTTAATCACAGGAGATACAATATGCAAGCCTTACTAAAGGCCACATCTATGGACCACGCACAAGCAAAAAGGATTGGGTGGTAGGTTAGCTTAACTTCTACACCAAAAGATAGTGCTCCAAAAAGGCGGGATGACTAAGCCTATTATCAATCCCTGTGGTACCCCGGAAGTGTCCCCGGGTCAGTCAGTGAGTGAATCGAGTCAGAGTTTGAGTCCTCTGGGCCGGTGTCAGGATCAACGACGGCCCCATCGGGAGAATCTATCTCCATGGGATCCCACTCCCCTACACCATCATCAGGGTGAACATCAAATCCTCATAGTGGACCGTGCAACTCATCCCCATCTCGATAGAACCACGCCAAAAAGGTGTGTGGCCTCCAAAACGCAAACCCTTCATCCACCCACAAAGTCGTAGCATGCCTAATGTAAATCCTATCCTCTCCTATCGAGTACTCCGTCAACTGATGGTTCATATTCATCAGTATCCCAAAACGTTTTGAAAGACCATTTATGGTCAAGGATCTGAAATGGTTAGAATACAACAATGAGATAAAATCTTAATAGGTAAACTCCCTAAGCCTCGCTTAAGCTAACACGTACCTCCGGACAATCCTAAACATGCAATTCTAGCATCCAACATGCCATGAACAACCACAAGCGCTCTTACCTCGCCTTGGCACATACACAAGCCCTGCACATTAGAAACCGCCACAACAAGGCAATTGCTCCTTGTGCACATGCAATACGATTCATGGCATAAATATGCGTAACATAGTTAATAATCCAGACATAATAAGCTCAAGCATAGCATTCCCCAATGCATAATGCACTTGTAGTTGTCCAGATTATTAACGGCCCCACGAGCCACAGCATAACCCAAGCAATACGCATCAGGTCGGCGGTCTTCCGGCATGACCGAGCATCGTCTCGCTCCATCAAGCACGGCAACATCCCGCGTTAAACTTATCAAGATGGCATTCCACAAGGAGCATTGGGTTCGGCCTCTACCGCAACTCTGCATTTGGACCCTCACCGGGTATCTGATAAATCGGGCATCGTCCTGCGTAAAACGCATCAAGACGGGTTCAATCCTCACGTAAAACGCATCAGGGTATTATATGACCACACGAGCACTCAAACATTTTTGCCAATTCTTATCTTTTCAATTAGCCAACACCGGGTGTTTATGACATACAATTCACTAGGAACAAACATATCACAAAATGCATTTAATCAAGCACGAAAAGCACATCCAACCAACCTATGAACCATGTCCGCCAATAAGCATCTCAAATCAGCCACAAACAAGCCATATTCAAATCAATCAAGTCATGCCATCAAACAACCATACACAATCAGCCATTAATTGAATCCAATCAACCATCAATTAATCAAACGGGATCGACCAATACACTAACACATAATCAGCCACTAGATTAAGCCTCAAATCAGTCCACAGTAACCACTTAATCCTCCACATTTTCGCTAATTCTTATCTTTTCAATTAGCCAACATCGGGTGTTTATGACGTACAATTCACTAGGAACAAACAGATCACGAAATGCATTTAATCAAGCACGAAAAGCACGTCCAACCAACCTATGAACCGTGTTCGCCAATAAGCATCTCAAATCGGCCACAAACAAGCCATATTACAAATCAATCAAGTCATACCATCAAACAACCATACACAATCGGCCATTAATTGAATCCAATCAACCATCAATTAATCAAACGGGATCAACCAATACACTAACACGTAATCGGCCACTAGATTAAGCCTCAAATCAGTCCACAGTAACCACTTAATCCTCCACAAATCATCTATCAAATAACTTCTAAGATCAGCCAAAATGCAACCGATAAACCATCCACTAAACAACCATTGATCAACCCCCTAACATGTCTATTAGTCACCCATTGTCCTAATCAAGGTTTAGGGACTTACTTACTAGCAAACTTAACCGAAACCAAGCCAAAGAAGCAGCAACAGCCACGACAAGGTGGCGGAACAGCAAGGAGCTCTGGCGGCGTCAGTGAGTGGCCATGGCGGACGGTGGCACGGCGAAGCGGCTCACGACTAACACAGGTCCGGCTTGAGGGTGACGGAAACTATAACAAGGCTGGCTGAGACGAGCACGAAATGGTGGTAATGGTGGCGAGATGGCGGTGGTCGAACAAGAGGGAGAGAGGGACGGTGGCGAGCGAGTTACGATGGCTCACGACGGCTGAATGGAGTGACGACGATGGTGGCAGGTGGTGGCGACGAACGGTGGTTGAAACGAGGCTGGGGAGATGGTGATGGTGTTGTGGTCAGTCAAGCAAGAGAGAGGAAGCAAAGGTGGCGGTGACCAGCCAAGGCCCCAGCAAACGAGCGGCTGCCGGACGGCTGAGATGGGCACTGAACGACGGCGACCACGGTGGTTGGAGTGGCGGACAGTGGTTGGTCGGGCTGGTGGTGGTGGCCGAAGGTGAGAGGAAAGGGAGAGTGAAAGAGAGAGACTTCTTGATCAATCATGCAAGTGAGAGAGAGAGAGCGAGAACTAACTAAACCCACTTTGATGCACCTAGGAGACCGGCGGACCCGTTATGCGACTGGATGAACCGGTGGGCTTGAAGTCAAAGATGTCGGATTGAGCTCAAATTTGGTCGGTTGAAGCAAAACGGCGTGCTGATCAATACTCATAGCCTTTAGCTATGATTAACGATGGATTTTCGTGATTCAGGGTGGGTCGTTTAGATAGTTTTTTTAATTATTTTAGTAATTTTCGAATTAAGGGTATTTTTGTAATTTTTGCGTTTTTTTTTTGTCATTAGGGTTAACACCCTTTATAAATTTGTTTTTAGGGTTTTGAGAGGCAGTAGTTTTTGGATGTTTTGAAAACTTATTGATTATTAATCGATCGAGAGAACAGTTTGTTCTTCATTATTGTTTTGCTTTTTCTGTTTAGCCTAATTTCTATTGCGCTTCGGCATCAATAGAGAGCATCCTCCCCTGCTAGAGAAAGATTCGTCCTCGAATCTGCTTCGTCTTCATTGTCATCAATATCTTCAGGGTCTTCTTCCTCTTCAGTGTAGTAAGGTGACAAATCTACTACATTAAAAGTCCCAGAAACATTGTGCTCACCTGACAACCCAGGTGGCAACTCTTCCGATACGACATCAGTAAACTCCTCAAGCAAGGGCAAAACTTTGGTAGGAATTTCGGGACTGTCAGAATTCCGCTCCATCACCACAATGGCAAAAAGCTCAGGCGCGTTTACTGCCTCTTCTAGAAATTCTGACCTGGACAGCAGATTATTCTTTACTTCCTTTCTCAAATCTGAAGGACCTAGGATAATGGTTCGGCCATCCTTCTTAAAGGTATAGGTATTTCTGAAACCATCATGCTGTGTCTTTTTGTCAAACTGTCACGGCCTCTCTAATAAAATATGGCAAGCATCCATTGGGACTACATCACACCACACCTCATCGATATAATTTTTTCCAATCGAAAATTATACAAGACATCTTTTGCTCACCTTTACCTCGTTCCCTTTTCTAAGCCACGACAGCTTGTATGGTTGAGGATGATCTTCTGTTTTCAACCCCAACTTTTCCACCATAGTCGTGGACACCACATTCTCACAACTCCCACCATCTATTATCACGTTGCATACTTTTCCTCTACTAGTGCACTTGGTATGAAAAATATTATGTCTAAGCCATGATTCATCATCTGCTACAGCAACATTTAATATTCTTCTAACGACTAGAGACTCACCAAAATCAGCATAGATAATCCCTTCTTGTTCCGCATCCACATCCTCTTCTTCGCCTTCAGATTTATCATAAACTGGACCTTCATCAAAGACCAGATTATCAACAAGCGTCACAATCTATCGGTTCAGACAATCAGCAGCAAAATGCCCGAATCCCTGACACTCGAAACACCGCTTGGCTGCAGTTCCTCCCTTGCTAGTTCCAACATTACTCTACCCCTCGTTAGATATAGGTTTAGAACTCACATCCTTAACTGTGATCGATGTTGAATTTACTATTGATATTCCCGCTTTTCCTTGAGATTCTTTATCTGACCACTTGGAATTGCTGCCTGACCACTTAGAATTACTGCTCTTTCTTTTAAACTGTCCCTCCACTTTTAGGGCTAGTCTGCACACATCCTCATACATCCAATATTACTGTAATTAGACAACATCAGAGATCTCATATCGCAGCCCTGCTAGATATCGTGCAATCGTCTGCTCGTCTTCCTCCGCCACATCATAACGCCTCCGCAAGCGATCAAATTCTTCTGTAAATTCCTCAACTGTTTTATCACCTTGCTTGATGTTATGATACTCAATAAACGCCTCTTGCCTATAATGGGTAGGCAAAAAATTTTTCTGTAATAACTTTTTCATCTTCTCCCAGCGATCCACCTTTGGCTTCTCCTCTCTAGCGAGTTGCTTTTTCACGTGTTCCCACCAAATCGAAGCATGTTTTCGCAGCCTAATAGCCACTAACTTCACTTTTTGTCCCTCAGTTAGGTCTTTAAGATAAAAAAATCCGTTCTACCATATGCATCCAATCAATAAACTCATCAGGATGAGCCTTACCATTAAATTCGGGAATCTCGATCTTCATTCCGAAATTTTGAGAAGAGCGTTGATTTCCAGGTCGTACTCCTCGATTCCATCCCTGGTTCAGAACCCCGAAAGGGTTTACGTCCTCCTCTTCATCATCGGATGGATACTCAGATTCTGCTTCTTCTTCAAATTGAACGCCCAATCTCGCCTCCGCAAGTTGTCGCTCCAAATCCCGAATTCGTCTTCTCTGTTCTTCAATTTCTACATCTCGCAGATCTCTTAGATGCTATTGGTTGTCTGCTTCAGGAACGCCTCCACGCCCCCGGCCACCACGAGCCTGCCGTCCACGACCGCGATTCTGTTCAGCCATTGATTCAAGCAACCTGTGCTCTGATACCAATTGATGCCAAAGCGCAATAGAAATTAGACTAAACAGAAAAATCGAAATGATAACGAGGAACAAACTGTTCTCTCAATCGATTAATAATCGATAAGTTTTCAAAATATCAAAAAACTACTGCCTCTCAAAACCCTAAAAACAAATTTATAAAAGGTGTTAACCCTAATGACAAAAAAAACGCAAAAATTACAAAAATACCCTTAATTCGAAAATTACTAAAATAATTTAAAAAAACCATCTAAACTACCCCGAATCGCGAAAATCCATCGTTAATCATAGTCTCAGGCTATGAGTATTGATCAGCACGCCGTTTCGCTTGAACTGATCAAATTTGAGCTCAATCCGACATCTTTGACTTCAAGCCCGCTGATTCATCTAGTCACATAACAGGTTCGCCGGTCCCCTAGGTGCATCACACTCAAAACCCATCAACCACCCCACTAGCAATTCAAGGTCAAGATTGATTATTCTTCCTCGAGCCAAGATCCAAAGGTCCACAAATTATCTCCCAAATTAAATCACCCAAAATACTAATGGCAAGTAAATAAATAAATAAGGAAGGGATGGGTAAAGTAGTCCAAATTTTCGGCCAAGAGAGGAGGAGTGCACAATGTCCAGTTTGTCCTTCAACATAACTAAGAAGTCCAAGATATCTTAGGGGTAAAATGGTCATTTCTAACTTCCGGTCTGAATTCCACTTTTCTGACAATTTCCGAGCAAACTGATAATGGTTGAACTTAATAAAGCGACGTCCAATCGATTAGTCGTGGAACTCTTGAAAGTTCGATATCCAAATCCGGATTCTAATCCGTGGTCAAAATCAATCAATCGCAACTTTAGTGTATCTCAAACTAACGAATGGCTTTTAGGAACCATGACGACCTTGGTGATCATGTAATTGTGAGGGTCGGTCATTAGTTCCGAAGGACGCGATCGTTCGGAATAAGTTTAGGGTCATTCGCAATTCATACAACGATCAAGTGAAATCACTTGCGATCCAATTGTATAACATTGGCGAATCGTTCCATAACTATCCTTGGATCGATCTATAATGATCCAAAACATTCACTCATCAATCATTATGGTCAAAGTGCCAATCCCTAATCAAGTTCTTAGGTCCATGTACTTAATTTCTAGCTAGCTTTTCTCTAACGGTTAGTCTTTTCAAGAGTGATCAATTCCGAGTGAGATTTAACTGAAAGTGCATCGATAAGATAATCATTTCATAGGCCCCGAATAGGGTCGAAATTCAAAATGTCACATTTTACTTATATCAATCACCGTCCTTTTCCTTTCAATATGTCAATGCGACGTATGTACATCTAAAGATTTGTAACTCGTGCACGGTGAGACTAAGAAGAAGCTGAAGGTGTTTGATGGAAACTGGAAAGTAACACAGGGATAGATGGAGTCCAACACTAAAGCGTGAAAGGAGTCTTTCACCGTTCAAGATAAAGAATTTATAAGGTTCACAACCAAAGAATCGGATAAAAAACCGAATTGAAGAATTTACTCACTTGAGGAAAAATTTTACGGATATTATCAAACTCAAATATGAATTCTTACAAAGGAGAAGGTGCCATACATTTATAGCTTGTAACTTAAAACTTACGATTCAACCCTCCAACCTCGCATTGCATCATGATTTGTGCAATGCATTCAAACTCCAAAAGTGCAGGGCTTCTTGCTCCTCATTGGATCCGTTGGATCATGCTATGCTCCTTGGATGGGCCGAAATCTACTCCGTTTGCTAGCATAGTTTACAAATGGGCTTTGGTTAATTGAGGAGTCTTAAATTAAGCTTGTGATCGATTGTCTTCAATGGAGTTTCCAAGCTCTGATCCTCCTACATTACTGACTTGAAAGGCAGCTTAAACTCTATCTTCTGGGTGTTTTTTCAATAATTCCAAGGTACTTCTCCATATATCTATATTCATATTTTGGCGTAAATATGAAGCTTGATCCACAATCGCCAAAGGAAGCCCTCCGATAGCTTTGACAATGTCTATGGACAAGGAATCATACTCAGAGACATCTTGGGGAGCATCCCCCAGAAAAACATGCTTACGAAAGAGTTGAAGAGCATGGTCATGTCTCATTGGGTCAACCTCGTATTCTTTAACTGTCTGACCATCAATTGCTCCCTCGAAAGCATTTAAAACATTTCTTTTGTCTGTTGTCACAATAATTCTACTTCCCGGACCAAACCAAGTAACATTCCCAGCTAATGCTTTAATTTGTTCATCCTCATTCACATCATCAAGCACAATGAGAACCTTTGCACTACTAAACAGACTTGCTATCTTTTCGATCCCTTCACCGGAAGATTCAAGTGGTGCAGTTTCTTGCTTTTGAAGGTCAGTAATCAATATTTGTTGTAAAAGCTGGACTCTTTCCGAACTAATATCTTGAAGGAAGCTACATGCATCAAACAACATATGCATCTCGTTAAAGACAACCTTTGCTAGTGTAGTCTTTCCAACACCTAGCATACCACATATTCCAATGACGCGTACATCGTCTTCACGTACTTTGATCACTTGTCCCTCACTGTAGACAACACCAAGCTTTCTCATCATCTCTTGAACGTGATGATCAATTCCAACTAGTTCCCCGGTTATGACTTGGTCATCCTTGATCAACACCTGCATAACACGTTCAACAACTTCTTGTACGAGCTGGGACTCATGCCTGCAAAACGTAAGTGATGAAGCACGAGGATGACAAGAGAGTTACCAAAAATATTAAAAAGGTTTGGGTTCATCTTTACATCATCCTCCACTTTATTTTTCCATTTATCTAGGAAAGAAAAGGGAAACCGGAAGTAAAAGCATTACCCCCCATTTATGTTCTCCCGATCATATCCGCTTAATCCCCCGATCTGTCGAAGAACCTCCTTCCATGTTTCGATGGTATTTGAGTCGACTTTGTCTATCTCATGTTGATCGAAGTACCTTTCAAAATCCCCAGCCTGGCCTTTTACATCGGAGGGACTAACATCATAGAAAATGGGGATAATGGTCTGTCCATTTAATGTTCTGCACTCCCACATTTGTACCAGCTCATTGAGGCAACTTTTACTGGAAGCATAATCTTTGGAGAGGATGGCTATCGAGATCCTCGAACGCTTGATCGCCTCTTTTAGCTCCGGCTTGATCTCTTCTCCAGCAAAGAGGTTTTCGTCAGCTTTGAATACCGAGATCCCTGCATCTACCAATTTGCTATAAAGGTGATCCGTGAATCCTCTGCGAGTATATGAACCTCTAAAACTCAAGAATACTTCATACTCGATCCCAGTCGTTGTGGTTGAAGATGACTCCTGTCAAATCAAGGAAACTAAACCACTTCACACAGTAAACATAGTTTTTCAGGCCAAATCTCACACTTCTTGCCAAACAATAAGAACGGATTTTAAAATGGAAGTTTTATGGTTCCATTGGATGGGAACCTTACCCAACAAGTGGACTGCACCTGAATCTAACAACTCGCGCATTTTGACTTTATTTAATCCAAAATACACAAAACATTCATAACACTCATATGTCGATACATGAATATGCACGTAATAATTTTTCGCAATATTTCTAACATTTAAATAATATTTTAAATTGCAGGACGAGGCAAAAGTACTAAACAGGCCCAGCCTACAGTATCAATAGAGCTTGGAGTTTGGATAGGATCTCCTGATTTTCAAGATTCAGTGGTTCAATTGTTCATGTCAAAGAATATTTGTAACATACCAGACGATTTTTAGCATCTGTTGGGTCGAACTGCAAGTAGAGGACCGATTCCATCGAATTAATGTCAAAGAAGTTTGAAGTAACAACACAAATCCCAAAGATGTAGAGAAAACTAACCGGCTTTCTTCTCATCTTTCCAGCGTCATCGACTGATGCCGGAGCATCAGCTGCACGAGCTGGGTTTCTTCTCCTGTTTTTTCCGGCAGCATCAACCGCAACACCAATCATTCCGAACAAAATCACGAATGCCATGGACCAAGTCGGAGCCAGTGTCAGAGACAGAATCACAAGAGCCAGTATTGTTGCCGTCCAAGCCTTCGCCTTCCAAGCCATCGCTTGCTCTCTCTCTCTCTCTCTCTCTCTCTCTCTCAGAGGCACGGGAGATCTATAAACAGCAGACAACAGCATACATTACACTTCACTCATGACTATGTTATATTTTCTCTTCCTTCATCATGTCCACATATATTGAGTGGTTGTCAGTGACATATATATATATAGATATATAATTGTCAGGTAAATTGGTCACGAATGATAATTCGACTTAATTTTGTCATTTACCGGAATGGTAATTCGACTTAATTTACCTTTTGGATGGAATGTTGAATTTTATAAGGTAATGTAATTCGGGGGAAATCCGGAGGGGAAAAACTTAGGGTAACGCCCGAATCACGAATTGAAAAAAAAAATCTATCATGTTCTTCTTATGTAAAAGAGTTATTTAATTCCTTCAATTCACTCGAAATCTTCAAAAACTGTAAACTTCTTCGCCATTTGTTTCTTTCCATATATATGTGTGTAAAGAAATTTTTTCAAAAAATATTTGCCTTTGTCGTAAAATTTTCTTCTATATAAATGGTCCACATTTAATACCGACGTAAGTTTACATCATTGCGTGGATTTTCTTTTGTGTATATAAAGTTGGATCTGGTTAAAAAAAATAAAAAAAAATTGTAAAATAAAAAAAAAACGAGGATGGAATTGGAACGGTGGCTGTAATCGGTCACACCGATGTCACTTCACCGCATGGCGACCGTGCGGTGGTTGTCGAGGGACCGCCATCGCCAACCACCATGAGACGGTGGTTGTGTCTCTACAAGTCAACATGTCCTCAAACTAAAAGTTCCATTACAATAATTGCATCACGAATTGTAGGGGCCCCGTTTAATGTTTCTAATAAGCTCCGTATTTAGGGCTTAATATAAATTAAGCACATTCGATAATGAAGACTACTTCCACTTAATTCGATTAATAGAAATTTAGCAAGTGATATTTTTGCCCCACTGCGTTGCTGAGAACCTCAAACCTGCCAATAATATTTCGCAATTTCATATTTGATAGCAAACTACTATTATCCAATATTCAATTATATTAAAATGATATCTTTTTTTTTCATTTCGAGCACTTAACATGGTCGATATTTGAAATTCATCATTAGAATTTTTCAATGATTATTTAAGCCATTAGAGTGCTACGCTGAATATATTTTAGATCTCAACAATTTAATTGGTTTTGACTCCTAGCTTTTTTTCTTAACGGCGGAGCTCAATTTAGATACGTAAATTTGCGAATCAACAAATTCTCCACTAATGCAAAGGATCGGGCACGACACGAGTCCTCAAATACGAAACAATCTGCACTGATACATGCGAGAAATCGAACACGTGCCGTGGGCCTCGGTAATAATGTAAAAAATATCATCACGGTCGAAACTCTTGTTTCACACGAATCGTTTGAAAAGATTCAAAAATACGTAAATAATGTCACGTAGATAATTACACAATTCTTGTCCAATTTAATTTAAAATCTATATATATATATATATATATGTTTTAAAAAATATAATGAGATGGAATTCAAAAGTAATGACGAGCTCTTGAAGACCAATTTACCTGACAATTTACTCGCAGTGACTCATGACAACTTGTCAGGTAAATTGGTCTTCAAGAGCTCGACATTACTTTTGAATTCCATCTCATTAGACTAGAAAGATAGAATCAGAAGTAACCTTCCGTGTTTTCATGAGTCACTGCGAGTCACTGCCTCAAAGCGACATGAGCGCGAAAGGAAGTACTAAACTAAACTAATTCGGTGTACTGACCCCATGTAGGATAGTTCTCTCTTCTTGTTTTCATGTAAATAATTGATTACTTAACGAGCTTTCTCTTCTTCTTTTTCACGAAAATAATTGATTACTTAACGAGCTTTCATGGGGTCGGTGCACCAAATTAGTTTATTTTAGCACTTCCTTTCACGCTTTTGTCGCTATGAGGTAGTGACTCATGGAAAACACGGAAGGTTATTTCTGATCCTATCGTTCTAGTCCAATAAGATCAAATCCTGAAGTAATGACGAAATTAACAGGATACTGTTATCGTCAGAAATTTTTTTTTTGTTTTTTGTTTTTGCTCGGCAAGGCAACACTAACCAATGTATCTTCGCTATTAGGTGTGAAAGGACGATTTCTCGAGTTCGAGTTCGAGTCCAAGTAGATTCTTGAATTATAAATGTTGCTAGAACAATTATAAAAATAGATGTGGTACATGAAAACTGGTTAAGTAATCGATATTTGTTTTAAATAAACACGGTAGGTGATTCACTTTATAATAACATTTAGGTAGTTGAGGACTTTTTTTTTGCTAGAAAGGTAGTTGAGGACTTTCTTAATTGTTAAGGTGCAAACGATGGAGGAAAAGTTAGAAAAGAAAAGACAAAAAAAAAAGACAGACGAGACTGTACATGACTGCGTGTTGGGAAATCTGTGACTTTCTCAATAAACACATTTGGGATCCGCTTTATAATAAAGTCGGAGTAGATTTTTGAATTATAAATGTGGCTAGAATACATGTATCTTATTGATATTTGCAACCAGAGAATGTACAGCTTTTATTGATAAGTGTGGCTAGAATACATATGACAATGCCCGATCTAAATTTTATGCAATAAATACGCTTCAAACGGTTTTTTTTTTTAAATATCATATCGTGCAATGCCTTTCGTAACCCGTAGTATATAATCTCCGTTGTGAACAGGGGAGCTTGATGTCATGAAGGTACTGCTCTCCGCTTTGCCTGAGTACCTCGAAGAGACAACCGTCCAAGAGGAGACGGCGCTTCACCTCGCCGTGAAGAACAACTGGTGTGACGCAGTCGTTGTGTTGGTGGAGCATCTGAAGCAGCACAAGAAGGAGCAGGTGATCGATCGGAAGGACAACAAAAGGCAATGCCGGCTTGCATCTTGCTGTTGCCGAGGAAAATTTTGAGGCAGGTTCCCTTTTTTTTATCGAGGGTGTTAACATGGTATCGCTACAATATGCAATATTCTTCTTAGGAACTTGGCATCCATACAAAATGGCAAAAGTTTTTCTGTATTATCCAAATATCTGAAAAACAATGTGAACAAAACAAAGATGGCAAAAAATTGCACGTGGGTTGACTTCAAGCTTCGTGGGGCATGCTATGGATGGCGAGGTTGTAGATGTGCGCGCCTCCAACGAAGTGCCTCGACGCCTCTAGATGTCTGAATTCTCTCACAAAGGAGAGGAGGAGATAGAG
Organism: Syzygium aqueum; assembly: GCA_031216185.1. Classification (NCBI taxonomy): domain Eukaryota; kingdom Viridiplantae; phylum Streptophyta; class Magnoliopsida; order Myrtales; family Myrtaceae; genus Syzygium; species Syzygium aqueum. The sequence continues at coordinate 12,642,644 of CM062235.1, read as the reverse complement.
AGATGAGAACAATTATCGCACGGGCTGGAGCCAAACATGGTAGAGGACCCTCACCAAAAAAAAAAAAACATGGTAGAGGACGATCAAACACGCCCGCTTTGTCACTAGTTTCGGTGGACGACAACGATAACCAGGGAGCTAACAGTCATCAATCAGATAGGGAACGAGCAATGAACGCTCCTCACGTTTGCCATCGAAAAATTTGAAAAGAGAAAGAGTCAATGGGCGACATACGCAACGCCCCGCTGGTCGTCGCAGCACTCATCGCTAGCACCACCTACCAAGCCGTGCTTCATCCTCCAAGCTTTATTACAAAAGTCGATAACAATTTCATAAAAGGCTTGCGGGGATGCTACCATCTTGCATAACTGGTCCTCTTGGCGGGGACTTAGCGGACATTGCCTTCATGAGCGGCAACCCATTCGGATTCTTTGTGTCGGTCCAGATGATCATTTGTCTCACCAGAGATCTCCCCGTCAGGCTGCCACTATTACTCTCTGTGACCGCAATGGTTCAAACTTACTGTTGCTTCACGTATTACCTGCTGTTCACCTTACTGGACAAAGTGTTTGGTCTGAAAAACGTGGAATTGTTGAGCGTGCTGCCCCTAACGATATCAATTCTTCTTCTACTGACACAGAGGTGGATGGCGCTAGCTTTTAAATTTTCGCTTGGAAAGGCCTTCTCGGTTTAGCCTTCTAGGGGACATGAACAGTATGAGGACCTAATTTATCGTTGTTAATGATGGCATTTTTCTTCCCTTGAGGTTGAGCTAAGAAATGCAAGCCTTTAGCAGTATCGGATGGAGCTTGGTCAGATATTGATTTGCTGTCCTTAATTTTCAGCAGTTGATCGTGTAGTTTCCACAAGTGATTCGCTATATCATATTTTCCTAATAAATATCTCCTGAGTTTATAGCACGTTTGTAACTTCAAGTACAGCAGTCGAGATTCTGAGATGTGGTTGCGCGAGCTTTCTTCTAAATACTTATTTGGTCTTGCTTCTTCAGATGAATTGACCATCATAAGAACATCTTCGTGAGGTGTAGAATTTGTCTATAAGAGCAGGTGGAAGAATTAATGTTAATACCTATGAGCACTCCCTAAACTAATGGGGATGGATATGAGACAGGCCGCGAACATGGAGTCGGAAAAAAGCACAGGACATGCAAAGTTGGCCGGATCGAATCGAATGGTGCCGTTAAAAATTCAAATGAAATCGAAAGATCATTACTGCACAGCACCGCCAGTTTTAGGCTGACAACAGAATAGTAACTTCTTGAGAAGGTTGATATCTAATCCTTGAATACTCCAATTTCAGAAAAATCTTTTGATACGGTCTTATATATCATATAATAATAGAAGACTTACATAAGCATCAATATGAAACACGTACATCGTAAAACATGACTAGAGAAAGGAATGTTATTGGGGAATGTTGGAGCGGAAGGGAAGTCTTTCTCGGTTTTAAGAAAAGGAAAATGTTATCTGCGGACACATTGTACATTTCATTTGGAATTAGGAATTTCATGTAAAAGTACATCTTTTCGTGGGACCGGTACTAAGTACTCCATGGTTGGGGGCTTTAGCATGTCTTTTGAAAGAGATCATTCAATTCTATGGACATTATCTTTTCTTCAATCTAGTTATTGACATGTTATGGGGTGAAGAATATTAGTAATATAATCAAAAGATCCGTCCCAAGAACAAATTAAGTGAAGTTGTTGTAATTTCAAAGTTCCCATGATCAACCAGTTTCCAATACATAAAACCACAATATGTTAATGCTACGAATGAACATCTAAAGATTTGTAACCAATACACGGTGAGACTAAGAAGAAGCTGAAAGTATTTGACGGAAATTAACTTAGGGATAGATGGAGTACGCCACTAAAGCATGAAGGAGTTTTTCGCCATCCAGGATGAAGAACTTATAAGGTTCACCATCAAAGAATTAGATAAAGAACCGAATTGAAGGATTCACTCACTTCACTTGAGAAAAAAACTCCATATATTAGCAAACTTAAATCTAAATTATTACGATAGAGAATGTGCCACTATATATATATAGTGGTAACTAGGAAACATTAGAGTTACAGGAAATTTAAAACTCATTGAAATTGGACATTAGACTCGTTAAAGACTTAGAGTGCAGAGCTTCTTCCTCTTCATTGAACCCGTTGGATCACGCTATGCTCTGATCCTCCTGCATAACTGACTTGAGAGGCAGCTGGCCTATCTTTTGGGTGCTTTTGCAATAAGTCCAAGGTGCTCTTCCATATGTCCATATTCATATTGCGGCGTAAAGAGGAAGCATGATCCACAATAGCCGAAGGAAGCCCTCCAATAGCTTTGACAATGTCTTTGCACAAGGAATCATACTCAGAGACACCTTCGGGAGCAACCCCTTCAAAAGCATGCTTACGAAAGAGTTGAAGAGCGTGGTCATCACTCATTGGTTCAACCTTGTAATCTTTAACTGTCCCACGATCAAATGCTCCAATATCAAAAGCATTTAAAACATTTCTTTTGTCTGTTGTCACAATGATTCTACTTCCTGGACCAAACCAAGTAAGCTTCCCAGCTAATGCTCTAATCTGTTCATCCTCATCCACATCGTCAAGCACAATAAGAACCTTCACATTACAGCATAGACTCGCTATTTCTTCAATCCCTTCACGGGAACATTCAAGTGGTGCAGGCTTTTGTTTTTGAAGGTCGGCAATTAATAGTCGTCGTGAAAATGGGACTCCTTCCAAACTGATATCTTCAAGGAAGCAACTTGCATCAAACAACTTACGCATCTTGTTAAAGACAACCTTTGCAAGTGTAGTCTTTCCGACACCCGGTGCACCCCATATTCCGATGACGCGTACCTCTTCTCCTCGAACTTCGACTGCTTGTCCCTCGCTGTAGGCAACACCAAGCTTTCTCATCATCCCTTGAACATGACGATCGATGCCAACTAGTTTGTCGGTCACAACTTGGTCATCCCTCTTCAACAGTTGCGCCACATGTGCAACTACTCTTTTCACGAGCTCGCCCTCGTGCCTGCAAAACGTCAAGTGATGAAGCACGAGGATGACGAGAAAGTCGCCAAAAATATTTGAAAGTAAACAGAAATGAAAGTGGAGAATGGACCGACAAAAATTAAATCATTGTCGATATGATTACATGCATATTTATTGAACAAGGTTTGGGTTCATTTTCACATCATTTTACACTTTTTTTTTCTCCCATTTATCTAGGAAAGAACAAGGAAACCAGAAGTAAAGCAATACCCACCCATTTAGGTCCCTCGGGCTAAATCCCCTTAATCGCCCGATCTGTCGAAGAACCTCCCTCCATGTGTCGATGGTATTTGAGTCGACTCTGTCTATATGATGTAGAGCAAAGGGCTTTCCAAAATCCCCAGCCTGGTGTCTTACATCCATGGGACTAACATCATAGAAAATCGGGAAAATAATCTGTCCATTTGTTTTTCTGCACTCCCACATTTGTACCAGCTCATTGAGGCAAAATTCACTGAAAGCGTAATTTTTGGAGAGGATGGCTATCGAGATCCTCGACCGCACGAGCGCCTCTCTTAGCTCCAGCCCGATCTCTTTTCCGGGAGTGAGGTCATATCTATCATTGAAGACCCTGACCCCGGCTTCTACCAATTGTGTGTAAAGGTGAACTGTGATTCCGTCGTGAGTATCTAGATGTCTAAAATTCAAGTATACGTCATACTTGAATCCAGATGACGACGATGAGGTTGAAGATGATCCCTGTCAAGTTAAGGAAACTGAACCGCTTCACATGGTAAGCATAAGACTTGGTCTTATGCTTCTAGCCAAACAAAAGAAGAAGAAAAAAACATAGTTTTGTGGTTCTAATGGAGGCGAACCACAAACAGCAAGTGAACTGCTCCTGAATCTTGCAAATTGCAAATTTTCGCTTTTTAAATAATCCAAAATACTCAAAACATTCGTAACACTCAAATGTTGATGCATGAATTCACAAGTAATTTAAATATTATTTTAAATTTGCGAAAAAGAAAAATTAATAAACAGGCCCAGCGTACAATATCAATGGGAAAATTGTCCAAGAAGTCGTAAACTTATTGTACTTTTGCTAATTCAATCATAAACCTTTCAATTTTATCAATTGAGTCATAAACATTTTCACTTTTTACCAATTAAGTTCATCCGACCAATTTTGGAGGAAATTTTTTATATGAACATCGACCGTCCTACGTGGCATGATTAGTGTTGATGTTGACATTTTTAAATAATTTTGAAAATACTTGTGATTTTTTTCATTTTTTCCCCTTTTCTTTTTGTTGATGGCTAGCAAGGGCTGGCTTCGCCAAATTTGGTGAGGCTGACTCTCGCCCAGGCCACGGCAGCCCTTGCCAGGCGTCGCCTTGGCCTAGGCAACGCTAGGCAAGTCAAGCAAGGGCCAGCGAAGGCTAGCCTCACTAGGCCGCCATGGCTTGTGTGAGGGTCAACCTCGCTAGATCTGGCAAGATTAGCCCTCGCCAATATCAATAGTGCTTAGAGTTTGGATAGAATCTCCTATTTTTCAAAATTCAGTGGTTCAATCGTTCATGTCAAAGAACTTTTGTAAAATTGTAGATAAATTTTAGCATTTGTTGGGTCGAACTGCAAGCAGAGGACCGATTCCACCGTATTAATGTAAAAGAAGTTTGAAGCAACAATACAAATCCCAAATATGCAGTGAAAACTAACCGGCTTGCTTCTCATATTTCTTCTGGCAGCAACAGCTGCAGGAACCGGAGCATCAACTGCAGGAGCCGGAGCAGATATTGGAAGACGCGGTCCTGGTCTCATCATGCTTATAGCTTTATCAACTGCAGAAGCAAACATTCCGAGAAGACATAGAAGCGCCATGGACCAAGTCGGAGGCACTGTGAGAGACAGCATCACAACAACCACTGTTATCGCAAACCAAGCCGCATCCCTGCAAGCCATCGTTTGCTCTCGAGCTTTCCCTCACAGGGGCACAGGAGGTCTATAAACATTAGACGACAATATACATTACATTATATACACGACTAATGTCGCCACGAGGTACTGATTCATGAAAACACGGAGAGTCACTACCAATTCTGTCGTTCTAGTCTGAAGAGACGAAATTGAATAGTAATGAACGAGCTTTCTTCGAACTTGCCCTTTCACTCTTGACTTTTTCACTTTGTGAGACCTCCGCATCTGGACTCTTTTCTACAGCGAAACCTCCAAATTATTTCGTCGGTTGACGGGTTGACGAGCTATTGCCTTCATTTCTTTCTTTTTGGTCCTTGCTTCTCGACACGATACTGATGTACTGGTCCAACAGGGCAACCCCGGCCTGCCTGGAAGGCAGCGAATAAGCGCGCGTGGAGGAAGAATCTTAGAAGTGAAGAGGAAAGGCCCGTTTGGACTAGGAGCGGTGAATGGGATGACCGACCATTCACCAGATAATGCCAAGAAGAGAACGACTCGCAGGTCAATGAGAATATAGCTTATATTGAAGTGTAAATTCACATGTGATTCACATGGAAGTGATCTTCAAATTATAGCTTATATAGACGCGTAAATTCACATGTAATTCTTTTCTCTCTTTTCTTCTTTTTCTTGGGTGACTTGATTACATTCGAATTTTATTTTGCGACAAAGCAGAAAACCAAAAGGTTTATTTAATGATTTAGAAGTGGCAGCAAACAAAAATGTGGGTAATTACCTGATGAAAATGAAAGCTGATGGATTATTTTGATGAAATGTGAAGAGGAGAAAGAAATATTAAATTATACCATGCAATTATAACAGCTCTAGAAAAAGAAAAATGAGGAAAAAGGATATGACAGTGGTAGTAGTAAACAAAGATGATGTAATAATTTAATATGTATCTCATCATATTCGCATCCAGAAAATGTCTGTCCAGCTTTTATTGATAAAAAAACCTCACCCCAAAATCTCGGGAAATCATTACGTTGGGGTTTGAAAGCACACAACTGATCACTAGTTGTGTACATAAAAAACAATCCTAGGAAAAAATCATAAAATATTGGTAAATCTTTTGAAAGCAAATTGCTAGGGTTTGTTCCTCAATCAGCATGTCCCCATCCACTATGGTATTCGTTTTGGCCCCTCAAATTTCCCAGCAGGCCTTTCTTTTAATTAGAGATTATTAATATTTTAAACAATTAGTAGGGAAATAGCATAAAAGGAAATTGGTTCGATAACAAATATTGAAAACCATCACCAAATGGAAATTGATAGCCATACTAAAGTAACAATCAATAACTAATATTTCCCAGTGAGGTCGACCTAGCCGGCTACAGGAAGAAGGAAGGGAAAAAAAAGAAAAGAAAAATATAATTAAAAAATTAAAAAAATTAAGATATTATTAAATTTTGTCCACGTCAGCGCCGGTAACGTCACGTTAGCATTGGCCGGTCAAAATTGGCCGGATGAACTGAATTGGCATAAATAAAAAAAATGTTTAGGACTAAATCGGCACAATTACAATAGATTCATGATTTTTCTGATAATTTTTCCATTAAAAATGACATTGTGCCATGTGAAAGAAAGTGAGTTGAGATTTCTTTGACGAACCGTATTTGACTGGTGGATCCATACAATAAAGCAAACTCACTTCCGGTTTCAACCTAAAGCAAAATTACCAAGAAAAAAGAGAACAAAAAAGAAAGAAAAATATATAAAGAAAGAAGTTATCTCTCACTTTGAATATTAAAGCCAAGCTAGATCTTCCGGGGTCCTACTGCCCCACTAAAGAAAGAAGTGCACAAGCAAACCTTTGGCCTTCTCCAATTTCCAAGCTTTGACTTCGTAGACCTCGAGAAAACAAACAAAGACAGTACACGAAAATGTGTTACACGACCAATATTTTAGCATTTTAGCAACAAAAAAAAAACAATAATTTTTTTTAATAGACGCGTTAGGCGATTCACTTCATAAGTACATTCAAGTAATCGATACGTGTTAGGTAATCAGTGACTTCTCAATGAGTGCATTGATTCATTCACATCACAATAAAGTTGGAAAAGACTTTCCATCACAATGAAAACTTAAGAAAACAAGTCGCCTGATATGCAACTTCTAATGTATTGTTATCTTAAATTCAGTATAATTTAAATTATAGCTTACTGCATTAAGTGAAATACTGAATGAAATTACTTATTAAGAGATAAAAGAAGTTATGTCACTTAAATATATAATTTTTATAGCTTATGTTGCCTTTCTTGCTAATTTCAAATTTGCTTTACATGAATTCACAATGAATTGAATAGCTTAAAATTTAAAAAAAAATCGTACAGTATAGTATGTGTACATGTATGCACGTGTGTATATATATGTCAATTAATAAAGCTAAAGATATATGTTATTAGTCGCTAAATTATCAACAATTTAATTGCTTAATTTGTACAAGCGATTTCATTCAATGCAATAAAGAAATACTATACTGAATAAAAAAAATCACTTAATTTAAAAAAGAATAACAGAAATTTTCAAGAAATTATAGAATTTTTAAAATATTACAGATTGTGTTTTTGTTACTTCAAGGTCACAATAAATTAGTATCAACGAATTAAAACTATTTGTTCAAAACATGACTTATTTGTTTCCAACATATTTGGACTATATGGCTTCTTCCCTCTTGGTATTAAGTTTTGTAATTGTGCACGATAGACGCGTGAGATTTTTCTCTTGTATCGATTGTCGCAACCCTTCCAAGATAAAAAAAAATGGTAATTTTTTGCCCTCAAGCTGGTTGATGGATTGCCAAGTAAGCACATACGATTCATCTTAGGAGGCGGCGCTCATAATTGACTTGACTCTCCTAAATCCCACCAAACGCAACATGATTTCTCGGTCAATTATGAAAATATGTTTTTACTTAAAGAGCCGCCACGAGCCTATTGGAGGCAAGTCACAAGTCAAGTAAAACACGGGAAATCGTTTAACTTCCACAAATAAGAGATTTTGATCGGGAGACTTGATTACACTTAAATCTATTTAACGCCCAAATTTCGTACCTTTCCTAGATTTAAAAACATTCATTTATCTAATATTATTCATTTAAGATATTCTAGGTTCTTCTATCTACGTGACGATCCATTGTTAATTTGCACAATTATATCAAGAATAAAACAACCTATAAATTTCCAGTAGCCAGTTCTTGAAATGAAGATTGTGGTCAACATAGCGCCATCAAGAAATCAATCTAACGGCACACTCACGCTAGCAAGATTCATTTTTGCTTCAAATCGCATGGTCAACAATTTGTCTCACTATTTTTAACTACCCCAAGACTCCACCAATGAGCTTTAAGAAAAATTGCAGTCTCAGAAAAATATCAAGGAAACTCTATAACTTGGATCAATAATTTAACACATTTCTTAGTCCTAAGGTGTCCTAAGAAGACTCTCTCTCTCTCTCTCTCCTGTTTTCCTCTCTTTTTCTCCTCCTTGATTTCTTCTCCCTCTCTTTCTCTCCTTGTTTTTTCCTTCTCTTTTCCCCCTTTTTTCTTCCCTATATCGCCTCCCGACTTGACTCCCACTCTCTCTCTCACTCTCGGTCATTACAGCAAGGGAGCTCTTTGAGTGCCTATGCTTTGTGAAGGGAAGGGAGAGGGGAGTCCCTTTGCATTATGCCGTCATGAACGGGGAGCTCCATGTCATGAAGGTACTGCTCTCTGCTTCGCCTGAGTCCGCGTCGAAGAGACGACTGCCCGAGTGGAGATGGAGCGTCAGCTCGCCGTGAAGGGCAACTGGTTTGGCGCGGTCGCTGTGTTGGTGGAGCACAGCACGAGAAGAAGCGGGTGATCGATCGGAAGGACAACAAAAGGCAATACCGTCTTGCATCTCGCCGCAGGTTCCTTTCTTTATCGCACTTTTCTTGGCGCATCATTTTAGCGAGGGTGTTAGATTGGTATCACTAGAATATGCAATATTCTTCCTAGGAATTTGGCATCCCCACAATATGCCAAAATCATTTTCTGTATTATCTAAATATCTGTAACTCAATGAGAACAAGACAAAGATGGGACAAAATTGCAGGTGGCTTGAGTTCATGCTTCGTTGGCATGCTATGGATTACGAGGTCGTAGTTGTGTGCGCCTCGAACGAAGTGGTTTGACGCCTCCAGATGCCTCTGTTCTCTCACAAAGGGGAGCAGGACACAGAGAGATGAGAGAAATTCACGCACGAGCTGGGGACATACACAGACGAGGACGATCAAACACGCCCGCTTCGCCACTATTCTCGGTGGAGGACAACGATATCCAGGGAGCTAACAGTCATCAATCAGATGGGGAACGAGCAACGAATGCTCCTCGATCATCATCGCGTTTGCCATCAAAGAATTTCAAAAGAGAAAGAGAGCCAATGGGCGACACACGCAATGCCCTCCTGGTCGTCGCTGCGCTCATTGCTAGCACCACCTACCAAGCCGTGATTCAACTTCCAAGCTTTATTAAAAAAGTTGATTCCGAAAAAAGCTTCCATGCATACTACACATCTCTGATAACCGGTCCTCTTGGCAGGGACTCTGCGTACGTCATCTTCATGAGCAGCAACACATTCGGATTCTTAGTGGCGGTCCAGATGATTGTTTGCCTCACCAGAGATCTCCCCGTCAGGCTGCCGCTGTTACTCTCTGTGACCGCAATGGTTCAAACTTACTATTGCTTCACCTATTACCTGCCATTCACGTTACAGGACAAAGCCTTTGGTCTAAAAAACGTGGAATTGTTGAGCATGGTGCCGGTAACGATGTCAGTTCTTCTTCTTCTGGCACAAAGGCCGTTGGCGCTAGCTTTAGATTTTTGCTTGGAAAGGCTTTCTTGGTTTAACCTCCTAGGGGATATGTACAGTCTAAGGACCCAATCCGTCGTTGTTAAAATTAGAGATATTGGAGAAATTAACGCACCACCTGGAGCGGAACCCAGAAGAAGAAGAACCAACTCACCCACTTCAAGACTAGTCTCGGAGGAAGATCAATCAGATGAGGAACCAGTTGCAAATTCAAAAATTTTGAACAAAGAAAGAGAGTCGATAGCAGACATACGCAATGCCCTACTAGTCGTCGCTGCGCTCATTGCGAGCGCAACCTACCAAGCCGCGCTTCAGCCTCCAAGCTTTAAAATAAAAGTTGATGATAAATCAACGAAAGGCTTCCTCGCATACTATGCATCTTGGGTGACTAGTCCTCTTGGCAGGGACTTAGCGTACATTGGCTTCATAAGCGGCAACACATTTGGACTCTTGCTGTCAATCCAGATGATCATTTGCCTCACCAGAGATCTACCCATCAGGCTGCTGCTGTTACTCTCTGTGACTGCACTGGTACAAACTTACTATTGCTTCACGTATTACCTGCCGTTCACGTTACTGGACAAACCGTTTGGTCTGATAAACGTGGAATTGTTGACCGTGCTGCCAATAACGATGTCGATACTTCTTCTACTGGCACAGAGGTGGTTGGCACTAGCTTTAGATTTTTGGTTGGAAAGGCTTTCTTGGTTTAACCTCCCGGGGAATATGTACAGTCTGAGGACCCAATTTGTTAACGATAGAGAAGCTGGAGCCGATCATGGAAGAGGAAGATCAAACTTGCTTGCTTCGAAAAATTTGAGCAAAGAAAAAGAGTCAATGTGTGACATACGCAATGCCCTGCTGGTTGTCGCCGCGCTCATCGCGAGCACAACCTACCAAGCCATGTATCAGCCTCCAAGCTTTATAACAAAAGTCAACAGTAGTTCCACGAAAGGCTTCCTCGCATCCTATGAATCTTGGATGACTGGTCCTCTTGGCAGGGACTTAGCGTACATCGCCTTCATAAGTGGCAATACTTTCGGACTCTTGGTGTCGGTCCAGATGATCATTTGCCTCACCAGAGATCTCCCCATTAGGTTGCCGCTGTTACTCTCCTTGACTGCAATGGTTCAAACTTACTATTGCTTCACGTATTTCCTGCCATTCACGATACTGGACAAAGAGTTTGGTCTGCAAAATGTGAAATTGTTGAGCGTACTTCCAGTAACGGTATCACTTCTTCTTCTACTTGCACAGAGGTGGTTGGCTCTAGCCTTAGATTCTTGCTTGGAAAGGCTTTCTCGTTTTAACCTCCTTGGGGATATGTACAGTCTTCAGACCCTATCCGTCATTGTTAATGGTAGAGAGATTAGAGAAATTAACACATCAGCTGGAGCCAAACGCGGAAGAAGAAGAGCCATTTCACTCACTTCAAGACTAGTATTGGAGGAAGATCAATCAGATTGGGAAACAGCTGCAAATTTGAAAATTTTGAACAAAGAAAAAGAGTCAATAGGTGATATACGCAACGCCTTGCTAGCTGTCGCCGCACTCATTGCAAGCACTACCTACCAATCTGTGCTTCAGCCTCCAAGCTTTAGGATAAAAGTTGATGATTATTCAATGAAAGGCTTCCTCGCATATTATCCATCTTGGGTGACTCATCCTCTTGGCAGAGACGTTGCATACTTTGGCTTCATAAGTGGCAACACATTTGGACTCTTGCTGTCGATCCAGATGATCATTTGTCTCACCAGAGATCTACCCGTCAGGCTGCCACTGTTACTCTCTGTGACCGCACTGTTTCAAACTTACTATTGCTTCACTTATTATCTGCCGTACGCGTTACTGGACAAAGCTTTTGGTCTGATAAACGTGGAATTGTTGACCGTGCTGCCGATCACGACGTCAATTCTTCTTCTACTGGCACAGAGGCGGTTGGCGCTAGCTTTAGAGTTTTGGTTGGAAAAGCTTTCTTGGTTTAACCTCCTAGGGGATATGTACAGTCTAAGGACCCAATCAGTCGATGTTAATGACAAAGAAGCTATAGCCAAACACGGAAGAGGAAGATCAAACTCACCTGCTACAAGACTACTCTCGAAGGAAGATCAGTCAGATGTGGAACCAGTCACAAATGCTCCTCAAACATTATCATGTTCCCCATCGAAAAATTTGAACAAAGAAAAAGAGTCAATGGGCGACAAACGCAACGCCCTGCTGGTTGTTGCCACGCTCATCGCAAGTGCGACCTACCAAGCTGTGCTTCAGCCTCCAAGCTTTGCAGCAAAAGTCGATAGCAGTTTTACGAAAGGCTTCCTCGCATCCTATGAATCTTGGATGACCGGTCCTCTTGGCAGGGCCATCGCCTACATCGCCTTCATGAGTGGCAACACATTTGGACTCTTGCTGTCGATTCAGATGATCATTTGCCTCACCAGAGATCTCCCTGTCAGGCTGCCACTGTTACTCTCCGTGACCGCAATGGTTCACACTTACTATTGCTTCACGTGCTACCTGCTTTTCACGTTTCTGGACAAAGCGTTTGGTCTGAAAAAGGGGGAATTGTTGAGCGTGCTGACGCTAACGACACCAATTCTTATTCTATTGATACAGAGGCGGTTGGCGCTAGCTTTAGATTTTTGCTTGGAAAGGCTTTCTCGGTTTAACCTCCTAGGGGATATATACCGTCTAAAGGCCTAATTTGTCGTTGTTAATGATGGTATATCTCTTTCCTTAAGGTTGAGCTAAGAAATGCAAGCCTTTAGCAGTATTGGATAGAGTTTGTTTGACAAGGTCAGATATTGATTTCCTGTCCTTAATTCTCTGCAGTTGATTGTGCAATGTCCCCGAGGGATTCACCACATCATATTTTCCTTATAATCTGTGTCCTCAGTTAATGTCCTCAATACTCTGAAGTTGATTGTTTTGAGACCGCGAGCAATTTACTGTATCGTATTTTCCTATTAAAATGTGTCCTGAGTTTATAGCACATTTGTGACTTCACGGACAACAATCGAGATTCTGAGAAGAGGTTGCACGAGTTTTTTCTAAGAACTCATTTGGTCCTTAATTCTTCAGATGAATGGTCCAACAACAGAACATCTTTATGAGGTTGAGAATTTGTCTGCGAGAACAGATGGGAGAATTAATGTTAGAACATATGAGCACTCACTAAACTAATGGGGATGGATATGAGACAAGCAGTGAACATGGAATTGGAACAAAAGTGCGGGACGTGCAAAGTTGGTCGGATCGAATCAAATGGTGCCGATAAAAATTCAAATGAAATCGAAAGATGATTACTGCATTTCACAGGTAGCTTTAGGCCGATAACAGGAGTAACTTCCTGAGAAGGTTGAGGTCTAATTCTAGAATAACCCAATTTCAGAGTAATCTTTCGATTTGGTCTCATATATCATATAATAATAATAATAATAGAAGACTTATATACACATGAATATGAAACCCATCGTAAGAAATAACTAAATAAAAGAACTTTTGGGGAATGCTCGAGGCGAAAGGACGCCTTTTTTGGGTTTTAGAACAGGAAAATATTATCTGCCGACTCTGTACAATATCAATTGGAATTAGGAATTATCTTTCCGTGGGACCGTACTCTATGGTTTGGGGCTTTAGCATGTCTTTTAATGGAGATCAATGGTTTAATTTTGGATGGATATTCTCTGCTCTTCATTCTAGTTGTTGGCATGTTATGGTGTGAAGAATAGTAGAGATAGAATCAAATGATGCTTGACTGATCCCAAGAAGAAACTAAGCATAGGTGTTGTAATTCTTAAGTTCCCATGATCAAGCAATTTCCAACATATAAAACCACGACTTATGATTAGAGGAGGACCTGCACTTTATTGTGCACATTAGTCATTGTTAGTTCTAATTAGCAGGGCAGATGCGTCCCGCTCAAACGGACCCAAGATTGTTAGAAGCAGCTCAGAGGAACATTGTGGATGAACTGAATGACTTGATCAGAAGCAATACACTCATCCTAGAGGAGACGGCCCTCCGAGGAGCCGGGCACATGCCGTTGTGCATTGGCTGTGTCGCAGGCCATTTAGAGATCCTCAAGTCAGTGCCGAGGGTTGCAGAGAAGTGAGCAATGATCGTGAACCATAAGCAATGCAGAAGTTGTAATAACACCATTATATTCGGGCCTTAGATTGTGAGCAACGATCCTCGTCCTTCTTTTGTTGTGGTAGGATCTCCAGGATCCATCTCCATGATTTCTCCATGAAGGTCTTCGACCTCTGCGAAATGTTGTCTCAATCCTGCATGGCCTCGTGTGCTTTCGCTTTCCACTTCTTGAGCTCTTCTTCATTAGTTGGTGGTCTAATGTCACTACCTTCCAATCAGGTTTCATATATCCTGCTCAAACGAGTATTAGCCGCATCTGAATGTTGCAATGTATTCAACTGTTTAGGTAGATACGGTGGATGGAAGATAGAGAAAAACAAAAGACACGGTACATGAAAACACAGTAGGTAGCCGATGACTTCTTACTAAATGTATTAGGTGACCCACATTATAATAAATTGCAAAATAAAAAGAAAAAAATTACATTGAGGTAATCGACGACTTTTTTTAATTATTTGGGTAGATATGATTGTTCAAATGTTGAAAATGATAATGAATTATTTTCACAGATAACATTGATATTAGGTTACTGTCAATCACATTTTTAACAAAAAGCCCAGCTAACCTCATTAATAATGTACTATAGATTCAAAATCATATTAGATGATATAACGTTTGTAACATTTGATGGTGTAAATGATAAAATATGTACCATGCACCTAGCTCACATGGGAATTTTCGTTCCTTGACTGTGAACTTGCTGTATTCTACAATTAAGAAGTAAAAAGGTTTTTTTTTTTTGCATAATTATTAGGGTCTGCAAATTGAGCCCAACATCCTTATGGATGAAACTCTTTCTTTTTGGAATTGTAAAAGTTTTCAAGCAAGGATTTTTTATTGATTAAGTTAATTCCTTCGCATCACTCGATAGATTACACTAACGGAGTAAGTTAGGAATTAGTTGTTATAAAAGTCCGACTCTCATTAATATTTCTCTGTTTTTCATGATCATTTTTCTACTGCAACTATAAACTGTTGTAGATAATCGGAATGCTGAGCTTTGTCATTGTTTGTTTGTGCTGTCTCTTCTGTTTCCTTCTCGGGAGATGGTCCCTTTTTACTTGCTATTGGAGGTTCAAAGTGGAGACTATGAAGTAAGTGGAAATCTTCGCCGTCTTCTCATTCAAAATTGTACCTTCTTGCAATTTTCCATTCGTGGTTTATATTAATTACTCCTATATGGTTGGGGATCTGTTGTGGCACACACTATCTGATGCAGCTGTATCCCAAAGTTTCAGAAACTACGGCAAGCCGAAAAAAGCAGAACCTGATTCTGATGCTGCCAAATGAGAACATGGTAAAAATATCTTAGATTTTCTCGATGGCATCCTTTCTCGATGAAGTCAGGGGTAACTCTGCAAGTCGAGTCATGTGCTTGTTGCAGCATGTTATTTAGCATTTGAAGCTTCTCGGTCTTATTTTGGGTTTTGAGAAGGCAAAAGAAAGTGTTTTTCTTGTTTTTTGGTGGCGCGAGTATGCGAGAGCATCACAAGAAAAAGGTCCGGGGCGGAAGTGTTACACCCAATATAAGAAACCAATGTAATAGTGGCGTTACGACTCAGAATCCGGTTCAAACAATAGTTCCAAGCACTGACTTTGGAATCTATGTATCCAGTAGAGCAAAAACCATGTTAAATAGCAGAGCACTTTGTTGAGATGGACAGCCATTGCGCATGGCAGGCAGTACATCAATGCATAAACAGAAGTGAGGTGATCTTTGGTTATTACATGGTGACAGCTTCACCAGGAAACTACTTTTCACATAGCAGCATCAATGCATAATTGTGCAAGGTGTGCAGGTACCAGAGCTACGTTATAGTCACGACAGCAAACCAGAAGTCTAGAATTGGCTAGGATGGCACAGACACCTCGCGCAGACTGAGTGAGGATCACTGCTGATAGAATAGAGGGTATATTCTAGCATGACTCTGGTTGGCGTTGGCTTGAAACTGCCTTCCTGTAGTAATAACAATGATGAAGGAATCGGTTATGATTCCTTTTCAATCCCTCTAGCAGACTAGAGAAATGCGTAAACAGCTGCGAAGTGGGCCACTACTTCACTGTGCAATGCGAAGCTCTTCTTATTGGTCCCTGGCGAGCGGTCTTTGTAGATGGCGTACTTTATGGTTACCCGAAGAGATCTCCTCCTCAAAAGCTTCCAAAGGTCAAAAGAATGATACGATGTCTAGAATGAGAAAGAAGTGCACTTGCAAAATTAGACGTAACGAGGCCCTGTACTACTCCTGATTGCAGTGCAATCCAGGAACCTTTTGGTAAACCTGTGCGTGCTCCCAAGTCATCGCTATCAAATAGAGGAAGCTTTGATTTAATGGAAGGAATTTTTCTCGTTATCAGTTGGAGAAGATTAAGCCACAACTTGATCTTCAAGGAAGTGTAAACACTAAGCCTGATGAAGTACTTGAAGCGAAATATATGCAATAAGAATATTCAACAATGGAGCAAATTTCATGCTGCTGTACTGGAAAAAACAAAAAACCTACAATTTGTGCGGTCCAAAGTGTTAGGAAGTCTATTCTAGAATTTGTGCCATCATGATGTTACTGAATTGAAAATTTCTCGAGGTAAAGAAACTTTTTCTCACAAGTCGCAAGAACCTCTCGCTAATAGCTAAAGCCGCATTTCAAATGATATAGTAGTGAACTAGACACAGAAGTCAATATAAGTTGAACCTTTAAATACCTCAATCATGAACAAATCTCCCGTATTTTCACTATGCTTTAGTAATATTCAAAATCCTACAGATCACGATATCCTTTTTTAAGAAAATTTTTTGCTCTGCGATCTTTTTTTTTTTCTTGGTTGTTTTACTTAAATCAATCACCCTCATTTTCATTTTCGATGTGTTTATGCTACGCTTGTACATCTAAATATTTGTAACTCAGATACGGTGAGACTCAGAAGAAGCTGAAAGCGTTTGATGGAAACTGGAAATTTACTTAGGGATAGATGGAGTACAACAGCAAAGCATAGAAGAGTCTCTCATTATTATTCCAGCTAAAGAACGGAACTGAAGGATTCACTCACTTGAGCTAAAAAGTTCGTATATGATCAATCTCAATATGAATTCTTACAATAGAGAATGTGCCACATACTTATAGCGGTAACTAGGAAACATTAAAGTCATCGGAAATTTAAAACACATGAAAACTTACGATTCAACCCTCCAGCCTGGCATTGTCTCAAGATTTGTGCAATGCATTCTTACTCCAAAAGTCCAGGGCTTCTTCCTCCACATTGGACCTGTTGGATCAGGCTGTGCTCCTTGGATGGGCCAAAATCTACTCCGGTTTGCTTGCCTAACTAACAGAGGGGCTTTGGTTAATTGGTGAGTCTTAGAATTGGGCTTGTGAGTCGACTGTCGTCAATGGAATTTCCAAGCTCTGATCCTCCTGCATAACTGACTTGAAAGGCAGCTTGCCTATATTTTTTGGGTTTTTTTTGCAATAATCCCAAGGTTCTCTTCCATGTATCTATATTCATATTGTCGCGTAAAAATGAAGCATGATCCACAATGGATGAAGGAAACCCTCCAATAGCTTTGGCAATGTCCATGGACAAGCCAAAATATTCTGAGACATCTTGGGCAGCAGCCCCTCGAAAAGCATACTTACAAAAGAGTTTATGAGCATGGTCATCCCTCATGTCTCGGACATCGTATCTATAAACTGTCCAACGATCAAGTGCTCCAAAGGCCCAAACATTTAAGACATTTCTGCTGTTCATCGTCGCAATGATTCTACTTCCCAGACCAAACCAAGTAAGGTTCCCAGTTAATGCTCTAATTTGTTGAGTCTCACATACATCGTCAAGCACAATGAGAACCTTCGCATTACGATATAGACTTGCTATTTCTTCAATCCCTTCACCGGAAGATTCAAGTGGCGCAAGTTTTTGTCTTTGAAGGTCAGCAATCAACTTTCGTCGTGAAAACTCAACTCCTTCCCAGCTAATATCTTCAAGGAAGCTACTTGCATCAAACAACTTATGCATCTCGTTAAAGACAACCTTTGCAAGTGTAGTCTTTCCGACACCTGACTTACCCCATGTTGTGACGATGCGTACATCTTCTCCATGTTCTTCGGTCGCTTGTCCCTTCCTGTAGGCAAAACCAAGGATCTTCATCATCTTTTCAACATGATCATCAATCCCAACTAGTTTGTCGGTCACAACTTGGTCACCCTTTTTCAACACGTGCACCACACGTGCAACTTCTTCTACGAGCTGGCCGTCGTCCCTGCAAAACGAAAGTGATGAAGCACGAGAATGACAAGAAAGTCGCCAAAAATATTTAAAAAGTGGACAAAAATGAAAGTGGGGAATGGACCGAAAAAAACTAAATCAAACCCACACGGTCTATTCTTATGGATAGTTAAATTTCCGATCATTACCGATATGATTACAAATATAATTATTCAAAAAGGTTTGGGTTCATTTTCACATCATCCTACACTTTTTTTCCCATTAATCTAGGAAAGAAAACGGGAAACCAGAAGTAAAACCAATACCCACCCATTTAGCTTCTCCGCAATCGGTGATGCCTTCATACTCCCGATCTGTCGAAGAACCTCCCTCCATGTTTCGATGGTATTTAAGTCGACTCCCAGTTTCTCATATCGATCGAAGGACCTTCCAAAATCCCCAGCCTGGTGTTTTACATCGGATGAACTAACTTTATAGAAAATAGGGATAATAGTATGTCCATTTAATTCTCTGCACTCCCACATTTGTACCAGCTCATCGAGGCAAAATTTACTGGAAGCAAAATTTGGAGAGAGGACGGCTATACAGATCCTCGACCGCTTGATCTCCTCTTTTAGCTTGAACCCGATCTCTTCTCCTTTACGGAGTCCTTCGCTGTCTATGAAGACCCTTATCCCTGCTCTATCCAATTCAGTGTAAAGGTGACTCACGAATTCGTGAGCATCTGTATCTCTAAAACTCAAGTATAAGTCATACTCGATTCCAGACGATGACGAAGATGACTCCTGTCGAATCAAGGAAACTAAATCGCTTCATATAGTAAACATAGATTGCCAGACCAAGCCTTATGCATCTGGCCAAAAAAGAAAGAAAAACATAATCTTATGGTTCCGATGGAGGCGAACGTTACCCAACAAGTGGACTGCACCTGAATCTTGCAGCTTGCACATTTAGATTTTATTTAAATCCGAAATACAAAAAAAATCCAAAATACTCAAAACATTCATAACACTCAAATGTCGATACATGAATTCTCGCACGTAATGATTTTTTATAATACTTCCGAAATTTAAATAATATTTTAAATTTTAGGAGATGGCAAAAGTACTAAACAGGCCTAGAGCACAATATCAATAGTGCTTGGAGTTTGGATAGGATCTCATGATTTTCAAAACTAAGTGGTTCAATCGTTCATGTCAAAGAAGATTTGTAACATTGTAGAGGATTTTTAGCATTTGCTAGGTCGAATTGCAAGCAGAGGACCGATTCCACCGCAGTAATGTAGAAGAAGTTTGAAGTAAACAATACAAATCCCAAAGATGCAGAGAAAACTAACCGGCTTTCTTCTCATCTTTCCAGCAGCATCAACTTCAGGAGCCAGAGCGTCAACATCAAGAGCCACAGCATCAACATCAGGAGCCGGAGCATCAGCTGCAAGAGCCGGGTTTCTTCTCATCTTTTTTCCAGCAGCAACAACTGCAGGGGCAATCATTCCGAACAAAATCAGAAACGCCATGGACCAAGTCGGAGCCATCGTGAGAGACAGAAACACGACGGCCAGCAGTGTCGCCGTCAAAGCCTTCGCCCTCGGAGCCATCGCTCACTCTCGCGCTCTCCTCTCTCACAGAGGCACCAGGAGGAGGTCTATAAGCATTAGACAACAACGATACATTGCACTTTACACATGACTATATTGTACTGTATACTCTCTCTCTCTCTCTCTCTCTCTCTCTCTCTCTCTCTCTCTCTCTCTCTCTCTCTCTCTCTCCCAAAAGGGCAACGCGGTAATGCCGGGGAGGCAACGAATAATCGCGCGTAGGGGAAGAATCCTAGAAGTGAAGAGGAAAGGCCCGCTTGGAGCAGTGAATGGAGGACTGATCATTCAAATGGCCAATGCCATGCTGGTCAATGAGAGAAAAAGACAGAAATCTAACCCAAAAGCAAAACAGGGATCAGAAGTCCACCCGCCGGTCAACCCGTGATTAAAATGAACCAAGATTAGACTTGGCAAAGTATAGGGCCAAAGCAATTGAAACAACCACAAACTGCGAGTTGGTTACGAAATCCTCATATCAAAATATACACCCATTTATATCTTTGATAAACAGTGAGTTGATTACAGAATCAAAGTTTTAAAATCCACTAATTATGATACTAATACCTCATCGAATTCAACTATTTAAACCTTAACAATTACTTTCACCAAAAAAATAAAACTTAACAATTACTATGCCTAACATATCCAACCGTCTCAACTCATACCCAAATCTAATCATCAAAAAAGTTCCCGCTAATAACACTCTCGTCTTACTTGCTACCAGCTAAAAGACCTGAAAAAGATATGAGATGAATGACACTTAGTAAATAGTACATATCTCTTCTAAGCAGAATAAGCATCCACTATGCATATTTACCAAAGCAATACCATAAACTTAATAATCCCATACAATTTCAAAATTGAGTTATTTCTTTTCAATACAATTTTATACGTATTCTGTCAGAATGAAAGTGAAATACGGTCATAGTGAACGGTGCAATACAGTCAAAGTGGATAGTGAAATACTATTAAAGTGAACCGTAAAATGCGGTCATACTCATTTAATTAACCTCATCAAAAAGAACATAAATGATCCAATTTATTGATCGATCTCAAATCATATATCAATAGACTATTTAGTTTATTAGTCTCTTGCTCAAATCACGCATCAATAGTTCCTTCCATTGAATGTACTCAATCACATATGAATAGTACATTCCACTAACCAATCTTATGCTCAATACCCAACCATGATCACAGCATAATATTTCATGACAAGGCAACCAAGATTTATCTCCTTGGTTAGATCTCTCCACCTATATTGTCTGTTACTTGGCCCAAAATATCGTGAAACCAATATACAAACTCAGAAACCTTCACCGGGTTCTCGGCAATAACGAGTATCAAACCAATAACATTATTTTCCAATGATCCACAAAACCAATTTAGAATCCGTATCATAAATTGGTTTCCCAACAAAATACAGTTTATAAACCAAGTTCACAAAGCAACACATATAGCCTTTTTGCAGTCACTTTCATAAAACATTTCTCAAACCATCCTCCCAAATAATCAACTCTTAAACTATATACTTTGAGAAATGCTTTACCATGTCATTTAAAAATAATAACGAAGGTAGTAAATGTCTGATTCAGATTTTCTATAACAAATATACTTTGAACAGCACTTTTTTTTATAAATATAGTTAATACCATAAAAAACCTCAAACTATATACATTGTGATGCAAATATCTTGGATGGAACTAAAAATCCTACTCTTTCTCATTGTGATTCAAATACCCCAAGCACATATCATTGTGATAAATATACCCTGAATGGAACTAAAATAGAGAGTGTGACATAAGTTTGTGTTTTTTATTTGTATCATAATAGACAAGTTTAAAGTTTTTGGCAACATAAAAAAGTTTAGGGCATTTGTGCCACGGTGAGCATAATTCGAGATTTTTTTTATAGTATATGCCGTTATAAATATTTTGGCCTGTCATCCTTTTCATAACTCATCTCTAACATTATCGTGAGTTTACAAATTCAAAGAAAAGGTACGTGTTGCTCACTCGAAAATGCCAAACCAAATAACGAAAGCTACCTTGAGCCGACGATTTCAACGTTTGGAACGCGCACGTAGCTTTCGTACTCTCGTTTCCTCTCTTTTTACAAGACTCTCTCTCTCTCTCTCCTCTATTATTTCCCTGTCCTTTTCTCCTCCCTTGTTCTCCCTCTCTTCCACCCTCGCGACCCTACTTCCCTCTCTCTCTCTCCCTCGTTTCTTCCACCTATTCTTTGCGAAGGGAAGGGAGAGGAGAGTCCCTTTGCATTATGCCGTCGTGAACGGGGAGCTCGAGTCATGAAGTTACTGCTATCCGCTTCACCTGAGTCCGTCGAAGAGACAACCGCCTGAGAGGAGACGGCGCTTCACCTCGCCGTGAAGTAGTACTGGTTTGACGCGGTCGTTTTGTTGGTGGAGCTTCTGAGGCATCATAAGAAGGAGCAGGTGATCAATCGGAAGGACAACAAAGGCAACACCGTCTTGCATCTCGCTGCAGGTTCCCCTCTTTTATCTCACTTTTCTTGGCGCATCATTTCATTGAGGGTGTTAGTTTGGTATCACTAGAACATGCAATATTCTTCTTAGGAATTTGGCATCCCTACAATATGCAACAAAAAAAAAATCTGCATTATCTAAATATTTGAAAATCAATGAGTACAAAACAAAGATGGAAAAAAATTGTAGGCGGTTGACTTCATGCTTCGTGGGCATGCTATGGATTGCGAGGTCGTAGATGTGTGCGCCTCGAACGAAGAGACTTGACGCCTCTAGATGTCTCGTTCCTCTGGTAAAGGGGAGAAGGAGATAGAGAGATGAGAGATAGTCGCGCACAAACTGGAGCCAAACATAGAAGAGGAAGATCAAACACGCCCGCTTCATCAAGTCTCTGTGGACGACGACGACATCAAGGGAGCTAACAGTCATCAATCGGATGGGGAACGAGCAACGAATGCTCCTCAATCATCATCACGTTTGCCATCGAAAAATTTGAAAAAACAAAAGGAGTCAATGGGCAACATACGCAACGCCCTGCTGGTTGTTGCCACGCTCATAGCTAGCACCACCTACCAAGCCGTGCTTCAGCCACCAAGCTTTATTACAAAAGTCGATAAAAATTCCACAAAAGGCTTCCACGGATACTATGCATCTTGGATAGCTGGTCCTCTTGGCAGGGACTTCGCGTACATTGTCTTCATGAGTGGCAACACATTCGGGTTCTTGGTGTCGGTCCAGATGATCATTTGCCTCACCAGAGATCTCCCTGTTAGGCTGCCGCTGTTACTCTCCGTGGCCGCAATGGTTCAAACTTACTATTGCGTCACGTATTACCTGCCGTTCACGTTACTGGAAGAGTTTGGTCCGAAAAACGTGGAATTGTTGCGCATACTGCCGGTAACAATGTCAATTCTTCTTCTACTATCACAGAGGCGGTTGGCGCTAGCTTTAGCTTTTTTCTTGGAAATGCTTTCTCGGTTTGACCTCCTAGGGGATATGTACAGTCTAAGGATCCAATCCGTCGTTGTTAATGATAGAGAGATTAGAGAAATTAACACGCCAGCTAGAGCTGAACACAGAAGAAGAACCACCTCGCCCGCTTCAAGACTAGCCTCGGAGGAAGATCAATCAGATGGGGAACCAGTCACAAATTCGAAAATTTTGAACAAAGAAAAAGAGTCGATAGGTGATACACGCAACACCCTGCTAGTGGTCGCTGCGCTCATCGCAAACGCAACCTACCAAGCCGTGCTTCAACCTCCAAGCTTTAGGATAAAAGTTTATGATAATTCAATGAAAGGCTTCCTCCAATACTATGCATCTTGGGTGACTTGTCCTCTTGGCAGGGACATTGCGTACATTGGCTTCATAAGCGGCAACACATTTGGACTCTTGCTGTCGATCCAGATGATTATTTGCCTCACCAGAGATCTCCCCGTCAGGCTGCCGCTCTTACTCTCCGTGACCGCACTGGTCCAAACTTACTATTGCTTCATGTATTACCTGCCGTTCACATTACTGGATAAAGCGTTTGGTCTGAAAAATGTGGAATTGTTGAGTGTGCTACCGATAACGATGTCAATTCTTCTTCTACTGGCGCAGAGGCAGTTGGCGCTAGCTTTAGATTTTTGGTTGGAAAGACTTTCTTGGCTTAACCTCCTCCTAGGGAATATGTACAGTCTAAGGACCCAATTTGTTAATGATAGAGAAACTGGAGCCGAACATCGAAGAGGAAGATCAAACTCGTCCACTTCAAGACTAATCTCAGAGGAAGATCAATCAGATGCGTAACCAGTCACAAATGCTTCCCCTTCGAAAAATTTGAACAAAGAAAAAGAGTCTATAGGCGACATACGCAATGCCCTGCTGGTCGTCGCCACGCTCATCGCGAGCGCGACCTACCAAGCTATGCATCAGCCTCCCAGCTTTACAACAAGAGTCAACAGTAGTTCCACGAAAGGCTTCCTCACATCCTATGCATCTTGGATGACTGGACCTTTTGGCAGGGAATTAGCGTACATCGCCTTCATGAGTGGCAACACATTCGGACTTTTGGTGTCGGTCCAGATGATCATTTGCCTCACCAAAGATCTCCCCATTAGGCTGCCGCTGTTACTTTCCGTGACCGCAATGGTTCAAACTTACTATTGCTTGATGTATTACCTGCCATTCACGTTACTGGACAAAGAGTTTGGTCTGAAAAACGTGGAATTGTTGAGCGTGCTTCCGGTAACAATGTCAATTCTTCTTCTACTGGCACAGAGGCGGCTGGCGCTAGCTTTAGATTTTTGCTTGGAAAGGCTTTCATGGTTTGACCTCCTAGGGGATATGTACTGTCTAACGACCCAATCCGTCATTGTTAATGATAGAGAGATTAGAGAAATTAACGCACCAGCTGGAGCCGAACACGGAAGAAGAAGAACCAACTCACTCACTTCAAGATTGGTCTCGGAGGAAGATCAATCAGATAGGGAAACAGTGGCAAATTTGAAAATTTTGAACAAAGAAAAAGAGTCGATAGGCGACATACGCAACGCCCTGCTAGTTGTTGCCACACTCATCGCGAGCGTGACCTACCAAGCTGTGCTTCAGCCTCCAAACTTTAGGATAAAAGTTGATGATGATTCAACGAAAGGCTTCCTCGCATACTACGCATCCTGGGTGACTCGTCCTCTTGGCAGAGACGTTGCATACATTGGCTTCATAAGCGGCAACACATTTGGACTCTTGCTGTCGATCCAGATGATCATTTGCCTGACAAGAGATCTCCCCGTCAGGCTGCCGCTATTACTCTCTGTGACCGCACTGGTGCAAACTTACTATTGCTTCATGTATTATCTGCCCTTCGCATTACTGGACAAAGCATTTGGTCTGAAAAACGTGGAATTGTTGAGCGTGCTGCCAATAACAATGTCAATTCTTCTCCTACTGGCACAGAGGTGGTTAGCACTAGCTTTAGATTTTTGGTTGGAAAGGCTTTCTTGGTTTAACCTCCTAGGGGATATGTACAGTCTAAGGACCCAATCGGTCGTTGTTAATGATATAGAAGCTGTAGCTAAACACGGAAGAGGAAGGTCAAACTCACCTGCTTCAAGACTAATCTCGGAGGAAGATCAGTCAGATGTGGAATCAGTCACAAATGCTCCTCAATCATTACCATGTTCCCCAACAAAAAATTTGAACAAAGAAAAAGAGTTGATGGGCAACAGACGCAACGCCCTGCTGGTCGTTGCCGCACTCATCGCAAGCATGACCTACCAAGCTGTGCTTCAGCCTCCAAGCTTTGCAATAAAAGTCGACAGTACTTTTACGAAAGGCTTTGTTGCATCCTATGAATCTTGGATGACTGGTCCTCTTGGCAGGACCATTGCGTTCATCGCCTTCACGAGTGGCAATACATTTGGACTCTTGCTTTCGATCCAGATGATCATTTGCCTCACCAGAGATCTCCCTGTCAGGCTGCCACTGTTACTTTCCGTGACCGCAATGGTTCAAACTTACTATTGCTTCACGTATTACCTGCTGTTCACGTTACTTGACAAAGCGTTGGGTCTGAAAAATGTGGAATTGTTGAGTGCGCTGCCGCTAACGACATCAATTCTTCTTATATTGATACAGAGGCGGTTGGCGCAAGCTTTAAATTTCTACTTGGAAAGGCTTTCTCTGTTTAACCTCCTAGGGGATATGTACCGTCTAAAGACCTAATTCGTCGTTGTTAATGATGGTATGTCTCTTTCTTTACGGTTGAGCTAAGAAATGCAAGCCTTTAGCACTATTGGATGGAGTTTGTGTGACAAGGTCAGATATTGAGTTCCTGTCCTTAATTCTCTGCAGTTGATTGGGTAATGTACCCGAGGGATTCACTGTATCGTATTTTCCTTATAATATGTGTTCTCAGTTAATGTCGTTGATACTCTGAAGTTGATTGTTTTGAGTCCATGAGCGATTCACTGTATCGTTTTCTACTATTAAAATGTGTCCCGAGTTTATAGCACGTTTGTAACTTCACGGACAGCAATCGAGATTCTGAGATGAGGTTGCACGAGTTTTTTCTAAGAACTCATTTGGTCCTTAATTCTTCAGATGAATGGTCCATCAAGAGATCATCTTTGTGAGGTTGAGAATTTGTCCGTGAGAACAGGTGGGAGAATTAATGTTAGTACCTATGAGCACTCACTAAACTAATGGGGATGGATATGAGACAAGCAGGGAACATGGAATCGGAACAAAAGCGCAAAGTTGGTCGAATCAAATCGAATGGTGCCGATAAAAATTCAAATGAAATCGAAAGATGATTACTGCATAGCACAGGTAGCTTTAGGCCGATAACAGAAGAGTAACTTCCTGAGAAGGTTGAGATCTAATTCTAGAATAACCCAATTTCAGAGTAATCTTTCGATTTGGTCTCATATATCATATAATAATAATAATAATAGAAGACTTACATACGCATGAATATGAAACCCATCGTAAGAAATAACTAAATAAAGGAATTCTTTGGGGAATGCTCAGGGCGAGAGGACGCCTTTTTGGTTTTTAGAACAGGAAAATATTATCTACCGACTCAGTGTACAATATCAATTGGAATTAGGAATTATCTTTTCGTGGGACCGCACTCTATGGTTTGGGGCCTTAGCATGTCTTTTAATGGAGATCAATTGTTTATTTTTGGATGGACATTCTCTTTTCTTCAATCTAGTTATTGGCATGTTATGGGGTGAGATAGAATCAAAATATCCTTGACTGATCCCAAGAAGAAACTAAGCATAGGTGTTGTAATTCTTAAGTTCCCATGATCAAGCAATTTCCAACATATAAAACCACGATTCATGCTTAAAGGAGGACCTGCACTTTATTGTGCACATTCGTCATTGTTAGTTCTAATTAGCAGGGCAGACATGTCCCCCTCAAACGGACCCAAGATTGTTAGAAGCAGCTCAGAGGCACAATGGGGATGAACTGAATGACTTGATCAGAAGCAATACACTCAACCTAGAGGAGACGGCTCTCCGAGGAGCCGGGCACATGCCGTTGCGCATTGGCTGTGTCGCAGGCCATTCGGAGCTCCTCAAGTCAGTGCCAAGGGTTGCAGAGAAGTGAGCAATGATCGTGAACCATAAGCAATGCAGAAGTTGTAATAACACCATTATATTCGGGTCTCAGATTGTGAGCAACGATCCTCGTCCTTCTTTTGTTGTGATAGGATCTCCAGGATCCATCTCCATGATTTCTCCATGAAGGTCTTCGACCTCTGAGAAATGTTGTCTCAATCCTGCATTGCCTCGTGTGCTTTCGCTTTCCACTTCTTGAGCTCTTCTTCATTAGTTGGTGGTCTAATGTCACTACCTTCCAATCAGGTTTCATATATCTTGCTCAAACGAGTATTAGCCGCATCTGAATGCTGCAATGTATTCAACTGTTTAGGTAGATATGGTGGATGGAAGATAGAGAAAAACAAACGACACGGTACATGAAAACACATTAGGTAGCCGATGACTTCTTACTAAACGTATTAGTAATGTTAAAATAAAAAGAAAATTCAAATTTTCACTAAAAGTTAAAAAAAAAAACCCCTCACTAAAATTACATTGAGGTAATCGAAGACTTTTTTTAATTATTTGGGTAGATATGATTGTTCAAATGTTGAAAATGATAATGAATTATTTTCACAGATAACATTGAAATTAGGTTACTGTCAATCACATTTTTAACAAAAAGCCCAGCCAACCTCATTAATAATGTATTATAGATTCAAAATCATATTAGATGATAACATTTGTAACATTTGATGGTGTAAATGATCAAATATGTACCATGCACCCAACTCACGTGGAAATTTTCGTTCCTTGACTGTGAACTTGCGGTATTCTACAATTAAGAAGTGAAAAGCATGCTTACAAAAGAGTTTATGAGCATGGCCTTGATCCATTGGTTTAACCGTATGTTCTTCGATTGCTCCGAAATCGAAGCCTTTGAAACATTTCTTTTGTTTGTTGTCACGATGATTCTATTTCCTGGACCAAACCAAGTAAGCTTCCCAGCCAATGCTTTAATCTGCTCTTCCTTGTCCACACCATCAAGCACGATGAGAACCTTCGCATCACGACATAAACTTGCTATTTCTTCAATCTCTTCACTGGAAGATCCAAGTGGTGCATACAATTGTCTTTTCAGGTCAACAATCAACATACGCTGTGAAAACTGGACTCCTTCCGAGTCCCGACCTAGCATCTTCAAGGAAGTTACGAGCATCAAACAACTTATGCATCTTGTTAAAAACAACCTTCGTAAGTATAATCTTTCCGACACCCGGTACACCGCATATTGCAACGACACGTACCTCTTCTCCATGTACTTCGATCGCTCGTCCCCCGCTGTAGGCAACACCAAGCTTTCTCATCATCTCTTCAACATGAAGATCAATTCCAATTAATTTGTCGGTCACAACTTGGCAATCCTTCTTCAACACTCGCACCACACGTGCAACAACTTCTTTTACTAGCAGGGACTCTGGCCTGGAAAACGTTGAGTGATGAAGCACAAGAATGACAAGAAAGTCGCCGAAAATATTGACAAGCAGATAGAAATGAAAGTGGGGAATGGCCCTACAAAGATTAAATCAACCCACACGGTCTATTCTTATGCATTGTTAAATTTTCGATCATTGTCGATACGATTATGTGTATATCCATCCAAAAAGGTTTGGGTTCATTTTCACATCATCCTACGCATTTTCCCTTTTTCCATTAGGTTAATGCAACGAAAAACTCCAAACCAATACACTCATGACAAATTTATTCTAAACTGATTTTTTTACCACTAAAAACTCCAAACTGATACATTTGTAACAAATTACCCTCTGTTAAATTAGATTAATACCATGAAAATCATCAAACAGGTACACCTATGACAAACGGAGAGTAAAACCCTAAACTGGTAAACCCGTCAACTATCACGTGTCATTCAACTCAAAAATTTGGCATTAAATTTCAACGGGAACTAACGGACGGTGAAATTATCGCAGGTATACCGTTCGGGATTTTTCGTGATCAAAAATTAGCTTGGAGTAAATTTATCATAGATATATCAGTTTGGGGTTTTTCGTTGCTATTAACCCTTTTCCATTTCCCCATGAGAGAAAAAAACGAAAATCGTAAATAAAAGCATTACCCGCCCATTTCGCTTATCCCCCAAAATATCAGCTTATTTTCCCGATCTGTCGAAGAACCTCCTTCCATGTTTTGATGGTATTTGAGTCGACTCTGTCTATCTCACGCGAATTGAAGGACCTTCCAAAGTCCCCACCCGGGTATCTTACATCGGCAGAAGCAATCATTCCGAGAAGAATTAGAAACGCCATGGACCAGTTCGGAAGCATCGTGAGAGACAGAATCGCAACAGCCACTGCTATCGCCGTCAAAGCCTTCGCCCTCAAAGCCATCACTCTCTCTCGCGCTTTCTCTCACAGAGATGCAGGAGGTCTATCAGCATTAGACAACAATATCCATCACACTTTACACATGGCTACGTTGTATTTTATACATGACCAAGACCGCTGGACTTCTGGGTACCCGCAAATGGACCACGTGAGGGAAAATTACATGGACAATGTATTTACCTATCTCTCTCTGTCAACCTAAATTGGTCTTCCATCCTTGGTCGTGAGCATGACTTTAGAAGGCTCAAAGGGAGACAGAAAAAGGAACTCTCCGATACGGTAGAATATTCTTCCAAATAAGTTCTCTTTGTATTCCCTCTCTCTTGGGAAGAAAAACAAAGGAAGGGAACTTAGGAGGCTTGGGTGGAGAAGACAGACTCCACGTTAACTTCAGCTGGCTATTGCTGGACATGCAGATATAGTAGTCTCCTGCACCTGGATGAGAAGGTGGTTGCATGCAACCTACGCAGTCGGTCTGTGCAACACACAATGCTTGATAACCGGCTTGCTGGCTATGTACCCCTGGTTATCCTAGGGTCATGCACCAAAATAATTGATTTGAGCCCTCATTAGTGCTAAACCGATTCATAATGATCCCTTTCTCACACTAATGTGAGGAACCGATTCATGAAAACACGTGAGGTTACTTCTGATTCTGTCGTTCTAGTCCAAAGAGACGAAATATAGAAGTAATGACGAGCTTTCTCTGAATTTGCCTTTCTCTTTTGATTTTTTATTTTGTGACCTTCGCATTTGGACTCTTTCTACCGTGAAACCTCTAGATTTTTTCATACGTTGACGTGTTGACGAGCTGTTACCATCTGTTCTTTCTTTTTTGTTCTTGCTTTTCCACACAATGCTAAGAGGCGAGGCGCGCTTGGAGCAGTGAGTGGAATATTCACCGGATAAAGCCAACGAGACGAATGACTCAGTACTTTGCCAAGTCCAGGTCAATTAACCTGTTTATTTTCCTGACAACCAATAGGAATAATGGGATTAAGATGAACAAAGATTGGACTTGGAAAAGTCTAGGGCAAAAACAATTGAAGCAACAGTGAGTTGGTTATAGATACCTGTTATCAAAATAATATCCATTTATATGTCTGATAAGCAGCGAATTGGTTACAGAATTAGAGTTTTAAAATCCACCAAATATGATATTTATACCTATCCAAATTCAACTATTTAAACCTTAGCAATTACCATTTCTAGCATATCCAATTGTCTCAACTCATGCCCAAATCTAATCACCAAAAGTTCCCCGCTAACGACGCTCTCGTCTTACTTGCTACCGGCCGAGAACCGAAAAAGATATGAGATAAATGGTGTGATTAATCATCGCTCAATGAATAATACATATCTCCTCTATGTAGATAGAACACCCACTATACTTATTTAGAAGAGCAATATCAGAAACTTAATAATCTCATATCCAATACATAATATAGGTACAATTTCAAACATGAGTTATTTCTTCTCAATACGATTTTGTATGTATTCTGTCAAAATGAAAAATGGAATATGGTCAGAGTGAACAGTGCAATACAGTTGAAGTGAATAGTGAAATACTCTTTAAAGTCAACAGTAAAATACGGTCATGCCCATTTAATCAACCACATCAAAACAAACATCAATGATTCAATCTTATGCTCAATATAAAATTGATCAATCATATCAATATAGTACATTCCACCCTCCTGCTCTTATACTCTCGTTTCCTCTCTTTTACGACGATTCTCTCTCCATTTTTTATTTCCCTCTCTTTCTCCCTCCCTTCCTCCTCTCTCTTCTTCTCCCTCTCTCTTTCACCCTCCCGGCTCTACTTCCCTCTCTTTCTCTCCTGTATTTTTTCCTTCTCTTTTCCCTCTGTCCCGTCCTTGTCTCCCACTCTCTCTGCCTCTCTCTTGTGCTCTTGAGCGTGGGTCCACACCTATGCTTTGTGAAGGGGAGGGAGAGGAGAGTCCCGAGTCCCATTGCATTATGCCGTCGTGAACGGGGAGCTCTACGCGGTACTGCTCTCCGCTTTGCCTGAGTGCGGCGAAAAGACAACCGCCCTAGAGGAGACGGCGCTTCACCTTGCCGCGAAGAACAACTGGTTTGCCGTGGTCGTTGTGCTGGTGGAGCATCTGAAGCAGCACAACAAGGAGCAGGTGATCAATAGGAAGGACAACAAAGGCAATACCGTCTTGCATCTCGCTGCAGGTTCCCTTTTTTTATCTCACTTTTCTTGGCGCATCATTTCAGTGAGGATGTAAATTTGGTATGCTTACAATATCTGAAAATCAATGAGAACAAAACAAAGATGGAAAAAATTGCAGGTGGGTTGACTTCATGATTCGTGGGCATTCTATAAATTGCAAGGTCATAGATATGTGCGCCTCGAACGAAGTAGCTTGAAACACGACCGCTTCGTCACTAGTCTCAGTGGACGACGACGATATCCAGGGAGCTAACAGTCATCAATCAGATGTGGAACGAGCAACGAACGCTCCTCAATCATCATCACGTTTGCCATCGAAAACTTTGAAAAATGAAAAAGAGCCGATGGGCTACATACGCAACTCCCTGCTGGTCGTCGCTGCGCTCATTGCTAGCACCACCTGCCAAGCCGTGCTTCAGCCTCCAATCTTTATTACAAAAGTCGATAATAATTCCACAAAAGGCTTCCTGGGATACTATGCATCTTGGATAACTGGTCTTATTGGCGGGGACTTCGCGTACATCGTCTTCACGAGCGGCAACACATTCGGATTCTTGGTGTCGGTCCAGATGATCATTTGCCTCACCAGAGAACTCCCTATCAGGCTGCCGCTGTTACTCTCTGTGACCGCAATGGTTCAAACTTACTATTGCTTCACGTATTACCTGCCGTTCACCTTACTGGACAAAGCATTTAGTTTGAAAAACGTGGAATTGTTGAGCGTGCTGCTGGTGAAGATGTCAATTTTTCTTCTACTGGCACAGAGGTGGTTGGTGCTAGCTTTAGATTTTTGCTTGGAAAGGCTTTCTCAGTTTAACCTCCTAGGAAATATGTACAGTTTAAGGACCCAATCCACCGCTGTTAATGATAGAGAGATGAGAGACATTCTCACATGAGCCGGAGCCAAACACCGAAGAGGAAGATCAAACTCTCCTGCTTCAAGACTTGTCTCAATAAAAGATCAGTCAGATTGGGAATCAGTCACAAATTTGAAAATTTTGAACAAAGAAGAAGAGTCGATAGGCAACATACGCAATGCCCTGCTAGCCATCGCCACACTCATTGCGAGCGCGACCTACCAATCCGTGCTTCAGCCTCCAAGCTTTACAATAAAAGTCGATGATAATTCAATGAAAGGCTTCCTCGCATACTAAGCATCTTGGGTGACTCGTCCTCTAGGCAGGGACTGAAGAGGCTAGCAAGGATCACCTAGAGGGGGGTGAATAGGTGATCTTAAACAATTTTAAGAAATTCAAGCGGAAATGATAAAATACAGTTTGAGTCTGAATAATGTTCAGATTCTATAAGAACCGTGCTGTTGAATGTGCAGTGTATAAAGTAAGAGATTAAGGAATAGAGAAGCTGCACACAGAATTTATAGTGGTTCGGCTTATGATAAGCCTACGTCCACTCTCCCACGCTGACAGCCTACTGGCTGGATTTCACTATGTAATCAATGAGTTTTACAGATCTAGAGTGATATCACTCTTGTGTAAAATAGGACTTTCTCACACAAACACGTCTGTAAAGTAACTCTCAAGATTCTAAGGTTGAGCTCAAGGAAGAGAAAGAATTGAAATAATCTCAGGCTTTGGACTTGATAATTCTTGAATCTGTTTTTTCTGCTGCTCGTTGATCTCCTTAAATACTCTTCCACTTCCAAACTAGCCGTTGGACAGTCTTCAGAGGATCATCTTCACCTTGGACAGATTTGTATAGAAAGGATTGAGTAGCCGTTGAATGACAGATTCTGAATCCCGCTGATCCTGGTCGCCCATACAATCAGAATCTTGGTTTCCATAAGTAGAGATTAGTCCGTTGTGATAATATTTGATTGACAATCAAATTGTTTTAGATTGAGTCAATCAAAACTTTCCTTGTGAAATCCAAGCCAGATCACTAGCTGTATTGTTTTAGATTGAGGTACCGACCCGATTCATGAAAACACGTGAGGTTACTTCTGATTCTGTCGTTCTAGTCCAAAGAGACGAAATGTAGAAGTAATGACGAGCTTTCTCTGAATTTGCCTTTCTCTTTTGATTTTTGATTTTGTGACCTTCGCAGTTGGAGTGTTTTCTACCGTGAAACCTCTAAGATTATTTCATACGTTGACGTGTTGACGAGCTGTTACCTTCTTTTCTTTCTTTTTTGTCCTTGCTTTTCCACACAATGCTAAGAGGCAAGGCCCTCTTGGAGCAGTGAGTGGAATATTCACCGGATAAAGCCAACGAGACAAATGACTCAGCACTTTGCCAAGTCCAGGTCAATTAACCTGTTTATTTTCCTGACAACCAATAGGAATAATGGGATTAAGATGAACAAAGATTGGACTTGGACAAGTCTAGGGCAAAAACAATTGAAGCAACAGTGAGTTGGTTATAGATACCTGTTATCAAAATAATATCCATTTATATGTCTGATAAGCAGCGAATTGGTTACAGAATTAGAGTTTTAAAATCCACCAAATATGATATTTATACCTATCCAAATTCAACTATTTAAAACTTAGCAATTACCATTTCTAACATATCCAATTGTCTCAACTCATGCCCAAATCTAATCACCAAAAGTTCCCCGCTAACGATGCTCTCATCTTTCTTGCTACCAGCCGAGAAACCTGAAAAAGATATGAGATGAATGGTGTGATTAATCACCTCTCAGTGAACAATACATATCTCCTCTATGTAGATAAAACACCCACTATACTTATTTAGAAGAGCAATACCAGAAACTTAATAATTTCATATCCAATACATAATATAGGTACAATTTCAAACATGAGTTATTTCTTCTCAATACGGTTTTGTATGTATTCTGTCAGAATAAAAAGTGTAATATGGTCAGAGTGAACAGTGCAATAAAGTCGAGGTGAATACTGAAATACTCTTTAAAGTCAACAGTAAAATACGGTCATGCCCATTTAACCAACCACATCAAAACAAACATCAATGATTCAATCTTATGCTCAATATAAAATTGATCAATCATATCAATATAGTACATTCCACCCTCCTGCTCTTATACTCTCGTTTCCTCTCTTTTACGACGATTCTCTCTCCATTTTTTATTTCCTTCTCTCTTTCTCCCTCCTTTCCTCCTCTTTCTCTTCTTCTCCCTCTCTCTTTCACCCTCCCGGCTCTACTTCCCTCTCTTTCTCTCCTGTATTTTTTCCTTCTGTTTTCCCTCTGTCCCCTCCTTGTCTCCCACTCTCTCTGCCTCTCTCTTGAGCTCTTTAGTGTGGGTCCACACCTATGCTTTGTGAAGGGGAGGGAGAGGAGAGTCCCGAGTCCCTTTGCATTATGCCGTCGTGAACGGGGAGCTCTACGCGGTACTGCTCTCCGCTTTGCCTGAGTGCGGCGAAAAGACAACCGCCCTCGAGGAGACGGCGCTTCACCTTGCCGCGAAGAACAACTGGTTTGCTGCGGTCGTTGTGTTGGTGGAGCATCTGAAGCAGCACAACAAGGAGCAGGTGATCAATAGGAAGGACAACAAAGGCAATACCGTCTTGCATCTCGCTGCAGGTTCCCTTTTTTTATCTCACTTTTCTTGGCGCATCATTTCAGTGAGGGTGTAAATTTGGTATGCTTACAACATCTGAAAATCAATGAGAACAAAACAAAGATGGAAAAAATTGCAGGTGGGTTGACTTCATGCTTCGTGGGCTTTTTTCTATAAATTGCGAGGTCATAGATATGTGCGGCTCGAACGAAGTAGCTTGAAACACGACCGCTTCGTCACTAGTCTCAGTGGACGACGACGATATCCAGGGAGCTAACAGTCATCAATCAGATGTGGAACGAGCAACGAACGCTCCTCAATCATCATCACTTTTGCCATCGAAAACTTTGAAAAATGAAAAAGAGCCGATGGGCTACATACGCAACGCCCTGCTGGTCGTCGCTGCGCTCATTGCTAGCACCACCTGCCAAGCCGTGCTTCAGCCGCCAATCTTTATTACAAAAGTCGATAATAATTCCACAAAAGGCTTCCTGGGATACTATGCATCTTGGATAACTGGTCTTCTTGGCAGGGACTTCGCGTGCATCGTCTCCATGAGCGGCAACACATTTGGATTCTTGGTGTCGGTCCAGATGATCATTTGCCTCACCAGAGAACTCCCCATCAGGCTGCCGCTGTTACTCTCTCTGACTGCAATGGTTCAAACTTACTATTGCTTCACGTATTACCTGCCGTTCACCTTACTGGACAAAGCGTTTAGTCTGAAAAACGTGGAATTGTTGAGCGTGCTGCCGGTGACGATGTCAATTTTTCTTCTATTGGCACAGAGGTGGTTGGTGCTAGCTTTAGATTTTTGCTTGGAAAGGCTTTCTCAGTTTAGCGTCCTAGGAGATATTTCCAGTCTAAGGACCCAATCGGTCGTTGTTAACGATAGAGAGATCAGAACAATGCTCGCACAACCTGGAGCCAAACACGGAAGAGGAAGATCAAACTCACCTGAATCAAGATTAGTCTCTGAGGAAGATCAATCAGATTGGGAACCGGTCACAAATTTGAAAATTTTAAACCAAG
Source organism: Syzygium aqueum (assembly GCA_031216185.1). Classification (NCBI taxonomy): domain Eukaryota; kingdom Viridiplantae; phylum Streptophyta; class Magnoliopsida; order Myrtales; family Myrtaceae; genus Syzygium; species Syzygium aqueum. The sequence goes on along the minus strand of CM062235.1, from coordinate 12,606,184 downwards.
AAAAAGAGTCGATAGGCGACGTACGTAACACCTTGCTAGTTGTTGCTGCACTCATCGCAAGCGCAACCTACCAAGACGTGCTTCAGCCTCCAAGCTTTACGATAAAAGTCGATGATAATTCAGTGAAAGGCTTCCTTGCATACTATTCATCTTGGGTGACTCATCCTCTTGGCAGGGACATGGCGTACATTGGCTTCATAAGTGGCAACACATTTGGACTCTTGCTATCGATCCAGATTATCATTTGCCTCGCCAGAGATCTCCCCGTCAGGCTGCCGCTGTTACTCTCGGTGACCGCATTGGTTCAAACTTACTATTGCTTCACATATTACCTGCCGTTCACGTTACTGGACAAAGTGTCTGGTCTGAAAAACGTGGAATTGTTGAGCGTGTTGCCGATAACGATGTCGATTCTTCTTCTACTGGCACAGAGGCGATTGGCACTAGCTTTAGATTTTTGGTTGAAAAGGCTTTCTGGGTTTAACTTCCTAGGGGACATGTACAGTCTAAGGACCCAATTTGTCGTTGTTAATGATAGAGAGAACAGAGAAATTCTCACACCAGCTGGAGCCAAACATGGAAGAGGAAGATCAAACTCACCTGCTTCAAGACTAGTCTCGGAGGAAGGTCAATCAGATTGGGAATCAGTCACAAATTTGAAAATTTCAAACAAAGAAAAGAATTCCATAGGCGACATACGCAACGCCCTGCTAGTCGTTGCCGTGCGACTTACCAAGCTGTGCTTCAGCCTCCAAGCTTTACGATAATAGTCAATGATAATTCGACAAAAGGCTTCCTCACATACTATGCATCTTGTGTGACTGGTCCTCTTGGCAGGGACATTGCGTACATTGGCTTCACAAGCGGCAACACATTTGGACTCTTGCTGTCGATCCAGATGATCATTTGCCTCACCAGAGATCTACCAGTCAGGCTGCCACTGTTACTCTCCATGACTGCACTTGTTCAAACTTACTATTGCTTCACATATTACCCGCCGTTCACGTTACAGGACAAAGCATCTGGTCTGAAAGATGTGGAATTGTTGAGCGTGCTGCCAGTAACAATGTCAATTCTTCTTCTACTAGCACAGAGGCGCTTGGCGCTGGCTTTAGATTTTTGCTTGGAAAGGCTTTCTCGGTTTAACCTCCTAGGAGATATGTACAGTTTAAGGATCCAATCCACCGTTGTTAATGATAGAGAGATGAGAGACATTCTCACATGAGCCGGAGCCAAACACGGAAGAGGAAGATCAAACTCTCCTGCTTCAAGACTTGTCTCAATAAAAGATCAGTCAGATTGGGAACCAGTCGCAAATTTGAAAATTTTGAACAAAGAAGAAGAGTCGATAGGCAACATACGCAATGCCCTGTTAGCCATCGCCACACTCTCTCTCTCACTCTCGGTCATTACAGCAAGGGAGCTCTTTGAGTGCCTATGCTTTGTGAAGGGAAGGGAGAGGGGAGTCCCTTTGCATTATGCCGTCATGAACGGGGAACTCCATGTCATGAAGGTACTGCTCTCTGCTTCGCCTGAGTCCGCGTCGAAGAGACGACTGCCCGAGTGGAGATGGAGCTTCAGCTCGCCGTGAAGGGCAACTGGTTTGGCGCAGTCGCTGTGTTGGTGGAGCACAGCACGAGAAGAAGCGGGTGATCGATCGGAAGGACAACAAAAGGCAATACCGTCTTGCATCTCGCCGCAGGTTCCCTTCTTTATCGCACTTTTCTTGGCGCATCATTTTAGCGAGGGTGTTAGATTGGTATCACTAGAATATGCAATATTCTTCCTAGGAATTTGGCATCCCCACAATATGCCAAAATCATTTTCTGTATTATCTAAATATCTGTAATTCAATGAGAACAAGACAAAGATGGGACAAAATTGCAGGTGGCTTGACTTCATGCTTCGTTGGCATGCAATGGATTACGAGGTCGTAGTTGTGTGCGCCTCGAACGAAGTGGTTTGACGCCTCCAGATGCCCCTGTTCTCTCACAAAGGGGAGCAGGACACAGAGAGATGAGAGAAATTCACGCACGAGCTGGGGACATACACAGACGAGGACGATCAAACACGCCCGCTTCGCCACTATTCTCGGTGGAGGACAACGATATCCAGGGAGCTAACAGTCATCAATCAGATGGGGAACGAGCAACGAATGCTCCTCGATCATCATCGCGTTTGCCATCAAAGAATTTCAAAAGAGAAAGAGAGCCAATGGGCGACACACGCAATGCCCTCCTGGTCGTCGCTGCGCTCATTGCTAGCACCACCTACCAAGCCGTGATTCAACTTCCAAGCTTTATTAAAAAAGTTGATTCCGAAAAAAGCTTCCATGCATACTACACATCTATGATAACCGGTCCTCTTGGCAGGGACTCTGCGTACGTCATCTTCATGAGCAGCAACACATTCGGATTCTTAGTGGCGGTCCAGATGATTGTTTGCCTCACCAGAGATCTCCCCGTCAGGCTGCCGCTGTTACTCTCTGTGACCGCAATGGTTCAAACTTACTATTGCTTCACGTATTACCTGCCATTCACGTTACAGGACAAAGCGTTTGGTCTAAAAAACGTGGAATTGTTGAGCATGCTGCCGGTAACGATGTCAGTTCTTCTTCTTCTGGCACAAAGGCCGTTGGCGCTAGCTTTAGATTTTTGCTTGGAAAGGCTTTCTTGGTTTAACCTCCTAGGGGATATGTACAGTCTAAGGACCCAATCCGTTGTTAAAATTAGAGATATTGGAGAAATTAACGCACCACCTGGAGCGGAACCCAGAAGAAGAAGAACCAACTCACCCACTTCAAGACTAGTCTCGGAGGAAGATCAATCAGATGAGGAACCAGTTGCAAATTCAAAAATTTTGAACAAAGAAAGAGAGTCGATAGCAGACATACGCAATGCCCTACTAGTCGTCGCTGCGCTCATTGCGAGCGCAACCTACCAAGCCGCGCTTCAGCCTCCAAGCTTTAAAATAAAAGTTGATGATAAATCAACTAAAGGCTTCCTCGCATACTATGCATCTTGGGTGACTAGTCCTCTTGGCAGGGACTTAGCGTACATTGGCTTCATAAGCGGCAACACATTTGGACTCTTGCTGTCAATCCAGATGATCATTTGCCTCACCAGAGATCTACCCGTCAGGCTGCCGCTGTTACTCTCCGTGACTGCACTGGTTCAAACTTACTATTGCTTCACGTATTACCTGCCGTTCACGTTACTGGACAAACAGTTTGGTCTGATAAACGTGGAATTGTTGACCGTGCTGCCAATAACGATGTCGATACTTCTTCTACTGGCGCAGAGGTGGTTGGCACTAGCTTTAGATTTTTGGTTGGAAAGGCTTTCTTGGTTTAACCTCCCGGGGAATATGTACAGTCTGAGGACCCAATTTGTTAACGATAGAGAAGCTGGAACCGATCATGGAAGAGGAAGATCAAACTTGCTTGCTTCGAAAAATTTGAGCAAAGAAAAAGAGTCAATGTGTGACATACGCAATGCCCTGCTGGTTGTCGCCGCGCTCATCGCGAGCACAACCTACCAAGCCATGTATCAGCCTCCAAGCTTTATAACAAAAGTCAACAGTAGTTCCACGAAAGGCTTCCTCGCATCCTATGAATCTTGGATGACTGGTCCTCTTGGCAGGGACTTAGCGTACATCGCCTTCATGAGTGGCAACACTTTCGGACTCTTGGTGTCGGTCCAGATGATCATTTGCCTCACCAGAGATCTCCCCATTAGGTTGCCGCTGTTACTCTCCTTGACTGCAATGGTTCAAACTTACTATTGCTTCACGTATTTCCTGCCATTCACGATACTGGACAAAGAGTTTGGTCTGAAAAATGTGAAATTGTTGAGCGTACTTCCGGTAACGGTATCACTTCTTCTTCTACTTGCACAGAGGTGGTTGGCTCTAGCCTTAGATTCTTGCTTGGAAGGGCTTTCTCGTTTTAACCTCCTTGGGGATATGTACAGTCTTCAGACCCTATCCGTCATTGTTAATGGTAGAGAGATTAGAGAAATTAACACATCAGTTGGAGCCAAACGCGGAAGAAGAAGAGCCATTTCACTCACTTCAAGACTAGTATTGGAGGAAGATCAATCAGATTGGGAAACAGCTGCAAATTTGAAAATTTTGAACAAAGAAAAAGAGTCAATAGGTGATATACGCAACGCCTTGCTAGCTGTGGCAGCACTCATTGCAAGCGCTACCTACCAATCTGTGCTTCAGCCTCCAAGCTTTAGGATAAAAGTTGATGATTATTCAATGAAAGGCTTCCTCGCATATTATCCATCTTGGGTGACTCATCCTCTTGGCAGAGACGTTGCATACTTTGGCTTCATAAGTGGCAACACATTTGGACTCTTGCTGTCGATCCAGATGATCATTTGTCTCACCAGAGATCTACCCGTCAGGCTGCCACTGTTACTCTCTGTGACCGCACTGTTTCAAACTTACTATTGCTTCACTTATTATCTGCCGTACGCGTTACTGGACAAAGCTTTTGGTCTGATAAACGTGGAATTGTTGACCGTGCTGCCGATAACGACGTCAATTCTTCTTCTACTGGCACAGAGGCGGTTGGCGCTAGCTTTAGAGTTTTGGTTGGAAAAGCTTTCTTGGTTTAACCTCCTAGGGGATATGTACAGTCTAAGGACATAATCAGTCGATGTTAATGACAGAGAAGCTATAGCCAAGCACGGAAGAGGAAGATCAGACTCACCTACTACAAGACTACTCTCGAAGGAAGATCAGTCAGATGTGGAACCAGTCACAAATGCTCCTCAAACATTATCATGTTCCCCATCGAAAAATTTGAACAAAGAAAAAGAGTCAATGGGTGACAAACGCAACGCCCTGCTGGTTGTTGCCACGCTCATCGCAAGTGCGACCTACCAAGCTGTGCTTCAGCCTCCAAGCTTTGCAGCAAAAGTCGATAGCAGTTTTACGAAAGGCTTCCTCGCATCCTATGAATCTTGGATGACCGGTCCTCTTGGCAGGGCCATCGCGTACATCGCCTTCATGAGTGGCAACACATTTGGACTCTTGCTGTCGATTCAGATGATCATTTGCCTCACCAGAGATCTCCCTGTCAGGCTGCCACTGTTACTCTCGGTGACCGCAATGGTTCACACTTACTATTGCTTCACGTGCTACCTGCTTTTCACGTTTCTGGACAAAGCGTTTGGTCTGAAAAGGGGGGAATTGTTGAGCGTGCTGACGCTAACGACACCAATTCTTATTCTATTGATACAGAGGTGGTTGGCTCTAGCTTTAGATTTTTGCTTGGAAAGGCTTTCTCGGTTTAACCTCCTAGGGGATATATACCGTCTAAAGGCCTAATTTGTCGTTGTTAATGATGGTATATCTCTTTCCTTAAAGTTGAGCTAAGAAATGCAAGCCTTTAGCAGTATTGGATGGAGCTTGTTTGACAAGGTCAGATATTGATTTCCTGTCCTTAATTCTCTGCAGTTGATTGTGCAATGTGCCCGAGGGATTCACCATATCATATTTTCCTTATAATCTGTGTCCTCAGTTAATGTCCTCGATACTCTGAAGTTGATTGTTTTGAGTCCGCAAGCAATTTACTGTATCGTATTTTCCTATTAAAATGTGTCCTGAGTTTATAGAACATTTGTGACTTCACGTACAACAATCGAGATTCTGAGAAGAGGTTGCATGAGTTTTTTCTAAGAACTCATTTGGTCCTTAATTCTTCAGATGAATGGTCCAACAACAGAACATCTTTATGAGGTTGAGAATTTGTCTGTGAGAACAGGTGGGAGAATTAATGTTAGTACCTATGAGCACTCACTAAACTAATGGGGATGGATATGAGACAAGCAGTGAACATGGAATTGGAACAAAAGTGCAGGACGTGCAAAGTTGGTCGGATCCAATAGAATGGTGCCGACAAAAATTCAAATGAAATCGAAAGATGATTACTGCATTTCACAGGTAGCTTTAGGCCGATAACAGAAGAGTAACTTCCTGAGAAGGTTGAGATCTAATTCTAGAATAACCCAATTTCAGAGTAATCTTTCGATTTGGTCTCATATATCATATAACAATAATAATAGAAGATTTATATACACATGAATATGAAACCCATCGTAAGAAATAACTAAATAAAAGAACTTTGGGGAATGCTCGAGGCAAAAGGACGCCTTTTTTGGGTTTTAGAACAGGAAAATATTATCTACCGACTGTGTGTACAATATCAATTGGAATTAGGAATTATCTTTCCGTGGGACCGTACTCTATGGTTTGGGGCTTTAGCATGTCTTTTAATGGAGATCAATGGTTTAATTTTGGATGGATATTCTCTGTTCTTCATTCTAGTTGTTGGCATGTTATGGTGTGAAGAATACTAGAGATAGAATCAAATGATGCTTGACTGATCCCAAGAAGAAACTAAGCATAGGTGTTGTAATTCTTAAGTTCCCACGATCAAGCAATTTCCAACATATAAAACCACGACTTATGCTTAGAGGAGGACCTGCACTTTATTGTGCACATTAGTCATTGTTAGTTCTAATTAGCAGGGCAGATGCGTCCCCCTCAAACGGACCCAAGATTGTTAGAAGCAGCTCAGAGGCACAATGCGGATGTACTGAATGACTTGATCAGAAGCAATACACTCATCCTAGAGGAGATGCTCTCCGAGGAGCCGGGCACACGCCGTTGAGTGTTGGCTGTGTCGCAGGCTATTCGGAGCTCCTCAAGTCAGTGCCAAAGGTTGCAGAGAAGTGAGCAATGATCGTGAACCATAAGCAATGCAGAAGTTGTAATAACACCATTATATTCGGTTCTTAGATTGTGAGCAACGATCCTCGTCCTTCTTTTGTTGTGATAGGATCTCCAGGATCCATCTCCATGAAGGTCTTCGACCTCTGCGAAATGTTGTCTCAATCCTGCATGGCCTCGTGTGGTTTCACTTTCCACTTCTGGAGCTCTTCTTCATTAGTTGGTGGTCTAATGTCACTACCTTCCAATCAGGTTTCATATATCTTGCTCAAACGAGTATTAGTCGGCGTAGTCGCATCTGAATGCTCCAATGTATTCAATTGTTTAGGTAGATATGATGGATGGAAGATAGAGAAAAACAAAGGACACGGTACATGAAAACACATTAGGTAGCCGACGACTTCTTACTAAATGTATTAGGTGACCCACATTATAATAAATTGAAAAATAAAAGAAAATTCAAATTTTCACTAAAAGTTAAAAAAAAAAAACCCTCACTAAAATTACATTGAGGTAATCGACGACTTTTTTTAATTATTTGGGTAGATATGATTGTTCAAATGTTGAAAATGATAATGAATTATTTTCACAAATAACATTGATATTAGGTTACTGTCAATCACATTTTTAACAAAAAGCCCAGCTAACCTCATTAATAATGTACTATAGATTCAAAATCATATTAGATGATATAACATTTGTGACATTTGATGGTGTAAATGATCAAATATGTACCATGCACCTAGCTCACATGGAAATTTTCGTTCCTTGACTGTGAACTTTCTGTATTCTACAATTAAGAAGTAAAAAGGTTTTTTTTTTTTGCATAATTATTAGGGTCTGCAAATTGAGCCCAACATCCTTATGGATGAAACTCTTTCTTTTTGGAATTGTAAAAGTTTTCAAGCAAGGACTTTTTATTGATTAAGTTAATTCCTTCGCATCACTCGATAGATTACACTAACGGAGTAAGTTAGGAATTAGTTGTTATAAAAGTCGGACTCTCATTAATATTCCTCTGTTTTTCATGATCATTTTTCTACTGCAACTATAAACTGTTGTAGATAATCGGAATGCTGAGCTTTGTCATTGTTTGTGTATGCCGTCTCTTCTGTTTCCTTCTCGGGAGATGGTCCCTTTTTACTTGCTATTGGAGGTTCAAAGTGGAGACTATGAAGTAAGTGGAAATCTTCGCCGTCTTCTCATTCAAAATTGTACCTTCTTGCAATTTTCCATTCGTGGTTTATATTAATTACTCCTATATGGTTGGGGATCTGTTGTGGCACACACTATCTGATGCAGCTGTATCCCAAAGTTTCAGAAACTATGGCAAGCCGAAAAAAGCAGAACCTGATTCTGATGCTGCCAAATGAGAACATGGTAAAAATATCTTAGATTTTCTCGATGGCATCCTTTCTCGATGAAGTCAGGGGTAACTCTGCAAGTCGAGTCATGTGCTTTTTGCAGCATGTTATTTAGCATTTGAAGCTTCTTGGTCTTATTTTGGGTTTTGAGAAGGAAAAAAAAGTGTTTTTCTAGTTTTTTGGCAGCGCAGGTATGCGAGAGCATCACAAGAAAAAGGTCCGGGCCAGAAGTGTAACACCTAATATATGAAACCAATGTAATAGTGCCGTTACGACTCAGAATCTGGTTCAAATAATAGTTTCAAGCACCGAGTTTGGAATCTATGTATCCAGTAGAGCAAAAATCATGTTAAATAGCAGAGCACTTTGTTGAGATGGACAGCCAATGCGCATGGCAGGCAGTACATCAATGCATAAACAGAAGTGAGGTGATCTTGGAAACTACTTTTCACATAGCAGCATCAGTGCATAATTGTGCAAGGTGTGCAGGTACCAGAGCTACGTTATAGTCACGACAGCAAACCAGAAGTCCAGAATTGACTAGGATGGCAGAGACACCTCGCGCAGACTGAGTGAGGATCACTGCTGACAGAATAGAGGGTATATTCTAGCATGACTCTGGTTGGCGTTGGCTTGAAACTACCTTCATGTAGTAATAACAATAATGAAGGAATCGGTTATGATTCCTTTTCAATCTCTCTGGCAAACTAGAGAAATGCGTAAATAGCTGTGAAGTGGGCCACTACTTCACTGTGCAATGCGAAGCTCTTCTTATTGGTCCCTGGCAAGCGGTCTTTGTAGATGGCGTACTTTATGGTTACCCGAAGAGATCTCCTCCTCAAAAGCTTCCAAAGGTCAAAAGAATGATACGATGTCTAGAATGAGAAAGAAGTGCACTTGTAAAATTAGATGTAACGAGGCCCTGTTCTACTTCTGATTGCAGTGCAATCCAGGAACCTTTTGGTAAACCTGTGTGTGCTCCCAAGTCATCGCTATCAAATAGAGGAAGCTTTGATTTAATGGAAGGAATTTTGCACGTTATCAGTTGGAGAAGATTAAGCCACAACTTGCTCTTCAAGGAAGTGTAAACACTAAGCCTGATAAAGTACTTGAAGCGAAATATATGCAATAAGAATATTCAACAATGGAGCAAATTTCCTGCTGCTGTACTGGAAAAAACACAAAACCTACAATTTGTGCGGTCCAAAGTGTTAGGAAGTATATTCTAGAATTTGTGCCATCATGATGTTACTGAATTGAAAATTTCTCGAGGTAAAGAAACTTTTTCTCACAAGTCGCAAGAACCTCTCGCTAATAGCTAAAGCCGCATTTCAAATGATATAGTAGTGAACTAGACACAGAAGTCAATATAAGCTGAACCTTTAAATACCTCAATCATGAACAAATCTCCCGTATTTTCACTATCCTTCAGTAATATTCAAAATCCTACAGATCACGATATCCTTTTTTAAGAAAATTTTTTGCTCTGCGATCTTTTTTTTTCTTGGTTGTTTTACTTAAATCAATCACCCTCATTTTCATTTTCAATGTGTTGATGCTACGCTTGTACATCTAAAGATTTGTACCTCAGATACGGTGAGACTCAGAAAAAGCTGAAAGCGTTTGATGGAAACTGGAAATTTACTTAGGGATAGATGGAGTACAACAGTAAAGCATAGAAGAGTCTCTCATTATTATTCCAGCTAAAGAACGGAACTGAAGGATTCACTCACTTAAGCTCAAAATTTCATATATGATCAATCTCAATATGAATTCTTACAATGGAGAATGTGCCACATATTTATAGCGGTAACTAGGAAACATTAAAGTCATCGAAAATTTAAAACACATGAAAACTTACGATTCAACCCTCCAGCCTGGCATTGTCTCAAGATTTGTGCAATGCATTCCTACTCCAAAAGTCCAGGGCTTCTTCCTCCACATTGGACCTGTTGGATCAGGCTGTGCTCCTTGGATGGGCCAAAATCTACTCCGGTTTGCTTGCCTAACTAACAGAGGGGCTTTGGTTAATTGGTGAGTCTTGAATTGGGCTTGTGAGTCGATTGTCTTAAATGGAATTTCCAAGCTCTGATCCTCCTGCATCACCGATTTGAAAGGCAGCTTGCCTATATTTTTTGGGTTTTTTTTTCAATAATCCCAAGGTACTCTTCCATGTATGTATATGCATATTGTCGCGTAAAGATGAAGCATGAGCCACAATGGATGAAGGAAGCCCTCCAATAGCTTTGGCAATGTCGATGGACAAGCCAAAATATTCGGAGACATCTTGGGCAGCAGCCCCTCGAAAAGCATACTTACAAAAGAGTTTATGAGCATGGTCATCCCTCAGGTCTCCGACCTCGTATGTAAAAACTGTCCAACGATCAAGTGCTCCATAGGCCAAAGCGTTTAAGACATTTCTTTTGTTCGCCGTCACAATTATTCTACTTCCCGGACTCAACCAAGTAAGGTTCCCAATTAATGCTTTAATTTGTTGACTCTCGCATACATTGTCAAGCACAATGAGAACCTTCGCATTACGACATAGACTTGCTATTTCTTCAATCCCTTCACCGGAAGATTCAAGTGGCACAGGTTTTTGCTTTTGAAGGTCAGTAATCAACTTTCGTCGTGAAAACTCGACTCCTTCCAAGCTAATATCTTCAAGGAAGCTACTTGCATCAAACAACTTACGCATCTTATTAAAGACAACCTTTGCAAATGTAGTCTTTCCGATACCCGGCATACCCCATATTCCGAGGATGCGTACGTCTTCGCCACGTTCTTCGGTCGCTTGTCCCTTCCTGTAGGCAAAACCAAGCATCATCATCATCTCTTGAACATGGTCATCAATCCCAACTAGTTTGTCGGATACAACTTGGTCACCCTTTTTCAACACGTGCACCACACGTGCAACTTCTTCTGCGAGCTGGCCCTCGTCCCTGCAAAACGCAAGTGATGAAGCACGAGGATGACAAGAAAGTCGCCAAAAATATTTAAAAGTAGACAAAAATGAAAGTGGGGAATGGACCGACAGAAACTAAATCAAACCCACACGATCTATTCTTATGGATAGTTAAATTTTCAATCATTATCGATATGATTACGAATATAATTATTCAAAAGGTTTGGGTTCATTTTCACATCATCCTACACTTTTTTTCCCACTAATCTAGGAAAGAAAACGGGAAACCAGAAGTAAAACCAATACCCACCCATTTAGCTTCTCCGCAATCGGTGATGCCTTCATACTCCCGATCTGTCGAAGAACCTCCCTCCATGTTTCGATGGTATTTAAGTCGACTCCCAGTTTCTCATATCGATCGAAGGACCTTCCAAAATCCCCAGCCTGGTGTTTTACATCGGATGAACTAACTTTATAGAAAATAGGGATAATAGTATGTCCATTTAATTCTCTGCACTCCCACATTTGTACCAGCTCATCGAGGCAAAATTTACTGGAAGCAAAATTTGGAGAGAGGACGGCTATACAGATCCTCGACCGCTTGATCTCCTCTTTTAGCTTGAACCCGATCTCTTCTCCTTTACGGAGTCCTTCGCTGTCTATGAAGACCCTTATCCCTGCTCTATCCAATTCAGTGTAAAGGTGACTCACGAATTCGTGAGCATCTGTATCTCTAAAACTCAAGTATAAGTCATACTCGATTCCAGACGATGACGAAGATGACTCCTGTCGAATCAAGGAAACTAAATCGCTTCATATAGTAAACATAGATTTCCAGACCAAGTCCTATGCATCTGGCCAAAAAAGAAAGAAAAACATAATCTTATGGTTCCGATGGAGGCGAACGTTACCCAACAAGTGGACTGCACCTGAATCTTGCAGCTTGCACATTTTGATTTTATTTAAATCCGAAATACAAAAAAAAATCCAAAATACTCAAAACATTCATAACACTCAAATGTCGATGCATGAATTCTCGCACGTAATAATTTTTTACAATACTTCCGAAATTTAAATAATATTTTAAATTTTAGGAGATGGCAAAAGTACTAAACAGGCCTAGAGCACAATATCAATAGTGCTTGGAGTTTGGATAGGATCTCATGATTTTCAAAATTCAGTGGTTCAATCGTTCATGTCAAAGAAGATTCGTAACATTGTAGAGGATTTTTAGCATTTGCTAGGTCGAATTGCAAGCAGAGGACCGATTCCACCGCAGTAATGTAGAAGAAGTTTGAAGTAAACAATACAAATCCCAAAGATGCAGAGAAAACTAACCGGCTTTCTTCTCATCTTTCCAGCAGCATCAACTTCAGGAGCCAGAGCGTCAACATCAAGAGCCACAGCATCAACATCAAGAGCCGGAGCATCAGCTGCAAGAGCCGGGTTTCTTCTCGTCTTTTTTCCAGCAGCAACAACTGCAGGGGCAATCATTCCGAACAAAATCAGAAACGCCATGGACCAAGTCGGAGCCATCGTGAGAGACAGAAACACAACGGCCAGTAGTGTCGCCGTCAAAGCCTTCACCCTTGAAGCCATCGCTCGCTCTCGCGCTCTCCTCTCTCACAGAGGCACCAGGAGGAGGTCTATAAGCATTAGACAACAACGATCGATACATAGCACTTTACACATGACTATATTGTACTGTATACTCTCTCTCTCTCTCTCTCTCTCTCTCTCTCTCTCTCTCTCTCTCTCTCTCTCTCTCTCTCTCTCTCTCTCTCTCTCGACCAAAAGGGCAACGCGGTAATGCCGGGGAGGCAACGAATAATCGCGCGTAGGGGAAGAATCCTAGAAGTGAAGAGGAAAGGCCCGCTTGGAGCAGTGAATGGAGGACTGATCATTCAAATGGCTAGTGCCATGCTGGTCAATGAGAGAAAAAGACAGAAATCTAACCCAAAAGCAAAACAGGGATCAGAAGTCCACCCGCCGGTCAACCTGTGATTAAAATGAACCAAGATTAGACTTGGCAAAGTATAGGGCCAAAGCAATTGAAACAACCACAAACTGCGAGTTGGTTACGAAATCCTCATATCAAAATATACACCCATTTATATCTTTTTTTTTTTTGGTAAGGTAAGATGTATATAAACTTTCCAACAAGAAGCGTACATATGGAAAACCGAGACACAAAAACCTCGTACCTGAGCCTACACAGGGCGTGTCGGATCAGGTGCAAAGGTGTAACGGTTATAGAGCTAACAACAACAAATACAACAAAACAACAAGGCCGAAGAAAATGACCAGCCAACTACAGCAGTAGAAGCATAAACAGCCCATGGGGATTAATCAAAGATGGAAGGCGAGATGCCCCAATTGGCCTGAATCCTGCGATTGCGGGGATTATCTTCCACGGGCTTGAGAGAAAGGCCTCTATCCCTTATGAGCTTTGCAAGATGTTGTCGAATGGGCGGTAGAAAACAGGGCTGATTCCTGAAGAGGATGTTGTTCCTAGTCGTCCATATAATGTGGCATAAAGCTGCAAATGAGAACCGGGCAATACGCTGATGAAAGGTATGGCCACCTATGTAACGGATTGCCCATTGAAGATTTTCTTGCCACGAGAGATTCCTCCAGGACAAACAACATTTTTCCGCCCAAAATTGTGCAAGGGCCCCCGTGGAGGGGCACCCAAAAAACAGATGTTCAATAGAATCGGGCCAACAATTACAAAAAGCACATACCCCATCCGTGATTCTGCGATAACTAAGCAGCATAACCTGGGTTGGAAGCCTATTCAGAGTTATAAGCCACAACAAGAACCCATACCTTGGCGAAATGCTACGGTACCAAACAAAGGAAGACCAGGGAACAAGAGGACGGCTAATTCTGATTTGTTCCCAAGCCGAGGCCACCGAAAAAGTTCCCGAAGAGTGGCCCTTCCATACGAACTGATCAGGTCTCTGTACCTCCAGCATAAGCATAGCTTCTGGCCAGGAGTTGATCATTTGAAGCACATTCGATCTAGGCCAGGATCGAATACAGAAGTCCCGGACAGAGGCCTCCCTTGGGATACCCGAACAATAAATATCTCTATGGGAAAATATCTCTGATAAAGGGCCTTTGGGATGCCAAGCATCAAACCAGAAAGATGTGGACTTCCCATCCCCAATTCGCCAATTGAAGAACATGTAAAAATCCCGGCGGACGTCAAGGATTTTTCTCCAAGCCCAAGAACAAACCGTCGGTTTAGGCGCTATCTAAAAATTTTTTTCCTTCAAAAAGGTAGAATGGATCCACTTGCACCCATTTATATCTTTGATAAACAGTGAGTTGATTACAAAATCAGAGTTTTAAAATCCACCAATTATGATATTAATACCTCATCGAATTCAACTATTTAAACCTTAACAATTACTTTCACCAAAAAAATAAAACTTAACAAATACTATGCCTAACTTATCCAACCGTCTCAACTCATACCCAAATCTAATCATCAAAAAAGTTCCCGCTAATAACACTCTCGTCTTACTTGCTACCAGCTAAAAGACCTGAAAAAGATATGAGATGAATGACACTTAGTAAATAGTACATATCTCTTCTAAGCAGAATAAGCATCCACTACGCATATTTACCAAAGCAATACCATAAACTTAATAATCCCATACAATTTCAAAATTGAGTTATTTCTTTTCAATACAATTTTATACATATTCTGTCAGAATGAAAGTGAAATACGGTCATAGTGAACGGTGCAATATAGTCAACGTGGATAGTGAAATACTGTTAAAGTGAACCGTAAAATGCGGTCATACTCATTTAATTAACCTTATCAAAAAGAACATAAATGATCCAATTTATTGATCGATCTCAAATCATATATCAATAGACTATTTAGTTGATTAGTCTCTTGCTCAAACCACGCATCAATGGTTCCTTCCATTGAATGTACTCAATCACATATGAATAGTACATTCCACTAACCAATCTTATGCTCAATACCCAACCATGATCACAGCATAATATTTCATGACAAGGCAACCAAGATTTATCTCCTTGGTTAGATCTCTCCACCTATATTGTCTGTTACTTGGCCCAAAATATCGTGAAACCAATATACAAACTCAGAAACCTTCACCGGGTTCTCGGCAATAACGAGTATCAAACCAATAACATTATTTTCTAATGATCCACAAAACCAATTTAGAATCCGTATCATAAATTGGTTTCCCAACAAAATATAGTTCATAAACCAAGTTCACAAAGCAATACATACAGCCTTTTTGCAGTCACTTTCATAAAACATTTCTCAAACCATCTTCCCAAATAATCAACTCATAAACTATATACTTTGAGAAATGCTTTACCATGTCATTTAAAAATAATAACAAAGGTAGTAAATGTCTGATTCAGATTTTATATAACAAATTATACTTTGAACAGCACTTTTTTTTATAAATATAGTTAATACCATAAAAAACTTCAAACTATACCCATTGTGATGCAAATATCCTGGATGGAACTAAAAATCCTACTCTTTCTCATTGTGATTCAAATACCCCAAGCACATATCATTGTGATAAATATACCCTGGATGGAACTAAAATAGAGGGTGTGACATAAGTTTGTG
The DNA here is from genome assembly GCA_031216185.1 of Syzygium aqueum. Lineage (NCBI taxonomy): Eukaryota > Viridiplantae > Streptophyta > Magnoliopsida > Myrtales > Myrtaceae > Syzygium > Syzygium aqueum. Next base: position 12,590,541 of record CM062235.1, on the reverse strand, counting down.
TATTTTATTTGTGTCACAATAGACAAGTTTAAAGTTTTTGGCAACATAAAAAAAGTTTAGGGCATTTGTGCCACAATGAGCATAATTCGAGATTTTTTTATAATATATGCCATTATAAATATTTTGGCCTGCTATCCTTTTCATAACTCATCTCTAGCATTATCATGAGTTTATAAATTCAAAGAAAAAATACGTGTTACTCACTCGAAAATGCCAAACCAAATAACGAAAGCTACCTTGAGCCGACGAACTCAGCGTTTGGAACGCGCACGTAGCTTTCGTAATCTCGTTTCCTCTCTTTTTACAAGACTCTCTCTCTCTCTCTCTCTCTCTCTCTCTCTCTCTCTCTCTCTCTCCTCTATTATTTCCCTGTCCTTTTCTCCTCCCTTGTTCTCCCCTTTCTTTTCTTCTCCCTCTCTTCCACCCTCGCGACTCTACTTCCCTCTCTCTCTCTCCCTCTTTTCTTCCACCTATTCTTTGTGAAGGGAAGGGAGAGGAGAGTCCCTTTGCATTATGCCGTCGTGAACGGGGAGCTCGAGTCATGAAGGTACTGCTCCCCGCTTAGCCTGAATCCGTCGAAGAGACAACCGCCTGAGGGGAGACGGCTCTTCACCTTGCCGTGAAGTAGTACTGGTTTGACGCGGTCGTTTTGTTGGTGGAGCTTCTGAGGCATCACAAGAAGGAGCAGGTGATCAATCGGAAGGACAGCAAAGGCAACACCGTCTTGCATCTCGCTGCAGGTTCCCCTCTTTTATCTCCCTTTTCTTGGCGCATCATTTCATTGAGGGTGTTAGTTTGGTATCACTAGAACGTGCAATATTCTTCTTAGGAATTTGGCATCCCTACAATATGCAACAAAAAAAAAATCTGCATTGTCTAAATATTTGAAAATCAATGAATACAAAACAAAGATGGAAAAAAATTGTAGGCGGTTGACTTCATGCTTCGTGGGCATGCTATGGATTGCGAGGTCGTAGATGTGTGCGCCTCCAACGAAGAGACTTGACGCCTCTAGATGTCTCATTCCTCTGGTAAAGGGGAGAAGGAGATAGAGAGATGAGAGATAGTCGCGCACAAACTGGAGCCAAATACAGAAGAGGAAGATCAAACACGGCCGCTTCATCAAGTCTCTGTGGACGACGACGACATCAAGGGAGCTAACAGTCATCAATCAGATGGGGAACGAGCAACGAATGCTCCTCAATCGTCATCACGTTTGCCATCGAAAATTTTGAAAAAACAAAAAGAGTCAATGGCCAACATACGCAACGCCCTGCTGGTTGTCGCCGCGCTCATCGCTAGCACCACCTACCAAGCCGTGCTTCAGCCACCAAGCTTTATTACAAAAGTCGATAAAAATTCCACAAAAGGCTTCCAGGGATACTATGCATCTTGGATAGCTGGTCCTCTGGGCAGGGACTTCGTGTACATTGTCTTCATGAGTGGCAACACATTCGGGTTCTTGGTGTCGGTCCAGATGATCATTTGCCTCACCAGAGATCTCCCTGTTAGGCTGCCGCTGTTACTCTCCGTGGCCGCAATGGTTCAAACTTACTATTGCGTCACGTATTACCTGCCGTTCACGTTACTGGAAGAGTTTGGTCCGAAAAACGTGGAATTGTTGAGCATAGTGCCGGTAACAATGTCAATTCTTCTTCTACTAGCACAGAGGTGGTTGGCGCTAGCTTTATCTTTTTTCTTGGAAAGGCTTTCCCGGTTTAACCTCCTAGGGGATATGTACAGTCTAAGGATCCAATCCGTCGTTGTTAATGATAGAGAGATTAGAGAAATTAACACGCCAGCTAGAGCTGAACACAGAAGAAGAACCAACTCGCCCACTTCAAGACTAGCCTTGGAGGAAGATCAATCAGATGGGGAACCAGTCACAAATTCGAAAATTTTGAACAAAGAAAAAGAGTCGATAGGTGATACACGCAACACCCTGCTAGTGGTCGCTGCGCTCATTGCAAACGCAACCTACCAAGCCGTGCTTCAACCTCCAAGCTTTAGGATAAAAGTTGATGATAATTCAATGAAAGGCTTCCTCGCATACTATGCATCTTGGGTGACTCGTCCTCTAGGCAGGGACGTTGCGTACATTGGCTTCATAAGCGGCAACACATTTGGACTCTTGCTGTCGATCCAGATGATTATTTGCCTCACCAGAGATCTCCCCGTCAGGCTGCCGCTCTTACTCTCCGTGACCGCACTGGTCCAAACTTACTATTGCTTCATGTATTACCTGCCATTCACATTACTGGATAAAGCGTTTGGTCTGAAAAATGTGGAATTGTTGAGCGTGCTACCGATAACGATGTCAATTCTTCTTCTACTGGTGCAGAGGCAGTTGGCGCTAGCTTTAGATTTTTGGTTGGAAAGGCTTTCTTGGTTTAACCTCCTCCTAGGGAATATGTACAGTCTAAGGACCCAATTTGTTAATGATAGAGAAACTGGAGCCGAACATCGAAGAGGAAGATCAAACTCGTCCACTTCAAGACTACTCTCGGAGGAAGATCAATCAGATGCGGAACCAGTCACAAATGCTTCCCCTTCGAAAAATTTGAACAAAGAAGAAGAGTCTATAGGCGACATACGCAATGCCCTGCTGGTCGTTGCCACGCTCATCGCGAGCGCAACCTACCAAGCTATGCATCAGCCTCCCAGCTTTACAACAAGAGTCAACAGTAGTTCCACGAAAGGCTTCCTCACATCCTATGCATCTTGGATGACTGGACCTTTTGGCAGGGAATTAGCGTACATCACCTTCATGAGTGGCAACACATTCGGACTTTTGGTGTCGGTCCAGATGATCATTTGCCTCACCAAAGATCTCCCCATTAGGCTGCCGCTGTTACTTTCCGTGACCGCAATGGTTCAAACTTACTATTGCTTGATGTATTACCTGCCATTCACGTTACTGGACAAAGAGTTTGGTCTGAAAAACGTGGAATTGTTGAGCGTGCTTCCGGTAACAATGTCAATTCTTCTTCTACTGGCACAGAGGCGGTTGGCGCTAGCTTTAGATTTTTGCTTGGAAAGGCTTTCATGGTTTGACCTCCTAGGGGATATGTACTGTCTAACGACCCAATCCGTCATTGTTAAAGATAGAGAGATTAGAGAAATTAACGCACCAGCTGGAGCCGAACACGGAAGAAGAAGAGCCAACTCACTCACTTCAAGACTGGTCTCAGAGGAAGATCAATTAGATAGGGAAACGGCGGCAAATTTGAAAATTTTGAACAAAGAAAAAGAGTCGATAGGCGACATACGCAACGCCCTGCTAGTTGTTGCCACACTCATCGCGAGCGTGACCTACCAAGCTGTGCTTCAGCCTCCAAACTTTAGGATAAAAGTTGATGATGATTCAACGAAAGGCTTCCTCGCATACTACGCATCCTGGGTGACTCGTCCTCTTGGCAGAGACGTTGCATACATTGGCTTCATAAGCGGCAACACATTTGGACTCTTGCTGTCGATCCAGATGATCATTTGCCTGACAAGCGATCTCCCCGTCAGGCTGCCGCTATTACTCTCTGTGACCGCACTGGTGCAAACTTACTATTGCTTCATGTATTATCTGCCGTTCGCATTACTGGACAAAGCGTTTGGTCTGAAAAACGCGGAATTGTTGAGCGTGCTGCCAATAACAATGTCAATTCTTCTCCTACTGGCACAGAGGTGGTTAGCACTAGCTTTAGATTTTTGGTTGGAAAGGCTTTCTTGGTTTAACCTCCTAGGGGATATGTACAGTCTAAGGACCCAATCGGTCGTTGTTAATGATATAGAAGCTGTAGCCAAACACGGAAGAGGAAGATCAAACTCACCTGCTTCAAGACTAATCTCGGAGGAAGATCAGTCAGATGTGGAATCAGTCACAAATGCTCCTCAACCATTACCATGTTCCCCAACAAAAAATTTGCACAAAGAAAAAGAGTTGATGGGCGACACACGCAACGCCCTGCTGGTCGTTGCCGCACTCATCGCAAGCATGACCTACCAAGCTGTGCTTCAGCCTCCAAGCTTTGCAATAAAAGTCAACAGTACTTTTACGAAAGGCTTTGTTGCATCCTATGAATCTTGGATGACTGGTCCTCTTGGCAGGACCATTGCGTTCATCGCCTTCACGAGTGGCAATACATTTGGACTCTTGCTTTCGATCCAGATGATCATTTGCCTCACCAGAGATCTCCCTGTCAGGCTGCCGCTGTTACTTTCCATGACCGCAATGGTTCAAACTTACTATTGCTTCACGTATTACCTGCTGTTCACGTTACTTGACAAAGCGTTGGGTCTGAAAAATGTGGAATTGTTGAGTGCGCTGCCGCTAACGACATCAATTCTTCTTATATTGATACAGAGGCGGTTGGCGCAAGCTTTAAATTTCTACTTGGAAAGGCTTTCTCTGTTTAACCTCCTAGGGGATATGTACCGTCTAAAGACCTAATTCGTCGTTGTTAATGATGGTATGTCTCTTTCCTTACGATTGAGCTAAGAAATGCAAGCCTTTAGCAGTATTGGATGGAGTTTGTGTGACAAGGTCAGATATTGAGTTCCTGTCCTTAATTCTCTGCAGTTGATTGGGTAATGTACCCGAGGGATTCACTGTATCGTATTTTCCTTATAATATGTGTTCTCAGTTAATGTCGTTGATACTCTGAAGTTGATTGTTTTGAGTCCATGAGCGATTCACTGTATCGTTTTCTTCTATTAAAATGTGTCCCGAGTTTATAGCACGTTTGTAACTTCACGGACAGCAATCGAGATTCTGAGATGAGGTTGCACGAGTTTTTTCTAAGAACTCATTTGGTCCTTAATTCTTCAGATGAATGGTCCATCAAGAGATCATCTTTGTGAGGTTGAGAATTTGTCTGTGAGAACAGGCGGGAGAATTAATGTTAGTACCTATGAGCACTCACTAAACTAATGGGGATGGATATGAGACAAGCAGGGAACATGGAATCGGAACAAAAGCGCAAAGTTGGTCGAATCAAATCGAATGGTGCCGATAAAAATTCAAATGAAATCGAAAGATGATTACTGCATGGCACAGGTAGACTTCCTGAGAAGGTTGAGATCTAATTCTAGAATAACCCAATTTCAGAGTAATCTTGCGATTTGGTCTCATATATCATATAATAATAATAATAATAATAATAATAATAGAAGACTTACATACGCATGAATATGAAACCCATCGTAGGAAATAACTAAATAAAGGAATTCTGTGGGGAATGCTCAGGGCGAGAGGACGCCTTTTTTGGTTTTTAGAACAGGAAAATATTATCCACCGACTCAGTGTACAATATCAATTGGAATTAGGAATTATCTTTTCGTGGGACCGCACTCTATGGCTTGGGGCCTTAGCATGTCTTTCAATGGAGATCAATTGTTTATTTTTGGATGGACATTCTCTTTTCTTCATTCTAGTTATTGGCATGTTATGGGGTGAGATAGAATCAAAATATCCTTGACTGATCCCAAGAAGAAACTAAGCATAGGTGTTGTAATTCTTAAGTTCCCATGATCAAGCAATTTCCAACATTTAAAACCACGATTCATGCTTAGAGGAGGACCTGCACTTTATTGTGCACATTCGTCATTGTTAGTTCTAATTAGCAGGGCAGATATGTTCCCCCCAAACGGACCCAAGATTGTTAGAAGCAGCTCAGAGGCACAATGGGGATGAACTGAATGACTTGATCAGAAGCAATACACTCATCCTAGAGGAGACGGCTCTCCGAGGAGCCGGGCACATGCCGTTGCACGTTGGCTGTGTCGCAGGCCATTCGGAGCTCCTCAAGTCAGTGCCAAGGGTTGCAGAGAAGTGAGCAATGATCGTGAACCATAAGCAATGCAGAAGTTGTAATAACACCATTATATTCGGGTCTTAGATTGTGAGCAACGATCCTCGTCCTTCTTTTGTTGTGATAGGATCTCCAGGATCCATCTCCATGATTTCTCCATGAAGGTCTTCGACCTCTGCGAAATGTTGTCTCAATCCTGCATGGCCTCGTGTGCTTTCGCTTTCCACTTCTTGAGCTCTTCTTCATTAGTTGGTGGTCTAATGTCACTACCTTCCAATCAGGTTTCACATATCTTGCTCAAACGAGTATTAGCCGCATCTGAATGCTGCAATGTATTCAACTGTTTAGGTAGATATGGTGGATGGAAGATAGAGAAAAACAGAAGACACGGTACATGAAAACACATTAGGTAGCCGATGACTTCTTACCAAATGTATTAGCTGACCCACATTATAATAAATTGCAAAAGAAAAAGAAAATTCAAATTTTCACTAGAAGTTAAAAAAAAAACCCCTCACTAAAATTACATTGAGGTAATCGAAGACTTTTTTTAATTATTTGGGTAGATATGATTGTTCAAATATTGAAAATGATAATGAATTATTTTCACAGATAACATTGATATTAGGTTATTGTCAATCACATTTTTAACAAAAAGCCCAGCTAACCTCATTAATAATGTACCATAGATTCAAAATCATATTAGATGATATAACATTTGTGACATTTGATGGTGTAAATGATCAAATATGTACCATGCACCCAACTCACATGGAAATTTTCGTTCCTTGACTGTGAACTTGCGGTATTCTACAATAAAGAAGTGAAAAGCATGCATACAAAAGAGTTTATGAGCATGGCCTTGATCCATTGGTTTAACCGTGTGTTCTTCGACTGCTCCGAAATCGAAGCCTTTGAAACATTTCTTTTGTTTGTTGTCACGATGATTCTATTTTAACCAAGTAAGCTTCCCAGCCAATGCTTTAATTTGTTCTTCCTTGTCCACACCATCAAGCACGATGAGAACCTTCGCATCACGACATAAACTTGCTATTTCTTCAATCTCTTCACTGGAAGATCCAAGTGGTGCATACAATTGTCCTTTCAGGTCAACAATCAACATACGCTGTGAAAACCGGACTCCTTCCGAGTCCCGACCTAACATCTTCAAGGAAGCTACGAGCATCAAACAACTTATGGATCTTGTTAAAGAGAACCTTCGCAAGTGTAGTCTTTCCGACATCCGGTACACTGCATATTGCAACGACACCTACCTCTTCTCCACGTACTTCAATAGCTGGTCCCCCGCTGTTGGCAACACCAAGCTTTCTCATCATCTCTTCAACATGAAGATCAATTCCAATTAATTTGTCGGTCAGAACTTGGCAATCCTTCTTCAACACTCGCACCACACGTGCAACGACTTCTTTTACGAGCAGGGAATCTGGCCTGGAAAACGTCGAGTGATGAAGCACGAGAATGACAAGAAAGTCGCCGAAAATATTGACAAGCAGATAGAAATGAAAGTGGGGAATGGACCTACAAAGATTAAATCAACCCACACGGTCTATTCTTATGCATTGTTAAATTTTCGATCATTGTCAATACGATTACGTGTATATCCATCCAAAAAGGTTTGCGTTCATTTTCACATCATCCTACACATTTTCCCTTTTTTCCATTGAGTTAATACCACGAAAAACTCCAAACCGATACACTCATAACAAATTTATTCTAAACTGATTTTTTTAACACTGAAAACTCCAAATTTATACATTTGTAACAAATTACCCTGCTGGTTGTCAGCGTGCTCATCGCAAGCGCGACCTACCAAGCTGTGCTTCAGCCTCCAAGCTTTATAACAAAAGTGGACAGTAGTTCCACGAAAGGCTTCCTCGCATCCTATGCATCTTGGATGACTGGTCCTCTTGGCAGGGATTTAGCGTACATTGCCTTCATGAGCGGCAACACATTCGGACTCTTGGTGTCAGTCCAGATGATCATTCGTCTCACCAGAGATCTCCCCGTCAGGCTGCCACTATTACTCTGTATGACCGCAATGGTTCAAACTTACTATTGCTTCACGTATTACCTGCCATTCACGCTACTGGACAAAGCTTTTGGTCTGAAAAACGTGGAATTGTTGATCGTGCTGCCCCTAACGATATCAATTCTTCTTCTACTGATACAGAGGCGGATGGCACTAGCTTTAGACTTTCACTTGGAAAGGCTTTCTCGGTTTAACCTCCTAGGGGATATGTACACTATAAGGACCTAATTTGTCGTCGTTAATGATGGTATTTCTCTTCCTTTGAGGTTGAGCGAAGAAATGCAAACCTTTAGCAGTATCGGATATCGGATGGAGTTTGTTCAACAAGGTCAGATATTGATTTGCTGCCATTAATTCTCTGCAGTTGATTGTGTTTAGTGATTCGCTGTATCATATTTGCCTAATAAATGTGTCCTGAGTTTGTAGCACGTTTGTAACTTCACGGACAGCAGTCGAGATTCTGAAATGTGGTTGCGTAAGTTTTCTTCTAAGTACTCATTTGGTCTTGCTTCTTCAGATGAATTGGCTATCTTAACATCTTTGTGAGGCTGAGAAAAATTCAAATGAAATCGAAACATCATTACTACAAAACACAGGCGGTTTTAGGCCGAAAACAGAAGAGTAACTTCTTGAGAACGTTGAGATCTAATTCTAGAATACTCCAATTACAGAATAATCTTTTGATACGGTCTCATATATCACATAATAATAAGAGAAGACCTATGTACACGTGAGCATGAAACCCATCATAACTATAACTAGATAAAGAAATGTTTTTGGGAATGTTCGAGCAGAAGGGACGTCTTTTTCGGTTTTAAGAAAAGGAAAATCTTATCTACCGACTCATTGTATAATTCAATTAAAATCAGGAATTCCGTGTAAATTCATATCTTTCCGTGGGACCGGTACTAAGTATTCTATGGTTTGGTGCTTTAGCATGTCTTTTGATAGAGATCATTAGTTTCTTTCCGGATATATAGACATTCTCTTTTCCTCATTCTAGTTATTGGCATGTTATGGGGTGAAGATTATTAGAGATTAAACCAAAAGATCCGTGGCTAATCCCAAGAGAAATTAAGCATAGGTGTTGTTATTTTAAAGTTCCCATGATCAAGCAATTTCCAACATATTGAACCTCGATGCACGCTTAGAGGAGGGCCTACACTATAATGTGCAGATTCATCAATATCAGTTCTAATTAGCAGGGCAGATATGTCCAATTAATGGACCCACGATTGTTAGAAGCAGCTCAGAGGCACAGTGTGGATGAACTGAATGGCTTGTGTTGATACCTAAATTTCGGCGTATCATTTAGTTTTAATTGCATAAAAAATTAAGGATTAAATTTTTAACCCCTAAACAAAAATATTAAAATTGCATGAGCATATAGTTTAAATTCATTTAGATTAATTGCATTCCGCATCGAATTGGCGGTGGCAAGTGAGTTTAAAATTCATCGAACAAGACTCGACTCCCTCGGAAAGGCAAGGGCCGGAAAGTACAAGTTGAACGGGCTGGGTTGTCTTAATTTGAGCTTAAATCAGTCCATCAAACTTAATTAAATAAGAGCTCACATTAATTCAGCCCACTTAGAATTTAATTAAAATTAGAGCCTAAGCCTAAACCTAAACCCATTAGGACTAGAAAGCCCGACTAATTGACCTAGGTTAGCATTATAAATATATTATTATACCTCATAAGCTAGGGGGCTCTGAGAATCTGAAAAATCAGAATTTTTAGAGAGAGATTCGAAAAATTTCGGAGAACGGAACTTTTCGGAGAGAGGGGGCGTTGTCTTCACAATTCACGGCCACAAGAAAGAAAAAAGAACAAGAAAGAGAGAGTTTGCGGAGAAGAAAGCCAAAGGGAAAGTCAAAGGGGATGGTTTTTCTGCAGAACACTCTGACGCCCACAAATTGAGAGAAGAGGAAAAAATCGTGAAGAGAGGGACATTCGGAGAAGCATTGCAACATAGAAGCATCAACATGAAGCAGCCCAGTCCACTTCCTCAGCAACCTTGAAGAGAGGAACGACGACCGCCGCTTCTGTTCTGATTCGTTGACCCATGCAGTAGACACCAAGAGGAGAAGACGTCCGCGAAGACTTCTTCGCTCAACGCTGCAGCAATACCAGTTGAAGAGCGTCCAGCGATCCTAGTGCCGCCTTGTCATCCCGACGTTGCCGTCGCCATCGTCCCGTCGAACAGCCACCGTTTGTTGCACGCCGGAGCCAAGCCACCGAAAACCTTCCATCGACGAAACAGCCGTTGTTTTCGCCATCGACCCCGTCGAACAGCCACCGTTTGTTGCGCGCCGGAGCCAAGCCGCCGAAAACCTTCCATCGACGAAACAGCCGTTGTTTTCGCCATCGACCCCGCCGGTGTCGTGAATTGCCGTTCCGTGGTCGCCGTTCGTTGTGATCCCGATCCGCAAGCCCATCCCGAGAGAATTCAAATTTGGAAGTTATCTAAATTAGGTAAGATTATTATCCGATGTATTTTCAGAATATTCTAATTTCCTAATTTGAATTGTTTGGAATATTGCATGAATATCTGCTAGATATCTAGGTATATTTGGATAGTGTTCTAGATATCCGCAATATTTTGAAATATTCAAATTAGGAAAATTTCCTAATTTAGCAACGTATCTGGACGACTATCCAACCTTATCCCTAAGGTTCGATACGCGGCGATACGGAAAATTATTATCCTATCCATAACTACTTGGATACGATAATGATTTTTATCAGCTTTCCAATTTTGAATAATCGACTTTCCGTCGATATCTATAACCCTATAGATATGACCGATAGTTCGACTTTTGTGCCTAATCCGAGTTTGAAACAAATTTGGCGGGTCGCGTGGTTGATTTGAACGTGGTTGTTATCCGTATTTGTTTGATTATCCTTCTTTTTTCAAATAAAACAGAAAAATTCAAAAATATTAGCTAGATTTAAATTAGAGTTTTGCATGTCTAGGATTTTTGAATATATTTCGAAGGATGAGATAAATATTTAATTTAAATTAGGACTTAAGGTGGCATGTTTCTTAGTTTAAATTAGGTATTATTTCAAATCCTAACGGATTATTCACGTTATTTTATTATTCCGAATTTTACACAAAAATCCCAAAAATAAGTCATTCTAGGGTAGATTAAGTCATCATAGGTTGCACGTTATTTTAGGTATTTTTATTATTTCGAATTTTAAATAGAAAATACCAAAAAGAGGAAGTCATTAGGTTGCATGTTATTTTAGGCATTTTCTTTATTCCGAATTTCATAAAAAAAATACCAAAAAATAATATATCATTCGCTCGTCATTAAACTTAAGTCACGTCGTCGCATGACATATAGTTTGCATGTTAGGTTGCATTAATTTGTGTGTCATATTTTTGCACGTCATTGCATATAAGTTAGATTTCATTTAAATAAGTGGAAAATCAAAAAAAGAGAAATTGAGTTATTGTTTGTTAACTAGAAATCATATTAGGGTGTTTGATATGATTTTCTAGCTAATAATGCAGATGCTTGCGTTGGTTCGAGGTAAGTTGTTCTCCTAAGCTTGCAATTTATTTAATGCATTCCTGGGTGTTAATTTGGTAGTTTGCGCACCTGCATGAACACCTCACATGTTAGTGACATAAGTTAAAACGGATCCAAACTGCCTGCCAAAACATTTTTGAAAAGAAAAGGTACCGAAAGGGCATTAGACTAGATCTAGCGTAATCAAGTCCCCGGGCTTAGAATCTCTGGTTCGTAGGAATAAAACATATCTCCCTATGTTTTATTTAGGTTTCTAATCAGCCTACCGTAAATTGATTAGTGGCGACTCCAAGCATGAAAATATTTGCATGTTAAGAACTTAAACCCTAAGTTGCGAATTGGTAGGGTTTGGGAGGCCCCGAGTTAAGATTAGTCTTAATAATCCATTAGCCCGAAAAATTGAAAAAAAATTTTTAGGGTCGCGACAACTTGATCAGAAGCAATACACTCATCCTAGAGGAGACGGCTCTCCATGGAGCCGGGCACGCACCGTTGCACGTCGGGTGTGTTGCTTGCCCTTTGAATTTCATCCCGGGAGCTCCTCAAGTCAATGCTATGGCTGCGGAGAAGTGAGCAATGATCGTGCCCCATAAGCAATTCTGAAGCTGTAATAACACCGTAATATCCGGGTCTTGGATTGTGAGCAACGATCCTTGTCCTTCTTGTTGTGATAGGATCACCAGGATCCATCTCCATGATTCCTCCATAAAGATCTTCGACCTCTGCATGATCCTTTGCATCACTCAATAGCTTACATTAACGACGCGAGCTAGGAATTAGTTGTTATAAACGTCCGACTCTCGTGAATATTGCTTTGTTTTCATGATTATGTTTCTACTGCAACTGTAAACTGTTGCAGATTATCGGAAATATTGAGCTTTGCTGTCTTTTCTGTTTCCTTCTTGGAAGGGACAAGATGGTCCCTTTACACTTGCTATTATAGGTTCATAGGGGAATGTAGAAGTGGAAACTTTGGCCATTTTCTCATTGAAAATTGTGCCTTCTTGCAATTTTCCATTCATGGTTTATATCAATGACTCCTATATGGTTGGGAATCTGTCGGTGTGGAATACATTATCTGATGCAGCTGTATCCTGATGATTCAGAAACTCTGGCAAGCCCAAAAAAGCAGAACCTGATTTTTTATGCTGCCAAATGAGAACATGATAAAAATATGTTGGATCTTCTAATTGGCATCCTTGCTCAGTTCTTTGTGCACATTGAAAGGCCTGAGGTCGGGTACCTCTGCGGTCAACTCATGCACTTATAGCAGCATGTTATTTGGCATTGTAAATGTCTCTCTTATTTTGAGTTTTGAGAAGAAAAAACAAAGTTTTATTTCTTTTGGGGGTGCTTTTTATTTTTCTCATCACAAGGAGAAGGTCTGGGGAGCAAGTGTTACACATGATATATGAAACTAATGCAATAGTGTCATTTCAACTCAGAATCCTGTTCAAACAGTAGTTTTACACATCGACTTTGGAATCCATGTATCCGGTAGAGCAAAAATCATGTTAAATAGCAGAGCACTTTGTCGAGATGGACAGCCATTGCGCTCGTTTGTCTACAAATCTTGCTTCCTGTCTTGTGTGCTACTGCAAGGTCTTGTCATGAATTATAATCGAGGCACTGATATGGAAATTGCCAGGCAGCCGGAAAGTTTTCCCTAGGACCAGCGTACTTGAATTTTTTGAGTCCAAATCAGGCACTTCTGTTGATAGCTAGATTTCCAAGTTTGGCTTCAAAATTTGCCCCATTGATGAAGCTGTGGGGAGATCAGGAGGGATGTGGTTGTTGCTGATAAACCCTAGGAAGGCTTCAGTTTTGCTTTCTGTTAGAGTTGAGTTGTTCGTAAAAACCCAATTCACTGGTCAATGCGATGCAATGGTTGGATACATTTGGTCGAGGCAAATCCCTTTGGGGAAGGACAACTGAGTGACTTTCGCCATCGATAGTTGCTGCAGGCGACTTCGATGATGTTGCTTCATGGGAGGGAAGAATTAGGATCTTAACTTCTGTAACTAACCAAAGCGTAAGATCCGATGTTATCAATGATTTTCACTTAATTAGATGTGTTAAATATGTCTTGAATTTCATGTACTCGGTCCGGTTTATGACCCGACCCGACATATTTTTGTGCGATCCGAAAGTGGAAAGGAAATTGAGATTTGGTTCGCGACGCGAAGGGTTGGGCCGATAGGCCCAACCCGCAGCAAGCGAACAAATCTCCATAGCGGACCGCCCGAACTGGAGGAAGCGAACCAACGCGCGGGGGGTTCGAGGGCGTAGCTCCCGAGAAAATTTTCGGGAACCCTATTTGTACCGTGGCTAGGTTTTCTCATTGAGTTGAGAAAGAGTTTTGTTAGCTGTGAGTTTTTCGTCGTTTTTCGACTTCTGAAAATTGTACTCTCTTCGATTATAGTGGAATTTGTCTTGCCTCGCCCGTGGACGTAGATCACCTTGTGATCGAACCACGTAAATCCCTGTGTTATGTTTTTTACTTTTCCGCATCTGTCTTCAACAATTGGTATCAGAGCCGCATCCGATTCTAGGGTTCGAGCAAGATGGCATCTTTGAAGTTTCAGATTTCATCTTTTGACGGACAGAACAATTTCAGATTATGGAGAATAAAGATGAAGGCTTTATTGAGGCGAGAAGGTACGGTTAGGGCGCTGGATGGAAAATATCCAGATGACATGACCTCGCCTGAAATTGAAGAGATGGACGAGAAGGCGCATAGCGCGATCCAGTTGTCTCTCGATGACAATGTTTTGCGAGAAGTCGCTGATGAAGAAATAGCGGCCGGTCTCTGGAAGAAACTGGAAAGTCTCTACATGAAGAAATCCCTAACATCAAGACTTTATTTGAAGTAGCGTCTTTATACCCTAAAGATGCGCGAAGGTACGTCTGTTCAGGAACACTTGGATGAGTTTAATAAAATCGTTCTGGATATGAAAAATCTAGATATTAAGCTCGAGGATGAAGATCAAGCTCTGATCGTGTTGTGTTCACTGCCTGCCTCATATGAAAATTTTGTGAACTCGATGCTTTATGGACGTGAATCCATAACTTTGGAGGATGTCAAAGCATCTTTGAATTCTGCAGAACTGAGAACAAAATTAAATGGGAATACCAGCGAAAACAAAGCAGATGGTTTGTTTGTGAGAGGCAGGACCAAGAGCAGGGATAAAGCTTTCCGAGGGAAATCTGGTGGTCGTTCAAAATCTAAGCCACCTAGAGATAAGATGAACGTTGAGTGCTACTATTGTCATAAAAAGGGACATTACAAGTCAGATTGTCCTTCGCTCAAGAAAAAGGATAAGCAGCATAGTCAAAAACCAGATTCGGCGAATGTTGCAAACGACAATGAGGCTAATGCGTCTGACAGTGTTCTTACGGCATGTTCTGCTGTTAATTTGTCCAATGATGTTTGAATAATGGATTCGGGAGCATCATATCACATGTGCCCAAATAGGGAATGGTTCACCACGTACAAGCCATTAAATGGTGGATCAGTCTTGATGGGGAATGATGCTGTACGCAAAGTCGTGGGCATTGGTACTGTTCGGATTAAGTGCCACGACAAGGCAGTAAGAACCTTGACTGAAGTAAGACATATACCAAACTTGAAGAGAAACCTTATCTCGTTGAGCAGTTTGGATTCAATTGGGTGTGTGTACTCAGGTGGAGGTGGAGTTCTTAAAGTTACAAAAGGCAATCTGGTTGTGATGAAAGGAAGCAAGGTGAATCACTTGTATCATTTGCAGGGTAGCACAGTTATGGGTCCTTCAATTGGCACAAGCAATTCTGTTTCTGACAATGATAAAACAAAATTGTGGCACATGCGTTTGGGCCACATGAGTGAGCGTGGCATGTCAGTTTTGAGTAAACGTGGTTTACTTTGTGGGGAGCAGACGACCTCTCTAGATTTCTGTGAGCATTGTGTTCTTGGCAAGCAATGCAGAGTCAGATTCAGTACAGGGACTCATTCGACAAAGGGCACACTTGACTATATCCATTCTGATTTATGGGGACCAGCACAGGTTCCATCTAAGGGTGGTGCTCTTTACTTTGTGACATTCATTGACGATTATTCCAGGAAGATTTGGGTCTACTTTCTGAAAAGAAAAAGCGATGTGTTTGAAACCTTCAAGAAGTGGAAAGCTCTTGTTGAGAATCAGACAGGGAAGAAGATTAAACATCTTAGGACCGATAATGGTCTTGAGTTCTGTGGTGGCGATTTTAATGAATTCTGTGCAGATGCTGGTATTGTTCGACACCGTACAGTGAGGCACACTCCACAGCAGAATGGAGTGGCAGAACGTATGAACAGAACTCTATTGGAGAGAGCAAGATGCATGCTCTCTAATGCTGGCATGGAAAAGGATTTTTGGGCTGAAGCTGTTAACACGGCTTGTTATCTGGTTAATCGTTCTCCTTCAACAGCAATTGAATGCAAGACTCCTTTTGAGATGTGGTCAGGTAAGCCCTGTGATTACTCTAATCTAAAGGTTTTTGGATGTCCTGCTTATTATCATGTTAAGGATGGTAAGCTAGAACCTAGAGCAAAGAAATGCATTTTTGTTGGGTATGCTGATGGGGTGAAAGGTTATCGTTTATGGTGCCAGGAACCTAATTCACCTAAATTCATTATTAGTAGGGATGTTACATTTAATGAAATGCATATGCTTGATCAAAGGAAGGTTGCTGATGAGTCTGCAGGTAAACATGAGAGTGATAAAAATGAGGTGGAGGTTCAGGTGGAGCTTCCAGAAAAGACCTCTCAGAATGTTTTGAACGAGCAAAATGCTCCTGTTGATTCAAGTTCAGATGAGGAAGCTGTAGATGAGGTGGAGCAGCCATACTCCATTGCTACTAGCAGAGAAAGGAGACAGACCCGACCTCCTCAGAAATCTGGTTTCTCTGATCTTGTGGCTTATGCTCTTACGACAACAGAAGATATGGGTATTCATGAACCTTCTACCTATACAAAAGCTATTACTTGCACAGAATCAGAAAAATGGGCTACTGCTATGGTTGAAGAACTTGAATCACTTCACAAGAACCAGACTTGGGACTTGGTGCAGTTGCCTAAAGGAAAAAGAGCCATCGGGTGTAAATGGGTCTTCAAGAAAAAGGAAGGAATTCCAGGTGTTGAAAATGCTAGATGGAAGGCTCGACTCGTAGCTAAAGGCTACAACCAGAAGGAGGGAATTGATTATGATGAAGTTTTCTCTCCTGTGGTAAAACACACTTCCATTCGTGTGTTGCTGGCTACAGTGGCTTAATTTGACTTAGAGCTTGAGCAACTTGACGTGAAGACTGCTTTTTTGCATGGCGAGCTTGAGGAAACTATTTATATGGCCCAGCCCGAGGGCTATTATGTAGAAGGCAAGGAAGATCATGTTTGTAAATTGAAGAAATCCTTGTATGGTCTCAAGCAGTCACCAAGACAGTGGTATAAGAGATTCAACAGCTTTATGATAGGAAGCGGTTATCAGAGGAGCAACTATGATAGTTGTGTCTACTTCAAGAAGAGTTCAGATGGATCCTTTGTCTATCTTCTCTTATACGTGGATGACATGCTCATTGCTGCAAAGAACATGTCAGAAGTGTTGATCTTGAAGAAACGACTCAGTAAGGAGTTCGAGATGAAAGATCTGGGTCCTGCCAAGAAGATTTTAGGAATGGAGATTCAGAGGGACAGGAAAGCAGGGAAGTTATATCTCTCACAGAGGAGTTATATTGAGAAGGTACTTGAAAGGTTTGGCATGCAAAACGCTAAGCCCGTGAGTACACCATTGGCATCTCATTTTAGACTCTCAGCTCTACATTCACCTCAATCAGAGGTTGAGGAAGCTACGATGTCTCATGTCCCATACTCCAGTGCAGTCGGTAGCATTATGTATGCTATGGTATGCACTCGTCCAGACATTGCGCAAGCAGTTAGTGTGGTTAGTAGATATATGGCGCATCCTGGAAAGGTTCATTGGCAGGCAGTGAAATGGATACTAAGGTATCTTAGAGGCTCCGCAGAGTTGGGTTTAGTTTTTGATAGAAACAGTTCGAACGGTACCTCAGTTGTGGGGTTTGTGGATTCCGATTTTGCAGGTGATCTCGATAGGAGGAGATCTTTGACTGGCTATCTTTTCACATTATCTAGTTCGGCTATCAACTGGAGATCAACCTTACAGTCGACAGTTGCTTTGTCCACTATAGAGGCAGAGTATATGGCAGCAGCAGAAGCAGTGAAAGAAGGTATTTGGTTAAGGAATCTTGTTTAGGAACTTGGGCTACAGCAGGAAGACAATTCGGTTGTCTTTTGTGACAATCAGAGTGCTTTATACTTGATTAGAAATCAAGCATATCACGAGAGGACTAAGCACATCGATGTCAGGTATCACTTTATTCGAGAGGCAGTTGCTGAGAGAAACATGACGGTAAAGAAAATTGGTACAGCCGACAATCTTGCTGATATATTGACCAAGCCAGTTCTTGCCAATAAGTTTAAGCATTGCTTGAACTTGATTGGCATGCTTGGTTGAGTTTGCCCCTTCTGGGGCTTTTGGTGGAGAGGTAAATGACAATTCTACATTTGTGTTTTTGAAGTGGATATGTTCTTTTGTTGCATCCCTTGTTTCCTACACCGAGTTAGCTCACGTGGGCTTAGGGATGCCAAGAGAATGCGTTCGGCTTCTTGATTATTTTATTTTGAGAAATTCAAGCCAAGGTGGAGATTTGTTAAATATGTCTTGAATTTTATGTACTCGGTCCGGTTTATGACCCGACCCGACATATTTTTGTGCGATCCGAAAGTGGAAAGGAAATTGAGATTTGGTTCGCGATGCGAAGGGTTGGGCCGATAGGCCCAACCCGCAGCAAGCGAACAAATCTCCATAGCGGACCGCCCGAACTGGAGGAAGCGAACCAACACGCGGGGGGTTCGAGGGCGTAGCTCCCGAGAAAATTTTCGGGAACCCTATTTGTACCGTAGCTAGGTTTTCTCATTGAGTTGAGAGAGAGTTTTGTTAGCTGTGAGTTTTTCGTCGTTTTTCGACTTCTGAAAATTGTACTCTCTTCGATTATAGTGGAATTTGTCTTGCCTCGCCCGTAGACGTATATCACCTTGTGATCGAACCACGTAAATCCCTGTGTTCTATTTTCTACTTTTCCGCATCTGTCTTCAACAAGATGATTTGGGATTCCAAGGGCAGTGCTTCTTGTTCTGGAACTAATCTAACCATGGAGCGCCTTGATATATTGTTAGTTAATGAAGAAAGGAGACTCTCCTAATGATAGTGTACTGCGATCTTGACCCATTTAGTTTGTGCAATGTGACTTATAAACTGATCAAGGATTGTGATTGTAGCAAGACTTAGACCTTCCGTGGAGATTGTGGTCCAGCACCCTTCTGATAACAGAATAGCAGTGCAAAATGCTCATGCAGTCTTTCAAGGACAAAACTAGAGAACCGGACTCACGGTGATCAAAGTGGATATAAAGAAAAGCACGTGTCAAAGATAAGTCGTCGATGATTGACAGTATATGGGAATGCGCACGGATGTCCTCTATGGAGTAGACAACAACCAAATTGATTGAATGCGTAGGAAATATAGTGCCGCAATATTCGGGGTAGTTCAGATTTCTATATGCTCATCAGAAGACACGACAGACATTCTAACTCGAAGTACTTGGAGTTGCTCCATATTCGTCCCACAGAATGTTTTGCATGATGTTGCGACTAATTTTCTGCAACATCACAGATTGTCTGCAACATTCTACCTCGAAGTACTTGAACTCTTTTTCTAAAAATCAAAACTAGTAGGTAAGACTTAAACTACAGGCCGTGTGCAGAATATAGTTAAGAAGGTGATAGCCAGGTAATGATCGACTTCATCATCAAGGAGTTTCTTCACTGTTTGAAACAATCAAGGAAAAGCCTAAACGTACAACAAACCCAAAACAATCTCAAAAACGTGCAAAAGCGGAGGGGGTTGGAAGTTCACTGTCCAAAAAGCTTTTGCAGCCATATTTAGTCTCTGTTACATGAAGTCTCCGAGTTTAAACTACCAGTCACTCTCCGCTTCATTATTCCTTCAACTGCGCTAATACCATAAGGCCTGATTTTCTGAATTTGACAGACAAACATATTACAGAAGTCAAGAAAACAGGGCAGGAACAAAAGAAAGTAAAAGTATAATGTTCCTACTTCCTATGTTCAGGATCAACTGCGAACAGCAAATTTAAAATTTTAGTGCTATATAATTTTTTTACATTCTTATGCCATGGCATTGGCCCATGGAAGATGACTAAAACTTACCAGTATTTCTTGATTCTCGATCGACCATATATCATCTTGTTTTAACACTAAGAGTGATCCTAGATGGATTGCAATGCATCTACATAATCCAAAATCATGATGAAGCAGCCGCATCTTGTATGGATTTTTTTTCATTTGGTCTAGTTTCTATACTAGTAGACCATATGACTACAAAGAACAGGTGCTATCTGTTCTTTTTTTTTTCCCGTTTTTTCGGTCCAAGAAATTTATCTTCCTTCAAGAGTCGTGTATATGAATCTTCAGCGTACATTTTTTACGTACAAGTGTAGTGAACTAATTAGTTCAGAGTAATAGTCCTTCAGTCATATTGGAATTTTACGATTTTCTCTTGGTGATGATAATTTCTTTTAATAACACTTACGTTGAGCGATTTTGTTGGATTGTTTAGTTCACTGAACGACGAGAGAAGAAAGAAAGTTGCCTAGTACAAACTCCGTTCATGCATATCGAAATTTAATCAAGACTCTGGCAAGAGATCGCCGGTTAAAGTCTAAGTCCACATAAGTAAATGAATGGACTTTGTTCTGCGACTCTACGCGGTGGAGTCCAACGTAATTTTCATAGTTCCGATTCAATCGTACAACACGAGATGCTAAATCAACCGATCATGTCACGTACAGGAAAACATCAGGAAAAAGAAAAGGAAGAAGAAATTTTCATGCAGCATGCCATTGCATTCAATGGGGTTGTTTGCAGTTGCAATCTCGTGCCTTGTACACAGCCTGTGGGTTCGAATGATGCGTGCAAACAGTCTGGGGAGATTATTGATGCCATGGCAGAGAAATGAATTCATGCATGCAGTGCATTTGATACGTGCCCAGATAATCTTTTGGCAGCAAAAGAAAAATATTTTGTAGCCGAAAATGGAAGGATTCTGGTCTGAGAGCTCGCATTGATTGTCTCTCTCCCTCTGTTTCTCTGACTTCGAAGCTCTCTCGCATTCAACCAGTGCCTCTTTATCTCTGCACATTTCCCCTTCTCTCGGTCAGCCCCTTCTTCTTCCTCATTTCCTCCGCCTCTCTCTTTCAAGAGCTCTTCAAGTTCCCTGCCGTCGTTTGCCGAGAGACGAAATTTCTTGCGTCTATCACGACTTCTCGCTTTCCTCTACATCAAGAACCAGAGCTAGAACAGGGAAAGACACAGAAACCAGAGTTGAAATGTGGGTGCGTGTCTTTCTCTGTTCGAGGACGTGCGCCGAGGAGGCGGAAGAAGGAAACTGGTTCTATGGAGGTGAAACCGGAGTGCGTTGTCTTTCTCTGTTCGAGGACGTGTGCCGAGAGGAGCGGCGGCGGTGCGCCGTAGGGCAGCGGAGCTTGAGAAAGAGTCTCCGTTTCGTGCGGCCGCCATTGCCATCTTCACTATCGGTAATCACGATGGCCTCATGGCCGTCCTCCACCTCCCGAACCACCTGAAACGGAGGCTCGAGATCTGCTGCCACCACTTTCCGCGCCTCCGCGCGCATCCTCAGAATGGGCACTTCGCCTTTAACTCCAGCAAACCGGCTTTCCTTCTTCCGGACTCCGCCAGGAATCTTCTTTCTTTGTTTGGGCTCTGGTTCTTGATGATACTGGAAGGGGAGAAACCGTGATAAAGAGAGTGAAAAACCGAGAGAAGCTACAAAGATGCGAAGACTGTATTTTTCAGCTATGTTGTGTTCTCTGCATACATGTATAAGAGCTAATTTGAAGTTTTAGTACATAGAACGGTCTTAACCCCAAGAAGACAGAAAAAAAAGAATCTGTCGTCTGTCTTAAAATCCAAGTTATTTTCGATAGTTGAGTTTGCATCTGCCAAAAGAACTCCTGAATTCGATCATGTCTGTCCTGCGTGGTAGCTGTTTTGATTCTACTCTTTTTAAGATAACTTCCTCTTTGTCCTACGCAGGGCGGATCTCGCGTAAACTACTGTGCAGACATTTCGTAGAGCAACCGAAAACATTGTACCTTGCAGGCAAGATTGATTGTGACGATCCCTAAAATGTCTGTTCGCTGGCCTTCGTGTAGGTGCTCGATCTGTCGAGGGAGTGATAATATTCATGTCATGGAAGAAAATGTCGTGTTCTGGTAAAGACCTGATAAATTTCTCACAAGGTCTCGTAACGACATGTTGAGTCCAGTAGAGCTCATGGAAAGGTATAAGCGCCATACTATGTCAGTTGGTGATCGGTTAAGTGTTACAAGTCACTGCAAAAGAAGTTGCACTGCAGGTTTCTTAGGTTTCGTGCTTAATGTTGCAACCATTGGGCCGAACGTGTAATCAATCATCTGTAGAATGTTCTAATGCAATGCCCTGAGTATGGATTTCCTTCTCATTTCTCTCCTGTGTTGATTCTTCTCTTCTCTGATTCTCTCAAACTATGCCGTCCTTTTTTTTCATGAAACGTCATCCTTGATTCTGCTAGCAACGTTGCAACTCTGGCTAGTTTCTTGAAGGTTGGGGAGATCTGCAATGTCAATATGCGAAGGACAGCAAATGTATGAATAGAATTCATATCAATTTCAGTTCCAAGCAACAAAGACTCAAAAACTTAGTCTGCAGGTAAAATTTGGCTTTATGATTCTTCTTTTTTGTTTTCAATTAACTCTGCACCGACTATCTGAATGATTCTGTCTAGTTTAGAGAAACAGAATCCATACTCTAGTCAGTTTCCTGGCGATTCTCTTTCGAGTAAACCATGATTCTCTAGTTTACTACTACAATTTCAGTAATTTACTTACTAATAACGTGATGAAAGTTTTAAGAGATAAGCACAGAATTTCGCCATTTTGGTCATCTTAACCAGAGCTGATGTTGATCATTTCATCTTCAGAGATTCAAAGATGTGGCATTGGCTACTTTTCAATTTATGAGGAACAGAACAAAGAAGAGGATCTGAGCTGTGTGTGTTTGAGAGAGAGAGACGACCACAGTTCTTAATGACTCAGATTCTCTATACACAAATGGGAAGAGGGAGGGGGGGGGGGAGGTGTGAGGTGGACGTGGTGTGTGTGGTAGTTCACTGTCTAAAAAGTTTTTGCAGCCATATGTAGTTTCCAAGTTTAAACTACCAGTCCCTCTCTCTCTCTCTCTCTCTCTCTCTGCTTCATTATTCCTTCAACTGCGTTAATACTATAAGGCCTGATTTTCCGAATTTGATAGATACACATACTTCAGAAGTCAAGAAAACAGGGCAGGAACAAAAGAAAGTAATAGTATAATGTCCCTACTTCCTGTGTTCAGGATCAACAGCAAATTTAAAATTTTAGTGCTATACAATTTTCTTACATTCTCATGCCATGGCATTGGCCTATGGAAGATGACTAAAACTTACCAGTATTTCTTTATTCTCAAGCGACCATGTAACATCTTGTTTTAAACTAAAAGTGATCCTAGATCAATTACAATGCATTTATAGATCTAAAATAATGACAAAGCAGCCACGTCTTGTATGGATTTTTTCATTTGGTCTAGATTCTATACTAGTCGAGTATTTGACTACAAAGAACAGGTGCTATCTGTTCTTTTTTTCTCCCCCTGTTTTCGATCTAAGAAATTTATCTTCCTTAAAGAGTTGTACACGAATCTTCAGCATACGTTTTTTACATAAAAGTGGAGTGAACTCATTAGTTCAGAGTGATAGTCCTTTAGTCATAATGGAATTTATCAATTTTCTCTTGGTGATGACAATTTCTTTTAGTAACACTTATGTTGAGCAATTTTGTCGGGCTGTTCAGTCACTGAACGACCAGAGAAGAAAGAAGGTCGCCCAGGACAAACTCCGTTCATGCATATCAAAATCTAATCAAGACTATAGCAAGAGATAGTCTGGCAAAGTCTAAGCCCACATAAGTAAATGAATGAACTTTGTTCTACGACTCAAGGCGGGGGAATCCAACGTAATTTTCATTTTTCCAATTGAACGTACAACAAGAGACGCTAAATCAACCGACCATGTCACATACAGGAAAACATCAGGAAAAAATAGAAGGAAGAAGAAATTTTCATGCAACATGACATTGCATTCAATGGGGTTGTTTGCAGTTTTCCAAAAAGCTTGAGCAGTCGCAATCTCGTGCCTTGTACACAGCCTGTGGGTTCGAACCGAATGTGAATGGCAATCAAAACGCCATTTTCATGTCTTTTATATTCCATTTTGCTTTTTAAGTTAACCATCAATGCCACATCGACATGATGCATGTAAATTATTAATGCCATGGCAGAGAGATGAATTTCATGCATGCAGTGCATTTGATACGTGCCCCGAAAATCTTTTGGCAGCAAAAGAAAATATTTTGTGGCCCAAGATGGAAAGATTCTGGTCTGAGAGCTGGCATTGACTATCTTCCTCCTCTGTTTCTCTGACTTTCAAGCTCTCCCATTAAAGACCAATGCCTGTTCATCACTCTGCATTTCCTCCTCTCTCTCTTTCCCCCATCATATTCCCCCTAATCTTTCTCTCTCCTCTCTTCGGTACAACAAGAAGGAAAACACATGCAGAGAGGCATAGGTGCTTAGTTACTCTTAACGTCTGTCTTCTTCCCCTCTTTGCCGAGAGATCTGCACGCCGGTCAGCCTGAGGGGCGTCCTGCATTCCCAGAGAAAAAGAGTCTTACACCAAGGTGTTCTCTGGAGGCGAAGCCAAGTGCCCGATGTCGTCTTTGTCTGTTTCGAGGATGCGTGCCGAGGATCGGAAAACGGTGGCAGCGGAGTTGAGAAAGAGTCTCCACTGTTTCGAGTGGTTCGGGAGGCAGAGCCATGCTCAGTGATAACGGCCGCGAGGTCGTCGTGATTACTTATAGTGAAGGCAGCAGCGACGAAGCTATTTTGGTGCCATCTTCGCTGTCCTCTTCACTTTCACTAATCACAATGACCTCATCGTCTTCATTGCCGGCCATGCTTCCGCTTCATGTGCTACTTGAAACAGAGGAGACTCTTCCTCGAGTTCTGCTGCCACCGCTGTGCGCCACTTGGCACGCATCCTCGAAACATAGACTGATGTCAGACACTCCGCGCTTCGCCCCCAGAGAACCACCTTTCCTTTTTCCGGGCTCCCCCTTAAGAGAGAAACATCCAGCGAAGAAATCTTCTTTCTCTATTCGGGCTTTTGGATGTGGATGCTACAGGAAAGCGAGACGCCATCATACCCTGCATGTCTTTTTTTAAGAGTCAAATGACTGGCAAGAAGCTTGAAGAGGGTGAAAAACAGAAAGAAAAGCTACAAAGATGCGAAGACTGTTTTTTTGCTTTGTCCGCCCTATTTCTCAACATTGTGTTTTTTTAATCTGAACGTATAGCTCTGGATACATGTATAAAAGTTAATATGGAGTTTTAGTACATAGACCCTTCTTAAACCCATGAAGGAAAAAAAATCTGTCGTCTGTTTCAAAAATCCAAATCATCTTGGGCAGTTGAGTTTGCATCTGCCAAACGAACTCCTGAATCTGTGCCTGTCTGTCCTGCGCAGTGGCTGTTTCGGTTCTAGTCTTCTCAAGATAACTACCTGGTTCTAGTTAGACCATGCAGTTTTGTCTGTCCTATGCAGGGCGGATTTCGCGTAAACTACTGTGCGGACATTTCATTAAGCATATTAAAACAATGGCCTTTTAGGCAAGATTGATCGTGACGATGCCTGAAATGTCTATTTGCTGGCCCTTGTATAGGTGATCGATTTGTTGAGAGAGTGATAATTCATGTCTTTTCTTAAAGACCTGATAAATTTCTTGCAAGGTCTCGAAACTGCGTGTTGAATCCGGTAGAGTTCATGGAGCGGTATGAGTAGGGTATTGCATACGTCTGTTGGTGTTCAGTTCAGTGTTACAAGTCACAACAAAAGAAGTGGTGGCTTAGGTTTGATCGGTCTTGTGCTAACTGCTGTAACCAATGGGCCGAATGCGTAATCAATCGTCTGTAAAATGTTCTAAAGCAATGCGTTGAGTATGGATTTCCTTCTCATTTCTCTCCTGCGTTGACTCGTCTTGCTTGATTCTCTCAAAACTGTCTTTCTTGATTCTGCTTGCAACCATGCAACTGCAGCTAGTTTCTTGAAGCTAGGGGATTCGCTACTTCACTGTTCGAAGGGCTGTGAATGTATAAATGGGGTTCATATCCATTTCAGTTCCAAGCAACAAAGAAAATTAAATTTAGTCTGCAGGAAAAATTTTGCTTTATGATTCTGCTTTTTTGTTTTCAATTAACTCTGCACCAACTAATCTGAATGATTCTGTATCCATACTCTAGTCAGTTTCTTGGTGATTCTCTTTTGAGCGTAAATCGTGATTCTCTAGTCTACTATACAATAGTAGCAATTTACATACTAATAAAGTGATAAGCAATTTACCGATCATACTCAACAGTATTTAAAACTGATCAACAATTTGAGAAATCTATCAATAAAAGTTTCACTTCCTTTACGTACGTCAAAGTTCACTGAACAATCAGATATTAGAGCAGAGACTTTGACTCAGATGAGAGTGTAACAGATGAGCATGGAGTTTCGCCATTTGGGTCATGTTGTTCGCAATGTTTTATCTTAATTAGAGCCGATGTTGATCATTTCATCATCAGAGATGCAATGATGTCGCATTGGCAACTTCTCAAAGACATAATTTACGAAAGACAAAACAAAGAAGAGGATCTGAGTTGTGTGTTTGTTTGTGTGTGTGTGTGTGTGTGTGTGTGTGTGTGTGTGTGTGTGTGAGAGAGAGAGAGAGAGAGATGACCACAATTCTTAATGACTCAGATTCTCTATACACAAACGATTCTACTAATGCATCAGAAACTAACTAACTCGGTAACTAAGAACGCTGAACAGTTCAGAAACCAGTTTAACTAAATTATCGATTTGACAAGTGACCAGCCGTGCCTTTAGAATTGGCCAGGAGAAGGTTGTCTATTCCTACCAACCTGATCATGAAGGCAACGTGGGCATGTGATAAGTACTGCAAACAGATCTAGAGAGATAGATTGCCTAAGCCGGTTAACTCTCTGATGGACAAGGAAAACGGCAAGAGGAGAATATCGGGTGTGGCTGCCAGAGACAGCATATTGGATAGGATGACTTCCAGCAAAAACCTCAATGATTTGTTGATCAGAAACTTTATCAGCCAAAGGATTAAAATGTGTCTGAGAACTTTGACTTCGAGGCCATCCCTCAATTGGCTTTGTGAGCGTGACGGGCACCCCAATCTGAAGATGAGACCCTGTAGCTTGGGACAGTTAAGTTAGTGCAGAGAACATGTAGTATCAACTTGTTAGGTCTTTGGTTAGTGCTGCAATCTAATGCGCAGCATGTGTTATTCGTTGATGCAGTAGCCAAAAACCTAGCAAACTGACCCTGCATGTTCTCTGCACTAACTGTTAACAGTCCCGAGAGCCTCGTGATTCTCTCAAAACTCTGCTCCATTAGTTCTGCTTGCACCACTTCAACTCTAGCTAGTTTGGTGAAGGAGAGGTGAATTTTCAGCTCAAGAATTCCACAGCAACTCTCTCTGCAGTTTTTTCTTTAATCTAACCTGCTCTGATCTTATGAGAAGTTCTATGCATATCACTGCCTCGTCTGCATCTACACTTCTGAGAATCTGGCCTGTACGGCGCATCTCTTCAACTTTTGAACGCATGAACACTTATTTTCACATCTTTTACACTCCTGGGTTTAGTTAGTTCAATTTTTACATCTGCTGCTATTGGCTGGGTTGTGTTCGATGTGACGCATTCAAGTACTTATAAACCGTAACTGCTTTAAACTCATTATCATCGTCTTCAATCTTTCAGAAGAGTTCATCCAAATATTCGCATCAATTAAACTTTTTATGCCGCCTACAATTTATTTGACACAAATTAGCTGCAAAAGCCCGCACCCACTTAACGAAGTTGTGACTGCTTCATAATCTTCATTCCTTTTGGCTTTAAGTTAAAGGTTGAAAAAAAAGGTATAAATCCATGACCATAGGAGATGACCTATGGTAATCCACAACCATTGGTTGACGAAGTGAGAGTAACCTCTAATCAAGTATAGCAAGTGAGTTGAGAGAATCACAAAGATGGCTTCCAAATCTGCAATCTCACCAGCATTTCTTTGCTCAATCATTATGACTCTTGTGGTCGGCATCCATGCCAGTGGAATTGCTATCTACTGGGGTCAGGATGGCATTGAAGGCACTTCAGCTGACACCTGTGCCTCCAGAAATTATAAGTTTGTTGACCTAGCTTTTCTACCTTCCTTCGGCAATGGCCAGACTCCTAGGATCAACCTCGCCGGCCACTGCGATCCTTACAGCAGAGGGTGCACCGGCTATGGCTCCGTAATCAAGTCTTGCTGAGCTAGTGAAATCAGAGTGACGCTCTCATTCGGAGGAGGCGCGGGAAGTTACCATCTCACTTCCGCCAAGGATGCGAGGCAGGTCACAACATATCTGTGGGACAACTTTCTAGAGACTCGTCCCAGCCGCTTGGGGAGGCGGTGCTCGACGGCATCAATTTCGAAATCGAAGGAAGCACAACACAGCATTGGGGTGATCTGGCTCGGTACTTGTCTGCATATAGCAGCAGGGGGAAGAGGGTGTACTTGACTGCAGCCCCTCAATGTCATTATCCAGACACTTGAGTTAGAGGTGCCCTTCAAACAGGCTTACTCCACTCCGTTCCCGTTCGGGTCAAATTTTACAACAATCCTCAGTGCGAACACAATTATAGCAACACGGGTAACCTCCAAGATTCACGGAAGCAATGGACTTCAATCCCCGCCGGGAAAATCTTCTTTGGGATTGCCCACCGCTCCGGACGCAGCAAACGATGGTTGTATTCCCGCACCATATCTTACTTCCATTGTATTGCCTGCCATCAGAGGATCTGCCAAGTATGAAGGCGTGATGCTGTGGTTCGATGATTATGATGATCAAACTGGGATGTAGCTCTTCTATCAAGGGCCCTATCTGAAGGTGAATGTTGCCTTCCGTAATAACCTGTCATAACCTCCGTTTCTTGCTTGCAAATATGTGGAATCTCCTTAAGTTAGCCAACTCTTTTCTTTTTGATTTTTGTTTTCGCACTTTCATTGAATCCGATAAAGATTTCTTACAGTGATATCTTAGCAAATGGGTAAATTTTTTAAAGTGATAGGATAGTGTGGAGTGCGGATTTGGTGAAAAACATCTTAATTTCAGCTGTCAGTTGTTACATTGATCAAAGTGCATATGTCTACCAATTAATTTCAAATATATTGATCATATCGTCGCGGTATAATAGATGTTGAGGTCCGCTCTTCGTTTCCACTCGGCTTGATAACTCTTCTGATTTGCATGTACTTCTCTGTGTGAAACACGTCCACTGGTTGTTTATATATCCCTCGTTGGTTTTGTAACACTAGTACCTATTTTTGGGAAAATTATCAAAAAAGTTATAAACTTATTGAACTTTTGTCAATTCGGTCCTAAACCTTTTAATTGTGTTAATTGAGTCTCAAAATTTTTCACATTTTGCTAATTGAATCCATCCAATTAATTTTGGCTGAAAATCGTTGATGTTGATGCAGAAAATGAGGGCTTTGCAGCCCTCGCCTATGATCGACGAGGGTTGGCAACGCTCGCCCAGTGGCCTGCGAGGGCCCGGCAACCCTCACCGGCCACAGTAAAAAAAAGAAAAGAAAAGAAGGAAAAGAGAAGAAAAAAAAGGAAAAATAAAAAAATTCAAAATATATTAAAATATTTTTTAAAAAATTATCCATATTAGTATCGGTTATGACATGTAAAAAGGCTGGCATCCATGTCAATGATTTTTTGGCCAAAATTGATCGAATGGACTCAATTAGCAAAACATAAAAAAATTTAAAATTAAATTAGCATAATTAAAAGGTCTTAGCAAAAGTGTAATAAGTTTATTACTTTTTTGATAATTTCCCAAATACTCTTGATTCTTGACTTGGAAATGCATCTCCATGAGGAGTCATTGCTTGAATTAGGGGAAAGCTTGTGAGCACATGTTCCTTCTAGGGTTTAGTCCTTGATGCCTCATTTGGTTAGGATTAGGCTATTAGCAAGAACGAGACAACCAAAATAAGATTGGAAACGAGTCGAGATAAAGAATAGAAAAACAAATAGAGATTCACAACTGAATCATCACGATTGATAAATCCTTTTAGGCTACGCTTGGTCGTCCGAACATTTTTGTTGGATAAGATAATGTCGGGTAGGATTTTAAATATCCCATCCAATATTTGTTGATATCGGGATATAACATGGATTCAAATAAATATTATCCAAATGAGTATTTGATTTGCATAATTAAAATTAAAAATAAACCATGGAAGCCATTTCGAGTCGCCACGGATTTTGCCCCGCTCGACCTCCGACTTTGCTGCTTCGAGATGCCCCCGAGTTCAAGTTCTCCGCCAGTCCCGCCATCTCCTCCACCGTCGATGCCTCTCTCTTCCGCGGCAAATCCATCCTCTCCTTCTTTAATCAAACACGATCTCTCCCCTCGCCAACGCAAGCTGTTCACCTTCAAGTGTTGCGGGGCCCACCGAGACGGCGCACGGGATCCGGTTCGCGAGCAGGCTAGCTTCTCCGATCCAACTCGCACCAAGTGACGTGGTTGAGGAGCTCCGTCGCCATGGCTACCGCATCCGTCGGATCATCTTCTTCGCAAAGGGAGGCGCCGGGGCTCTGATCGGGATCGCGAAGTTCCTCCTGGAGGCCGAAGACGTCTAACACTTTCCAGTTACATGAACAGTGTGTGCGATTCAGCTAATCACTAATTCGAAAGAACGCCCATCCCCGATCTCGTGACTAAATCAATGACCATACTAGCGTTGCGATTCCAAAATTAAGCAAAGAAGGCAATCAATCCACTCCCTAAACCGGATTTTTCTATCCGGTCATATCCGGATTTCGCGTTATCCCAAACACTGGATAGGATAATTTTTATCCTATTCGGAGCCTTGTTCGGTCTACCAAACACGGCATTGAAGTATGACGGGATATGTATTCGATCCGAATTTAAAATTGCAACTTAAATTGCAGTAAATAAACGACTCGACAAAAGTGTTCTCTTATTATTCTTACTAATCTGCGAGTGGCAAAAGAAAAATTTAGATAAATGGATCCAATACAATATCTGGTCCGCAGTTGTTTGTGTGACGTCGACGCGCCTTCCTATAATATGTTTTTGTTTTTTTATTTATTTTTTTCCTTCGAATTTTGACTAGAAATGCTAACACTTAATCCAATTTTTTTTTATAAAATATCTACGTGACTAATCAATTGTAGAACCGTTTAATATCTTTTAGATTTTACATTACCACACGATAGAATATGACATCATCATGTCAATAAAGGTTAGAGATTGAAAGAATAGTACCCAAGTGAAACTAAACAAAACTTTACTACTTAGTATACGAGATACAGACCTAAAGTTTTAGATGTTAGTGTAATTATACTTAGCATGAAATATCATTCTAATCGTAAATATGAACATGTGTCGCAGAGTTCGTGATCGTTGTCATTTGATAATGAGTGGAATTTAGATCGTGCGAGATATCGAGTTCATGATTAAAAAAAGATAAAATGACGGTTAAACATCTTACTTTATTACACAGATAAAGGAGAAGATAGGGAAATAACAAAAGAGATCGATCCATGTAGGATGACCACAATACAAATTAAAAAATTAAAAAATAAATTCACAATACCTTAGATGACCACATCATGACCACAGCATATTGTGAATTTATTTTTTAATTTTCTTAAGAAAAATTACTATAGTCCTCATTAACTATTCAAATTAAAAAATAAATTCACAATACCTTAGATGACCACATCATGACCACATCACTCTAGTACTATCATCTTATCTTCATTTTAATAATCTTCCAAATAGAGTTAAATACATGGTTTTGGAGGAGTTTCTTTGATTTATCATTTTAATGTAGGCTCTGGTTCTTCTTTGTAATATTTTGACTGCTCTTGATGGAATGAAGGGTCTGTTTTTGCAGAAAAAATCATACTCTCATTTTTCATATATAGGTTCAATGTTGCCATACATATTGAAATTAGAATGTTGGATCAGAAAAAGTAAGACTGCCAGTAAATTGCGTAAAACAGAGAGATTGACAAAACAAATCTTAAAGCATGTTAGAATCCTTAAGTGTAATATTTGGGTTTGAAAAGTTAAAGAGAGGGAAAAGCAAAAAGAAAAAAAGAAGAGAAAAGTTGAAGAGTCAGCAAAAGATGAACAGTGATGCTCAGGCCATTTTAAGACCGAGAGCTCATTCGCGCTAGAGGAGAAAAGAAAGGGAAAAAGAAACGAAAAGAAGAAGGAAGAAGAAAGGAGAGGAGCACTAGTTACGGACGCCTCGTCAAGCTGATTCAACTACATTTTGCGATGCCCAGTCAGTGTTCGCATCCCTTATTTGTCCAATCAGAGTAATTTTCGGAGTTAGGTCGTATATTCGAAGTTTTGTGAAATTTGAGCCGCAAAATCCGATTTTTGAATGGTTAAGCTTTGGGATTTCATGGAAATAGTAGATTATGGTATTGTGGAGTCGTGGTTTTGACGGAATTCGATTTGAAGCAATAGTTTAGTCGAAGTGAAATTTTAAGGTTTTGCGTTCAAGTTCTATGTTGCATTTGGGCCTGAACAATCGCTTCGGGTGAGCAATTTATTATCTCGTAGGAGATATTTTGTTAGCGTTTAAGCATAATTTAGCCGTTTAGTAGTTATTGTGACATCATTTCTCGTTTAATTGTGATGATTACGAAATTATCGGTTCGAGTCAACGTCATTATTTGATTTTTGGGCATTTACAGGTGAATGTTACTATTTCTTCTTTGAGTTTATTAACTCATATTTTGAAAATAAAAAGTATAAGACATATTATATAGAAAACGTGATTTTGCTAAGAGGAAAAGTGATGTTTATGGATCGGATTGAGCATTTACTACCCTATTTTTTATTTGAAATGTTTATGAAATGAATTGTAAAAGGTATTCTCGTGGATGAGTCGAGTTGCCAAAAATTATATGCGTTGTTTAGTAAATCGATTTGTTGTATCAATTATGATTTTGGTTTTGAGGATTGTTATGAATTGGTGTTGATGCTTAGTGTCGTTGTGAACCCATTAATGAGTTTGTGGATACACATACTAGTTAGGATATCCTTATGGCCAAGCCACCGTCTATAATAAGAGGGGACCTTGACAAGGAGGAAATCTTGGTCGCATTGTCACTAGGTCTTGACCATGATTTAATATTGAGCAATAGATTTGTAAATGAATTGACCATTAACATGTGATTTGAGATTGACCGGTAGAATAGACCGATCGAATGTAATTTTGATGAAATTGATCAATAGACTTAACCATTAATATTTGAATTGAGAAGATTTAAATGAGTATTTCTAATTTATATAAAACTTTATAGAAGTGAAGCAATACATAATTAATTTGATATATATTAAAGAGTTGGATTATAAGTTTTTGGTATTGCTCTATACTTATATATATGCATATTGACTGTTCGATTTGCTTAAAAGAGATATTTACTACTCACTAAGTTTGTGGTTGCTCATCATTCTCTTTTCCAAATCTTTTCAGGTCCCTCGATCAGTAGCCAAAAAAGCGAGAGCGATATCAACAAGGATTTTTTGGAGTTAGTATTTTGGTTGTATTTGATGCTGCGTCCTTTGTGTGGAAGGATGACTGTGTCACTTCTCCATTCTGGTAGATTTCGGAGCATGACATTAAGAGTCCTTGTATTATTAAGTATTCAATTCTACTACGTGGAAAATGTATGTATATTAAGTCTTACCAAAACTAGCAATATTATGATATAATGTCAGGTTAGGTGAAAAGGAACAAAGCATGACAACCGAAAAAAGAAACCTTGAATAAATCTGTTAATGAGGGCCTAATAACATATCAATAGAACTAGAGGCAAAAAAAAAAAAAACAATATCAATAGAACTCAACCTTGCAAGACCATTTCGTGGAGTAATCAAAATAATTTCTTGGATTTTTTTCCCATTTACTAGTTCTAGAATTAAATGACAGACTATCTTCAAATTCTACATGCGATAATTGAATGGAAATGCAAATTGCTCGTTTTTACATACGAAAACGTAAAGATGTTTTTAATGTTTAGCGAATAACGTGATTACCAAAAGTGAAAAACCGCTAGAAATTTGACATGAAAATAATAAGGTGGAGATTGTTCGAAATGTGCTATAAATGCAGTGTCGATTCATTATGTTGACAACTTAAAACTTTTTCAAGAACGGTTTGTCAGACACAACACAGGTCGTGAGTTCAAATCATGACATGTCCCTCATCTTTATTTTGCCTATTCTATATTCCTAATCGTCAATATATCGTCTCGTCGATATACTTAAAATAAATTAACTTAATCGGAGATAGAAATAGGGGACAATGACTATAGGACTTCAAATTTTCGCGCACCTAAGTCATAAAACTCGAATATACTCTGTGCATCGTAGGATTTCTTAAAGTTTATTCTTTGCGTGCATTTAAATCCTAACGGAATGACTAAAAAGTCAAGCAGAAATAAGTTCTAGAGCTGAATCGCATAGAAAAAAAGGTTGAAAACTAAGGGGTCTCAACCGGCACAAGTTTCAAACTCGGTACTTTTATCCCATAAAAAATCAAACTCTATTTTTTTTTTAATATTTAAGGCCAAATCTCCACAGCATCTCTGACTTCACACATCTTTTATTTATAAAAAAACATATCATAAACATTAAAACGTACGGAGGAGACACTCAAACAAGCTGTCCTGAGAGGTCGTTACTTGCTATATGCAGCTGAGGACGACTCGTCATTGCCATCGTCAGGAGTCAACCGCGACGCTTAAAATAAAACTTTGAAAATCAAAAGAAAGAAATAAAAAAAAAAGGAAGGAATGGAGTTAAAACCAAGAGAAAAAAGAGTTTAGCAGGAGAAAGAGGGAAGGCGGAGGGCTGGCGGCGGCGGCCGATGACCGCCTCGGCCTTTCCTCGGGGTCGGACGGCAATCGGGCAGCCCTCGCTTGCCGGTTGGTCAAGCAAACCACGACAAGGGCCGTGCAACGTTCGACGGTCTTGGCAAGAGTTGTATGCAGGTGGTTGTGATTGCCCTTTTTTCTCTTCTTTACTTCATTTTTGTTTGTTTTGCAATTATATATATATTTTAGGATTGTTTTGTCGGTTTTCTAAAAATTTATGTTTATTTTCTGGAAATTTTTTGAGTCGAAATATCAAACTATGAAAAAAATAACACTAAAGTAATAATAGGCCTCCTCTATCAGCATGTCGGAAGTTAATGGCAATCTATAAAACCTTATCAATAAAAAATAGATTATACTAAAACGATATAATTTTCGTTGTCTCTTTGATATATTTTTAAAGCTCAGATATTTTTCATTACAAGTAAAAAGTCCCGAAACTTTACATTTGATCTGAATTGCTTCGTTTTTTTTTAAGTAATTTGTTATACTTACCACTAGATTCTCACAAATTATGATATCGGAAGGAGACAGTAAAAAAAAAGGTATTTCAAAAACAAGTGAAAAAAACAACCTACGTAGCAAAAAGTATCTACCGAATGCGACATATGTGCTAAATCGTATTCATATTGCTAGATTTGATGCGACCCACGATTCTCAAAAGCATACTTTTCATAACATTAATAGAAAAGTTTTGGTTTTTTGGCAGAATTTCCAATTATATGTCTGTTCTCCATATAATAACTTCGTTCCAATTGAAATGTCTATAGTTTGCTATATATATTTCTTAAGAAAACACATCGTACATTTATAAGAAGGGTGGTCCGAGTGGGATCATCCCATATTGACACGTGGCAATGTAATTGAAAGGCATTGTGGAGGGTATAATGGGCAATGGAGAACTTACAGGACAAGGTTGTCTTTTCACTCGCCCCCAGCTTCTCTTTCCCTCTCCACTTTACATTCTTCTCTTTGCCCTTTTTTTTTTTTTTAAATTGCTCGTTAAGGAAGTGCTTAATGAAACTTCTTAACAAACTTGTCCACTTCACTCGATCTCGTTGCCTAATTCGTATTTATGGAAACTTATGCTCGGCTTCTTAAATTTAAAAATACGACAGAGGAAATGTATTGGGTAGGACCATTGTACAAAGTTGGCGAAAGATTTTTGTAACATGGTAGCATTCACACTACTTTTGCTTTTGAGATGGCAAGGAAAAAGATTGCCTTAGGGTGCAAGAAAAGGAAAAATAGAGAGAAATCATCCATGCCCGCTGTTGAGAAAATTCTCGCTTCATTATCCCAGCACGATAAAGCTCGTGTCAAAATAGCAATTTTCCATCGCCATCTAACATAAACCGAAAATCGACGATTATCGCTATTATCTATCAATAAACAAGGGGAGAGGATTATCGCCGGTCACTCATAAAGCGTGCATAAAAGGGAAATTTACGATTATAAAAAAAAAGGTGATACTCATCACAAACCATTGGCGGATTTTTACATGGGGATATCATTTAAAGATCGGGATTAATACGAGCGACGCGATAATTGCAAATCCGGGCGCTCTGTCGCGTAAACCGGCACCTCTATCGGCATCGGAAGACGGAGCGAGAAAGTAATTACACGCACCCAATCGCGAGCCACCCGCCTCTAAGATCAAACCCCGGAACGAGGAGAGAGAGAAAAACAAAAACGGAAGAAAATCTATAGGATCAATTAATTTTCATCTCAAAAAGAGCCCTCCCCAAAAAGCAATTCTCTTTTTTGGAGTGTGAGGAACCCAACCAAGAGGGGTTCTTCCCCAAAACTGAGAAATGGAACCCATTCTCTCAACACCCTCTCCCATCTCCTCCCTACAAAACCTGCCCTTGTAGTTTTTGACCACCTCACTCTCTCTCTCCATCTCTCTCTCCCCCTCGCAGTTTCTCTCTCCTCTGTAAAACTCTCTCCTTTTTCCACACACACACCCCGCACACCAAAAAAAACAGTGAAGAGAAAAAAAACACACGCGCGCCCCCACCCCCTCCTCCTCTCCCATTTCCTCTCCTCCTCCCTCCTCCCTCCTCCTCCTTCTCTCTCTAGACGCGCTCCTCCTTCCCCCTCATGACCGCCACCGATTGAAACCCTAGCTCGCCCCCCTCCCGGTCCTCCTGCGGCCTCCGCTCCCCTCCCAGGTAAACCCTCCCCCCCCTCCCTCCCTCCCTCGAGCTAGCCCTAATCGGGGCTCCGCCCCCGCCCCGCCGCCGTCTCCGATTCCGATTCCCGGGGCCCCTTTCCTTTGGTGGGCGTGGCGCCGGAATTTGGAGCCTCGGGCTTTTGCCGATCTGCTGTTCTCCTTCTTGCTTTGTCGTTTGTTGTTGTTTTTTTTGTTGAGACCTCCTTTTTGTTCGCCGGTCGGGGCGGGCGGGCGCAGGGGACAGGGATCGACCCGAACCGACGCGGCCTCTGTGTGGGGGGATCCTTCCAGTGCGGGATATATGTCCTTCAATCAACCCCGGTACCAGAAGAGCGAGGCGGCGCAAGATCGTAGAGGCGGCGCAAGATCCGCGAGCTTCAGCCAGCAGCGGGCCTCCTCGGGCGGCTACAGTAAGGGCGGCGGTGCCCCCGCCCCTTCCCCTTCCCTCTCCTCCACTCGAAGGTAAAACCAAACCCACCACCAAAAAAAAAGAGTAAAAAAACGAGTTTTTTTGGGGGAATCCGCGCCCCCCCCCCCTCTGCCCGGGTTCCGATTCCGTTTCCGTTTCTGTCGGAAAGGTTGGATTTTGATTGCTGGGTTTCGTTGGTTTTGTTGTTGACGATTTGCGGTGGTCTTTGTGTGCGATTGTGTTTTGGCGTGTCGCAGTTACAAGAAGTCTAATAATGTGCAAGGAGGCCAATCTAGGGTAAGCGTGCGGCCTGCGAATATCTCCTCGGAGCCCCCCGCGGGTGCCCCTCCCGCCCAGCATAATCTGCAAAATGGTGTCCATGTGCAGCCCCAGCCCCAATCGCAGGGTAATGACGTCGTCCGCAGAATAAATTTCGCGACTTTCCTTCGGGGTGTGTCGTGTCTCGGTTGCTTTTGATTGAGTGCGATTGCGAGAGGAAGGTTGTATCCTCATGTTCCCTCTTTGCTGTTTATGGCTGATTTTGTCGTGTTCTATTTTCCTCTGGTGCATTTGCAGGACGATCTGATGGTGGACATACAAGCGCCACTGCCAGGCCTGCTGAAACACCTCCAGCCTCCAATAGAGGCATCCGAGCTGTTCCGAAAGCTCCAACTTCTCAACCACCCGCCGTGAGTTCTGAAATGCCGCCTCCTTCAACTCCCCAAAAGGGTATGCAGTTATGCCTTTTGCTGGTTAATGCAAACTTTAGCTGATATCCTACTTTTGCTATCTGCGAGGTATGAAATGTATTTATCTGCTGTTTAATTGATTCTACCATTTCTCGTGGAATACTTATTGAGAAGACGGCCAGCTGGCCAGTTTGTTTAATTGCTATCTTTTACTGTTTACAAGGACTTGGCTAATATTAAGAATTTTCTTTTGTCGTGGCGTAGCTCCTGGAGATGCCTCTAAGCCATTCTCTTTCCAGTTTGGCACTTTAAGTCCTGGTCTCATGAATGGAATGCAGGTAATCTACCCTTTTGTATGCCATTTGACTTCTTTAATTTTTTTGTCTGATGGTGCTGGTTTCTCTAATGCAACTTTGCCTGTAGATTCCTGCCAGAACAAGCTCCGCTCCACCAAATTTGGATGAGCAAAAACGTGATCAGGTGTGTCCTCTTTTTTTTTTCCTCTATTCTGGTTCTTTGCTTGTGAAGATTGGATTTAGTGCACCTACACCAATGCGCATGTGCGCACGAATGCGTGGGATATGACTACTTTGCTGAGACAACGAAAGGATTGGCATGCATATTGTTGAATTTTTTCTTGATGTCATTTAAGCTTGTCGTCTTAATACCAACAGGCTCGCCATGATGCTATTAAAGGTGGTCCACCAGTGCCAGTTCCTCCTGCTCCTAAGTATCCATTACCAAAGCAAGATTTAGGTGCAACTGACCAGTCTAATACTGGGGACGGCCTTGCTGTTCCGAAGGGCAAGAAGGATCAAGTCCCTCCCATTCCCCCCTCTGCACAATCACAGAAACCTCCAGCTCACCTCATGACTGGAATGTCCATGCAAATGCCTTTTAACCAGCCACAGGTTCCTATTCCGTTCAATGGCCCCAATACTTCGATTCAGTCTCAAGGAATGGCATCCGCTTCTCTTCAATTGCCAATACAAATGCCTATGCTGCCTGTGGGAAATGCTCCTCCTTCAATGCAGCAGCAGATGTTTGTCGCAGGTCTGCAGTCCCATATGATTCAACCTCAGGGCATCATGCATCAGGGTCAGGGCATGAGTTTTGGGGCTCAGATTAATGCCCAATTCTCCCCCCAGTTGGGAACTATGGGAATGGGTATGAGTCCATATTCGCAACAACAAGGAGCGAAATTTGGAGGTCCTCGCAAGACTTCTGTCAAAATAACTCACCCCGAAACACATCAAGAGGTGAGGCTTGATAAGCGAACGGAGGGGTTTTCTGATGGAGGGCCATCAATCCGGTCTCATCCAAACGTACCTCCTCAAGCACAGCATGTATCATCGTACCCATCAAACCATCCAGTCAGCTATTATCCAAACAGTTACAGTCCCGGCCCTCTATTCTTTACCCCCCAAAGTTCTCTTCCCCTACCTGGTACTCAGATAACCCCCGCCTCTCAGGCACCAAGATTTAATCCTCCTGTCAACCAAGGGGCTCAAAGAATGACATTAATGAATTCCCAAGATAATTCGCAGCTTCCTGAGAGGACTGGTATCTCTATCCGAGCAGCTGTGGAGCCACCCAAGCAGGACCAAATGCAAAATTCCCATGCTCCTCCTTCAGCTCTTGCGCAGGGGACATCTAAGCCCAGAATTGGTTCTGATGGTGAAAATATTACTGATTTATCTTCTGCTAGTGTCTTAACTGCTTTTGAAAAGGTTGAATCACCTAAAGCTGTCAAGATTTCTGGGAATTCAGCATCTAGAGATTCTGAGGTTCCCAGAGGCCCTTTATCGAAAGAACCTGGAAGTGAATTAGGGGCATTGCCAGGGACTAATAAACAACATGTAGGGTCGACTGGTGCTTCTGGGGAACGTTCTGTAACCAGTTCTTCAACTGCCAATCGCTCTTCCGCCGAAGCAGCTTCGGCTAATGTTGCTGGAAGGAGAATGGAGAACCTTAGCAGGTCCGATTCTATGAAGAATCATGAGCAAGGAAAGAAAGGAGATGACCCACATCCAATCAAGGTACGATGTACCAACAGTTCTCAGACTAACTCTTGTGCAACCATAACCATAACTGCATTTAAAATTCTTCTATGTCCATATTGTATTGTATTCTTTAATTGCCGATTAGCATGTGATATTTTTTAGCGGTCTTGAACAGGTTGCTGAAGAAGGAAACTCAATCTCAGCCGTAGCTTTACGGGAATCTACTCAGGGTGGGGTGCTGGAGAATTTGGAAGCTAAGACAACTAACACCTACCCAGCAGGAATTTGTGAAGATGTTCCAGAGTCTGTAAGTGAATCGTTTTCGACAACGGATGCTCTTTCTCCCGATAACGTGGAACTTGAGCGCCATGGTGCTGGGGAAGGCATTGGCTCTGTGTCATCTGAAATTTCTTCTGGTGTAGTGGTTCTTGATAATTCACAGAGTTCCCAACAATCAATTCAAGATGAGGCTGCCGAGAAAAATGAAATTTTGGCTAATACGGATGCTGACAGAGGAGAACTAGATAGTACGGGGCCTGTTGAACAGTCTAAAGAGTCTGATGATAGTTCTGTGATTTCTTCTGTCTCAGTCTCTTTAGAACATTCTGATATCATCAAAGAGGGTGACCTGGATTCTGTCCCATTGGTCGAAGCTTCTGGGAAGGAGATTCCAACTAGCACAACTGAGAGGACCAGCCTGGACGAAGAGAGATATCATCAAGATATCGATAAGACGATGGGAAATTTGGCGATGCCTACGTCCTCATCTGTGGATTCTGAAATTGGAGAAGCTACCCCTCATGATGCTGTTCCTTTAGCTAGTGTTCATGGTGACAATTCTTATGCAGATGCCTCTGTAAATGGGATGGATGAGGTGATTGACTCTTCTTCTGTTTCAATGTCCGACTCTTTCAAAGCAGGTGCTGGGGATGATGGTGATGTTACAGAAAGTGTCGGAGGCAGCTTGAAATCAGTTCAGATGGCAGTTCCCAAAGATATGCCTGCTCCAGAAATAAGTAGGTTTTCAAGTAATATATTTAAAGGAAAGAAAAAGAGGAAAGAAATTCTCCAGAAAGCTGATGCTGCTGGGGCAACTCTCGATCTGTATATGGCTTATAAAGGTCCAGAGGAAAAGAAAGAAGCAGTGAAGTCCTCCAGAGGCACAGAGATTGCTTCTGAGGACATTCATGCAAACCAAGCAGCAGCTGAGACATCTCCAAAAGAAGCTGTGGTGAGCGATGATGTTCAGCAAGTTAAAGCCGAGATAGATGACTGGGAAGATGCTGCCGATGTCTCGTCACCAGCATTGGAACCTTCTACTAGTGGGCAACAGGTTGATGTTTTTGTGCCAAGTGACGACAATAGAAACGGGTTTGTCGCAAGAAAATATTCTAGAGATTTTCTCCTGAAATTTGCGCAGAGATGTACTAATCTTCCCGGGAAGTTTGCAGTGACAAATGACATAGCTGAGGCATTCAATTCTTCTCGTTTTGTTGACCGTGATTCTCACCCCAGTCCTGGGAGAACGATAGACAGGCAAAGTGGGGGTGCTCGGCTAGATCGCCGCGGAAGTGGTTTGGTTGATGACGACAAGTGGAGTAAACTGGGTCCGTTTGGTCCAGGGCGCGATCTGCGTCTTGATGTGGGCCTTGGGCCTAACCCAGGTCTCCGACCTGGCCAAGGAGGTAATTACGGTGTTTTGAGGAATCCTCGTGCACAGACTCCTGTCCAATATGCAGGAGGGATACTATCTGGTCCAATGCAGTCCCCGGGATTTCAGGGAGGGATGCAGAGAAATAATTCTGATGCTGACAGGTGGCAGCGTGCTACTAGCTTCCAGCAGAAGGGTCTGATACCTTCTCCTCAGACTCCATTACAGATGATGCACCGGGCTGAGAACAAGTATGAAGTGGGTAAAGTTACGGATGAGGAACAGGCTAAGCAGAGGAAGTTGAAAGCTATCTTAAACAAGTTGACTCCTCAGAATTTCGATAAATTGTTTGAGGAAGTGAAAGCAGTTAACATTGACAATGCAACCACTCTTAACGGTCTTATCTCTCAGATTTTTGATAAGGCTTTGATGGAGCCCACATTTTGTGAAATGTATGCCAACTTATGTAGTCGTCTTGCTGGAGAGTTGCCTCATTTCAATGAAGATAATGATAAGATTACTTTTAAGAGGGTGCTTTTGAACAAGTGCCAGGAAGAATTTGAGAGAGGGGAAAGAGAGGAGGAGGAAGCCAATAAAGCTGAAGAGGAGGGCGAGATCAAACAGTCTGAAGAAGAAAGAGAGGAGAAGAGGATTAAGGCCCGAAGAAGAATGTTGGGAAACATCAGATTAATTGGGGAGTTGTATAAGAAGAAAATGTTGACTGAGAAAATAATGCATTCATGCATAACGAAACTGTTGGGGGGTCAACGTGAGACTCCTGAGGAGGAGGACATTGAGGCGTTGTGCAAATTAATGAGTACTATTGGGGAGATGATTGACCATGTAAGAGCAAAGGGCGCCATGGATGGATATTTTGAGAGGATGTCGGTTTTGTCAAACAACATGAATCTCTCCTCAAGGGTTAGGTTCATGTTAAAAGATTCAATTGATTTGAGGAAAAATAAATGGCAGCAAAGGAGGAAGGTTGAAGGGCCAAAGAAGATTGATGAAGTTCATAGAGATGCTGCTCATGAACGACACCAGGTTAGCAGAAATGCTCGTGGTCCAGGGATCAATCCTTCAAGAAGAGGACAGCCAGTGGACTTTTCTTCTAGGGCCTCTAGTATGTTATCCTCTCCAAATGCCCAGGCCAGTGGTTTCCGTGGGTTGCAGTCACAGGTCCGTGGGCAGGGCAGTCAGGATGTTCGGTTTGAAGAAAGACAGCCTCATGAGCCCAGGCCATTGGCAGTTCCTTTGCCTCAAAGGTTAAGTGATGATTCTCATGCAATTACTCTAGGACCTCAGGGTGGGCTTGCCAGGGGCATGTCATTCAGAGGGCCGTCATCAATGTCAAGCACTTCAGTAGCTGATAGTTCCTCCGGCTTGTTGGACTCTCGAAGAATAGCAGACAGTTCAAATGGATTCAGCTCTGTAGAGAAGACGAGCTACAGCTCAAGGGAAACTGCGACGAGTCATATGGCAGATAGGCTTTCAGGCTCTGGTGCTTATGACCAATCTGGTGTGCATCGTAATAGGCCTGGTAGCCGAGAAGGTTTTGATAGATCTGGTGGAAATTCTCCTTCACTTCGAGTACAGGGAACAGGTTTCTCTCAGGATATGTCTTCAGAGAAAGTATGGCCAGAAGAGAAACTGAGAGATATGTCCATTGCAGCAATTAAAGAATTCTATAGGTACATAATATTAACTTCTCTTTTGTATATTATTTTCAGGATTCATCGTTTTGGAGGTTCAACTGTCACTGGGATGTCCTTCTTATGACCCATTTTAAGACTTCTTATGTTAGGCCAAAATAAGCGGCTAAGAGAGGGGGCGGGGGGGGGGGGAGGGGGAGCTCATTGAATTGGGAAATGTTTTACAACACTTTATGTTAATCATTTCCTTCCCTCTTGATGCTTGTAGACTCTTATATTGGCAATTTGGACATCTTGGTGCCGGATGTTCGAAATCTTGTTTCTGTGGCCAGTGGTCTCTAGTTTGGTTTTTTATGGTTTGCTGCCTTAGTTTAGTGTGATCTAAGAAGAAATTCTGTAATCTGGTTATCGTAGTATGTTAAGT
Source organism: Syzygium aqueum (assembly GCA_031216185.1). Classification (NCBI taxonomy): domain Eukaryota; kingdom Viridiplantae; phylum Streptophyta; class Magnoliopsida; order Myrtales; family Myrtaceae; genus Syzygium; species Syzygium aqueum. The sequence continues at coordinate 12,546,834 of CM062235.1, read as the reverse complement.
CAGGTCTTCAATGCATAGTTTCTTCTTGTTTCTCGTGGATTAACTTGACTGAAAATGGACACTGCGTTTACCCCTGCTTTCATCCTAGACTTGTGCCTCCAGTATCCAGGCATGACAAACTTCTGCTTTTGGTTAGGTTAAGCCACTCACCACACTGTCCATACAACAATATTGTTGGTTAGGTTGCTCAGTGGTACTTATTTGTTATGTTTTGGGTAGCCCTCTGCTTGTTCTGACCTTTTTAGACGAGATACTTTTATGCTCCAGCAGATTTGTGGCAACTTCAGTTGCATTGTTAATTTAAGTAGGCAATTGTTCGTATTCACTGAAGTTGGTAGCTTTCTAGATCATTTCTGAAAACAGTTGGGGGGAAAAAGAGGAGAGAAGAATCCCTAATTAATATTGTGTTTGATGTAATCTTGGTATGCAAGATGCATCGAGCACCTTTTCTTGCGTAAGGACATATTGCATTTGAAAGCTGATAAAGATATCTGGTGCAATACTTTATTAGGTTGTTTTGGACCATATGCTAATAATTTTGTTTCTACTTTCAGTGCCAAAGATGAGAAGGAAATTACTTTATGCATCAAGGAGTTGAATTCTCCAAGCTTCTATCCTTCCATGATCTCTCTCTGGGTTACACACTCCTTTGAAAGGAAAGACTTGGAAAGGGATCTCCTGGCCAAGCTTCTAATCAACCTTACTAGGTCTCAAGAATGCATGTTAAGTCCGGTGGACCTCATCAAAGGGTACGATGTTATGTTTAGGTTTTTCATTTCGATGATTAATGGATGAAACGTACATATGGTCATTGCTCACTGCCTTTACGACTGTCCCAGGTTCGAGTCTGTGCTCACTACTTTGGAGGATACAGTCAACGATGCCCCGAAAGCAGCCGAGTTTCTCGGCCGTATTTCTGGCAAAGCTATTGCTGAAGACGTGATTCCATTGAGGGAGATTGGACGTTTGATACATGTGGGCGGAGAAGAACCTGGACAGCTTCTAGAAGCTGGGCTTGCGGCGGACGTCCTTGGAAGCATTCTGGAGGTGATCAAATCTGAGAAAGGTGAGACTGTTTTCAACGAGATTCTGTCTAGCTCCAACTTGCGGTTGGAGGATTTTCGGCCGCCGGGACGTAGAAGCTCAAGGATTTTAGACAAGTTCTTTTAGATGATTAAGATGGCACTCAGTGTATCTCTCGTAGTTGCTATTTAATATAGAAAGTTTTTTCTTATGGGTGGATGATAATCTCTTTTGGTTGTCCTTGTCCACGCCATGGAATAGTTTTATTCTTTGAAAGATCAAATGCAAAATCCAGAGGTTCAATGGAGCATTAACCTCGAGCTAAGTGTTTGTTTTCATACTAGGGAGAATACATATGGTCAATATAATATAGTAATTAGTAATCCGGTCTCGTATCAGTTGAGGTTTGTCTTCTAATTATATGGATTTCCAGGAAGAAAGATTAGGGCTGGGATTGAATGAATGCTTTTTTGAATTTTTCTTGTGAGATGGTTGAGTTGTGATCGCTTGGAGTCCAAGGAAACTGTCTACTTGAAGATTTTACCTCTTTGTAGATATGATGTTGCTTTAGAAGGAGAAAGTGCTTTTTCATCCCTTCTTTCTGAAGGATGATGGCTTTATGTCTGTTGAGAGCCGTTTGAGGTGGGACTCTGTCTATATTCTTCAAGCAGCGTTAGAAGATTTTTGGTCTCATGAATAATCTGATCTTTGGAACGGGGGAGTTCGGGAGGTACCACAATTTTCCCCTCGAATATCGACCTCGGAGCCCCGATCGTGTTGTGGAGGTACTGTAGAATGCTCTTTGAGCTCCATGAATCGGTCGAATCCGGTTTTTCTGGCTGGCGTAGGTAGAGCCCCGTATCCTCTGATTTTTCTAATTTCACGTTGTTAGGGTCCACGAGGGTTTGAGTTCCCCATGTAATTCTTGTTGGGTGCAGCTGAACATGATGGAAGTTAGAATAGCAAGTGGGGGATTTTTTATTAGACAAACGGGGAAAACGACCGAAACCCATATGGCAGCATCGCATGTAGGCGTTTCCCTGGCCGAAATCTGAAATCTCGAACATTGCTTTTTAAATCCCCCAACATTGCTTCGCCTCCTCGTGCGCCTTTACGGTTGTTTTCTTTTTAAAATGTTCAACTTGTCTTGTCTGGTTATTTTAGGTGTTGAATGTCGAACTCTGAAAAAAGAGGGGAGAAAATATTCGGTGCTTGTCAATTGCCGACGTGACTCGCTTTTCTTTATTCATGTAGATAAGCGGACTCGAACTGCTGACATCCGCCACAGGGTAAACCACCGCTTCTCCGGCCCCCTGGCTGATTCTACCATCGAGGTCAACGATAGACAATAACTCCCCCCCGAACACAGCTTACAACTTTCATCATTCTAACTAAGGATTCTTGTGGTTCCGGAGGATCCAGCTACAGGAGAACCAGGAACGGAGAGCTTTCCCCCCTTTTCCGCCAATAATTTGTTGACACGTGTTTGATAAGTTGGATTAGAAATTTTAAAATCTGGTTTCTCTTCATCCTCTTCCACCCACTTATTTTTCTTCAGATTTGACCTTCACCCATGGCCATCGACACCGCGTTCAGGCATCTTTGCGGCCGGCTCTTGAGATATAGCCATCCGTGGCTGCCGCCGCCGCCACCAGATGAGCCGTCGTTGCTCATGGCCATGGCTCAAGATCTGGAGCTCGCAGCCATGAGTTCCAAATTTGGAAGCCATGGCCGGAAGCACCACGGCTCCATATCTAAAAGTTCGGCTGAGTCCAAATATGAAGGCTACTCTTGAAGCCCCGCGTCGCTTGCTTCAAACGATGCAACTTGAAAATGGAAAAAACAGATAGAAGGAGAAAGTGAGAATGAATCGTGAAGATTTTGTTCTTCGCCTTCTCTATGGACAGGAAAGGCTCGTCCGTGACATCTGAAGGTCAAGACAGCGACAGGTGAAGTTGAGATCCCGACGACTAACTCCACACCTGAAGGTCGAGATTCGATGGCGATTTTCCAGATGCCTTAAAATCTGGACCGCCCGCCGCGATCATTATCACCACCGTCGAGCTTCCAGATTTGAGCAAACTTCCCTTCAAATTTGGCCATACCGGCTCGTCTATCGCCATTACTAGACTTCCAATTTGCAACCATGGCTCCAGCGACAATGGCTTGTCCATGGCCGCAAGCGATGGTGCCGGTGGCGACGGTGGAGGGAGGCGGGGAGGTTGGGCTCAGCCTGGAGGTGGATGAGGAAGTGTAGATGGAGAAAGAAAAATGAGGCGAATTGAGATTTTCTATTTAGTTTAACTAAATTCATATCAATATATGCACGCTAATTTATAATTGGTTCAAAGTAAAAAAAATGCACGCCACGTTAGCTATTGGTCTTACAAACCACTGAATATTTTCTTGGTGAGATAAAGGGCTAGTTAACAACTTCAACTTCGGAATTTAGTTAAACAATCATGCTGCAAACTTAATAAAAGTGTAACTAAGTTTGATCGTAAGAACTATGTTATGGAGTCTCTGTAATGGAAACGACAATGGCGAGTTGTGGAGGCTGCAAACAAGTAAGGAACGATCATCCTGGAGTTCGAGTCCACAGCAATTAGACCAGTTCAATCGAGAGGTGTTAGGCTTACGGCCGGAAAAACAAAAATCGAGGAGTCCGGCAAAAGCCGAGCTGACCTTTAGGAGAGACTTCAGGCCTCCATGTCCAAGACCAACTTCTGCTCATAGTCATCAGACAAGATCAATTAGTACATATGTACTCTCAAGCGTACGCACGCCCACTGAAGGCTTAGGTATAATATATCCCTACAGTACAACACAAGTTATTAAAAGGATCTTGGAGACCCACTAAAGCTCGAACGCTAGGATCTTTCAGAATATGAATTCCTCTTCGGCTAGGCTGAGCTATTCAATTTGAGAAGATCTCCAAGCCCACGCATTCGCACTTCATGCCAGGACTGGCCTAGCGGTTGCCAAGGCCACGAACAGGTGTACTCCCATACTCCACAGTAGTCCTTGTACTCAGGCCGAGCTTTTCGATATGTTAGCTCAAATCATATTCTATAGAAGGCAGCACACAGTTCACATGCTCAAGTAATCACTACAATTAACTTACCAACAAGAATATATATTGCTTCAGCAATACAATCAATCAATCCAACGAGCAGGCTAGAAATAACATTTCACAAGTAGAAACCCTTGCCCTCTCAGTCCCTCTGTATTGAACTTACTGCGTTTTAACTGTACTGAACCTATGGCAATGAAAATACAAAGATGGCAAACGACGTACTTGCTGACTTCATAGGGAGAAGGGTTTTGTGTACACGTCAAACATCTGGCAGGCAGTTAATTGCGGTTCCTGTTAAAATAACATTCAGAAATCAGTCCAGAAATCTGAAATCAGTACGCGGTTTCTTACGAAAATCTCGTGCCATGTTCCAGCTATGAGATTCCCATGCCACTTTCTTTGACGATTTCCACCTGAACTAACCCATTTCATACCTTTTCATGCCAGGTATCACCGCACAAAAAGTGAATCTATCTTATTTATGTGACGCCAAACACTCTCCGGCACTAAAACTAGAGCGAGACTATCCAACATCGTTTTTAACCACCTAAGCGAAATAAAACACAGTTACCAATAAGAATACATGCGTTCCATGCCATGCATCCTGTGAAGGTCATTGAATATCTTGTGTGCCTTTAGCTTTTCTATTTAAAAGAACTATATACCAAAAGGGCACTGTTTTCTTGAGAAAAGGATGGACAATATGGGGAAAGCCACCTGACTGTCTCTAGTACTGACTGTCTTAGAATGTGTGTCATGCAGTAGTCAACACAACCATAGGAAGTACCTGTCTTAGCCCGCCAACGAGACTACCACCAGTCACAAGCATGGTAATCAAAGATGTCACAATACCACCACCAACACCAACACCACCATCATTTCCTGAATTTCGTATAGTGGCACGCATGGAACTTAGTATGCTACCATATGTAGATCCATGTCCACGCTCAATCGCTTGGATGAAGCAGAAGGTCATAGCTCCAGTTGATGTAACCTGTGACAAGGCCTGTATGGAAAGAGGTATGAAGTCAAATAAATTCCTTTATTGCCTTCTGAAGCTGGAAACTGCAATTATGATGCTCATAGATATTGTGCATTACTTCTTGTAAATACTTACAGATGTGTCCGCTGAAGTTTGGTCATCATCGCAGCCACTGAATGAAATGACTTCTCCACCATTTGTTCCCTTGTAAATACCAGATCGAGGGCGATGGTCTTCCCACATGTAACGGCCACTCCTTTAACCACGAAAGAGAATCGCATTACGGATGTAGATGAGAACTGGCTTCACAGCTTAAATTAGATAGCCAGAACTAGTATGTTAAATGTGGTATAGAATTCATATTGACAGTCCGACATTGATTCGTAATTTATGTGGAGAAATCGACGTGCTTTCGGTCTAGCAATGTCAAAACCTCAATCATTCTTTTTAACGGATGGAAAGATGTCATAACCTTGGTCATACCTAGCTCTTTCTCAAGGCACTAAGAAAACAGTAATAATGAATAGGAAAACTGACCTGTCCATTCGGCAAAGGTATGGTAAATCAAGTACAGTGCCACTGTGGCAAGCATCTATTATCGCATGAAGCTTAACACCATGAGGAAGAGGTCTCACAATTGTTGCATTAATCTCATCATCGACAATCATACCCTGGGTTTCAAAGTCAAGGGGACACAATGTTTCATCATAACCATCAACTTCATCACCATTATAGTTTCTTTGCCGCGAACCATGACCAGAGTAATGGAATAAAAGGGAATCTCCAGGTTGACAGCCTTGTACTAGCCAATATAATGCCATCCTCATGTTTTGTTTGGTTGGAAGCCTGTAGGGGTCGGTTTCTTCTTCTGCAATACAAGTTTCAAAGGATAACTGCGCTGAAGACTTTCCCTTTGTATAAGGTGCATGCAGTGATGATAAAAACTTGCAAGCTGACATCCAGACGCGGGTTCCTCATAGAACTAGAGTCCAGATTACAGCATGTTCAAGAAAATGGCACAAAATCTAAACCACAGTCAAGAGTGTCCTGACGTTCTTGGAAGCAAAGTTTGCAATTTTGCTACAGTCGGTTACTACTGGCTTTTGCAGCATCCTGTTTTCCAGAGAAGACTTTCCGTTGAGATGATCGGTGGAGGTTCCCGAAAACAAAGCTTGGTTATTTTCCACATAATACGATCAATGCCTGCTGTTGACAACTATTTTTTATGTCAAAAACCGGAGGTTGGTCGCCACACCTACTCACTGTTTGAACCCGCACATTGCAGTATTACTCAGAAAAATGTCAGACTCATCTATGACTGGCGAGGCTACCACGGGCAAGTAAGCATCAAAGCATCCGCTCGGTAATGTCATAAAATCTACAATGAAATCAGAATGATAGCTAGCGAATCTAACGTCACCCAACATTTTCCTTTTCGGCCTAGCAAAGGCGGACCTCTTTGAACCAAACTATCGCATAATAATCGAGAAAGATAATGCGCAATTAGCGACAAGATGCAGTCAATGACTCAAAAGGCCAAATCTCCAAAGCGAGCAAACCAGTGAATCCAGCTCTAGCGTCAGCCGACCTATGCTTCTAGGTGGATGGACACTACGAAAAATCTAACACGCTCAACATTTGGATCGAGCTCGATCGTAACAGTACCTGTAAGCATGAGAATGGACTCCTGAGGGAAATGGAACTTGTTCATGAGCAAGAACCGCATGCACTTGGCGTCGTTGAGGCACCCCTTGAGCTCGTGCCTCGAGTACTTGTACGATATCCCGCAGATCACCGCCCTCTTCCGCCCGTGCGGGCTCGGCGGGGCCCCCGGCGGCGCGTGGCCGTAGGGCGAGGGCGCCGGCGCCGGCGGAGGCGGGTGCGGCGCGGCCGCGTGGGGCGCCGCGGCGGGAGGCGCCGCGCGGGGATCGGCGATGTTCGTGACGGCTTGGCAGACGGCGCAGCGGATGGATCTGGCCCCCGGCGGCAGCTGCAGCGCCGTGCGGCAGCCGGAGCAGTTCACCAGTATCATCGGCGGCGGATACATCCCTCCCTCTCCCCGCTGTATCTCGCCGGAGGATCGCGGTAGCGAGGGCCCTCGGTGGTCGGGCGAAGCGCGGAGGACGATCAGAAGGGGCAGAAGCGGTCGAGAGAACTCCGGCTGACGGTGATGATGACTCGCGGAGAGACGATTCCGGCGAGGAGTGGCGGCGGCGATTCGAAGGGCTACGGCGGGGGACTCGCCGAAGACGAAGTAGATGACGGAGGAACAGGAGGAGGAGGAGGAGGCTCACTTCAATTTTGACGTTGAGTGATATTGACGTTGCATCGTGGTAATGTTGTTATCATCATTTGACCCCGGTGAATGGAGGGACGTGCGCTGGCCACTGGTCCCCCCACAACCCCCACAAGAATGACCCGACCCAACCCGACCCGATCCGATCGGGTCGAAAATCCGCGAAATGGGAAATTGATAGAGACGGTTCCTGAACTTTGGCCCAACATGCAATGTGATCCCCGAACTTTTAATTTGTTTAACGTGATCTGCAGACTTTTTTTTTATTGTGCAGTGCAGCCCTTGAACTTTTAATATGATCAATGCTACTCCTAAACTTTTGGTGCGTGTTCAATTTAATCCGTAAACTATATGCAAGTATTCAAATGTGATTCCGGGACTACATTGATCATTTTCATATAGTGTAGGGACTATATTGAACATGAACAGAAAATCTAGAGACTATACTGAACAAATTAAAAGTTCGTGGACCGCATTACACGTTAGGATAAAGTTGATGGACTACATTGAACAAATCTAAAATTCGAAGACCACATTGCATATTGACACAAAAAAGTTCAGGGACTATTTGTGTCATTATTCCTAAAAAAAAAAAAAAAGAAGGAAAACCGTACCTCGTCGAATGCCCGACTTCCAAAGCACCCACCCGATCAGATGTAATTGGGGTGGCAACGACTTATCGCCTTGCTATAATCATGACGACAAGCGCTCTTGAGATGCTAATTAAGCAAATGCTTAATTCGAAACCGACGCGCGTTGTAACACGAGAAACGACTAGTCGCTTTTAGTCGGGTTACTCGATAAGTGCCCCCGATGCATATTTTTTTTACGAAAAAGATACTTAGAGCGGAGGAGAAGAGGCCATTAAGATCGTCCGAGAAGACGGGGCCAGCGATAATTTCATTAGATTGCTAGTCAGTTTCACAGGGAATTTGGATAGAGATTGGTAGAGTAGTATTTCATGACCCTTGCGGCCGACGAGATTTTCTAGATTCTCAAGCCGCGACGCGTTCTCTTTTGCTTAGGGAGGAGACACCAAGGGCAAGTTCCACGTCGTGTTCCGAAGTTGGGTGCTCGACATTGACAGGTAGAGAGACTTCCCGAACCCTCCATCCTGCAATTTCACACACGATCCATCGTTTGCCGCCTCGAAATCTTAAGACAACGCTAGAAATTTGCGGGACGAAGAAGCGAAGGGGCAGGACGACATTGTTTTTTCTATTTTTTTTTAATACTAAATGTCATCTAGTGGTGCTAGATATGGTCGAAAAGAAGTTCGGGAGATGTCTTGTGGCAGGCCATCGAAAATGACGAGCCCCGAGTAGCCGGCGCCTAGGAATAGAAGCGGGTTGGCTTCGATGGATTCGATACTTATCACCTAATCGGTATCTGACCATCGAAGGCGTCCTACGGGCTTTGTAGAAGGGATCCTGAACCCATCTTAACAATCCAGGCAATATGTATCTAGGCTCTAGGGGTGAGATACTTTTCTTCCACGGGGAATGTCTACCCTGCCGGACGCCGCCTGATTGGGATGAAACTTCCTCCCCAAAAATCGTCCGCAAGACATTACACCGGCCTAGGGGGCGAGGCAATAAGCAATGCCCGGGCAGGGCGGGGCTGGTATTGGCATTATCAAAACGAACGAGACCTCCATTGTGGTAGTTGCAGTTGATAGGCAACCACGATGATGGTCACTTACGTAGGCCGAGGGCTGGATATCAGCCTAAACTCCTCGACTTCTTTTTGTGGTGGTCGCGCCTCTCAAATGACAACCATCGTGATGGCTTCCACGACAACAAACAAGATCATTGTCTTGGTCGTGTTTGTCAACAGAATACATTCTTATAAGTACATCGAAAATTCTCCACAAACGAAATAAAATCAAGGACTTTCCGCGTGTTCAATAATAAACTTTCATGTGTCCACAAACGTCTACAACAAACAGCATTCAAACAAACGTTTGTCGTCGCATGCTTGATGTAGAGGCTTATCATATAAATTCATTATGAGACGACTTTTTCATCTTATAGAAAAATACTATTGCAAAACGCTTGACGGATTCGAGACAAACATGAAAAGAAATCTTAAGAGTTAACGGGACAGGTTTAGGATAAGGTCAACCATCCCATTACCCGTCCCATTTTCCTATCTGCCACCAAGGCCCGGACGTCGATGGCTCGCATCAGAAGATTCTCAAGAGGAGAAAACCTCACCTGCATTTTCGTCGCAAGCTCTGTTTACTTGCATTTTTGCAAAAGGAGAACACAAAAGGAACAACTGCTGAACTCTAATGTTAAGACCAGTAAGACGGCCCGCGGGGCTCCGACATCAACATCATCATCATCATGCCCAATGTTAGAATTTCATTTCTTCACCAAAACAAATGAATAGATTTGTTACTTCACAGACAGACAAAATCCTAGCCAGCACACATGTATGTTGGACTGGTGACCGAATCAAGCAAGACATCGAAGAGCACCAACCAAGCGAATCACGAACAGATCATGAAGCCTACAACCGCTCTGATACGAAAGAACACACACCTGTGAGACTGGATAAGCCCGCGCCATAGTTCAATCGGCCATTAAGGTTTGCTAAGTGTGCTAGCTGATGGCCATGCCCATGAATCTGCAAGACTCGGAGACTTCTACAAGCATCGGTAGCCGAATTATTAAAACTCCACAGGATGGTGCCTTTGACTTCATATGTTAAGACTTGTGAATCTTGAAGCCAAAAACTCTCGGAACATAACTCTGTGTTGGCTTTTGAGGCTTTAGGTGCCCATACGTCATCAAAAATAGATGAGGAAATGTTGTTCCAAAATATGCTCCATCGATGTCTTGTTCAAGTTAAGAAATTTCTCAGATGAAAAAATATAGGAGATGACATTTGTAGGCAAATATGGTGCATGAGACAAAATTAAATAAACAAAAGACAGACTTGCACCAAACTTACAGAAATCCAAAACGAACAAACAAACATCCAATCTGCCATTTTGCCCTCTAACTAAGAGGAAACTACAACTGACTATCTGCCCTATAATCCATAAAGCAACCATTTATACCAGCCACATCAATTGCAGATATTGACTCTCAAAACTCATTAACACTAGCAAACTACTTGCAACATGTTCTCGCAGGAAATTTTTCCTCGTTTTTTTTTAATAGTAAAATTCTCCTGAAGTGATCCCACATAACTCTACTATACAACAGGGACTTGCTAACAAGTATACCTTGAAGATGGCTACAAGATAAATCGACAGCATCTTCACCATCCAAGACACGGAAATCATGCCAAATGCATGAACATATAGTGAGCGTCAACCAAAACTTGTAGTGAGCCTCAAGCAAAACTTAGGGTAGCATCTAGCTCTTAGACAGCTAAAATATCAAAGGTCCAGTATACTAAGATCAATATGAAACAAATCCATCCAGTTTTGAGGTTCTGTATCTTTAGTGAGCAACTTTACTTAGAATGATGAAAAGTTTCAGGATAAGCATGTCAATAAAATGGCTGTAAACAAAACAGAATAGGCCAAGACAAACGATGGCATAGAAAAAGAGACCAGTCTCATTTCTATGCTTAACATGCCTCTCATGTCAAAGATCAACCATAGTCAGGAGAAAGAGATATAGCCAGAGAGTAACTTTAAAGCACTCAATCAGCTTCACAAGAAATTGCCAAGGTGGCTAGTCTGCAGTTGCACTGTCTAAGAACTACTGCTGCCATTGCCTGGCATTTCTTCATCCTCTCTGTGCAAGGCTTTTATTCAGCAACCTTATATATGTAAAGCACCTGCCAAGTGTTCAAGCTTGAAAATTATGTAATCAACCAACTCTAGCATTATTACTGAGCTTTTTGGTCCTCTAGGCCCCTGCACCTCTATAAAATTTATGACACTTTCGCCATAGTAAAAAGAAAGGACATCAAAGATTCACAGCTCACATAATCTAGTGAGAAATAATTCAATAAAATATTCTCAATGTGAAAATAAGGATACTGCCTTGGAACTTGGACCGTGGATAATAAATATCTTCACATTTGGGACAGTAGATCTTTACAGTGCTTGATCGAGGAATGTCTGATTGACCAACCGGAAGGCATGGTTGACCACAACAGTAAACTCGAGGACATCTGCTAAAATCACAATTCCTGTACTTCTCTAACTGCATCAGATGCAATGGCACCATTAAAGTACAATAAAATGCATGAAGAATTGAGATTTCTTTAACAGATGAAGAAACTACACTTGGGCCTTACCATTGCAGCCATTCCCTTGCTAGTCAAAATGTACCTAACATGAATTAGACCATAGAGCATCTCCGCTGCTGATTCAACTAATTCGTTTTGTTCTTCAGTGAACATATCACCTGAGCATACAGTTATAAGAGAAGTTACAAACAATACCACCCATTTCTATAAGGTAATCAACAATTCAGCAGATTTTAGTCAGCCTCTTAATAACTGAAAAGATTGGTCATAATAGAAGTCATTCATTCATTAATATTTCTTTAGAACTTCAACATTAAACTTAGATATTTACTTTTACCAACTAAACATTGAAGTAAAAACTGAGCATACACGTGCACCAAAAGTCACAAACCATACCACCCATTGCTATCAGGTGACTGGCAATACAGCAGATGTCAGTCAGCCTTTCAAATACTGAAAATGTTGGTCACCTCACTTAAAACTATGATACAACTAGAAGCCACTCAAGCATTAATATCTAACTTGAACTTCAACATTAAACTTAGATATTTCCTTTGAAGCTCTAAACCACATAAATATTGAAGTTGAAACTGACAAGATGCCATTCGACTAGTAGAACAACCTTCCATATGTTACTAAACAGACAAGCAACCCACTTAAGCATGGCTTTCTCCAGTGCCCTCTAAATATAGGGGATGAACTAACATGTTCAATCTACCCCTTAACGAGATCACCCAATTATGTTAGAGAGATCTAATTGGTAAGAGAGAAGCAACTTTGTCTCCGTCAAATTTTTACAATCTTTTCCTGATGCTGAAGTTCAAATTCAAGAGATAGTTGTCCTGTTGGCTGTAACTGAGTTGGATGCAAAGGATTGGTCTATTCCTTTAGAGAATGACGTAATGGCATCTCAAGAGGTATTGCAGATGTCAATTGATCCCCTTAAACTGAGAATATCCGATCCTTCTCCACCAATCAAATAACTTTGAATCTACAATTTCTGTGTCTATAGTTCACTCCACAGATAAACTGCCTTCAAGCATAAATATGTTCTCAATCTCAATTCATAAAGATGAATCCTTAAATTAACTAAAATTTTGACCTGAGGTGATAGAAAATGCAGTCCTTAGTTGTTTGATATAGTCTCTAATTGACAAGTCTACTCCAAAAAATAGTCACTTATAAATGGGTAAAAAGCACATTAAGATAAGCAAGATCTACTCGGTGCACTACATATTCACAAAGCCAGTGTAAAAGTGACATTCAAAAGCCTATTCAAACGCGTGGAAAGAACTGAACTCTTGGCCATATTAAACAGAGTACTTCGTTTGCAGATACTCTTGCTTACTATACTAAAATGATCTTTCTCCCGATCTACTGCTTATAAAAGTGGTCCTTTCCAGTAACTTCATTATTCTTGTAAAAGAATTTTAATACTTTGCAGCCACTAGCAAATTCAACATGGAAGAGATGTCAAATGATAGTAACTACTGTATGGATTGAATGTAGCATATACCCCTGGGATTTAAGCACTGAAAATGGAGGAAGTTTCAAAATAGATATGGAAATCAATATCAAGATGAAGGTCAAGATGAGCTTACTATGAGAGGATTCAACATCCAAGATTAGATCAAGCGCATAGTCATAGTATGGAACTTGACTACTCAACCCACAAAGGTTAAAGTCATCTTGGATGTATTCGTCATCGACTTCACAGAAAAATTCATTCCCTCGCAAGTTGCAGAACCATGAAATCCATGATGTGTCATCTCCATCTGAACCACTGACATCTGACTCTTCACTGTCTGTATCATGTTCCTCTGTTCCAAAAGGACATGCTGGTTAGTAATAACCAAATAAAACAATAGGAGCTCCCTCCCCTCCCTAAGAAAGACATACAATATGACCAAAACTCTTTCTTCAATCTGTTAGTCCATCACTATTGGTACTTTTTATGTTTCATACTTAATATGAACTTCAAAAAGCTCAATAAAAAGCAGGATGTCAACATCAATCATTATTTAGAAAAAAAACAAAAAAAAAAAAGAAAGAGTGAATCACCGTAATATTATTGCCATTGGACATATTCATCCATAATTAATGGGCTGCCCAAAAGCTGATGACCATGCAGAACAGCACAAAAGCATGAACCATAAGGGATATAATTCACTTCAAAGAAATACTTTTGGGGTCAGATAAATGACACAGAAGATAAGACAGTAAGATTCTGCATCGCTTATGCACCATGATGTCCCATAATAGGAAGACAAAGAAGCAAAATGGATAAGAAGCACCTCCATTACTAGGAAGAAGCACAAGGTTTTCTCATGTCTTTGGAATCTCAAACAAGAGAAGCATCTTACATAGCTAACATATTTTAGCTTCACAGAAATTCGACAGCAGATTCACGTTTAAGGGAAGAAAAACCAAAAAGCTAAAATATGCAGGACAGGAATTGTTTACAGAAAGAACAAAAGGTTGAACAAAACAGCAATCCAAATCCTTTAAACTAATTCGATAAAATAAAGAATATGCTATGCAATTATGAACCTTGTAACTACCACCATCGAAGTATGTTGATTAGTTCATAAAACTCAATAGTATAAAATTGAAAAGGGGCTAACCAGTACGAAAGTAAAAGAATGAGACCAAAAGGTTCTTTCCCACTTACCACTACACGAGTAAAAGAAAAGAATAAGATCAAAAGCAAACTTTCCTACCAAACAAGTAAACATGCGAGTTCTGTTTGATCTTTGGTCAAGGCCGTTCTCTCCACAAATCGACCAAAATATTTGTTGAACCGACGCCAACTTAGACACATGAATGAACTACTAATTCAGACTTCAAAGAAGAAGAGTTTCACAACAACTAAGTGTGCTCAACATTGCAAGCTAAGACATAACAAATTCAAATATAAAGCATCCTCAACGAGTTCATGCTTTAGTAAAAGGCAGCAAACCGACCTTTTCTTCACATCGTCACCCGACGAACTAGAACGGAACCTAATAGGGTTTATCAACCTCCACCCCACACACACAAAATCGCAATGCACCTCAAAATGTCAGCGAACAGCCAGACGGAAGCTGGAAATGGCATTAAACCCAACAGATCCAGGGCCGCAAGCACTAAAGTCCCCCCCCCCCCACGAGAACCAACGCAGACCCCACACGCCGCGCAAAATCCGCCATTCACGAACAACAAAAACCAACTGACACGCCAAGAACAGCCAAAAAAAAAGACGAAGACGAAGGGTCACTGACCGTCGGAGCACTTGCTCTTGGACAGAGAAGCAGACAGCGGTCGAGAGTCGCGGTGATCGAGGTGGGACTTGCCGGCGGAGGTGGAGGGGACGGCGATCCTCTCCTTGTCCTTGTTGGATCTCGAGGTGGAAGGCGAGGACTTCTCGAGCTGCTTGTCCAGGGCGTCGTTGATGATCCTCCTCCGATCGACCACCTCCGACTTCGACGATCCGCCCCCTCCCCCTCCTCCCCCTCCTCCGCCGCCGCGATCCCTGTACATGTCCGGTTCCGCCGGGTCGCCGCCGCCGCCGCTCCGACGGCGACGACGATCGCGATCGCGATCGCGACGGGGGTGTGGTGTGGGTGCGGGGTTCTCAGCTACGGTACCGGTGCGCGCTCCCGCGCATCGGAGGCGATGGCGGCTACGGGCTCGGAGCTGGGGACGGGATGGCCGAAGGTGGTGGCGGTGGTGGCGACGAAGAAAAGGCAAAGTATCAGTGGAGGAAGAGAGAGAGAGAGAGAGAGAGGGACGGACGAAGCTAGGGTTTCTTAGAGAGAGAGAGAGAGAGAGAGAGAGAGCTGGATCCCTCTTCCTCCGAAGCAGCTTAACCCGAATTTTATCGAAATTCCATTTTGGACATTTCCAAAGCGCACCATCGTGTCGTCCCAATTATATTATAAATATATTTTTTGGCCAAAAAAAAAGCTATACTATAAATATATATTATATAATACTTTTACACGGGATTAATCGTGCTCCTGTTCCGTAAAGAATGAATGATTTGAAGAATATTTTTATATCGGTTTCCAAAATTATCGATTACACAACCATTGCTGTTGACGATGCCCACCTGACTGTGCTATCGCCACCGGCAACACCCGGCCATGACGCGCTGCTATGTGTGCTCGGGAGGAAATGAGAGAAGGCGTATGAAGAGGCAAGAGCCGCGACCCAAGCAAGGAAGACTTCTCCCCTGAGATTGGAACTGCCCTCATCGGGCTCGTGCAATGTCGAGCAATAGGATCGCCATGTAACTACCAAGGCGAGGGCGTCCCCGTCCTCACTTGCTCGTGTCTCATTCTTGGAACGCATGCAAATAGAGGGCGACTGTGTTATACAAAAAATGACCGGACCATCGACATGGGCAAGCATGCGACCAACGAGCAAACATAAATAATTATGTGACTAATGTGTGAGGATTATCATGCACGTAATACCTTGCCGTCGGCCATAGGGATTAATATCGATATTTACAATCAATATTGATACACATCGGTGACCCATATTGATGAAAATTGCCAATAAGTTGTTGATATATGATGCCGAATAGCTAATAACTATCAATGTGGGTGCCGATGGGTGAAGGATAGCAAGCCATCATAACTCTTTGGAGGCATGAAGGACATAGGAACATAGTTAATAGGGGTGAGCAAGACGGATTGCCCAAACTAGGACCAGATCGACCGTTTTGGTCCGGTTCTCAGGAATATCGGTTCGGTTTCCGATTTTTAAAAGTGAAACCAGTTTTCGGGTGGTTCAGTTTTCAGTTCTAGGGTGAGAACCGGACCGATTGGACCAGATCAATAAATATATATTTTTCTAATTTTTTTCATTTATATATTTATTTACTTTTTAAAATTTTTGAAAAAAATAAAAAGCATAATCTAATTTTCTCAATTCCTTCTTGCCTTTACCAATAAGTGATTGGTCCCATTGGAATCGGACCGATGGTCCGGTCCGATTCACTGTCTCAAGACTAGCCGGTTCAGTCCCCAGTCTTAGAAATTGGGAATCGGTCCTCCCGATCTGGTTCCCGAATCTTGGGTTGGACCGGACCAAACCGGGAATCACTCACCCTTAATAGTTACGAAGTCAAGATCACAAGGGATATAACAATTGAGGACCAAAGAGCAATCGGCATGTATATTTTGCATATTTTGGAGGACAATTACTTAGAAGCATAGTTATAAAGTAGTTATCATCCAGAGGCAAAATCATGGAATGACAAGATCACAAGGTAATTACTGATGAGGAGTTACCACTTAGGGCAAGCTCATGGAACGGTTATTATTTGGAGCAAGATCGCGGGACAAGTAGGGACAACTGACATACGCTTTGGAAAGAACAACTGTTTAGGAACAAGATCAAGGGATATGGGCACAAGACTTTTGGAAGTAAAAGAGCATGGAGAACACCGTTGGAAACCGTTCACGAAGAGTGCAACCGCTGAAAACGGCTAGAAAGTAGTTACCACATAATCATTATAAATATCACTAATTATCTACTATGAAGCTCTCCTCTCGCATACATCAAACAAAATTTACTATAGCTTTCAGATTCGTATCGTCGATCAAATTTCAGTATGCATTTTTATCGTAGGTGTAGTGTCGTCGATTAAATTCTGGCATAAATTGTTTACATTGAGTTATTTCATCAAGTCTGTGTACCTTCCAAACCTTACTGTCAATTAACCAGCACGGTTTGTGTTTATACAGTCCTATTCTGATTAAAGTTGTTGATTCTTTTTATTTGTGGTATTTCCTATTCGAAGTTGGTGCAGAACCCTAGTTTTCTTTAACTAAAAATCGAAGAGCGACTTTCGGTGAATGATATTTCTTTGTGGGAGAAATTCCAGTGCAACAACAATGACAAAATGTTGTTGGCCAAAGCGATGGAGAAATGGCCACTGTTGAAATCGCCATTGCATTGGTGACCTTGATATGAGGTTTTCAACGGCCATGCCCGACCTCACCATGACACCGTTTCCTTGCGTGTGTGCACATAGAGCACATTGGCATGTGTGCTGGTCCGAACTCTTCGCCCGTCCCAACAGTGTTGATGGAGATAGCGGTAGAGCGCTGCGGCGACGGCAATGACGAGCGGTTGTGCTACGTGATGAAGGAGAGATGAGATGAGATGATGAACGATAGGATCTAGGTTTTATGGCGGTAAGGGTGCTTTTGAAAAGATAATTTGCAAACTTGTGAGGAGCAATTTATGTATTAAAATTGTGGGTTTTCAATATCGAAGATGCAAATTGTCATAGAAGTGAAGGCTGCGAATGATCTTTGAAATTTTCCCTTCAAACAAACCAAGCGCCCGCGCACGCTCCATGCACGTGCAATTGCTTCTCTTGCTCTGTTGAATTAGTTGATAAAGATGAGATAGAAAATTATGATTGGTTATGATCTTTGGAATTAGTGGATAAATAGCATGCATTTCTCTTCCTGCTTTAATTTTTTTTGTTTTTTTTTTGTTTTGGCAAGTTAGTTTAATTTATAATATTGGATCCTGATGAAATAATAAAAGAATAGGAAAATTAAGGACATTTTTTTTGATATCGTAGTTTTTTCACTCCCTCTTTGACTAAAACACTCATTAACATAATAACATGATTATATTGCCTTTTGTGGGTCTCACCTTTTTAGCATCCCTACTCTACCAATGTTTTAAGAAAGTATTGTCACATTTTTTCTGGTCATGTCTCTTATCTTTTCTTAATTTTCTATTTCTTTTCTTGGGAGTCTCACGTTCACTTTTCTTATCTTCTTCCTTCTCTACATTATTTCTCATGTAACTGCTCGTAGCAATAGAGAGGTAGACAAATGAAGACTTTCATGCTTGAATAGGTGGAGGCAACTGAACTGGACCTCATGACTCATGATAATACCTTCTCGAGTTGCCTGAGTGAAGGCTTTGTCCCATATGTCTTACAATAGTAAGGAGATGGTATTCGTGGAGAGTGGCACATAATAACGAGGCATGATGAGGCTGTGCACTCTACATTTAATGAGCTAGTTAAAGGTGGGGTAGCTTGGGGTAGCTCAGCGATGAGGAAGATGAGCTGGGAAGGGTGATGGGGAGGCTGAGGGCGGCAACCTTGAGGCGTAATCTTCGCAAGCTAAAGAACTTCATCTAAAAACCTTTTTCTATGCAAGAAATCAATGAAATTCGTAAAAGTAGCATTGCTCACAAAAAAATCCTTTTGGCATTTCATTAGCTCCCAAAACTTGACAATCAATTTCCTCGCCTTCTCCCCCATCTAGCTATTGGAAGTATCCATCGATCAATTTGCTAAATTTCCTACAAAGAGCGTGAATTTCATTGATGTTGAGTGAGTCAAATCGGTAACCACAAAGGCGAAGGCGGTCAAGGAGTAGGGCTTTGTTGACTTCCTAGTGGCGAGTTGATGTGGCCTTGCCTAGGATATGCGAGCACAAAGATGTAAATATTCTCCATGTCTCTACCTCTTGAGAGAGAACAAAGTTCGACCAAAAATAGAGAGAACAAATAAGGAAGAAGATTAAGGAAAGTGGACGCGAGACTGATAGAAAAAGAAATAGGAAATCAATTAAAAAAAGGATAAAGAGATGCTAAAAAGTGTAACCTATAAAGGGCAATATTATCATAATACTGTGTTAAGGAGTGTTTTAACCATAAAAGAGAGTGAAAATAGTGCAGCCCTTTTGCGTTGACCCATAACTTATACATGGAACTCCTTTTAAGTGTTGATGACTCTTTTCCCAATCACTTAAGTGCTGTATAATTTTTCAATCGATCACTTAAATGCCATAAATTTTTAAAAAGTATTAAAACCGCATCAAATTTTTTATACTTGGGTAAACAGTATTAAAAAGTTATGGTACTCAAGTAATCAATTTAAAGTTATGTCGTTTAAGGGAACACTTTTTAAAAGTTTTGGCGTTCAAATGTCCGCCGTACAAAAGTTAAGACACTTATGATATTCTTATCCCCCACCCTTTCATTTATTTGAAGTTATCGATTTTGCGTCAAGTGTTGTGTGTATATATTGTAAGTATGAGCTAATCTAAACGAAAAGCAAGAACCATGCCTATCTATCTTAGGAGAGCAAAATTATTCTTCATAAATTACTTCTTAGGGTAAAATCAACAACTTAATCATTCCTAAAAAATTCCCAACTTTAAGTAGAATAACTTCTTGTCTTTAGAAAAATCAATTCACTGATATGTAATTTAAAATGTGCATGTAAAATTATTAAATTGTAAAAAACATAGAAGACAAACAACACCCCCGCAATTCAAACTATCTAATAATTTTTTTTTGTAGCAATTCGATTTTGTTCGGATTAGTTTTTACGCATCTCAACTAGTCTAATCCCCCAAACATTTTAAGGGCACGAGCAAACAGTGACCGATGCAGAAATCTAGTCCGGGCATACGACCTAAAACGAAAAGTACACCCAGCACCGAGCACGAGAAGGACTGGTTGCTCTCGCTAGCCTCCATTCAGACCATCATTTCCGAAAGAATCACGTGCTGTGCAAAGTCAATAAATTTGCTAACATTCATAGTCCTTGGACGACATAAATTGCCCGTGGTTGTATCGTACAAAGATCTTTATGAGAAATTACGATACTCTAATCTCCTTATAAGCATCATTGTACATGATTTTATAAAATTACCGTGATAACTTCGATGTATCAATTTGTAAATGTTCAATTACACAGTATATATCTGGATACGTTGGAGCATAAGAATATTTTATGAAGAATGTTAAGTACCTAATAAGAAATCCGTCGCTTCTTAAATGTTGAAGAGAATAGTGAAGACCGTATATGTTGATTGAACCAAATTTTTTAACTCGTCTATTTAGAAAAACAAATATTATTTTCCAAGTTATTTCACTATTCTAAGTAATAGAAATGAACATATAAACTCGTGACCCACAGAGAATTACTTGATAGTCCATCTCAATGAGTTTATGTGAAATGCTAGTTGATGGGAGGAGTTGTATGAATATGTAGCTATTGGGCATGTTGTTGTTAACATTGGAAGCTTTGAGTGAAATTACAATTTATAATTGTCGAGACTTATCTTACCAAAGATCAGGGATACATGTTTATTATGCCGGAATTAAGCATAAATTGGTGCTCTGATTTTAATTACGTGAACTCATCATCATGCTAATCTAAGTTACTAAATTGATAATTGAAGAGAGGGACAAAATCACAAAAGATCTTGAATTTGTACATGTGTGATACATTTACTCTAAATTAATTTTCTTGTGACAAAAGATCTCAACCTATGTACACACACTACGTATTTTCTCAAAACTAATTTTCGTATCACAAAAAATTCCAAACCGGTACATCTACGATAAATCTACCTTCCATTAACTTCCGTATAATATCCCCTTTCAATTGCTGATGGGGAATTGCACGTGGCAAATGACTTTGTTGTGGGGAAGTCATATATGAAGAAAATGAACTAAGATAGGAAATTAGGGCAAAATTGAATTTGCTCCTTTCGCCTCTCCCAAATCACCAAAATCTTAGGACAAAATTGGGGTAAACTTAGGGATTTCAGTAGATCTTTGAGATGCGAGGCAGCTCGTATCTAGAAGGAAAGCTTATAGAGATGACAAGAATGGAGAAGAGTTGTTGTCTATGACCGGAAGAAAACTAATGAAGGGTAAATTTGTCACGAGGCTACTCTTTGTGACCCAAAAGTTAGTTCGGGATACAACATGTATCAATTTGGGATTATTTTGCGATGTGAAAATTAAAGTAGATTCAATGTCATTAAAGAATTGAATGACTGGTGTTCTAGTTCAAGTTGATTCCTGAAGCAAAACAAGCGAAGAGGCATTATGTAAAGCTTCTCATGGTTGTCGATGACGGGGTTGCTGGGTGCGCATATCGTCCATCGGCTATGTCACTGTCTTAAATGATAATTTTTTCAAATGATCATTTTTGTTCACTTTGTAGGGTTGGATAAACTTAAATGATTATTTTTTTCTCCGATTTGACATTTAAGTGATCCGACGAAAATTTTTAACATTAAAGTGAATGTCGTACAAAACTTTTAGCACTTTTAATATCATTATCCCGAATTAATTTATGATTGAAACTCAGGAGACGAGTTGAATTGTTTCAACTCAGCATCAATTTGGCAAATTATCTCTTCAGCTAAAAAAGTGTACTCGGTGCAAAGAGTAGGTGTAAGAAAGACAAAAACGTAAAGTTTCTTGATGACTATAATTATCAAATGTGACATCTCCGTTGTCCGGTCATTTGTAATCTTTTACCTACCAGTCAAATGTAAGAACATCAAATAACAAACTAATGCTGGTTGCGAAAGACTGCGCACAAATAGATAAAAACATCATAGACAAAATCAATTCCGATAACTAGTAATTAAGCATACAATAACCTTGAAAAAGGGTCATCCCTAAAAAGAGCAAATTGGATTAAATTCAAAGATCGATGAATAGCTCAAACGAGCGTTAATCGAACTGCAAAGACCTTATGTATGTGTTTGGATCTTTGACTAAGTACCAAAAAAATTAAATGATGTAATTGTTGCTAACCAAGTGTCGCGAGGAGGCTGGAACTAGTTGTTGCTTGATCGAGCACACAAAGTGGTTCGAGGAAGAAACGGAAGGTGAGAAGGGGTTAGGGGTTAGGCATCAGCTCCAACCGAAACCTGCCTAATCCCACCCATACAATTCCTAATTTTTACTTGCCCTCGATGGTTTCGAATCAAATCAAATCTTTCTAGTAAAAGCTACTATGTTTGTAACGTGATGTTCGCGACACAGATAGGAGATCCTATTACCCGGATCCCAATCGACTCCACCGGATGCCTTGTGCTCCCGTGGGTGGCTTCACGAGACGTGGGAGTGTGAGGATTTGAACTGTGCATTGAGCGAGACATATGAAAGTTACTACATATCGATTCGTTTGAGCTTGAGCCGTGCTATACTTTTTAAGTTATAAGTAATGCTTAGGGATGCAAAATGAAATGTAAACACTTGCGTGCGAAAATATGACATGGCATTGTGTTATTCATTATCCGTGAGCTACAAGTTTATATAACTTTCGACCATGATACATCTTGTATGCCCGGAGCTTATTATGGTGTTATAGAAGCTTTCATGAACATTTATGCATCAAGCAATTTTACGTACTAGTGATCCGACAGTACATGACACGACAACCCTGAGGAGAAAGTTGAAATTATTTCACTACTCTGCCACTAGTTAGTAGATATTGCCCACGTAATTCTTTTTTTTTCATAACACTTGACTAGTTTTATTGAGTCATGAGAATTCCTATTGCTATATTTGAACCTCTCAAAATGGGCCATAGACCCTTCTTAACTCATATTTGATGAGCTAGGTTGTTACATGGATTAGTTATATGCAGTAAATGAATCATAAATGAGTTTAAAATGGCAAAACTTAAAATAATATAGATTTCAAATGGGTTCAAATCTTGCTTAAACCCAACTCACATCTATAATTCTCTCTTTACTCTCTCTTGCCCTCATTCGATCTCGTGCTTGCTCACTTCACACTCTCACCTCAAGTTGGGTATCGATTTTTCTATATTATGTTAAATATAAAAGTGTTTTAACAATATGGGTTAGGTGGGGTATGGATTGAGTATGAGTCGGATTGGGTATAAATCATTAGATTTGTATTGCACTGAAATGGGTCAAATAGGTCAATTTAGGATGGATCATTTTTAACTTGATACACTCTTTTGACTGGTCTAGCTATATCATAGCTTAATTATCACAACCATAGTGAATATTAATTTTTGAAAACATGATATCGAGTGATGCGCAATTAGTTTATGACAAGAGTTCGCTATCGAGGCATAAAAAGAAGATTACAGTAGTCACCACCAAATAATTGGATAAAGCATTATCACTCACTCAAATAATATTAACTCAAATCGACATGCTTGCAATTGAGAAATCACCTTCTATATATAGACGAACTAAGACTTGGAAACATCAAATTAGAAAACCACTCAACCGCTGGGGGCTTGCCATAATGGCCACCATTTCCATGTGAAAATGGAGAGGTGGTTAGTTCAACCTCTCGATACGGGTTTTATGGATTAATGAGGTTTCGCCCCGCCAAGGAGCTTTGGGATACACCTGGCGGACAAAAAAATGAAAAGAAAATCAAATTAAGAAACTAATTTAAACTTAAAAATTTACTCAAATTAGGAAACTTCTATCTACTCAAATTAGAAAACTCATTTAAATGAGGAGATTTACATAAATTGAGGAACTTGAACTAGGAAACAAGCTTGAACTCGCAGAGTTACTCAGATCATAAAAACCAACTCGTAACTAGGAAACCTACTACCGACCCAAAAAAAAAAAGAAAACTAGAAAATCTACTCATATTGTGGCAAGAAAAACACTAAAATTAATAAACCTACTTAAGCTACGAATCTACTTAAATCAGGTAAAAAAACTCTCCAACCTCGATCTAGCCGAGGATCTTCAATTTCAATAAACTCTATATTGGTAAACCGTCCCCTAATTGAATCCATCGTATCATGTTTCGTTACGGTCGAAATCTCCCTTTGCTTGCACGAATGTCAAATGGGTTCGTGAGGTTTTAGGTGGAGTTGTGAGTCATTCAAACTAAACCCTTTCGACATTAAAAAGGCCGTGGCACTTCAGTTCTTTTCGTGGTCAATTTTGTCAAATTGATTAGCATCTCTCTCCCTCTCTGTTTCTCTCTCTCTCTCTGTGTCTCTCCATATTCGTGAGCAAACTGCACCATAACCAACTGCTGCCATAAGTCTCACAAGGATCAAATCGAAAGCTGAACCCACGAGAGAAATTTTTCGCCCTTGCGCACCCTCGCATTGGCATGGATCACCCCAAGAACTCCGTCCTGAACCTCACCGTCCTCTCCCTCCTCTCCTCTGCCGTCCTCCTCCTCTGCTTCCTCTCTGCAAATCGCTTCCCTCGCCCCTGCCCCGCCCGGAACCCGGTAAGCCCCTGAATCTCTCGGGCCGTAGATGTCTTTCGGCGCCGCTCACTCTAATTGTTTTTCCAGGCCTCGGTGCACGCCCCGACGGACAGCCTGGGGTCCGCGCTGGCCAGGGCGGCGATGCCCGACAAGACCCTGATCATCGCCGTCGTGAACAGGGCATATGCAGAGCAGGGCGTGGACTCGGACAAGACCATGCTGGGCCTCTTCCTCGAGAGCTTCTGGCTCGGGTTGGGCACGCGGCGGCTGCTCGACCACGTGCTGGTTGTCGCGGTCGACGAGGCCGCGTACCGGCGGTGCCTGTTCCAGAGGCTCCACTGCTACAGGCTCGAGACGGAGGGCGTCGATTTCAGGGGAGAGGTGGTCTACATGTCGGAGGGCTTCGTGAGGATGATGTGGACGAGGACCCTGTTCTTGACGGAGGTGCTCCGGCGAGGGTACAGCTTCATCTTCACGGTACGTGAGTCGGTGATTGCGTCATTGATTTCTTGATTTTCGGTTTCGATTTTGAAGAGATTAGGATGAAGATTGCGATCCGTTTCTGCTTGGCCAAAATCTTTCTCCTTTATCAACGGCAATGAAGAAGCAAAACAAATGGAATTAAAGCTTGAGATCATGCATTGATCCAAATTTTCCTAGGATTCGCGGTAGAGAGAACAAAAATGATAATACACATAACGTGATATATAAACAGATGCATTACGGTTCTCGAATCGATTTATGAAATAATTACGTATTTCTTGCCCTTAATATTGCGGCTTTAGTTTAACTAATTGTTGAACATGCGCTACGTGCACGCTCGATGATTTCTAGTGATGGATAGAAACCAAAGACTAAATAGGAATCAAAGACTAATTAGGAATCGCCAGCTACTAAATCAACCACACACTCAAATGCATGGTGGATTAAAGAGTGATCGGTTCTTGTTTGGAAAGGCTCGGAACGACTGAACTGATTTTCAGTTTTTGGAACCGGGAATCGAACAAGTTTCAGAAAAGTTTCAGAAACCGAACCCTTGTTTTCCTTTTTGTTGCACTTTTGTTAATCGAGCATATATATATTTTATTTGTAATGTAAAAATTTCCCATAAAAACAATCACAATCAAATAAAATACTTTAACATAAGAAAGTAGAAAGTGTATTTTTTTTTTTGGTAAGAAGAAAATTTTCAAATATAGAGATTTAAGGCTGGTTTTGAACCCGATTCTTTCGTATAATCAATAGCAGTTGATATTGGAAATCAAGACGATCAAGATCAGTTCCCAATTCTTTTCCTAAGAACCAAATGTGACTTACATGTGCATGAAGTCGGTTTCGATTAGGTTCCGAGGTTGAACAGGTCCAATTGTTCAGCTTACTGGATTTAATCATTTTTAACTTGTGTTTTTGCAGGAGTCAGAAAAATGCCATAAATTTCATATTTTAGAAAGTTTGAGGGTATATAGCAATTTTAAATGCCCCCTTCACCTTTATTGATAGCATAAATGAGTTACCCATTTAACGAGTAACCGCTCTACATGTGGAAATTCATCTTTCCAAAAATTTCTGCATGTCGGTTTCAAATTAGCACTCCAATGTCAAATTTCACCTAGATTAGACCAACCCATGACAATTAGGTAATTGGATGCACCAAACCGCTAATTCAATATTGTTTGCTTAATCATATTCCTTCAGGCTTCAAACCGTAAAGTCAATTTCGGAATTTTCAATTGTCTCTTTTTTACCAATATTATTTTATTGGTCTATAATAGGGTCAAATTTCACATGATCATAGTGCTTATTGGTTGCATTTGGTTTGACTTTGTAAGCGGGTCTTGGGCAAATGCAAATGTGATTGGCTTAAAGCCCATTGAGGAAATGCAAATTACATTCGATAAAAAATCTTTTGTAAAGCTATTTTTGGCCTAAGTAGTGTTTAGTAATTTTTTTTTTACAAAGGGCTTTTAGATTTAATTTTTCTTCTTTTTTATTAAAAAAATCAAAAGGCCACCGGCGAGCCAGATGTGGTAAAAAATCCTTCGTATGTTGTTATGTTGATTTGCATAACATTTATCAACTGTGTTTCCCTTTTTAAAGGACACCGACGTGATGTGGCTGCGAAGCCCGTTCATGAGCCTGAGCCGCAACCAGAGCGAAGACCTCCAAATAAGCACCGACGTGTTCAATGGCCAACCGTGGTCGGAGAAGAACCTTATCAACACCGGGTTCTACTTTGTGAGGTCAAACAACAAGACTGTTGCGCTGTTCGAAACGTGGTACGCCCGGAAGGACAACGCCACGGGGAAGAAAGAGCAGGACGTCCTGCTGGAGCTCGCGCAGGAGGGCGCGTTCGAGGGGCTCGGGCTCAAGGTGAGGTTCCTGGACACGCGCTACTTCAGTGGGTTCTGCGAGGATAGCAAGGACATGTGGGCCGTGTGCACCGTGCACGCCAACTGTTGCCGGAGCATAAGGGCCAAGATCGTCGACCTCACGGCGGTCCTCCAGGACTGGAAGCGGTTCCGACGGTCCAGCGAGGAGGCGAACACTTCTGGTGGCGCCAATGGAACTGCGGTGCCGTATAGATGGTCGGGCCACGTTGCCTGTTGGAGGTCATGGAAGGTAGGGAACAGCACCCCGATTTCATAAGAACAAAGGAGGGTCCGATCTTGATTATAACAAAATTAGAGAGAACACATTTCTCATGTGGATGATCATCTTCGTTTGTGTATATCCACTGGTGCAAACAGTCATGCAATTTCTGAGCTCCATGTGTTTGGAAACTCACCTGTCAGATTCAATCCATCATTGATCAATCTCACAACATGGAGATTGGGCAACATTGCACCGTGCAACAATCTCGTTTTGGGACACCTCCGTATCTGATCTCGAAGAAGCGTGTCAATGTCCTAAAATAAAATTAGAAACAGAACATACATTTGACGAATATTCTGAAGGTTTGATACTTAATTACGACGACGCGTGCGATTCTATGGTTCAGTGACTCGATCATCGACTCACTTCTACCAGTATCAAGTTCGCCATATGACAAATTTATCAGTCGGGACTTTCTGTAGTCAACGGAAAATGCAACCATCTTGGAAGGATTTGAATCCCACCACATCCATGAGCTTTGGCTCATCCACATCTACAGTAAAAAACCAAAAGGAAACAAGGAGGCAAACAGCACCCAGATCAAGATCAAAACTACAGAATGACCACAGGATTAACGTGTGTAAACCACTGCATCTCCAAGACCGATGTGTGATGACTCCCCTCAGGCATCAGAGACCCACATCAGATGGAACATCTGGATGTCCATAAAAGTAGCTCAAAAGACTTTGGCCAAAGCGTGAATGGAAACCAGACAACAAGTTTCTCACAAGCAGATCAGACAGGGAGGGAGAGAGAAGAGGACCAAAAGATGCGGTGTGTCGAGATAAGCATAAATTATCCAACAAAGGTATTAACCCTTATGCATATTCCACGTCCCTCTATCACTAAAGACATCGAACAAAAAGGGAGAAGAACAAAAAATAAAAATCCCACTGCAAAGTAGATCTATCTTAGCTCTTCTAAACAATCACATCCTACATAAAAACCAAAGCTTTGCTCTTGCTCAAGCTTTGCCCAACTTCAATTTCCCCTTAACCCTGATCTACAACCCATCTCCACATCCTTCACTAAAACCCTCTTGATGATGAGCGCGCACCATCATCATCAACATCATCATCGCTCGTCTATTTATCATCACTAACCAACAGAAGCAGCAGAAGCAACAGCAAAGAGTCTAGAGATTTTTTTCCTTCCCTGCTGATTTGCAATTCGAATTCAGGCTTCTGGTGTGGGCATCCTCTTGGCCTTCTTCTTCCGCTCGGCGACCGCCTTGGCGAAGGCCTCGACGATCCTCTGCTGCGATTCGAGGATCATCTCCGTCCGCTTCATCTCCATCTCCATCCGCATGCTCTCGATCTCCCGGGCCATCTCCATCTTCATCTGCTCCATCCTCACAAACCCATCACCCAAGACCTTGATCGCCCCCACCATCTCCTCCAACGGGTCCTTCTCCCTCCCCCTCTTCCCCATCCCGCTCATTTCCCTCGTAACCCTAGCTCCGTATCCGCCGCTGCCCCCACCACCAACGCTGCCTCCGAAATTAGGGCCGATATTGGGGCTGAAATTAGGGTTCACATCGCTCGCGGCAGGACCCATGTTGAATTTCTTGTCGAACTTCCGGTAATTCACTCCGGGCTGAGCTATGCTCACTCCGGTGGGGATCTTGATGCGGAACCCGCTGCCGGATTTGCTCCCGCCGGCGGGCTCGGTCCCGATCCCGTTGTGGTACAAGCCATGGATGTTTCTCGAATTCGTGGCGGAGCCGTTGTTCTTGAACTTGTGATCGAACTGGGCGCTGCCCAGGAACTCGCTGTCGTCCTCCTCGTCGTCCTCGTCGTTGAAGTTGTCGTCGTCGCTGTCGGGCTTCTCGGCCTTGGCCACGGTGGCGGTGGCGGGGTTCAAGGCGGCGTGGCCCTTCTCCATGGAGTCCATGCGCTTGAAGTGGACCCAGGAGGAGATGAAGCGGGAGACGGGGATGGAGCGGGCGCGCTGCAGCTCGGTGCGGTAGCGCTTGCGGAGCTTCTCCATCTTGTGCCGGCACTGGACGGCGGTCTTGGCCGGGGAGGCGGAGGGGCAGCAGGTGGACACCGCGTCGGCGACCTCCTGCCAGTGGTTGGCCTTGAGGTTCCCGCGGCGGAGGGAGTACCACTTGTCGCGGTACCCGTCGATGAGGGCCACCGTCTCGTCGTGGGACCAGCACGGCGGCGGGAGCCGCCGCGGGTTCGTGATGGCCGGCTGGGCCAGCGTGATGGTGGTCTGCGCCAGGGCCGGCGAGGCCGCGCCCGCGGCCGCCGCGCCGGCGAGCGGCGGGGACTGGGGCGGCGGCGAGGGGGAGGAGGAAGGGGCCGGGAGGGGGAGGGGGAGGGGGAGGAGGAGGAGCGGGGGGTCCTCCTCCTCCTCCAGGGGCTGGGCGGGGTCGGGAGGAGGAGGGGAGGAGGAGACGGGGGCGTCGGCGGCTGCGGCCATGGGCGGCGGCGGCGGCGGCGGGGGAGGGGGTCAGATCTGGGCGGATCTGGGGAGGCGGGGAGGGGGCGGAGGATAAAGGGGGAGGAGGCGCAGGATAGCGAGGGGAGGAGGAGGGATTTGGAGGAGGAGGTGGGTGGAGAAAAAGAGAGAGGAGGAGGAGGAGGCATGGTGGTGGTGGAGGGTGGTGGAGGAGATAAGGTTAAAAGAGGGGGTGGTGGTGGTGGGTGGGGGTGTTGGGTGTGCGGCTGATCTTGAGATCTAGAGAGAGAGGGGGAGGGGGGCGGCGCCTTGTTGGGCGGGGGTGAGGTGGGGGGAGGGCTAAAGTGCGCGGGGGGTTGGGCCGTGTGCACCGCCAGGGCCAGGGGGCGAGAGGGGTGGTGGTGGGAGTGGGAGTGGGGGGGGTCCACCCCTGGATGGAGGCCGTCCCCCTCCCCTCTTCCTCCGTGACGATGGGCATTGATGACGTCGGCGGCCACGCCCGCCGCCCGCGGCTCTGGATGGTGACGTGGTCGGCATTTTCAATGTTGGGAGGTGGTGGCGGCGGCGGCGGTGGCGGGACTGGGGGGGATGGGGATGGGCGTCACTATTTCCCGTGAGAGGGAGCTTCTCCCTCTTCTTCTTCTTCTTCGTCTTTGCGTTTTTTTTCCTTTTTCCTTTTGGGTTCGAATGGACGATGATGGTTCTTGCGATTTTATAACAGCCTCCGATCTCAGCTTTAGCTTTCCTGTTTTTTTTTTTTGGGAGATCGGATCTTTTTTTTCATTTTTTAATTTTTATGAGTTAGTGTTTGGGCGTCGTTGATTCGAGTTGGGGGAATGATGATGACGGAGATGTTGGCCATTGGACGAGCTCTCTCGAACGACGGGAAAAGAAAAAGAGAAAAAAAGGACCCAAAAAAAAAACGCAAACAAAGGGGACCACCTCTTTGACTTCGAAATTACACGTTTGCCCCTCTCGCTTCGACGGGGTCGTGCTTAATTTTTTTTTAATGTTTTGCTTTTATTCGCGGATCTTGTCGGGCTTTCGCCGGTACTCATTTCCGCGCGTCCGCTGCGAATCCTGACCCGCGAAAGCCCCGAACCTTTTGACTATCTACCCCCCGCCGCCGCCCGCCGCCGCCGCCGCCGCCGCCGTCGGGGTCCCTCCACGAAAGATGTTTAGCTCGAGGTGTATATGCTATTATTTTTTTTCCGTATAGTTTCTTGCGAAGCAACTTTGGAGTTTGAAAAAAAAAATCGAAAAAAAGAAAGCAAAAGGAGCTGCTGTTCATCCCTTCTACCCTTTATCCCTTTCCTTCTTTCTTCTTTCGCTGCACATGGCCAGAGCCCTTTCCCCCCGCCCCAGATGAACAGCCGAAGGCAGAGCAAGCAAGGATCCGGAAGTTCCGCGAATACCCGAAGTCAGGGCGGAATCCACGGGAGAGACGGGGGGAACCCCGGAAGGAAGGGACGAAGCGTGTTCGCGACCGGATCGGGAAAGCCCATCGCCGTCCGTACCTCAAGCAATTGCGTTCGGTTCTATTCATCTCCTCCTCGGCTTTGAATCGAAAACCCTAAAAAAATTGAGGCGGCAATGAAAAGGGAGACATTTTTGTTTACAACAAACATATCGAAATCCCCATCTCTCCTCTCTTTTAGCTTTCGGGATGGAGGGACAGAAGAGCCGGTCGGTCCGAGGGCAAGACCAGAATTTGAAACAAAAATGGCGGGAGCAATTTAGGAAGAGCAAAAATTTCTTGGCTTTTGACTTTGCCAAAAGCCAATTTTTACCCAAAGTTGTTTAGAAAAAAAAATTCATCAAACTCTTCGATTTTTTTCCCCTTGGAAAAGATGAACCGAACGCACCCAAAGGCTCGCGTCAAGGAGGCCAAACATGGCTGGCTAACATGAGAGAGAGAGAGAGAGAGAGAGGTGTTGAGCAAAGAGTGTTAGCAAACTTAGGTTGAGATTTACGTCGGAAAAGCTATATAAGGAGTTTGTAATTTATTGGAACAGTGGATAATTTCGAAACGCTCGAATTTTTGTTTTTCCAAATCGAAACACTTGAATAAACGCCAATGAGCTTGATTATTTACCAGAAAAACACACCAATCGCAATCTTTTACCAGCATTATGTAAATTTTACTAATCTTGCTAGAAGTTTACCAACACGAATTGTTATTATTATTTTTTTGAATTTTTCCCCCAATGGACCTATGGAATTTTGTGGGCGTGTATTGAATGGAGACGAGGGTTTAAAGCTCAAATCACGAAGTGCAGGCGATCGACTGGCCCGTCGAACTCGCAGACTGTCAAAAGCTTGAATCACAAACAAGAGTCGCGTTAGGCGACACACGCAACCCCCCCAGCTCGTCGTGGCGGGGCTCATACTCGCAGGGAGCTAGCAATCCTATGACGATTCAGGAACAACCACGCGCATTAACGGTACTAACATGATGAATTCTAGGCCTTTGCTGCACAAAGCCGGCCGAGCGATTCTGAGTACAGCATATTACACTGCGGATGCGTGTGCTATTTCTAATCTTCAACTCCATAGGATTCTTCTTGACGATACTCATGGTTAGTGGTACTAACGAAAGGATGAGCATGCTTGTCCAGGCCACAAGGATGAGCATGCTTGGCCATGCTTGGCCTGGACTGATAACCATGGCCACTGTTGGACTAGACTGAGAAGTGTGCTTTTGATGCTGGGCTTGGACTGATAAGTGCATGGCCATGCTCGCCGCTCTACTTTAGCCAGTGAGGGCCCATGATGATTGGATTTGGAGCTTTCAAACAATGCAAACTCGCGTTAACTGCTTCAACCACTTGGACACTTGAGTTCAATCACAAAAAGCCTAACACAATTTACCCACCCAAACACCTCTTTTGACGGCTCCGACCACACCCAATACCATCTAAACTTACATGCCCTTTTGTTGAGATACACGTGTAAGTTATATTAAAGAAGTCCCACATCGAAAAATTAATAATGATATGTAGTAGTTAATTTATTCTAGTTGGCTCGTAACTTATTAGTTTAAACTTTTGAGTGAATGTGGATTCAACTGATTATGTTGACGAGCTCAAATTTGGATGAACCTTTTGGCAATCTTCCAGGACGAAGGTATCGGGCTTCTAAACCTGTCGTAAACCCTACGTTAAAATCCTAAATTTCCTGAGGACGTGCAGATTTCACTTACCCCGTGCTTTTTGCATGCAAGAAGATGCCTCCCTGGGTTCGCCTCAGTCCATGATGTCCTTAATTGAAACCGTAGACATTGAGCCCTCTTTTCAGATCTACAGTTTCGATTCTCCCTTTCCGAACGCACAAACGCTAGCTCTCTTCTTTCCAATTTCTTTTTCCCAAACCTACTCTCTTACAATTGACTTTAATTTGGGGAAATAATTTTTCGCATCAAAATACACCTATGCAACGGTAACAAATGAGCATGTGGCCATCACGTAGTAGCCGGGATGTGCTGTTTATCGCTGGCGACAAAGGGGGTCATTTTAAACATGGCGGTCTAATCTTGGGCTTATTTGAGAAAAGTGTCGCTCTGGAGGCTCTTCTGAGAAAAAGCGTCTAACATGAGGTGTAATTTGGAATTTTCCCAAAAGAAAACAAAGCTTCACAGAACCAAAAGAAGCCATGGTTGCAGAGCCACACCATGGTCCAGTCTCACCGCCACAATGCAACTTCGCCTGTGCCAACCGCAACCCTGCCTCGCTGCCCTCGACCCAGTCACCGGACCCTGGCTATAGTTGACGGCGGGTGGGCACGGTGGCGAGCCATGGCCGTGGAGGCTGACCATTGATTTGAGAGAGAGAGAGAGAGTAATGGACGGACAAGAAGAAGAGGCGGGAAAAGAAGAAGGAAAAACAGATGAGGAACAGGATGAGAGGATGTTAATAACAACCAAATTTGAAACCTAAAATCTTGATTATTGGTTAGGGGAAAGACAACATCTTAGCAGCACAGATGTTTCCACTCACGAGAGCTTCAGAACTTTCTAAAAACAAACCATTTGTTGCTGCTTCAATTCAACGAAGTGGTAGGGAGGACGTACGCAGGAAATGAGTCTTGAGAACTCTACATACAGAGAATGAAAATGAGGAATAGAGAGTGAACAATTGAGGTTAGATATGTGAGGTTCTGGCGGATACAAAAGATTATCCGGAAAGTCGAACTTAAAGTGATATTAGAGGACCTTGAGGAACTATTCGAATTCAATCGATTTACAATCTTGAGAGTTTCAAATCGAGGTTAGCGATTGCCTGCCAAATTCTATATCTATTATTTACTATATGTTAGAAAAATGAATCTAAGTGTGAAAAATATCTTTGATTTGGCACCTATTGATCTTTTCTGAATTTAACTCTGTGACATGAGAACTTGAGGCATTGGATATTCATTGTTGGAAAGATCAATTTTACGTCCGTTTCATTCTTTTGAAAAAAGATCATAATTTGCTACGACACATATAAACAATTCATCATTACCATATATGCGACAACTAATGCAACATTCTTTTGCATTACTTGTGAGACCACACTGCAATTTCCCGATACAATTGCTATTGCTATACTAGTAGTCAAGTTAGGGATTGGTGGACTGACACATCAAAGAATTCAATCGGGGATACCGATATTTATGGATATTGCAATCTAAATGGTTATGCGAATGTGATATATTAGAGGTGTTTATACGATAATAGTGTTTACAATTTTTTTGTTTTCTTAAGGTGATAAAAAATCAAGCGGAATAATGATATTAACTCTCGTGAAACAAATACACAAGAGTCAAGATTTATTTTCATATTTAATCATCGTTTCTCGTGCACTGCACGAGTGTCATTCAAATGAAGCTTAACATGGTCGTCACAAAATGGATAATAGGAACACATGCCGCTTTTCGGGAAGCAGAAACATAACATATCCCATGAGAAAATAAGGGTGTCATCTCGACATCCGATGTACCTTTATTTGAATGACATTACATAATAAACTAGAGAGAAGCAAGGATATCATATCGACCTCTGACTTTATTGACAAACTCGATTCCAATATTGCTTGCATTTCTTAGCAAAACCCTTAAAGAAGAGAGAGATACTATCCCGATCACGAGAACTTACTTTCTTAAGACTGTACATATCACTCGGCATGGTAATCCAGGAAAGACATTGTATGCAGAAATCTAAACATGGTGCTATTATTTTTTGCATACATAGAAGAAAAATTGATATCACCATCGGTAGCGCGGCTAACAATTCTACGCTTATCAGACTGAATTTTTCACCCAGTAAATTTGAGAACGGCATGTACCACATGAAGCAAAAGTACGAATAAACCATTGCGGACGTGGAGACTATCAACGGCAACTTCAATGGAAGATCTCTGGTGAGACAAATGATCATCTGAACAGACACCAAGAATCCGAACGTGTTGCCGCTCATGAAGCTTAAGTAATGCAGATCCCTCATGAAGGGACCTGTCATGAATAATGCGTTTACTGCAAGGAAGCCTTTCTTGGTACTCCTCTCGGCCTTTGGGGTAAAGCTTGGAGGCTGAAGCACGGCTTGGTAGGTCGCGCTGGCGATGAGTGTGGCTACGACCAGCAGGGTGCTGCGTGACCAGAAAGAAAGATTAAAAGAGAATGGCATCTTTTCTCTTATAATGGGGTAAGAAACAATGTACATGAGAAACCTTTATATAGGCTTTAGAGGAGTAAAGGAGTCTAGCATTCTTCCTATGTGGGACCAAGAGAAAGAAAAGATGTAAAGGAAAACCTACAAAACTATACAACATGTTCTAACACCCCCCTCAAACTCAAGGTGGATCAAATAACGAGAGTTTGGAAAGAAGAAATTTAAATCGTTGTGATGTAAGAGCCTTCGTAAAACAATCGGCAAGTTGATTCTCAGTTCCAACAAAAGGAAGTGAAATAGTGCGAGCTTGGAGATGATGACGAGTTAGATGACAATCGATCTCAATATGTTTGGTACGCTCATGAAAGACTGGATTTGCACTGATATGAATGGCACTCTTGTTGTCACAATGCAGAGGAGTAGGATCCAGAAGCGAAACTCCCATATCAGCAAGTAAGCGGCGAAGCCAAACAATCTCAACAGTAGAGTCGGTCATAGCATGATACTCGGACTCTGTAGAGGAGCGTGAGACAATATGTTGTTTCTTGGAACGCCAAGAAATAAGTGAATCGCCAAGAAAAATGCAATAACCAGTGATAGATTTGCGATCAGCGACATTGGAAGCCTAATCAGCATCAGAATAGGCACGCAACTTGAGAGCAGAAGAAGATGGTAGAAATAAGGAACGCGATAAAGTGCCTCGAAGATAGCGCAGAATCCTTAGAACAGCCGCATAATGAGTTGTTCGAGGAGCAGCAACAAACTGACTGACAACATGAACAGCATAGGCGATGTCGGGTCAGGAGATAGTAAGATAAATAAGACTACCAACCAAAATCCGATAGCGGGTGACATCAGAAAGAGGTTCTCCATCGTCTGGACAAAACTTTTGATTTAGCTCAATAGGAGTGGCAGCAGTACGTGAATCTGATAGAGCAGCCCTGGACAGAATATCAGCGGTATATTTTTGCTGAGAAATGAGAATACCACGTGAACTGCGAGCAATCTCAAGTCCAAGAAAATAGCGCAGTGGTCCTAGATCCTTCATGGCAAAATGTTGTTGAAGGTGTTGCTTGGTATGCTCAATATGGTCACGATCATCGCCAGTGATGACCATATCATCAACATAAAGAAGAAGAATAGTGCAGCCTGAAGAAGAAGTATGAACAAACATAGCATGATCAGTCTCACTTTGAATGAAACTAGCAGATTGAATAGCATCACTGAACTTCTCAAACCAAGCACGAGGGGCCTGTTTGAGACCATAAAGAGCCCGTCGCAAGCGGCAAACCTGTCTAGAGGTATGAACAAGACCAGGCGGAGGTTGCATAAAGATATCTTCCTGAAGATCACCGTGAAGAAAAGCATTCTTCACATCAAGCTGAAAGAGAGGCCAAAGAGGGAACATGTAATACATCAGGGACATTGAAATCTTCAGAGATAGTAAGAGTACCCTGTTGGGTAGCTAGTAGAGGAGAACCATTAGCAGTAAAGAAATGTGCTGGTTGCTTGAGCTCAGAGAGCTTAGTGAGAAAAACAGCGGAAGTAGACATATGTCTAGCAGCTCCTGAGTCAAGCACCCAAGTAGTAGAAATATCACCTGAAGGTGGAGTAGCTGCAGCGGTGCTTCCAGCAGATGAGAGAGTTGTAGAAGTACTAGAATCGGGAAAAGACCTGGGCAGAGAAGGACTCAAACGGGCAAGTTGGGCCTCAAGAGCAGTAATACGGTCATCCGTAGAGGGAGAAACCAGAGTAATAGGTTGAGAGATTGGAGATGTGGTAGTGACTCGTGGTGATGCAGAAAGGCGTGAAGCATTCCTCTTCTTCCAACAATGTGACTCGTCATGACCAGGACGATGACAATACGTACATGAAAGGCGGCGAGGACCACAAGTAGGCAAAGGACGTGGTGGAGCAGCCAAAACTGTAGGCAGAACACGTGGTGGAGTAGCCAGAATAGCAGTTGAATCAGAAACTGCCGAGGAGGAAAGAAGACTAAGACGAGTTTCCTTAGACTGTAATTCTTTGACAGCGTCAAGGAGGGATGGTCTTGAAGAGCGGTGAAGAAGTTGGCTACGAACACCTTCATAGGGAGAGCCGAGCTTCATAAGAAAAGAATGTAGACGGTGCCTATCTTGAGTCTGAATTCGAGTAGATGGACACCGAGTACAGTTCGAGCATTATGGGCAGAGAATAGGAGCAAGAATGTCCAGTTGACTCCAAAGTGAGTGCATGTAATTGTAGAAATCTCGAATAGAGCGAGACCCTTGCGTAGCACTGTAAACTTCTTGCTCCAACTGATAAACTCGAATGTCCCCTGTCTGGGTGAACATCTCGGCAAGCTGATCCCATAAACTTTTCGCCTCAACAATATTAGAAAATTGTGGGCGAAGAGTAGGATCAATGGAACAAAAAATGATAGCCCATGCCTTCCAATCAGCAACTTTCCATGCTCGAATTTCAGCGGCACGTTTCGCAACTTCATAAGATGATTCACTGTCAAGAGCACCAGGACAAGGACAAAGTCCCTCAACATGCTCAAACAAGTCGCGGTAAACAAGTGCTGCCATTGCCGATGGTTTCCAAATAGAATAGTTTAAACCATCGAGTTTGACGTCAATACAATCACTAGAATCACCTATGACAACAGAAAAAGAAATCACTAGCAAAGCTAGAAATACAGATTTGAGGTGATCGAAAGCATCGAGAAAGAAGAAGCGCGGATTAGAACGAGCAAGGATGATAGCCCAAAAGCCCTAAACTCATTATCTTAATTTCTGATGCGGAAGATCCAATTTATGGCAACCGCAGAGCATACTTTAAAAAATAATGAGCTCATTGTCTTAATTTCTGATGCGGAAGATCCAATTGATGGCAACCGCAGAGCATACTCTTCAAGACAATGATCTTGGCTCTGATACCATGACAAGAAAGAAAGATTAAAAGAGAATGGTATCTTTTCTCTTATAATGGGGTAAGAAACAATGTACATGAGAAGCCTTTATATAGGCTTTAGAGGAGTAAAGGAGTCTAGCATTGTTCCTATGTGGGACCAAGAGAAAGAAAAGATGTAAAGGAAAACCTACAAAACTATACAACATGTTCTAACACTGCGTATGTCTCCTAACGACTCTTGTCCTTGGTTCGAGCCCTTTGGTGTTGATAATGGTGGATGATTATTTTCGACTGCAGCTTTCATAACTGATTGATAGCTGGTAGCTCTCTTGATATCATCTTCTTCGTCTTCCACCAGGACTATGTGTGAAGAGGGCAAGTTTGATGGCCCGTGTTTGGCGCCGGCTCACATAAGGGTTTCTCTAATCTCTCGATCAGAGAGAGATGAGACATCCAGAGGGGTTGAGCCACTGTCGTTCAAGGCGTTCACCTCCACGACCTCGCGCTCTAGAGCATGCCCACTGAGCATGAAGTCAACCACCTGCAATTTGTTTTCCTTTTGTTTGTTTTGTTTTGTCCTCTTTGATGTTCAGACATTCAGATCATACAAAAAGAACAAGCGAAGACAATTGATAAGGAAAAAGGGAAAGGTGCAAGAGAATGCGTGCCTCGAAATTTTTGGCGGCGGCAGCGAGGTGCAAGATGGTAGCGCCGTTTTTGTCCTGCGAATTGATCACCTGCTCCTTGTTGTGCTGCTTCAGATGCTCCACCAGCACAACCAGCGTGTCAAATCGATCGTTCTTCACTGAGAGGTGGAGCGCCGTCTCCTTTCGGGCAGTAGTCTCTTCGACGGACTCAGGTGAAGCGGAAAGCAATTCCTTCATGGCACCGACCTTCCCGTTTGTGGCCGCACAATGCAGAGGGATAATTCTCTCCCTGCCCTTCACAAGGCACAGGTGTTGAGGCCGACCTGCCTTTAAAATCTCCCTCACGATCTCAACATCACCTCTAGCTGCCGCGATGTGCAACGGACTGAAACCATCAGCGTTCACGATCCCGGCCAGCTCCGGCATCAATATGAGGAGCTCTCGGACGAAATTCAAATGGCCAGCGACACAGGCGACGTGCAACGGTGTGTGGCCAGCCCTTTGAAGAGCCGCCTCCTCGAGGATGAGTGCGTCGCTTCTGATCAGGTCATTCAGTAAACCCACGTTGCCTGTCTGAGCTGCTTCTAACAACCTCGGATCCATTTGAGTGTTTATATGTGTATATGTCCCCTTCTACTCAGAACTGATAATGGCGGATGTGCACGAATCATGGTTTTATAGACTGGAAATTGCCTGATTAGAGGGGAATATCTTATATTACTTCACTAACACTTAATTTCTTAGAGGAGTTTGTCCTGTGAGAAGGTTACTTAATTCCGAATTGGGCTATTCTTTAATTGCTTGAAGTACTGAATGGAATATGGTTCTGGAACTAGTTTGATGTCTACCTAGATAGATGCCCATGTGTCCAACGTGTCTTGATTTTCAAAAATTTTTATTTCTATTTCAAATGATCTTTTAGAAAAATATTATTCTTGACTCTTAATCTTAATTATGTTTGTGTAGAGCGCAATTTTTATTGGTTTTACTCTTCATATAATGGGTTTTATTTTGGATTAATACCATGAAAAACCTCAAACTGATACATCTGTGATAAATTTACCTTCCGTTAAATTTTACTGTCTAATTGCTGAGTTACATGATAGATTGCAATTGACGGGTGTAGTTTCACCCTCTGTTTGTCACAAATGTATCG
Source organism: Syzygium aqueum (assembly GCA_031216185.1). Taxonomy (NCBI): domain Eukaryota; kingdom Viridiplantae; phylum Streptophyta; class Magnoliopsida; order Myrtales; family Myrtaceae; genus Syzygium; species Syzygium aqueum. The sequence continues at coordinate 12,506,837 of CM062235.1, read as the reverse complement.
GTTTATGATTTTTTGTGGCATTAATTCAATTTTAACTGAAACTAATGAAGGGTAAAACTAATGAAGGGTAAATTTGTCACAAGTGTATTAGTTTGAGGTTTTTGGTGGCTAAATAATTAGTATGGGTAAATTTGTTATAGATATATCAATTTATGATTTTTCGTGGTATTAACCAGTTTATTTTTTGTAAGTTAATTAATGCGTTCGACTAGTATCCTATACTTTAAAATAATAGCCCCCCCTTTTTTTTTGGTAATTCTCGAAGAGAATCATATGACTATTCATCGTTCAAACTTTTTATTTGTTTTTCAAAAAATCATACGCAATCTTTTGAAGTCTCAATTCCACGAAAGATCTAAATTTGGAAGGCCAACAGATTGAGCTAGAGTGATAGGGAAAAAAAAGTTGAGCTCAAGAAGCGGAAAGTGAAAGTAGACAAGGCCATGTAGGATTGAGACAGGATTTTGCAGAGTTCGAAGATCTTTGTGGAAAAACCATGGAGACCTGAATATAATGGTGTTATCACAGCTTCGGCATCGCTTGTGGGTCACGATCATTACTCGCTTCTTCCCAGGCTTCGGCATCGACTTGAGGAGCTCTGGGACAAAATTAAAATGGCCTGCAACACGGGGGACGTGCGACAGGGTTTGGCCAGCTCCTTCGATGATCCGTCTCCTCTAGGATGAGCACATTGCTTCCGATCAAGTCATTCAGTTCATCGACATTGCCTATCTGAGCTGCTTCTAAAAACCTTGGGTCCATTCGAGCGAGTACACGAATCTGTACTGCTGCTGCTAATTAGAACTAATAATGATGAATGTGCACAATATGGTGCAGGTCCTCCTCTAAGCACGAATCGTGGTTTTATAGGTTGGAAATTGCTTGATCATGGGAACTCTAAAATTACAGCATCTACACTCTGATTCCTTCATGGGATTAGTCACAGATCTTTTGAATCTATCTCTAGTATAATCCTACTGTAAACTCTCATGAAACAGACGAATCAGAGTTGAGGAGCAATGTTAACCCTGCTGCCTGGTATCAACATAACCTTTCCCTTAAGAAAATAAAATACAAACGTGCTACAAGGTCCAGACACATTCAATAAGAAAAACAAGATTAGGGCAAATCATCCGTGGACATTACACAATCGACTGGAGAGAACCAAGGGTATCAGATTGACTCATGGCGTTGTCGATGAACCCCATTTGGGCGCTGCGTACTGTTTGGATTTGTTTGCCCAGACCTTGGGGGCAGATGATCCCCAAGACATAGGATATTAATCCAGCAAAGAAATTCTATCCCCTTACCCAAATATCGTGCTATTTTAATCTGTATCAATAGAAGAACAACTGGCATCAGGATCGCCAGTGTGCCTATCAGTGCTGCTCCTACAAGACTGAAGTTTTCATCCAGTAACGACCTGGACGGCACGTTCACCATGCAGCTAAGGTAAGTCCAAACCATCTCCAATGTGGAAAGCATCAGTGGCAACTTCAGTGGACGATCTTTCGTGAGACCGATGATCGTCGGAACAGAAAGCAAGAATCCGAACGTGTTGCTGCTCAGGAAGGACAATAGAGCCAAATTCCTCCCGGTGGTACTTTTCAGGAAAGATGAGTATGATGCAAGGAAGCCTTGCTTGGTACCAATTTCGACTTTTTTATGAAAGGTTGGAGGCTGAAGCACGGCTTGATAGGTCGCGCTTGCTATGAGCATGGCTACAACTAGCACGTTGCTGTGTAAATTGCCCGACGACTCTCGTCCTTGGTTCGAATCTTTTGATAGTGATAATGGCGGATGATCATTTTCGACTGCAGGTTTCACAACTGATTGATAGCTGGCAGCTCCCTCAATATCATCTCCGTCGCTGTCCACCAGGACTATTTGTGACGAGGGCAAGTTTAATTGTCCATATTTGGCTCCAGCTCGCGTGAGGATTTCTCTAATCTCTCGATCAGAGCGAGATGAGACATCGAGAGGGGTTGAGCCACTCTTGTTCAAGGCGTTCACCTCCACGATCCCGAACTCCAGAGCATGCCCACAAAGAATATAGTCAACCACCTGCAATTTTTTTCCGTCTTTGTTTTGCTGTCATTAATTTTGAGACATCAAGACAATACAGAAAAAATTGGGTACAGTCGAGGCATCCTTCATTCCAGTGATGATCAAAACAGACCCCAATTCGATAAATTCCTTTGCTTAGACGATTTTTGCATATTGTAGGGATACCAAATTAAAACCCTTACCGAAATAACGTGCAAATAAAACTGCGATAAAAAAAGGGGAACCGCGTGACTTGCCTCAAAATTTTTGGCGGCGGCAGCGAGGTGTAAGACTGTATCGCCCTTCTTGTCCTTCCAATTGATCACCTGCTCCTTGTTGTGCTGCTTCAGATGCTCCACCAACACAACGACCGCATCAAACCGGTTGTTGTTCACGGCAAGGTGAAGCGCCGTCTCCTTACGGGCAGTTGTCTCTTCGACGGACTCAGGCGAAGCGGAGAGCAGTACCTTCATGACATCGAGCTCCCCGTTCACGACAGCGTAATGCAAAGGTATTCCCCTTTCCCTTCCCTTCACAGAGCACAGGTGTTGACGCCCTCTCAAGAGCTCACTCGCGATCTCAACGTGACCTTGAGCTGCCGCAATGTGCAAAGGACTGAAGCCATCCGCATTCACTTTTGCCGCAAACTTCGGCATCAACTTCAGGAGCTCGCGGACGCAATTCAAACGGCCGGCCACACAAGCAACGTGCAACGGTGTGTGACCAGCTCCTTCAAGAGCCACCTCCTCTAGGATGAGCCCATTGCTTCTGATCAAGTTGATCAGCTCATCGACATTGCCCTTTTGAGCTGCTCCAAGCAACCTTCGCTCCATTTGAGGTGTGAATATGTGTATATGTGTCCTACTAATCACAAGAAATGGAGAATGTGCACAATGCAGTTTGCTCCTCTGAGCAGGAACCGTGGTTTTATATGTTGGGAAATTACCTGATCAGGGGACGGCCGCTTCTGGGGACACTTTGGGTTGGACTTAGACGCCTAAATGCAGATCCATCCGTCGTAGTAAATATTAAGAAAAGACCAAAGAGGGAGAGAGAGAGAAGACCTGCACCGAGTTCGCGCGACAGTGGCTTCAGCCACGGTCTAACAATGTGCGAAAAGTTCAATCCATCGTCGCATGACTATGCTTGAAATATGTTGACTTGTTAGTTGTTAGTGTTGGTGCAGATCAGCATATGTACTTACTCTTTCTCCATATAGGCGGTATGCCCGATCAAATGCAGATCCGTCATTTCTTTTGTGCTACCATTTGGTTGGAGAGTGGCGACTGGCGCTCCGGCCCTCTAGATATAAAATAAATGAGCAAGGGCGCTCCGGCCCTCTAGATATAAAATAAATGAGCAAGGAGGAGTGACTAGAGCCTGCGGTCCTCTCCTATCGTTACTGATCTCGCGCCTTGGATGGAATGTCTATGGTTGGCGACCTCCATTACTGTAACTCTACTGATATGCTAATAGCCAGGAAGTATCTCGACATGAGGTGTATTGCAACTAAAATTAACGAGCTGTTCAAAGATATGTTCATGACTTGAGTTGAACTCGTGACCAAAGTGCTGAAAAAGGAAAACGTAGAAAGTGAAATGTAAATAAAGCACGAAAAAAAATAAAATTTGGCTTTTATAATAGTTTCAAAATCTAAATTTCTAACTATTTGCTAGGTGGAATTACTGTCCTTAATGAAAATTTTATTCTCATCACATCAAATGGGTGACGAGACACCTATAACTCTGTATATTATTTCGTACTTCGGTCTCATTGATCTCAACAAATTGCCAATTCCGACGTATTCTTACCGTTTTATTAATAGGATGAGGAAATATATTCGAATAATTAAATATTAATTATGCATTCGTTTAACTGTTTAAATTTTTAGAACAATAATCGATAGTAATTCTATAAAATCTACGTTTAGGGTCTGTTTAGTAATGTTTCTGTTTCTTTGTTTTTCTGTTCTTTTGTTCCCCGGAACAGAAAAAGAACAGAAATCCGTTTAGTAAAAAAAATCTATTTTTTTGTTTCTGGAACAAAAAAGTGTTCCAGAAATAGATTTGGAACAGAAACAAGAAGCAAAAAAAATCTGCTTCTTGTTTCTGGAACAAGAAAAAAGAAACAATTTTTTTTTCTAGAATTCTTCAAAAATAAGAAACAATCCATCGGCCGCAATCCGCCCACCGCCGCCTCTCGCCGTCCTTCGCCGCCACCTACCGCCCGCCTTCCGCCGCCGCCGCCCGCCTTCCGTCGCCGCCGCCCACCGGCCAACGCTCGTCGGCCGCCTCCCGCCCGCTGGCCTCCTCTTGTCATCAATCACTGTTCTCCGCCGCTCGATACTTGTCGCCACCCGCCATCGGCCGTTGTCCTCCACCGTTGGCCGCCGTGCTCCATCGCTCGACCTTGGCCGCCACCCAGCGCTAGCCGCCTCCCCCCACCAACCACCCAATGCCGGCGATCACCCACCACCGGTCGCCGTCCTCCGCCATCGTTGGCCGCCTCCCCTCGCCAACCATCCGATGCCGGCAATCACCCACCACCGGTTGTTGTCTTTCGCCGCCACCGGCCACCCACCACCGGCCGCCATCCTCCATCGCCGGCCATTGTGCTCTACCGCCCAACACCGGCCACTACCCGGCACTGGTTGCCCTAGGCCGTTGCCCATCTCCCGCCTTTGGCCACCCGACGCCGGCGGTCACCAACCATCGGCTGCCATCTTTCGCCACCAACCGCCGTGCTCCATCGACCGACGATGGCCACCCTCCGTCGCTAGCCACCTCCCACCGCTGCCCCTGCTGCCGTCACCGCCGCCCGACGCCACCGTGCTCCGCCATTGACTGCCGTGCTCCATTGCCTCCCACCGCCGACCACCATCCTCTGCCGCCACCGACCACCGTCCTTCGCCCCTCACCGCCACCCGCCGTCCTCCGCCGGTAGCTCAGAAGGGAGAAACTTGTCCATGGAATAGAAATGGATCATTTGCGCCCTAAACGCGTTTCTATTCTTTTTCTATTCCAGGAATAGAAATTTTGTGTAGTTACTAAACGCTATTTTTTGCTCAAAAACTGTTCCAAGAAACAGAAATAGAAAAAATTATTTCTGATCAAAAATTATTTCTGGGAATAGAAACGTTGCTATGCAGAGCCAAAGCACCATCTTTTTGTGAGCAAAAGAAATTATTATATGTGCTGGATTTATTTTTTTGTCAGACATGAGCTGGATTTCACATGCTATCACAACATGAAACTCATTTATTTCATAGTTATTGACTTCCAAGTCAATTGGTCTAGCTATTCTTTGAGCATGCGCTGGTGTTTATTAATTGGCTAACTTCATTTTTTTATAAGGGCAATGTCTCTTTTTTACTTTGATTATCTCTTTCTCTCGGTGGAAGTAAAGTCAATGCCACGGTCTTTGAAAACTATGGCTATTATTACCTCATGATCATGACCCTAGAATGTCGTGACTTGTCCCTATGTGATTATAGTATGATTTCTTCAATGTACATTCAAAGTGATATCTGTCTTAAAGCAACCTTTGAAATTGATGATTTTGTCTCAAATGGTCTCACCTTTTGTCAGACGACGATCATATGCGTGTCCCGGGGCATTTTCATTCAAAAGCAAATGTCTCTAGGCCTGTCACTCTGCTACTTTAGTTGTCCGCGCCGCTCTCCGTCGCTAACTTGTAGAATGAGAAAATATATACGATAGGGACTTTAGCCGTTCATTCTTAGTGAATGCTAATCTTCCAGTCCTAAAGTTCTGGGATGAATGGCACCTATGAAGGTGCCTTTCTCCATTAAAGCACCATCTTTTTGTGAGAAAAAAACGAAACGTTTCATGAGCTACAGTTTATTTTAATTTACAGGGACAGAACATCTGTCTCTTCCCAGGTCTGAAATCTCGTGGAGTTATTGTCTGGTCTTGTTTATACTTTTCTTCTTCTTTTTATCTGTTTTTTTGTAAGTTTATTTGTCTAGCTACAGTTTGTGGCATTCACTGACCTCAATATTTTATAAAGGGGATGTCCTTTTTTCTGTCATTATCTCCTCATAGTCATGACCCCTAGGACTAGGATGTCGTGACTTGTCTGCATGTGATTATAATATGATCTCTTCAAACGTGGGCTGCGCTCTTCCAAGTCCGGTCTTGGTTCATCTGCATCACGCGTTTGACCGACCGGTCAACTTCTCATCCATGTTTTTGCTTTTGGGTTGGATCATGACCCTGCTAGCACTGTGTGCTCCACACACATCCAATTCAAGAATTCTCAATAATCGAATCTCCTTGGAACTAATTGTGATTTCATAAATATATGTTAAAAAAGAGATAATGATATAAATAGTCCATGAAATTTGACATAATATGCAATGTGGTCCATGAATTTTTAATTTATTCAATGCGGTTCTTAAACTTTAGCTTGATGGTCTATCAATTTTTAATTTGTTCAATGTGGTCATTGAACTTATGGTACATGTTAAGACTAGTCATTAAATTATATGAAAATGTTCAATATTATCATTTCATTAATTTAAGTTCGGGGATAATATTGAACATTTTCATATAGTCTAGGGACTAGTTTGAATATGCACCAAAAGTTTAAGGACCATATTGAACGAATTAAAAGTTTATGGACCAAATTAAACATTTCATACAGTCCAGGAATTAGTTTGAACATGTAATAAAAGTTCTGGGACCACATTAAATAAATTAAAAGTTCATGGACTGCATTGCATATTTGATCAATATTTAGGGGCCATTCATATCATTTTCCCGTCAAAAAATGTGAAACATTATGCTCAAGACATCAGTCCATTTTACCCTTTATCAATGCTATTCCTCACTTTTGGTTATTCAATGAAATAGTTGGGAAAATACGCCAAAACCCGCAAACATTTTATCCAGACTACAGTGAAAACCTAACATTTCAAAAAGGTTCAATAACCATAACAGTTAAGCAAATCTCTACTATCTGTATACCAAAGGAATATTCGGTGGCTATGGACGATGAACTTTACCCATCAAATGTACTAGATTGCCCTTGAGTTGAATTTTTGTTGTGTGGAGTTTGTACGAGGACGTTTCAATAGTTTAATCACTTGATTGTCATTTTACCCACCGAAAAAATATTGCATGGTCTATAGACCATGCAAATCGAGCACATCTACGCCGTTTGATCATGTGGAATCTATGGTTGCTTTAACAATGACGATGAAACCCAAAATATTCAGAAAAGTTCAATGTGGCTTTTCTTCTTTAGCATTGATGCAGAGTCGGAACTCTGAAGCAATGGCCTCGTAGCTGTAGCAGAAAAATGAAAGAAACTTTGGATGTGAATTAGATGCTCGTTACATATTTGAGTATTTTACGCTGTAAACTTTTAACGCGTATCAGATCATTTAATTAGATTTTGAATGTTACTCTAAGTGATTCATGAAGTTAGTTGTGCTATTTAGTACAAATGGGAGTGACAATAACCTAATTTTCAATGGTACTTGTGAAAATAATCAATTATCTTCTGACCTTTAAACAATAATATCTGCCCAAATAAGTCATTGATTGCCTAAATGTCATTTGAGTGATGGAACTCTTCGACTTTTAGTGCAAATTTGATTTTTTTTTAATTTTCCGACCTTATTATAAGGTGGATCACCTATTGCGTTTATTGAGAAAGTCACTAATTATCGAACGCATTTTTCATGTACGATCTCTTTTATCTTTTCTTGACCTTCACCCCCCATCGTATTCACCTAATAATTGAAAATTTTCTTAATTACCTAAAAGTTGTTATGAAGTGAATCACTTGACGCATCTATTAAAAAAATTATGGATTATTTAATGCGTTTTCATGTACTATCTTCTTTGTTTTTGCGAGGTATACCAAAGTCAAAGTGTGAAATTGGCGAAGGCCAAAAGGTTCACGATTTCTTTCTTTAGTGGTAGGAGGACCCGGGAAGATCTGTTAAAAATTAGATTGAAAATCCTTGTTATATATATTTCTGGCTGATTCCAAAAAAAAAAAATTAACTTTACCTTGAGTGACAATTCCTACCCAAACTTTTTTTTTGTCTCAATAAAAAGCAAAAAAATTTACTTAAGTTCTAAATCTGGTCTCCATGGTGTGAAATTTTTAAATTACTCATGATTTAAGTGAAATTTATTGATTTTTTATGAGATAAAAACAGTTCGGATTATAATTATTTCTAAAGGTAAAGTTGGTGGTTTTTTTTTTTTTTTGGAATTGAGCCTATATATTTCCTTTTTTATTGATAATTTTGCTTAAGGTTGAAACTGAAAGTGAGTTTACCTTATTATATAGATCTACTAATCACATCCGGTGTGTCTCATCATTTTCAGGATATAGCATAGAAAACTCAACTCACTTTCTTTTGCATGGCACGTATATCTTTGCATTTTCAATGGTTTGATAATACTATATAATGTTGTGAACAAAACTTTAATCTTGTCATTGAACCACTTTTCTTTTACGCTATTTCCCTAGTAATTGTTTTAATTTTTAATTATCTTCAATTAAATCAAGAGTATTGTTTCACCAAAAAGATCATGAAATACTTTTTAGAATAGAATTGAATGTTAAGGAATCGATAAAAATTGACAAAAGTGGTGCATGCCCCTGCCAAAAATGCGATGAAATACCTTTCGAATATGAAAGTGAATGACAACAAATTTAAAGATACGAACACCGGGAACAATCGTTGCTAATCATATAATATTTTAAAATCTACTTGGACTCCATCTCGTCCTTTCAGACCTGCATGGAATCAATCCTCGTTTTCCAAGGTGTAATAAAACATAAAACGAAGACTTAGTTACGACTACCGTTAAGTTTAACTAAATCGCTCTTCGTCTTAGAGAAACTAATTTAAATATTTAGTACGATAATTCTTCTTTACGTTCGGGTTTTGTGTTTTTGCTTTCTTTGAAAGGTGAAAAACTTCTCTTTTGTCGTGCTAACGGATATGGATTAATAAAGCGTGGAGATTTGTCGCAGGTTAATGTCTCCGCAGGAAAGCTACGTACTCTAGATGATGTGTTCACACTTGTATGAAGAAATTTAAAAAAAAAGAGGAAAAATAATTAAAAAAATAAGTAAATAAAAATGAAGTAGAAGAACCTTGATTTTAAATGAACAAATTCAAACTTGAAATGGATCTTTCTAATTCACTCCGTCTCCTTCTTTTCCATATCTTTTGTTTGTGTTGAAGTTTCAAGACTCTCCATAGTTTTTTGTTCACGTCAAAGCTCCATGAAAACGATGAGAGAGTTGAAGTTCCTTCTGATTCATAGCTCTCTAGTTCACATCAATAGTCCACAATAGTAGCAAAAGAGTCGTTCCTATTAAAGTTTCGCGAAAGTAATGAAAGAGTCAAAGTACTAGTCAGAATTGTGAAGGTGAATAATAATGTTTTGGGTTAATACCACGAAAAACCCTAAACTGGTACACTTGTGACAATTTTACTCAAAACTATTTTTTTGACCATAAAAAAATCTAAACTAGTATACTTATGATAAATCTATTCCGAATTATTTTTTTGACCACCAAAAACCCCAAATTGGTACACATGTGATAATTTTACCCCGAACTAATTTTTTAATATTATTTTTTTATTTTTTTTAATTAATTTTTTTTTTATTTTTTCTTTACTTTTTTTTTCTTTTCTCTTCAACCTCTGGCCGTTGTAGGGCGAGGTCAGCCTCGCCGGCGTTGGGCAAGGTCGGCCTCGCCTTGCAACGGCGATGTCAAGCCTCGCTAAATCTGGCGGGGGCTCGGCTGCTGGCGAGGCACGGCCTCGCCAGCGTTGGGCGAGGTCGACCTCGCCGTTGCAGGGCGAGGCTGACCTTGCTCAACGCTGGCGAGGTCGTGCCTCACCAGAGGCCGGCGGGGCCGGGCCCCCGCCAGATCTAGTGAGGCTCGACCTCGCCGTTGCAAGGCGAGGCTAACCTTGCCCAACGCCAGCAAGGTCGAGCCTCGCCAGTGGCTGGTAGGGCTAACCTCGCCGACGATCGGCCAGAGGTTGAAGAAAAAAGACAAAAAAAGTAAAGAAAAAATAAAAAAAAATTAGAATATTAAAAAATTAGTTTGGGGTAAAATTGTCACATGCATACTAATTTGGGATTTTTGGTGGTAAAAAAAATAGTTCGGAGTAGATTTGTCACAAGTGTACCAGTTTGGGGTTTTTTATGATCAAAAAAATAGTTTGGGGTAAAATTGTCACAAGTGTACCAGTTTAGGATTTTTTGTGGTATTAACCCTAATGTTTTTCCTCTTTTACTAAATTTGGCTTTCACTGATTGATCTACCTCGTCGATATTGGTGTAGTTCGTTTACATTTCTTGTGATTACCGAACCTATTTAACATGTAGATTGTACAATAATTATGAATTGATTAACGGAGGTTTTGTGCATTTATGATTTCTTTAGTAATGAATCATGAGAAATTCTTACCATCTCTATTTTACATTATCATATTCATTTACATCGATATGTTGTTCACACCAAATAATGAATATGATAGGATATGAAAATATTTGACTTTATTATTGCGATTCACCAAACAACAGATAAGATATAACAAAATCCTTGGATTTCATATCATATCATATCCAATCCTATCTTAGCTAAAAATCCATACGATCAAATGTAGCCTTAGTTTGGTTGTGAGAGTTACTTGATTGATTTACAATTTGAGAGCTGGGAATAGAGGTGAGTGATTGCAAACTAAATTCTATATTTACATTTTATACTTTATGTTAGAAAAAATAGAGTATGAAAAATATCTTCCATTTGGATATTTTCTTGAACAAAATTTTTCACATAAAAGAACTTGACATATTTGATTCGAATATTTTGATACCCAATCAATTTCTAAACTTGAACCGAACTCATTCGAGCCGTGTCATTGGGCAAATTGCCAGTCGAGCCACCGGTTGATGTGGATCGAACTTACATGGGCATCGTCATAGGGCAAATTATGAGTCGAGTCACCAATGGGAAATTACCAAAACAATCCTAAACCTATTACAATTGTGCCAATTCAATTCTAAACCTTTTTTTTTTATACCAATTCAGTTCTAAACCTTTTGCATTTGTGTAAATTCAGTCCATCCGATCAATTTTGGCCGACCGGTGCTTACGCCGACCGTCCGACCAATGCCGATGCCAACCATCCGGCTAACGCTGCCAATTTTTTAATATTATTTTTATTTTTTTGAATTTTCTTTTGGAATTTTTTAAAAATTTTTTCTTATATTTTCTTTTTCCTTTCCTTTTTTTTTTCCTTCATCTTCATCCTCCGGAGACCGGCTAGAGGCGAGGGCCGACGAGGCTCGGCCTTGCCGTCGGTAGGCGAGGCTGATCTCGCTAGATCTGGCAAGGTTTGACCTCACTTGCCCCTGTTGACACCTAAATTTTTTTGCCCAAAAATCATTTTCGAAAAATTGGAACTTATTTTTCCACAAAAATATTTTGGAATTTAAAAAAAAAAAAGTGGAAGAGCAAGGGTCAAGGATTTGAGTGTAGCTAGCCAAAACCTGAGGGATCAAATTGCAAATGAACCAGCAAGTTGGGGCCAAAATGCAATTTCCAAAAGTTGGGGGACCTAATCGCAAAATTTGTAAAATTCGCCCCCAAGCCCTTAAATCATCATTTTTACCCCTAATCAAGCTTGAAATTGAAGACGGGCAAGGTAAAATTGTTCAGATCAAGCCAAAAGGGCTAAATTGGCTTAAATCGGGCATTCTCGGGCAAGAAAATGGCTAATTTTGAGGGACTTTCCTGCAAAATTGGGCATGGAAAATTGCAAATTCTAATTATCATCTTAAACTAGTATACTTCAAGTTTCAAACTGATCAAAAATTCCGATCAAATTAGTGGATTAAAGCACTTAAATCGGCTTCCAAAAACCGGTCCACGATTTGGTCTCAATTCAAGGCTGCTGAGTAGCCAACTTTGTGGCCCCACCATATCCTACTCAGCCAACCGATTAGCGTGAACTCTGGCCGAGGTGTGAGACCATCATTAGGAGTGCAAATGGACAAAAATTTGTCAGGGATAAGCTGCTGAAGGCACGTGATAATCTTAGGCAAACCTACTCACGCAACAGCTGCAAAGTGATGATTTTTAAGTCAGAGAAGGTGAAGAGACTCTGTTTGCAGGCTTGGTAAGTGGGAAATCACGGGCTAAAAATCCGGTTGGATTCGGTGGATAGGATCTCTGAAGCACCTTCTTTTGGGGGATAAAAAGAAAAGGATGAGACAAGAGAGAGAGAGTGGACGGTCGTTCCAAAAAACCACCCTCAGACTAAGCTCAAAGAGAAGATCAACCCAGAAAAGTTCCAGATTGGCTCTTGGAGAGAAAAGGAAGATTTTCGTGAACTTCGAGCCAAAATTAGCCAAAACCTTCAACTAGAGAGTGAAACTACATTCAAAGAGCTTTCCAACCATAGGTCGCACGTCCCAAATGGATGTCGGAAAGTCACCCAAAATCCCCCCGAAAAACAGCCCATTCTCGGGTTAAGAGGGAAACCTAGAAATTTTGTAAGTGTTGAAGTCAGACGGTTATTGGTGAGGGAAAGTGGGGGTTTTTGAGAGACATGAGGAACATATGAGGATATCCTTGACTTGGAAGTTAAACTAGAATACACCTAGTTGGGGTTTGTACCAAAATAGTCAGAAAAAGAGGTCGTTGATTCTGGTTTTGGAGACCAACCAAAACCTTTGTTGTCAGTTCTTTCTTTGCAGATCTCATTTTCCAGTTTGAAGAAGCCTATTTCCCCGCGCCTTTGGAAGACAATTTTTGGTTCCCTCAGCCAAGGGATACTCCAAAGAGAAACTAGGAAGCAAGATGAGTATCCTGCATGTATTTTTGTTCAATTTTGAACATGTTTTAGTTATGAAAAAATCAAGAGAAAACTAGTCCAGAGAACTGATTTCTGAGGCTGGAATTTTTGTAAGTGTTGGAACCCCTTCATGAGCCCTATATGTTTGACTTGCTACTCCTCTTTGCATGCGTTTTCTACCTTCATGAGCTTGATGAATGTTACATGGGTATACAAATTATGCTGAGATCCACTTGGTTTGGTCTTTGAAGCCCCGTGTGAACCATGAGATCGCTTGCAACTTGAAAAAAAAACCAAGCTAACCCACACTGATTCATGGCTAGTCATTATGAACAATGCGTGTATGCTTTTTGGAGCGGTTGTTTCGACGTGATTCACTCGATCATTCTCCGTGATGTTTGTTTCATTTAAAAGTAGATGTTACGTATTTTCTTCTGGATGAAGTGACGTTTCCCATAGATCTTGCACGTGATGAGTGTCGGGGCTTAAACCTGGGCATGCAACAGGTTTGCTTGACCTGGGTTTAAACCCAGATTTGCAAAAACAGCCCGAACCCACATATCGGAGGCCGATTCCAACTTGGTTCTTGTGCGTTTTAGGTTGTGATTTCCGGCTAATCTTGTTCTCTGCATGTGATAATATAACCTTGATACTTTGGTTCCACTTGATATTACACACGGAGTGAGATTGAAAGCCACGAATATGGCTCGAAGAAGACATTTGGGCAAATTAATGCACACCAAATGCTCAATGAAACGCCCAAATCAAGCTTGGATCTTGAAACGGTTGATTTGAGCCCGGTTCTCGTAATATTCATATTCTGAGTTGTTTTATGTTCACGTAAACCGAGCATAGGCCGATTTAGAAATTTTTTTTTCTTAAAAAAAAAACGAAAAAAAAATCAGAAAATCAAAAAAAAAATGAAAAATGTTGGATAGTATCAAATTATGCAAAAGATGACATTTATGAGACTTTCCTAATTTTATAAAGTCATTTCCATAATTTAATGCTATTTTGGTACTTTATTGCCATTTTTACAAAAAAAAATCCATTTTGCATAGACTAAAATTACTTAGAATAGTTTTGTGTAGCTAGAGTGATTTCATGCATATTTAAATTCTCATTTCGCTCATGGGGGTCCTGTCCCGGGGCATGATAACAAGGCCATGTAATATTATTTGCCCGACTTGTATTGGGTTTTCTCTTTCCGCGTTTACTTTCAAGTCATTTCAATTTCTTGGATGTTTACTTACTGCTCTGCTTTTCGATAATTTGAGTGTTAATTTCTTTCCTAAATTAGGTTAGTATTAATCTAGACATTGAAGAAAACAATCCCACAAAAACATTTGCAAGGACACTTATCGGCTTTGATATTATAGGATTATAATTGGTGATCAAGATTGCGTGACCACTTAGATAATGCACTCTCAAGTTAGGTACCGAAAGGGCGCTAATAGAAATGTTAGCGTAAACAAGTCCCCGGCCCTCGAACCTCTTGTTGCGTAAGAATCGAGGCGACACTCCCGCGTCTTGATCGGTTTCTAGCCGACCCCAATAGGCTAGTGGTGACTCCTAGAAGTACTGAAGTTATCGAGAATTCAAAACGAAATCCAACGTTGCGCGGGGTATGAACTTGGGGGGAGTTTGCACCTAAATCAATGGGCCATCGGTCCGCCTTTTTGGGCAATACCACCTAAACCTGTTCCTTTTTCCCACGACGGAAAAAGAAGGGTCGCGACAGCCCCTGGCAAGACTAGACCCCACCGTTGCCAGGCGAGGCCGACCTCGCTAGATCTGGCAAGGCTCGACCCCGCCGTTGCCGTGCGAAGCCAACCTTAGACCTCGCTGTTGCCGGGCGACGCCAACCTCACCAAATTTGGCGAGGGCTCATCCTCGCTTTCGTTAGCAAGGTCAGACTCTCTCGACAATGGCGAGGTCTAAGGTTGGCTTCGCACGGCAACGGCGGGGTCGAGCCTTGCCAAGGGCGGGGCGAGGCCGACCTCGGTAGTTGCTGGCGAGGACGAGCCCTCGCCAGATCTAGCAAGGCTGGAACTCGTCGGTAACTAGCGAGGTCGGCCTCGCCCAGCAACGGCGAGGTCGGGCCTCGCCAGAGGCCGAGGGGGCCAACCTCATCGGCTCTAGCCTCTGGCCAGTCGTTGGCGACTGACGGCCGGTGTCCACGTCAGCATCGGCCTGCCAAAATTGATTGGATGGACTAAATTATCATAAATATAAAAGGTTTAGGATTTAATTAGCACAAAAAAAGATTTATGGCTGAATTGGTACAATTGCAATAGGTTTATGACTGTTTTGGTAATTTTCTCGCCACCGGTCGATGTAGATCAAAATTATTTGGGCCTTCTCATAGGGAAAATTATGGACGTAGAATTAGCCATAAGATTTTTAATTTTCAAAACTTTTGAATATTCGTTTTGAAAATCGTTCTAAACTCCAATTAAGCTTGCTGATAAATCTTATTACTTGTGAATCTTTGTTTTGAATACATTATACTGAGATCAGCTATTTTTAGTATCTTTCAATGTTTATTTCTTCAATTAAGCTTATTACTTATGATAAGACTCTTGTGAACTTTCCATGGCTTACGGGCTTTCTAGTAAATTGTTTTGAGCATGCTTGGTCCCATAAGGAGGTGAGTAGTAGTTGCTGGCCGAGCCATCGTGCTCGCTTATGTCCATACATTTCAGTTTCTAAATAAGATTGGAGAACGAAATTAAGGACTTTGGAAACGAGACAAAGTAAATCTTCCACCGTTAGATGCTAAATAAATTTTGGAGTGTCCGTCCATATAGTATTCGAAGTTACTTTCGATTATCTTTAGGTATTAGTTGCTCTGAAGTCAACACTTGTGTATTTCAAAATAAAATTTACCTATTTAACCTTGAAATTCATTGTAAAAAATCAATTTTAATTCATTTCATTCATTTAAGAAAATATTATAATTTGCTTTGTCATCTATAACCATGTCATCATTACTATATTAGCGACAATTAATGAAACAAACATGTTGTCTCACTGGTAAGATCATACTACAATTTCCCAATTCAATTGCTATTGCTATAAACTCAGTAATATAAATTACTAGAGGATTGATACAACAAAGAATTCCTTCATGGATATCATGGATATTGCTAATTATATCAAGGAGATAGGCAAGGCCAATCTTTCATTGAGTTTTTTTTTCCTTCCCATATCATTGAAAAGTCAAATTATGTGAATTGGTAACATTATTCGTGTTACTGACAATTGGATATCGAGCCTTGCTTATCTATTAAACATATTCAAATGGCTACACTAATATGATACATTAGAGATGTTTATAAAATACGAGTGTTTTCAATTTTTTGTTTCTTAAAGTGATAATTGTTTTATAAAGCGATAAAAAAAAAAAACTAAGTACGATACCAACATTAAATATAATGAAACAAATACACCAGGGTCAAGATTTATTTTTATATTTGATCATCGTGCCCCGTCTATTGCACTGGGATTAATTTGGTAATGGGCAATAAAAATGAGTGCTGCCTCTCGGGGAGCAGCATTAACATAGCTGCCTGACAGTAGCGTAACCATATCAAAATAAGATATATATATATATATATGTGGAGTGGCACGAGAATAATATAATTTCTGCGGGTCTTTCCAAGTAATGCGATTTACCTCAGGAATAGAATCATTGTCAGAATTATCTAAGAGATTGATCTGGTTGGAAGTTCCAGTGCGATCAGGAGTGTCCTTAACACTCAGATTTTGTATCAAAGGAGTATCAAGAACTATAGGATTTTTAGGGATCAACACTGTTTTTCCCTTTAGGAGTTTCCTTCTATCTTCCAAGGCTTTAGCAAAATCAAGGCTAGGATTCTTGGGAATCTCAAAATTTTTAAAAAGTGGTGGCTTCAATTCCTTCTTTGTATTTGATAAAGAAGGTGGTGGAAAACTATTTTGAGTAAGATTTTCAATTCGATCAAGTTATTTTCCTATGGTATGAAGATGTTGATTAGAAAAATTGTTTTGTTCAACAATCTTCTTAATCCCTATGCCATCGATTTCAGAAACGGTTTTGAAAGGAGAAGCTATAATCTCAACTTCTCGATGTTCGATTTTGATTTTTCTAAGAGGAGGATGATCAGACTCAATGACATTGCCATCGTCTAATTTCCATTTATAAAATTGATCAAGAACAAAAATTTGTTTTTTTTTTTTGTAAAGGTAAGAGTATATATAACTTTTCACAACACCAATTACAAGCTAAAGCACAAACCAAAACCTGACCCTAAGAGGACACAACCTGTCCTAAGAGGGTCAAGAGAGGTCCGGCCATGACTATACAA
Source organism: Syzygium aqueum (assembly GCA_031216185.1). Taxonomy (NCBI): domain Eukaryota; kingdom Viridiplantae; phylum Streptophyta; class Magnoliopsida; order Myrtales; family Myrtaceae; genus Syzygium; species Syzygium aqueum. Next base: position 12,489,575 of record CM062235.1, on the reverse strand, counting down.
AATAAAAGCTGAAAAACAAGGACCAGCTTTTTACAAGAGAATACAAGAGAGAACTCTAAGCCCCTACGGGACAAGAAGCCCAAGAGAGAGGGGGAAGGTTACACACCAAGGCAAGCCAAAGCCCTATACATGATATAGAACTAAACAACCAATTTAAGAAAAGATGGAAGGTGAGAGTTCCCAATTCCGTTGCAGTCTTCTATTTATATGTGTGTCGGCAATTTTTCCAAAGGATAGCACTTTATCCTTCACCAATTTAAGAATGTACTTGCGAATGCCCGGAATGAAGATACTCTTGTTCCTGAAGAGAGAGTTGTTCCGTTCAATCCATATAATATAGCAAAGCGCCCCAAAGGAGAATCTAGCAAGTCGAAGTGCAAAGGAAGGGCCTCCACATACTTTGTTAGCCCACATAATAAGCTCTGGCCACGGTCGATTACGCCATGGGATATTACATTTAGTAGCCCAAAAGAGGCGAGCCTGCTAGTAACGGAGCAATAAAAAAAAGATGATTGATGGAATCCAGGGTAGTGTGACAGTAAGCACATAATCCTGAATCAATCCGACAGTTTTGAATAAGAAAAACCTGAGAAGGTAGCCGATTTAATGACACAATCCATAATAGAAAGGAGTGTCGAGGGGCCAGATGAGAATCCCATACAAAGGATTGCCATGGGGCTGGATGGCCTTTCTTCCTTATATGGTTCCAGGCACGGGCCACCGTGAAGGATTCGGTCGGGTTAGGACTCCAGATCAGGCGATCTGGAGTGTCATCTTCAAAGGTCGGAAGAACTTCTAACCCATCCATAATAGTGTGAAGAGTGGTCGATGATTGCCAAGTGGAGTGAAAGAAGTCCCTAACCGATGTATCCCGCAGGATCCGAAATTGGTAGATATCCATATTGTTGAAAAGGAGATAAAGTGGCCCATTAGAATTCCACCAATCAAACCAAAAGGATATCGTCCGGCCATCGCCAATCTTCCACCGGAAAAGAGTCTGGGCTTGGGCTCGCAAATCAAGGATCTTCTTTCAAGTCCAAGAATAAAAGGTGGGTTTGGATACAACCCAGAAGTTTGTCTTCTTTAAAAAGTTTGAATGAATCCATTTGCACCACATAAATTCCTTATCAGTGAAAAGGATCCATATGTGCTTTAGAGTCATAGCTCTATTATAATCTGTAAGTCTTCGTATCCCGAGCCCGCCTTCTTCTTTGGGGAGACAAATGGCATTCCAAGCAACCCTAGCACCACCCGCTCCTAGGCCAGGGCCTTTCCAAAGAAATTGTAGAAGAATAGCCTCAATACTATTCAAGACGGATTTGGGAAGGGAGAATATCGTGGCCTAGTAGACTTGGATGGAATGCAAGACTAATTGGATAAGTTGCACACGACCGGCAAAAGATAGAAATCTTTGGGTCCAGGAACGGGCTCGCGCTGTAATGGAGTCTATCAATATTTTGCAATCCTCTTTGCGTAGCCTAGAAGAGATCATGGGTACACCCAAGTATCGAAAGGGTAGAGACCCTTGCTGAAATCCAAGACATTGTATAAGACTGTTATGAAGTTCAAGGTTACCTCCAGAGAGGTAAATATTGCTCTTATTAGGATTTGGCTTTAGGCCAGACCAGTTTGAGAACAAATCAAGAGATTCCTTTATAAGCTCAATTGATCTCATGTGTCCTTGTGAAAATAAAAGAACATCATCGGCGAAAAACAAGTGGGATAAGCGAGGTCTCTTGCATCGCCAAAACCATTGGAAGTCCGGGTTGTCAGTTTTGGTCTTGAGAGTAGCTGAGAAGATTTTCATAGCTAGAATGAATAGATACGGTGATAGGGGATCACCTTGACGTATCCCCCGGCTACTAGCAAAGAAACCATGTAGTTCGCCATTAATCGAGACCGAGAATTTGGTCGTTGAGATGCATACCATAACCAGTTTAACGAAAGAAGCTGGAAATTTAAAGGTTGTGAGAACCTTTTCAATAAAGTTCCAATCAATCGTGTCAAAGGCTTTATGGAAGTCCACCTTAATGGCACATTTAGGAAAGTATGCTTCATGGTGAAAGTCTGCGAAAAGTTCTTGAGCGACCATAATGTTGTCACTAATTCTGCGGCTTGACACAAAAGCTGTTTGGGAGGGTCCAATCAGCGTCGGTATGACCGTTGCAATGCGCCTAGCAAGGATTTTTGAAATGCATTTATATAAAGTATTGCAGCATGCAATTGGTTGAAAGTCACTCATGGCCAATGCATTACGGGTTTTCGGTACCAACGTTAAGATGGTGTTGTTAATCTCCTTAAGCATACGACCAGTCTCGAAGAAATCCTTTACCACCTTCAGAATAGATGGTCCAATGATCCCCCATGTATGTTTGAAGAACTCAACATTGTAACCATCAGGGCCAGGCGCTTTGTCCTTTGCTAGCGAGAAGAGGGTAGATTGTATTTCCTCCTTAGAGATCGGCTGCAGTAAGAAAGTTCTCTGGTTTTCATTTAATACATGCTCAAGAAGAGCCGCCAACTCCGTGGCAGAAGGTTGAACCGGGGCCGGACCGCCATTTAGAATACCCTGAAAGTGGCCAACGATGTGGTTCCTGACTTCCTGAAGTTCAGTAATTAGAACATCATCCTCTGTTGAAACAGTTAGGATTCTATTGTGAAGCCGCCTTTTGTTGACACAATGGTGGAAAAATTTAGTGTTCAAGTCACCCTCCTTGAGCCAACGAATTCTAGATTTTTGCCTGAAAAAAGATTCTTCTTGAGATCTCAAGTCAGAGAAGGTTCGCAGTAGAGTTACTTCACTTGCTATTAGGCTTTGGTCAAAGGGATTTGACTCCAAGGCTGTTTGAACAGCAAAAAGATTCAATCTAGCCTGTTTTGTACTGGAGGAGATGTCTGAAAATGAAACCCTATTCAGAAGTTTCAACTTTGCTTTAAGAGCCTTGAGTTTGCAGAATTTGTTTTTCTTTTAGAAACTCATTTTCAAACCAATCAAAGAAGAATACTTCGATCTCATGTTGATACATGTAATCATAATATTCTTTCTTGATTTCTAGTGCTTGTTTTTGAAAATTTACAAAGAACCATTCTCTGATTTGTTTATTATCAGATGAGTTGAATTCTTTGTTTAGAAAGATCCTATCTGGTTCAAAAGTTATTTATAAAACATTGATTTCTGGGTCTTCCATTTCAGAAGGAGTGGGTTCAGGGAAATCAGCGTTGTGCTGATAGACAGGTCTGGAAATTCTTGACCTATTGTTTATGCCACTGATATTAGAAAAAGGAGGTGCACTTGCAGATGCTTTTTCGAGATTATTTAAAGGAATATTGGGTGGAATAGCATCGACTGACCTACGAGAGGAAGTGGAATGTCAAGAAGGAATAGACCTAATGTCACAAGATCTTCTAGGGAGGTCAATGGATCTCCTAGAAAATTGAATGGTTACTCTTCCTTTAGGATGTTGAATGACATTGGTAGGATCAGAATTTTGAATGATTTGTTGGGGAATTCTGTTTTCTAATTCTCACTGATCAAGATTCGTTCCAAGGAATGGTTCTTTGAACAGTGATATTTACTTTAGAAATATCAGTTTGCAAAAGAAGAGTTTCTCTATTGGAATTTAATTTGAAAGCTTTGCTACCAAAAGCAGAATTCATTACCTTGTAATAAACTCTGTATATGAGGGCTATTGGAATAGAACCTTCAGCAATAGAATAATTATGAGTTTTTATTTGAAGAGTAAGAGATTTCAAAATATTTTTATCTTTGAGAAAGACAGTAAGACCAGGATGACTATCAAAATGGATCGATCCACTGCAGAGACTTGTTTCTACAGCTCCAAGAATGGATTCTTCATATTTTAAAATTCTGGCATCTCTTAAAACAAGAAGCAAAGAAGTATCTAAACCCTCTTTGGTCAGGGGTTTTGCACCAACCTGAACCAAGCCTATATGCATGTAGTTCCATTTCTGGGAATGCTTCTTTATAGAATCTTTATTTAAAAGCCGTATTGAAGCAAAGGAATTAGAAAGTGGTACATCTCTTTCTTCAGTAACGATGACATAGTCATTATTACCAAAGAGTTTGAATTTAGAATGTTCATATATTTTATCTAATTTGACTTCAGGAACGAACCAATTTTCAATAGACTTATTGAAATCTTCTATATTAATTTCTTCTCTATTTATCAGTCCTTGGTCTAAGGACATTTGTGATAAAGAACTAGAAGAAGACTTAGATCTTTTTAATAAGTTCATTGTAAAAGACTACTTTCTTCTTTTCAGTAGATATCGGCGATGCTTACCAACGGACTTACTACCCCACCGGGCTTTACTGCCTAGAACACATCCAGATATTTTTGTGAAAAGATCTCCATGAACGAAATCGTCTTTATCGCGAATGAAATTATAAAGAGTATCTTTATCTACCCCTTGGCTCTGATATCATAAGTGTCCAAGGATCTGGGAGCTTTTAAATATTGAAGATAATAATATAGAAAATAGTCAATGTTTAGATCTGGGGATTTGTATTAAAAAGAATAAGACGGTAAAAATGTAGGTTATTATTAAACACCGTTCTAATAATCAAAATATCGAATGAACTGTTGGAATAAGAAAATAATTCTAGAAACATCTCTATTATTTAAAGCTCGAGTAGAAGAGAAAATATATGTCAAAAGAAAAGTGCAGATTTCAACATAGAAAATTATTAAATAAATAAAATTAAATAAAAACACGAACATTAAGGATTATAAATAAGCCGTAAGCAATATATAAGATGAAAAGAAGAACTATCAATACTTCTAAACCAACCATGTAGGTGGTATATGGGATAAAAGGGCAAAACGGTAAGAAGAAATAAGGATATATTACAAAAACAGAGGAATGTTTTAAACTAAATTACAGACCATCCACAGGCGATTCGACCTGCCGTTTGTGAGGTATGTAAATGTGAATGCAAGGAGGATATTGAAGAAAGATGACTGTTACTTAAGCAAGATGGAAAGATTACAATAGTATTACAGCAAAAAGTAAAGAAATACAAGTGCATAAACTTTCATAAAAACCTTTGTATCCTCATATCATGAGAGAGATCTGGAATATAAGATGACACAGGGATGAAGTGGGTATGGAAAGGAACAGATCTTATGAAGTTCAGAGTAGAACTTTATGTTTCCTGAGAATAGTTCTGGCAGGATTGTCTGCAGACTATGTTTCTCAAAAGGAAACTAAGATCTGATATGTGTTGTGAAAGGTTATGGAAATTAGAACTTATGGGTTATAGAAGGTTGCAAGTTCTTCCTTATTCTCCAATGAAGGATTGGAGAGAGTTTCATAAAAGGTTGTGGATGGCTTAGAAAAGAGAGGGTTTCGAAGTTCTGAGAGGTTCTCAGTGATCGAAGGTGTGTCTTGCTTAAAGGAATGAGGTCCTTTTATTTAAGACTGGGTTCCTGTAGAAATAGTTCACGGGCAATACTGTAGAGGTAAGTGCACAGTGTTACAGTGAACAATAACCGGACATAATTATGAAATATTAAAAAAGAAAAGCTAGTAGACTCATTTAGAAATGATGAAAATTGGCAGAAGTCTTTCGACGCCTTGTTATCAAAATCGGGCTAGATCTTCTGCTGGCTCAAGTTCTTCTTCTTCTTCTTCATCTTCATCCTTCACACTTGCCCAATTGTGAGGAATGGGCTCAAAACCTGGGATACCATAGCAATCATCTTCATTGGAATTGCTGCTATGATGAGATAGGAAGAACTTGTCTCTTCAATCTGTAAAAGGGCTTGTTTAAGCATTCCTGCTAACTGCTGGTGAGATTGAGCGGATGCCAACTTAGAAAGTACAAATCTCTTGTCATGTAGAAAGGGGGTGATGTTATCAGAATTGGTGGGATTGGAAATGGGATTTCTAGAAAGTAGCCAGTCTGAAACGGCCTTTTTGGTGACTCTGTCAAAAAATTTAAAATCGTTCCACCACTTGACTTTGAATCGTCTTATGAGGATGGAAATGCCAGTTTCAATGGCTTTTCTGTAGTCAAAATACCATCCTAAAACCCAAGATACTCCGAAATAGTAAAAGAAGAGCATCAATTTAGGAAAGTTTTTTTCATAAGGAAGTGAGGTGAATTTTTCAAGAAAGAGTTCATAAGTGGGTTGGATTTTTGGGTGGATAACTTCATCAGTTGGTCCTAAGGGCCTGTTTGGTTCAGCTTTTGGAAGGGGCTTTGGGCCTCGAAAGCCCTTCCCAAAATGTTGATGTGCTTGGTTCAGCATTTGGCCTAGCATTGGCCAAATGCTAGTATTCCAAATGCTGAAAGCCCAAGGCTGGTCCGGACCAGCCTTGGGCTTTCAGCATTCCACGAATGCTACTGTTCATTCTCTCTCTTTTTTTTTTTTTAAGGGCTTATCTGCTTCACAGAAGGGCGGGCGACGGCGGCCGGCGACGATGGCCGGCGAGGCGGAAGGGCCGGCGAGGTCGCCTGGCCTCGGGCGACCCCCGACGAGCCAGATCCGCCGCCGTCGGCGGTCGCCCGCGGCCAGGCGACCCTCGCCGAGGGTCGCACGACCCAGGCGATGGCCGCCTGGGTCGCGCGACCTCAGGCGCCGACCGCCGACGGTGGCGGATCTGGCTCGCCGGGGGTCGCCCGAGGCCAGGCGACCCTCGGCGAGCGTCGCCCGACCCAGGCGATGGCCGCCGAGGTCGCGCGACCTCAGGCGGCCGCCGAAGGTCGCGTGACCCACGCGGCCGTCGCCCGAGGTCGCGCGACGGCCGCGCTGGGTCGCGCGACCCGCCTCGGCGGCCGCCTGAGGTCGCGCGACCCAGGCGGCCATCGCCTGGGTCGTGCGACCCCCGCCGAGGGTCGCCTGGCCTCGGGCGACCCCCGGCGGCGGCGGATCTGGGTCGCCCGACCTCGGGCGACCCCCGGCGGCGGCGGATCTGGGTCGCCCGACCTCGGGCGACGGCCGCTGGTGGCGGGCTTCCGCGGCCGGTGGCCGGCTCCGGCGGCCGGCGATCGGCTCCGGCATTAGGTAGGTTTTGTTTTTTTTTTAATAAATAAAATAATTCTCAAAGTTCATTTGTGAAACAAATTTACCAAACACCATATTTTGGCCAAAGTAGCTTTACAAAATATTTTTACCAAACACCATTTGCCTTTTCCCAATGGGCTTTCACCCAAAGGTATTTGCATTCCCTCAAGTAGCATTTTCAAAGTTGAACCAAACAGGCCCTAAATGTTCCCACCATCGAATGAACTAGTAAGGAGTGAGCTTAATATCAAAATTTTCGAAGAAGAATAGACAAGTATGGGTGTTGTTGGCATTCTTTCTCCAGAAAGTATTCCACCATGCTTGTTGGTAGTCAAAATATGAAAAGGATGTCCTGTAAGAAGGGGATTCAAAAGTATTGAATTTTTTCAAGGCCAATGGGTCTGGTTTCCACTGGGAAGGGTGAATGACCCTGTGAATTCTGGCCGTGGAGTAATTTACATGGCCTTTATCAAAAAAGTGTCTGAATGTAACAGACTTCGTTTCCTCCAAAATTTTCTCATAATATTCTGTTTTTTTGTAAATATCATGAGGGGTACATAAAAATTTTTCAGAAAATAAGTTTTTAGCAAAAGTATATGGGTTTTCATCATAGAAAGCATTTTCAACGTTGCAAATATTTTGAAATACTGTTTTATGAACAAATTTTGATTTTGGAGGGGCAGTCTGGGTAGACTGAATAATCACCTCACTAGAAATTATCTTCCCTTTTGTTTTTTGTGTGGCAATGGGAGACGGATCTGGGCTGGCCAAAGCCATAGAAGGCTGAGGCTGAGTATTAAAAGCCTGTTTGAGAAGCTGCATGGCTTCTTTTGGTGATAATTAAGTTATTAAATTAGAAGGGATTTTTGTAGAAGAAGAGGGTTCTTTTTTGACTTGGCTAGAAATAGTAGTAATATTTGCAAGTTGTTGGGCAGCCTGAAGCCAGGTTCTTATATTGGTCAAACCATAAGATTTCTTTTCAGAGGATGCTTCTGCAACTTCTTTCCCTTTGTCTCTCCTTGTGGGCATGTTGGGAGGCTTTGGAGGTATTTTCCCTGTAAAAATTCTCTAGTGAGGAAATTTGGAAGAGAATTTGAAGAACCATTTATAAATTCTATATCAAAAATAAAATGGCTTGCCATCTGGCAAAATTTGTTTAGAAGCAATGTTTTGAACATCTTTCTGCAAAATGTCTTTTGCAGATTTGCAATCAATTCTTAGTAAAAATTTTTGGTTCAAAAGATCACCCTGAAATTTAAAAATAGAAAGTACAATGGCAAGGATTTCTTTTTTGATGGTAGAGTAATTTCTCTGGCAATCATTCCAAAGTTTGGAGACAAATTGAACTATTTGTTCTTTATTGTCTTTGGATTGCTTGAGTATTCCTCCATATCCAATATCAGAAGCATCGGTTTCAACAACTTTAAAAGCAGAAGGATCAGCAAGATGTAAACAAGGAATATCTTTGACAATTCGTTTGATATGTCTCACAATATCAGTATGAACTTGGGTCCATAGTGGAGGATCCTTCTTGAGCCTTTGATGGAGTGGTATACAAATAATATTGATTCGAGGAAAAAATTCAATAATATAATTCAAGCTTCCAAGAAATCTTTGCAATTGGGTTTTGTCCCTGATCTCATCAGGAAATTTTTCAGAAAAAGCTATTGATCTTTCGATCGGAATAATTGTTCCTTGGTGTATATAATGTCCTAGAAATCTTATTTTTGTTTTAAAAAGAGACATCTTGGTTGTCGAGACTACCAAACCATTCCTTTTCACTACATTGATAAAATGGTTGATGTGCTTGAAATGCTTTTTTATAGAAATGGAAAATATTAAAACATCATCAATATAGACAATAATGTAATCAGTACAATGATTGAAAATATCATTCATAATTCTTTGAAATTCAGAAGGAGTATTTTTTAAACCAAAAGGCATAACATTCCATTCATATTGGCCAAAAGGAACAGTAAATGTTGTCTTATATATGTCCTTTTCGCTAATTTGAATTTGCCAAAATCCTGATTTCATATCAAATTTTGAAAAGATTTTTGCATCATAAAGTCTATTCAATAAATCCTTTTTATTATATATATATATAAATATAAGCTCAGGACACGTTCAATAGAACAAATAAGATAAGGCATCCGCCGACATTACACAATCAACGGGAGGGAACCAATTAGGGGTGAGCAACTTGGACCGCCCAAACCGGGACCGGACCGGACCGGACCGGACCGACGAGTTTGGTCCGGTTCTCGAGACTATTGGTCCGGTTCCCGGTTCCTAAAAGCGGAACCGGTTTTCGGGCGGTCCGGTTCCCGGTTCCGAGGGGGAACCGGACCGGACCGGACCGACCGGACCGGACCAACTATTTAATATATATTTTTGTTATTTTTTTCTTTAAAAAAATTAATAAAATGTGAACTAAACTCTAAGTAAACTTCATTATCATAAATTCATTGATAAAAAATAGTAAAATGTGAATTAAACTCTAAGTGAACTTCATTGACATAAATTTATTGATAAAAATTAGTAAAATGTGAACCAAATCTTAAGTGTTTGACAAAAAAAAAACCCTAAACTCTAAGTAACCGGTTCCATTGGACGAGACCGGAACCGGACCGGACCAACGGTCCGGTCCGGTTCACGGTCCTAGAACAACCGGTCCGGTCCGCGGTTCTCAAAATTGGGAACCGGTTCTCTCGGTCCGGTTCCCGGTTCCACCTTGGAACCGGACCGGACCGGGAACCGCTCACCCCTAGAACCAATGGTATCAGATGGACACTTGGTGTTATTGACAAACTCAATTCCGACGCTGCGTACAGCTCGAATTATTTGTACAACCCTCAAGTGTAGGGAGATATCTTTAACAACGAGACCTACTTTTTGTGGGCTTTCCACAACACGCGATATAGGAAAATAATTCTTTTGTAGATACCTCAAATGGTTCTATTTTTTTCTGCATCCAGACTGTCCATAATAGAAGGGCAACTGGTATCAGGATCCGCCGTGTGCCCATCACTACGTCGCCTAGAGGACTGTAATGTTCTTCCAGTAACGAGATGGATGGCACGTTCATCGTGCAGTTAAGGTAAGTAACAACCATCATGATCGTGGAGAGCAACAGCGGCACCTTCACTGGAAGATTTTTTATCACGTAAACAGACAACAAGAATCCGAAGGTGTTGGAGCTCAGGAAGAGAAATAATACAAAATTCGTCGTGAAGGTACTTTCCTTGAAAGATAATAATGCCGTAAGGAAGCCCTTCTTGTTAGGAATTTTGACTTTTTTAAAGAAGGTTGGAGGCTGAAGCACGAGTTGGTAGGTTGCACTGGCGATGAGCGTGGGTACGACCAGCAGGTCGCTGCGTGTGCCCGACAACTCTCTTCCTTGGTTCGAATCTTTTCGTGGTGATAATTCACTACAAAAAAACCGGAATTTTCCGACGAATTTTTCCGACGAAAATATTTTCGTTGGAAATTTGCGGCGACATTTCCAACGAAAAAAAATTTCGTCAGAAGTTTGCGACGAAAAGACTTTCGTCACAAATTTCCGACGAATTTTGCGACAAAATTTTTTCGTTGGAAATTTCCGACGAAATTTTCCAACGAAAACATTTTCGTTGGAAATTTCCGACGAAATTTTGCAATGACATATTATTCGTAGCTAATTTCCGACGAATAATAAAATTTTCCAACGAACTACGAATTCGTTGGAAAATTTTCCAACGAATTCCGAATTCGTTGCAAAAGTTTCCAACGAATTACGATTTCGTTGGAAACTGTTTCCAACGAATTGCGATTTCGTCGGAAATTTGGTGGGAAATATCCAACGAATTCAAATTCGTGGGAAATTTCCCACCAATTTTTCTAAAAATTTCAAATTTTCGGAAATTTCCCACTAATTTGAATTTGGTGGGAATTTCCAACGAAATTTAAATTCGTTGGAAATTTCCCACAAATTTGAAATTTGTTGGAAAATTTTTTCAAATTCTTGTAAATTTCCGACGAATTTATAATTCGTGGGAAATTTCCAACGAATTTAAATTTCGTTGGAAAATCCCCACGATTTCTTAAATTCGGTGGAAATTCCGACAAATTTTCCAACTAATTTAAAAATTTCGTGGGAAAATTTCCAATGACTTTAAAATTCGTTGGAAAATCCCCCGAATTTTTTAAATTAGGTGGAAATTCTCACGATTTTTCCAACGAATATCCAAAAATCGTTGGAAATTTCCAACGAATTATAAATTCGTTGGAAAATCCCCACAATTTTTTTAAATTCGGTGGATATTCCCACGAAATTTCCAACGAATTTCAAAAATTGGTGGGAAATTTCCAATGAATTCAAATTCATGGGAAATTTCCCACAAATTTTTCCAAAAATTTCAAATTTTCGTAAATGTCCCACCAATTTTAATTGGGTGGGAATTTCCAACGAAATTCAAATTCGTTGGAAATTTCCCACAAATTTTAAATTTGTTGGAAAATTTTTTGAAATTCGTGTAAATTTCCAACGAAATTATAATTCATGGGAAATTTCCAACGAATTTAAATTTTGTTGGAAAATCCCCACGATTTTTTTTTAAATTCGGTCGAAATTCCGATAAATTTTCCAACGAATCTAAAAAATTCGTGGGAACATTTCCAACGACTTTAAAATTCGTTGGAAAATCCCCCCAATTTTTTAAATTCGGTGGAAATTCCCACGATTTTTCCAACGAATATCCAAAAATCGTTGGAAATTTCCAACGAATTATATATTCGTTGGAAAATCCCCACGATTTTTTTAAATTCGGTGGAAATTCTCACGAAATTTCCAACGAATTTAAAAAATTCGTGGGAAATTTTCCAACGAATGTTTTAAATTCGTTGGAAAATTTGTCGGAATTTCTACCGAATTTAAAAAAATCGTGGAGATTTTCCAACGAAATTTAAATTCATTGGAAATTTCCCACGAATTATTAATTCGTTGGAAATTTACACGAATTTCAAAAAATTTTCCAACAAATTTGAAATTCGTGGGAAATTTCCAACGAATTATAAATTCGTTGGAAAATCCCCACGATTTTTTTAAAATCGGTGGAAATTCCCACGAAATTTCTAACGAATTTCAAAAATTCGTGGGAAATTTCCAACGAAATTGTCCAACGAATTCATTATTCGTTGGAAATGTTGCTTATATTATATTTTCGCCGACACTTGAGCGTTTTTGCAAAAGCACTCCTCGAGCTCAAGCGCCAGCCTCGCCGTCGACACTTGAGCGTTTATACGCAAAACCCTCGCTGCTTCCGCTGGCTTCCTGCTGCTGCTTCTTCGTTGTTGTCGGAGGTAACCATGGCGGGGAAGACTCCGAAGAAGGGAAGGATCTGGCGAGAGCTTGAGAAGCGCGCTCCGAAGCTCGTGAGTCCTCCCTCCCCCTCGAGCAGCAGCTCTTCCTCTCGTTCTTGGATTTTTTTTTTCTGTTTACTATGTTTCATGGGTCCGAACCGAACGACATTTTTTTGTTGGGTGACGATGGTCGTAGGTCGAAACTGGGAAGAAGACGCTGATACTGCAAGGCACGAGGACCAGCGGGTTGCTGAACGCCATGCTGACCGAAATCTACCGCCTGAAGAAGGAGAGCTCAGTGAGGTACACGCGAAGGAACGATAGCGTTAGGCCGCTCGAGAGCGGCGGAGAGACTTCCTTGGAGTTCTTCTCTCGGAAGACCGATTGCGGCATGTTTGTGGTGAGTTTGGACTCTGGCGCTGGGCGGGTTTCGAATTGTTTGGTCTCTCTTCTTTTGTCTAGCCGAATTGAAGCGCGAAGCAATTGGAATATTCGAGCTTTCGTATATACGCGTGATGGATTGTTCTGATTTTCTAGTCCTAATTAGCTGTTTATACGGAGATTTGGGAGTCCGGTGAATGTTTCTCCATTGCTTTTTAAACAGTAGAAGTCGTTTCCTTGAATATGACATCACAGCCCACCTTACGTTGTTTGATTGATTGGTGTCATTGTGCAATAGCAAGTCTGATTCTAATGAACAATAGCTTGATGCAATAGCAAGTCTGATTTTTTGATGGAAAAAATTCGAATTTCCTACGATTTTTTCAGCGAATAATTAGCGCCAAATTTTGCAACGAATTTTCCCACAAATGTTGTTTTCATCGGAAATCACCAACGAAAATTGAAATTTTTTGTCGGAAAAAAAATCGAATTTCAAACAATTTTTTCAATGAATAATTGCTGCCAAATTTTGCAACAAATTTTCCAACGAAATTTGTTTTCGTTAAAAATTACCAACGAAAATTGTTTGTCGGAAAAATTTGGGATTTTCAACGAATTTTTTTTTCGTTGGAAATTACCAACAAAAATTGCCCGTCGGAAAAATTTGCGATTTCCAACGAATTTTTTTTTCGTCGAAAAATACCAACGAATTTTTTTTTCGTTGGAAATTACCAATGAAAATTGTTTGTCGGAAAAATTCGACATTTCCAACGAACTTTTTTTTCGTCGGAAATTACCAACGACATTTTGAATTTTTCGTCGGAAAAATTCGCGGATTTCCAACGAATAATTTGCAACGATTTTTTCCAACGAACTATTAGCGACGAATTTTTCAACGAATTAATTTTCGTCGCAAATTACCAACGAAAATTCAAATTTTTTTTCGTCGCTAATTTCGTTGGAAATTACCAACGAATTATGAATTTTCCAACGAATTTTTTTGCGTCGGAATTTACCAACGAAAAATTAAAATTTTTTGTCGCAAAAATTTCCAACGCCGAATTACCGACGAATTTTTTTTCGTTGGAAATTTGTTTTGCCATGAATATTTTCCAACGAATTTTGCCACGTTTTTTCCAACGAATAATTACCAACGAACTTTTCCAACGAATTTTTCCGACGAATTTTTCCAACGAAAAAATTTCGTTGGAAATTACCAACGAAAATTTAAATTTTTCGTCGGAAAAATTTGCGACGACGAATTACCAACGAATTTTTTTTCGTTGGAAATTTCGTTGGAAATTCGTTTTCCAACGAATTTTGCCGAATTTTTCGTTGGAAAATTCATTGGAAAATTCTTGTTTTTTTGTAGTGATTGTGGATGATCATTTTCGTTGCCGTCCGCCAGGACTATTTCTGAAGAGGCCAAGTTTGATTGCCCATGTTTGGCTCGGGCTCGCATGAGGATTTCTTTAATCTCTCGATCAGAGCGAGATGAGACATCCAGAGGGGTTGAGCCACTGTAGTTCAAGGCGTTCAACTCCATGACCTCGCGCTTGAGAGCATGCCCGCTGAGCATGAAGTCAACCACCTGCAATTTGTCTTCCTTTTGTTTGTTTTGTTTTGTCCTCTTTGATGTTCAGACATTCAGATCATAGTAAAAGAACAAGCGAAGAAAATTGACTTGGAAAAAGGGAAAGGTGCCAGAGATTGCGTGCCTCGAAATTTTTGGCAGTGGCAGCTAGGTGCAAGATGGTATCGCCCTTCCTGTCCTTCGAATTGATCACCTGGTCCTTGTTGTGCTGCTCCAGATGCTCCACCAGCACAACCAATGCGTCAAACCGATTGTTCTTCACTGAGAGGTGGAGCGCCGTCTCCTCTCGGGCAGTCGTCTCTTCGATGGACTCAGGTGAAGCGGAAAGCAATTCCTTTATGGCGCCGACCTCCCCGTTTGCAGCAGCATAATGCAGAGGGATTCTTCTGTCCCTGCCCTTCACACGGCATAGGTGTTGAGGCCAACCCGCCTTTAAAATCTGCCTCACAGTCTCAACATCACCTCTAGCTGCCGCGATGTGCAACACACTGAAACCATCCGCGTTCACCTTCTCTGCAAGCTTCGGCATCAACTTGAGGAGCTCTCGTACGAAATTCAAATGGCCAGCGACACAGGCGACGTACAACGGTGTGTGGCCGGCTCCTTGAAGAGCCGCCTCCTCGAGGATGAGTTTGTTGCTTCTGATCAGGTCATTCAGTAAACCCACGTTACCTGTCTGAGCTGCTTCTAACAACCTCGGATCCATTTGAGTGTTTATATGTCTATATGTCCCCTTCTACTCAGAACTGATAATGGTGGATGTGCATGAATCATGGTTTTATTGATTGGAAATTGCCTGATCAGAGGGGAATATCTGTATTACTTCACTAACACTTAATTTCTTCGAGGAGTTTGTCCTGTCAAAAGGTTACTCCCGAATTGGGATTTATATTTATATTTACTCATCGTGCATTGCACTGGGGTTATTCTGGTTTTTCAAATTAAGGTGACATGGTGGTCACTAATGGGCAATAAAATTGAGTGCTACTTCTCAGGGAGCAGCATTTACATTGCTGCCTGACACTGGCGTAACCTTTTCTATATCAAAATAAGAAACAGATGTGCTATAAGCTCGGGACACATTCAATAAGAGAAATAAGATGAGGCATTCGCGGACTTTACACAATCAAGAGAGAAACGAAGGGTATCAGATCGACACCTGGCATTATTGACAATCTCAATTCCCACGCTGCATACAGTTTGCATTTCTTTGCATAACCCTTAAGTAGAGAGATATCTTTAACGACGAGAACTACTTTTTTGTGGACTGTCTATAACACCTGAGGGTGTTACCATAGGGAAAATATTCTTTTGCAGAAATCTGGTTCTTTTTTATTATGTGCCAGGATGATGAATAATAGAAGAGCAAATGGTATCAGGAAGGCCGGTCCAACTACCAATCCTTCGCCCAGAGAACTGTAATCTTCATCCTCTAATGACCTGGACGGTGCAAGCGCCGTGAGGTAAATGTAGGGGAAAACCATAAAGAGCACGGAGCGCTTCAGCAAATACTTCGATGGAAATTCTGGGGTGAGATGAAGGATCATCAGAGCAGACGACAAGAATCCGAACGTGTTGGTGCTCAGGAAGCAAAATAAACACAAATTCGTGCCAAATGTAGTGTTCGAGGTTAAGAAGGCTGGAAGGGAGCCTTTCTTGGCATGGGTGGTTTTGCCTTTTCTGGGAAAGTTTGGAGGCTGAAGCACGGCTCCGTAGGTTAAGCTTGCAATGAGCACAGCTACAGCCAGCAGGTCGCTGCGTATATTGTCCGAAGACTCTTGTCCTTGGTTCGAATCTTTTGGTCCCTTATTATTATCTTCGTCCCTGTGCACCAGGACTATTTCTGAAGAGGGCAAGTTTGATTGTCTGTTTATGGCTCCGGCTTGCATGAGGATTTCTCTAATCTCTTGATCAGAGTGAGATGAGACCTCGAGAGGGGTTGAGCCACTCTTGTTCAAGGCGTTCACCTCCACGATCCCAAACTTCAGAGCATGCCCACAAAGAATGAAGTCAACCACCTGCAAATTATTTTCCTTTTGTTTGTTTTGTTTTTCCTCTTTGATGTTCAGATATTCAGATCATACAAAAAGAGAGAGAGAGAATAAAATTGATGAGGGAAAAGGGCAAGGTGAAAGAGTTCGCGTGCCTCAAAATTTTTGGCGGCAGCAGCGAGGTGCAAGATGGTATCACCCTTCCTGTCCTTCCAATTGATCACCTGCTCCTTGTTGTGCTGCTTCAGATGCTCCACCAGCACAACCAACGCGTCAAACCGATTGTTCTTCACTGAGAGGTGGAGCGCTGTCTCCTCTCGGGCAGTCGTCTCTTCGATGGACTCAGGTGAAGCGGAAAGCAATTCCTTTATGGCGCCGACCTCCCCGTTTGCAGCAGCATAATGCAGAGGGATTCTTCTGTCCCTGCCCTTCACACGGCATAGGTGTTGAGGCCAACCCGCCTTTAAAATCTCCCTCACAGTCTCAACATCACCTCTAGCTGCCGCGATGTGCAACACACTGAAACCATCCGCGTTCACCTTCTCTGCAAGCTTCGGCATCAACTTGAGGAGCTCTCGTACGAAATTCAAATGGCCAGCGACACAGGCGACGTGCAACGGTGTGTGGCCGGCTCCTTGAAGAGCCGCCTCCTCGAGGATGAGTTTGTTGCTTCTGATCAAGTCATTCAGTAAACCCACGTTACCTGTCTGAGCTGCTTCTAACAACCTCGGATCCATTTGAGTGTTTATATGTCTATATGTCCGCTTCTACTTAGAACTGATAATGGCGGATGTGCACGAATCATGGTTTTATAGACTGGAAATTGCCTGATCAGAGGGGAATATCTTATATTACTTCTCTAACACTTAATTTCTTCGAGGAGTTTGTCCCGTGAAAAGGTTACTCCCGAATTGGGCTATTCTTTAATTGCTTGAAGCAGCGAGCAGAATATGATCTGGAACTAGTTAGATGTCTACCTAGATAGATGCCCACGTGTCCAACGTGTCTTGATTTTAAAAAATTTTCATTCCTATTTCAAATGATTTTTTAGAAAAATATTATTCTTGATTCTTAATCTTAATTATGTTTATATAGAGTGCAGTTTTTATTGGTTTTGCTCTTCATGTAATGGGTTTTATTTTGGATTAATACCGTGAAAAACCTCAAATTGATATATTCGTGATAAATTTACCTTCCATTAGTTTCCATTAAATTTTATCGTCAAATTGCTGAGTTAAATGATAGATGACAATTGACGGGTATAGTTTTATCCTCCGTTTGTCATAAGTGTATCGGTTTGTGATTTTTTATGGTATTACTCCAATTTTAATGGAAACTAATCAAAGGTAAATTTATTTTTTTTTGGTGTAAAATGTAAGTAGTATATAACAGATGATGTACAGCAGCTTAGGGGCATTCCCCGGCATTATAACTAGTACTAATAATTCGAGAATATGGAGGTAGGAAATCTCTATAAAGTAGCTAAAACAAAGTTAGCTTGCAAAGGTTTGATTTTTTAGTATAGCAAAGCTCCACCTTTTACATTTTTCTGCACCTTCGCCAAAATAATCTAAATGTTAGTTAGATTGTTTCGAAACCGCTTATGGTTGCGCTCCATCCAAGTGCAATATGCAGTCGCTAGGAAAGATACTTTGAGAAGTTTCGCTGCCAAATCTTTGCCTCTTGTTGCTCTAACCATCCATTAAAGCTCCTCATTCCATCCCCATACATTATGCCTGATCCCATGTTGTGCAAGAATATTGTGCCAGATGCTACCTGTCCATTCACATTAGATGAAAAGGTGAGTCGTGTTCTCTATATTTGCCCTACAGAAGGTACATTGAACATCGACTGAGGTCATCTACCGTGATATGATCTCTGCTGTCGGAAGCTTATCCCTACATACTAGCTAACCAATAAAATTATGTTTGCTAACGCCGCTACTCCATATTAAGTTATAACACTCCACAGCCGGACTCTCGTGTCTAAGTTCATCCAAGACATCATGGCAGCAATACAAAGGTAAATTTTTTATAAGTGTATAGTTCAGGATTTTTGGTGGCTAAATAATTAGTATGGGTAAATTTGTCAATATTTGGATCACATTTGAAAAATAATTTCAATATCATGATTTTATTTCGAGCAAAAAACAAATTTCGAATTTTTAATTTTTTTTTAAAATGAAAAATAAAAAGAAAGGAAAAGAAAGAAAAGAATAAAATATTAAAAAAGTAAAGCGAAGCAATTCCAGAAAGTGTTTTTGCCTTCTTAGATTAGAGAATACACTTTCCTAATTTTATACTTAAATGTTTTTCTTGATCGAAAAGTATTTTCGAATAAATAATCATTTTTGATAAATCAAACGGGTGAAAGTCCGAAATATGGATTTCCAAAGAATACTTTTCCCGAAACAGACACATCTAACTATTACATCATAGTCATAACCGTTCCATGTTTGAAGAAGTCATATGATAATGACATGGAGGCAAGTGACGTCATCCTAGGGTCATGACTATGATGTAATAGCCATACGACTTCTTCAATAATTGAAGAGTCACCGTATACATCGTACAGCAAGCCCATTTAGGCCGTCTGATCTTATAAAGTCTATGGCAGCACTCGCACAATTAATGATTTAACTGATACTAGTCTATCTGTAGTAGGGACGTGCACACAGGTTGCGCTTTTGTTAAAATTGACGATTGGCCCAAATATTCGGGCTTGCTCACTCCATGCCCAATACACCAGCCCAGACCGTAGCAAATCATTTCGGCTAGAACCAAACTAGACCAGGCCTGTTCGGTTTGGTCCTGGCCAAGTCCGAGAATCCGTTGCAAAAGCTTATAAACTCTGCGACTCCATAGCATTTGAAACTGTGCCTTAGCAGATATCTGCGTTTGTTTTCTCTTCGATCTGGTGATGAAGATCTGCAATGGGTCCAAAAGAAAATAGCCCCGCAGGTTGAAGATGAAGTCCCAGTTGCTCCACCGTGCAACGTGAAGGGACCCAAGATCAAATAATGGAGTGGAATCTGCAGCTATCGCTTCTTTAGCGATGGAAAAAAGAACTCAAGGAGATTGAGTCAACGCTGCAGAGTGGGGCTAAAGATGGACCCCGGGTGACGGTGGCCCAGGAGAGGCGAGATATGCCAGTGACCAAGAGATCGACACGGGGAGAGGCCGAGGGATGTCGAGATTGATTGGTGGTTGTTGAGTCGACCGGCGGGGGGGAAAATTATTAGGTAGTTCCGGGCTCTGTTAGCCTTCTTCACACGAGCTGTTAGATGTAGTGGGATCTGCAAGATTTAACAGCTCATGTAAAATGAACTAAGCGGGATACGAGCATCGAGAAAAAGCTCTCGATGGGGTAACTTACGAGGGAGAAGATGAGCTGACTCGAGATAGAAGCGCGGAGAATGGACTGGAGAGAGAGTGAATCCGAGGGAGAGGTACGTTGAAAACCCCTTAAATGTATTCTGTCCCTTTGAAAAGAAAATGAAAAATATTTTCAAATTGATCAAAAGATAATAAATTAATATTTGTTTGATCTTATAGAATAACTTTTTTACAATCAGTCGCACTAATCGAATGCTCTATATTAAGTAGCTTGAATATTGTATTGCTGCTCTATCACCCATATGTTCAATATATCATGAAATCCTATTATTTTGTGTAAAAAAAATAAGATATTTTTTACCGTGCCGGTAAAAATACTTTTGGTTAAAAAATTGATCGGTGAGTTTTTTCAATAAATGTCGGTAAATGTCAAAACACTGTTGGTTAAAAAAAATGACCAGTGATTTTTTTTTTCGAGGTTACTTTCTGGGAACTCACCAATACTTTAATGAAATCACCATCTTTTCTCTATGGTGAAACTTGGATCACAACGGTAGTTCCTTTTGATTGGCTGTGCATATTGTTTTGCTAAATAATCATAATAAAAAGAAATATGGCGTTCCATGTTTAGAACTTACATTATAAAGTTTGTACGTCATGATTCTAAGTACGTAATTATGGGACGTACAAATGTAATAACATAAAGCAAATTTTAATTCCACCTTTGAGGGTTTTCTGTCTTCTTAATTATTTGGGAATCGAAGTGAACTTATGTTTGACCTATTGGGTATGTTTTTTTTTTTTTTTTGGGTAAAGAACCTATTGGGTATGTTTTTCTCCATTAAAACAAAAAGATCTCTCTCGCACAACCCTCCTCCTCCTCCTCCTCCTCCATACTTTCTTTCTTCACCTTGCTCAAACGGTGTTGCTGCTTACTGCCGGCTGCCGCCGTGCCTGAACTGTAGCTGTCCTCACAATGCTACGTCATTCCTGCCGCCAGAGAGAGAGAGAGAGAGAGAGAGAGAGAGAGAGAGAGAGGAGTTTCCAAGAATTAAAGCATAGATTAACAACGGCATCCACGTCAGCAAAATCTGACTAAAATTAGCTGGAAGGATTGAATTGACATAAAGAAAAAAAAAGGTTTAGGACCGAATTGGCACAAATGCAAAAGGTTTAGGACTAAATTGGCATTAAAAAAAGATTTAGGACTAAGTTGACATCAATGCAAAAAGTTTAGGACTGAATTAGCATAAAAAAAGGGTTAGGACTAAATTGACACAAATGCTAAAAGTTTATGACTTTTTTGACACTTTTTCCCGTGAAATTGACATGCGGACCTTTAACAACAATATTGGATGAAAACTCAAGGGAGGCAAGATTTGAGTACAGAGTGAGAGTTGATGATTTTTTCTATGAAACAAAGAGTTCGGACCAAAATGGAGATCCCATTTAAAGTTTATGGTTTTTAAGGAACTGGACCATTTTTTATAGCATACGCTTGTGTTTATTCATTGGCTAGCCTCATATATTATAAAGGCAATGTTTTTTTTTTCTTTAATTAACTCATTTCGGTGGGAATAAAATCAATGCCTTGGTCTTTAGTGCCTCATGGTGATGACCCTAGGATGTCGTCAATTGCCTCTATATAATTATAATATGATTTTTTCAAACTATCACCCTCTCTGTTTGTCACTAATCGCACACTACTTATCTAATGTTCTTATTGAGCGATAAGTATTCTGCCCTCTTAGTGACCTGAACCCCACTGAAATGCTAGCAATTAAAAAGCCTCTCAACACAAAATATATTGTAATTAGGCACAACGAGCCGTTCAAAGATTTGTTCACGATCTGAGTAGAACTCCTGATTTAGGGAAAGGCAACTGACTTCTTTATCACTAGGTCTAACACCTTAGTGGTAGATCGTGTAATATAACTTTAGAACTCCTCGCGTATGGAAATTCGATGAAGAAGAGATAGCAAAGCATTGAAATTAGGAAAACAAAGAAAGTGAAATGTATGTGGGACACATGAAGAAAAACGACAATAAGCTTTTTCGATAGTTTCAAACTCCAAAATAGGTGATGAGACACCATATATATCTTTTCGTCCTTTCATTTCATTGATCATATAAATTGCCAATCCTAGTCTTATCACATTCTAGTAATAGACAATTCAATAGAAAAAAATTTCTAATTTTTTAATTTGTAGGATGAGGAGATATATATTATAGGGACTTTAGTAGGTCATTTTTAGTGAAAATTAATTGTCCTCCTAAAGTTCTGGAATGAATGGCACCAATTAAAGTACCTTTCTCTATGGTTGATGTAGTTCGAAACTAAGTACCACCTTTTTGTGAGACAAAAAAATCATTAGATAAGTTCACATACTATCGTGACATGGGACTCATTTTATTTTATATTATAGGGACAAAGTATTTATGTCCTCCAAGGTTCGGAAAGCTCGTGGAGTTATTGGTAGGTTTTATTTATTAGTTTAGTCTACCTATTTTAATTCCCCAATTCACTTAAAAAACACCAATTTTCGATTGGATCCCAATTCTTTCTCGAACTTTTTTAATCTCATAAAAAAAATCACCAATTTCATTTTTTATTGAAATCTGGCTATTTAACTCTCCGTCAATATTGCCGTTAAAGGTCAATATGTCAATTCCATATGCCAATCTTTTTCTCCCTCCACATGTCATTAATGACGTGGAATTTCAGCTCAATTAGGTATTTTTAAAAGAAAAACCTTCTTTCATTTTTTTTTCTTTTGGTCAGATTATTCTTTCTATTTACTTATGTTCTTTTTCTTCTTCCTTCAATCCATGCGACCTCCATTATGTTCTTTTTTCTATTTCCTTGTTCGACCTCCATTGATTCTTCCACCTGCTCTAACAGAGAAGTTCATTCTCAACCTCACAAAGATGTCCTCTTCACGGCCAATCCATCTGAAGAAGCAAAGACCAAATGAGTACCGAGAACAGAACTCCCGCAACCACATCTCAAAATCTCGACCACTATCTGTAAAGTTACAGATGTGCTATAAACTCGGGACACATTTTATTAGGGAAATATGATACAGCGAAATACTTGCAGACATCACACACTCAACTGCTAAAGGCGTGCATCAATCTAATATCTGACCACGTCGAACACACTCCAATACTATACTGCTAAAGGCTTGCATCTCTTAGCTCAACCTCAAGGAAAGAGAAATACCATCATTGACAACCACGACTTTGGTCATCCTCAAGACTGTACATTTTACCTAGGAGGTGAAGTCGAGAAAGCAGCCCAAGGACAAGCTCTGTAACTTTGGCCAGCCACTTCTGTGTCAGTAGAAGGACAACTGATATCATAAGCGGCATCAGGACCAGCGCACTCACGCCAGCACCCACTGACGTGAACACCAGGGCTACCGTGAAGCAAAAGTAATTTTGAACTATCGCGATCAGGCATAGCATAAGCGGCTGCCTGACGGGGAGATCTTTGGTGAGGCAAATGATCATCTGGACCGACATCAGGAATCCGAATGTGTTGCCGCCCAGGAAGAGAATGTAAACCAGGGCAGCGTTAGACCACCTCCCGTCACGTCCTAAACCGGTTGGCGGCTGAAGCACGGATTGGTACGTCGCACTTGCGATGAGCGCAGCGATGACCAGCAGGGCGTTGCGTTTTGACTCCTTTACTTTTTGCAAACTTGATGATGATTGAGGAGCAACCGCTACTTGGTTCCCATCTGATTGATGACTGTTAGCTTCCTGGATATCGTCCTCGTCCACCGGGACTAGTGATGAAGCGGGTGCGTTTGATCCTCCTCTTCCGAGTTTGGCTCCAGCTCGTCCGAGAATTTCTCTGATCTCTCTATCTCCTGCTCCCCTTTGCGACAGAGTTGAGACATCTAGAGGCGTCAAGCCACTCTCGTTCGAGGCGTTCACCTCCACGACCTCGTACTCCAGAGCAAGCCCACGAAGCATGAAGTTCACCACCTGCAACTCTTTTCCATCTTTTTTTTACCCTCATTGATTTTCGGACAATAAATACTACAGAAATTTTTTTTGCCTAGACGAGACATCCTATATTCCCGTGATGATCAAATACATTACTTCGCTTAGAAGAATTTTTGCATATAGTAGTGACACCAAATTAACATGCTCACTGAAATAAGGGAAAATTACCTAACTAGTCCAAATTTATTGCAATTGTACCATTTCAGTAATAAATATTTTTTTGCTCCAATTGAGTCATAAATCTTTTGTATTTATGCTAATTTAGTCTCTCCGATCGGACAGACGGAAAGCATCCACATCAGTGCTGGCCAGCCAAAATTGTCCGGATGGACTTGATTAGTACAAATGCAAAAGGTTTAGGTTTGAATTGGCTAAAAAAAGGGTTTATAACTAAATTGGGACAATTGCAATAGATTTATGACTTTTTTTGGGCAATTTTCTCCTGAAATAATGCACAAAAAAAGTGCGATAAAATAAGGGAAAGACAAGACTTGCCTCGAAATTTTTGCGGGCGGCAGCGAGATGCAAGGCCGTGTTGCCTTTGTGGTCCTTCCAATTGATCACCTGCTCCTTCTTATTCTGCTTCAGATACTCCACCAACACAACGACCGCGTCAAACCGGTTGTTCTTCACGGTGAGGTGAAGCGCGGTCTCCTCTCGGGCGGTTGTCTCTTCTATGGATTCAGGCGAAGCGGAGAGCAGTAACTTCATGACATGGATTTCCCCGTTTACGACGGCATAATGCAAAGGGATTCTTCTCTCCCATCCCTTCACCGAGCACAGTTGTCGACCCACTGTCAAGAGCTCCCGTGCGATCTCAACGTCGCCTCGAGCTGCTGCGATGTGCAATGGACTGAAACCATCCGCATTCACTTTCTCCGCGAACTTCGGCATCAACTTCAGGAGCTCTCGGACGAAATCTGAATGGCCGGCCACACAAGCGACATGCAGCAGTGTGTGACCTGCTCCTTTGAGAGCCATCTCCCCGATGATGATGAGCCCATTGCTTCCGATCAAGTCGTTCAGCTCATCGACATTGCCCTTTTGAGCTGCGTCTAACAACCTTCGCTCCATTTGATCGGAACTAATAATGGTCTGTCTATTATTGGGTCGCCTTTGGACTTGGACATCTGCTAAATTATTGATCCATTTTATAGAGTTTTTTCGTGTATCTAGAAGCCCATTGGTGAATGTTGAAATAAGACTAGCAACAGGAAAGTTCCGTGCACATAACCACTTATGATAACCCAATTATTCAATAAACACTGACAGTATCAAAGCACAGATCCAACCAGTAGGACTACGCATTAAAGTAAAACCAGCATTGGATTCGTGTGACAGTCAATAGTTCTTTTGTCTAAAATCTCGAAAACCCTCCTCAAGCGGGGGCATTCTTCTCAAAGCACCTCCAAGAGGTGTTTGCCTCAAAGTAAGCTCTGTAATTGGTGATTTCGTCTCAATTGAACCCCCCCGGATCTCACCGGCGACGTAGATCTTCGCCAGACGGCAACCGCGTGCGTGTCACGTGCCATTATTTGCGCCATGGACAGGGGCATTTTTTTTCCGAAAGAAATCGCCTCTAGGCCTCCCGCTCCGCTTCCTTAACCATCCATGTCACTCACCGTCACCGGTTACATGATAGAAAATTCGGTAGAAGAAACTTCTCATTTTTTCTAATTAGTAGGACGAGGGAATCAACGATTTTTAATGAAGGGTAATTTTATTGTCCCGGAGTGCTGGAATGAACGGCACCTATGGGAATGGGAAGTACCTTTCTGTGTCGTTTTCTTTTATCTTATAAGGGCAGAGTATCTATGTCTTCCGTTGGTGGAAGTGAAGTCAATGTCGTGGTCTTCGTAGACTAAAACTATTACGTCATAGTGATGATCCTAGGATGACGTCACTTGCCTCCATGTCATTATCCTATGACTTGATTAATGAAGTTCCATCTTGTCGGAAGCATCAGATTGAGGAGTAACTGTATAGAAATTATTGAACTGCTTTGGACCTCAGGTCAAAAAATACGAAGGAAAAATTATCAAAATGGTCATTAATCTATCAAATATGTGCCAATTTAGCCATAAATTTTTCAATTATGACAGTTGAGTCCATCTAATCTATTTTGGACAAAAATCACTAACGTGAACGTCGATTATCTCACAGGACACGATCGGGGCTGAAGTAAACATCTTCTAATAATATTTTAATAATTTTTTGAATTTTTTAATAATTTTTTTGCTTTTCTTAACCTTTTCTTCTTTTTTTCCCTAGACTTAAGGCCGGCGAGGACAATTATCCCTAATTCTCTGCGTTACATTATTTAGGGTAGCAATAGGGCATGTTTGTATTTGTGTCAATGTCTATATCGTTTGATTTAGAATGCGTGTCTTTTTCATATAGGGCCATCATTTTCATGTTCGCGTTAGCCAAATTGTAATATCATCACATCTTTAGGGTCTTGTGCCCCTTTTTATTATTATGTTGCCCCTGGATTTCTCCGGGCCCGTTCATATTTATCACGGGTTGATCAGGAGGGTCAACTTCTTTGATCCTTGTTTTTCTTGTGGATTAGATTTCTGTGTATAATGCTATACACATCCAATTTAACCAATTGTGACTTCATATATATCTTTCAAAAGATGTGAAACACTTAAAGAGGCAGCATACCCTTCCATTGTAGCCTCTGTCAATCTCATTTTTAGTGTTTTAACAACACGAAATACAATGAAAGCCTCAACATCTCCAAAAGGTTTAGATTATCTACAGACTGCACACCTTGTACAGCAAGCCTCTTTAGGCCGCTGATCACATAGAATCCATGGTTGCACTCACACAATCAATGATTTAGATGATATTAGCCGACATTATCTATAATAGGAACGTGCACAGGTTACTCTTTTGTTAAAATTGAAGCCTGGCCTGCTCACTCTAGGCTCGATACACTAGCCCAGACCGTAACAAAACATTTTGGCTCGAGCGAAATTAGACGGGGGGGGGGGGGGCTATTCGGTTTGGTCATGGCCAAGTTCGAAAATCTGTTGCGAAAGCTTGAAAAATCTGCTACTCCATAGCTATTGAAACTGAGCCTTAGCAGAGATTTGCGTTTGTTGTTGTTAGATCCGGTGGTGAAGATCTGCAACGGGTCCAAAACAAAATAGCCCCGTGGGTTGAAGATGAAGTCCCATTTGCTCCACCGTGCAACGTGAAGGGACCCAAGATCAAATAATGGAGTGGAATCTGCAGCTATCGCTTCTTTAGCGATGGAAAAAAGAATTCAAGGAGATTTGAGTCGACGCTGTTGAGTGGGCTAAAGATGGACCTCGGCTAACGGTGGCTTGGAGAGGCGAGATGTGAGTGACCGAGAGATCGACAAGGGGAGAGGCCAAGGGATGCTAAGGTCGATTGGTGGTGTTGGGGGGCGTCTGGTGGGGAGAAAAATTATTAGGTAGTTCCGGGATTTGTTAGCCCGCTTCATATGAGCCGTTAGATCTAGTGGGATCTGCATGATCTGACGGCTCTTGTAATATGGACTAAGCGGGATAGGAGTACCAAGAAAAAGCTCTTGATGAGGTGACTTGCGATGAAGAAAAAAAAGAAGATAATAAAAAAGATTTTGACCCGATTGATTTTGGTCCGAACTAATCTGCACTCTCCCTCTCTCTCTCCATTCCTAGTTTTCCCTTTGAAAAGATAATTAAAAAAGATTTTCAATTGATCGAAAGATTTTTAATGAAGGGTAATTTTATTATCGCGGAGTGCTGGAATGAACGGTGCCCATGGGAAGTACCTTTCTATGTCGTTTTCTTTTATCTTATAAGGGCAGAGTATCTATGTCTTCCGTCGGTGGAAGTGAAGTCAATGTCGTGGTCTTCGTAGCCTAAAACTATTACGTCATAGTGATGACCCTAGGATGACGTCACTTGCCTCCATGTCATTATCCTATGACTTGATTAATGAAGTTACATCATGTCGGAAGCATCAGACTGAGGAGTAACTGTATAGAAATTATTGAACTGCTTTGGACCCCAAGTCAAAAAATACGAAGGAAAATTTATCAAAAGGGTCATTAATCTATTAAAGATATGTCAATTTAGTCATAAAGTTTTCAATTATGATAATTGAGTCTATCTGATCTATTTTGATCAGAAATCACTGACGCGGACTCCGATTATCTCACATGACACGATCGGGGCTAAAGTAAACATCTTCTAATAATATTTTAATAATTTTTTGAATTTTTAAATAATTTTTTTCTTTTCTTAACCTTTTCTTCTTTTTTTGCCTGGACTTAGGGCCGGCGAGGTTTGCGTTACATTATTTAGGGTAGCAATAGGGCATGTTTGTATTCGTGTCAATGTCTATATCGTTTGATTTAGAATGCGTGTCATTTTCATATAGGGCCATTGTTTTCATGTTCGCGTTAGCCAAATTGGAATATTATCACATCTTTAGGGTCTTGTGCCCCTTTTTATTATTATGTTGCCCCTGGATTTCTCCAGGCCCGTTCATATTTATCACGGGTTGACCAGGAGGGTCAACTACTTTGATCCTTGTTTTTCTTGTGGATTAGATTTCTGTCTTTAATGCTATACACATCCAATTTAACCAATTGTGATTTCATATATATCTTTCAAAAGATGTGAAACACTTAAAGAGACAGCATACCCGTCTATTGTAGCCTCTGTCAATCTCATTTTTAGTGTTTTAACAACACGGAATACAATGAAAGCCTCTACATCTCAAAAAGGTTTAGATTATCTGCAGACTGCAGACCTTGTACAGCAAGCCTCTTTAGGCCGCTGATCACATAGAATCCATGGTTGCACTCACACAATCAATGATTTAGATGATATTAGCCGACATTATCTATAATAGGAACGTGCACGGGTTGCTCTTTTGTTAAAATTGAAGCCTGGCCTGCTCACTCTAGGCTTGATACACTAGCCCAGATCGTAACAAAACATTTTGGCTCGAGCGAAACTAGACGGGGGGGCCTATTCGGTTTGGTCATGGCCAAGTTCGAAAATCTGTTGCGAAAGCTTGAAAAATCTGCTACTCCATAGCTATTGAAACTGAGCCTTAGCAGAGATTTGCGTTTGTTGTTGTTAGATCCGGTGGTGAAGATCTGCAACGGGTCCAAAACAAAATAGCCCCGCGGGTTGAAGATGAAGTCCCATTTGCTCCACTGTGCAACGTGAAGGGACCCAAGATCAAATAATGGAGTGGAATCTGCAGTTATCGCTTCTTTAGCGATGGAAAAAAGAACTCAAGGAGATTTGAGTTGACGTTGCTGAGTGGGCTAAAGATGGACCCCGGCTAACGGTGGCTCCAGAGAGGCAAGATGTGAGTGACCGAGAGATCGACAAGGGGAGAGGCCGAGGGATGCTAAGGTTGATTGGTGGTGTTGGGGGGCGTCCGGTGGGAAGAAAAATTATTAGGTAGTTCCGGGATTTGTTAGCCCGCTTCATATGAGCCGTTAGATCTAGTGGGATTGGCATGATCTGACGGCTCTTGTAATATGGACTAAGCGGGATAGGAGTACCAAGAAAAAGCTCTTGATGAGGTGACTTGCGATGAAGAAAAAAAAAGATAATAAAAAAGATTTTGACCCGATTGATTTTGGTCCGAACTAATATGCTCTCTCTCTCTCTCTCTCCATTCCTAGTTTTCCCTTTGAAAAGATAATAAAAAAAGATTTTCAATTGATCGAAAGATTTTTAATGAAGGGTAATTTTATTATCGCGGAGTGCTGGAATGAACGGTGCCTATGGAAAGTACCTTTCTGTGTCGTTTTCTTTTATCTTATAAGGGCAGAGTATCTATGTCTTCCGTAGGTGGAAGTGAAGTCAATGTCGTGGTCTTCGTAGATAAAACTATTACGTCATAGTGATGATCCTAGGATGACGTCACTTGCCTCCATGTCATTATCCTATGACTTGATTAATGAAGTTCCATCTTGTCGGAAGCATCAGATTGAGGAGTAACTGTATAGAAATTATTGAACTGCTTTGGACCCCAGGTCAAAAAATACGGAGGAAAAATTATCAAAAGGATCATTAATCTATCAAAAATGTGTCAATTTAGCCATAAATTTTTCAATTATAGAAATTGAGTCCATCTGATCTATTTTGACCAAAAATCACTAACGTGGACGCCGATTATTTCATATGACACGGTCGGGCTGAAGTAAACATCTTCTAATAATATTTTAAGAACTTTTTGAATTTTTAAATAATTTTTGTTCTTTTCTTAAGCTTTTCTTCTTTTTTTCCCTGGACTTAGGTCTGGCGAGGGCTGCGTTACATTATTTAGGGTAGCAATAGGGCATGTTTGTATTCGTGTCAATGTCTATATCGTTTGATTTAGAATAGAATGCGTGTCGTTTTCATATAGGGCCACTGTTTTCATGTTCGCGTTAGCCAAATTGGAATGTTATCACATCTTTAGGGTCTCGTGCCCCTTTTATTATTATGTTGCCCCTGGATTTCTCCACGCCGTTCATATTTATCACGGGCTGACCAGGAGGGTCAACTTTTGATCCTTGTTTTTCTTATGGATTAGATGTCTGTCTTTAATGCTACACACATCCAATTTAACCAATTGTGATTTCATATATATCTTTCAAAAGATGTGAAACACTTAAAGAGGTAGCATACCCGTCCATTGTAGCCTCTGTCAATCTTATTTTTAGAGTTTTAACAACACGGAATACAATTAAAGCCTCAACAATCTCAAAAAGGTTTAGATTATCTGCAGACTACAGACCTCGTACAGCAAGCCTCTTTAGGCCGTTGATCACATAGAATCCATGGTTGCACTCACACAATCAATGATTTAGATGATATTAGCCGACATTATCTATAGTAGGAACGTGCACAGGTTACTCTTTTGTTAAAATTGAAGCGAGGCCTGCTCACTCTAGGCTTGATACACCAGCCCAGACCGTAACAAAATATTTTGGCTCGAGCAAAACTAGACGGGGCTGGGCAAGTCTGAAAATCTGTTGTGACAGCTTGAAAAATCTATTACTCCATGGCAATTGAAACTGAGCCTTAGCAACGATTTGCGTTTGTTTTTTCTTAGATCTGGTGGTGAAGATCTGCAATGGGTCCAAAACAAAATAGCCCCGCTAGTTGAAGATGAAGTCCCAGTTGCTCCACCGTGCAATGTGAAGGGACCCAAGATCAAATAATGGAGTGGAATCTGCACCTATCGCTTCTTTAGCGATGGAAAAAAGAACTCAAGGAGATTTGAGTCGACGCTCCAGAGTGGGCTGAAGATGGACCCCAAGTAATGGTGGCCCAAGGGAGGCGAGATGTGAGTGACCGAGAGATCGACAAGGGGAGAGGCCGAGGGACGTTGACGTTGATTGGTGGTGTTGGGGGGCGTCCGGTGGGGGAAAAAATTATTAGGTAGTTCCAGGATTTATTAGCCCGCTTCATATGAGCCGTTAGATCTAATAGGATCTGCATGATCTGACGACGACTCTTGTAATATGGACTAAGCGGGATAGGAGTACCGATAAAAAGCTCTCGATGAGGTGACTTGCGATGAAGAATAAAAAAAGATAATAAAAAAGATTTTGACCCGATTGATTTTGGCCCGAACTAATCTGCACTCTCTCTCTCTCTCTCTCTGCATTCCTAGTTTTCCCCTTGAAAAGATAATAAAAGACTTTCAATTGACCGAAAGATAATGAATTAATATTTGTTGATCTTATAGAATAATGTTTTTACAATCAGTCGCACTAATCGAACGCTATATAATAAGTAGCTTGAATATTTTATTACTTCTCTATCTCCCGTACGTTCAATTATATCATGCAAGCAATCTCCTACAAAATAATTGTGTAGGGGCAGAATTCTATTATTTTGTGTAAAAATTAAGAATTTTTTTGCCATGTCAGTAAAAATACTGTTGGTTAAAAGAATGACCAGTGAGTTTTTTCAATAAGTGTCGGTAAGTGTCAAAATGCTGCTGGTTAAAAACAATGACCGGTGATTTTTTTTTTTTCCAGATAATTTGCGGGGAACTTACCAACACTTTAATGTAATGACCATCTTCTCTCTATAGTGAAACTTGGATAATATCGGTAGTTTCTTTTGATTGGCTATGCATACTGTTTTGCTTAACAGTCATAATAAATAGAATTATGGCGTTCCATGTTACATTATGAAGTTTGTACGTCACGATTCTAAGCACGTAATTATGGGACACCCATATGTAATCTAACATGAAGCAGATTTTAATTCAATTTTAAAGGGGTTTCTGTCTTCTTAATTATTTAGGAATTGTAGCGGACATATACTTGACCAATTGGATATGCTCCATTAAAAAAAATTGATCTATCTCATTCAACCCTCCTCCTCCTCCTCCGTACTCTCTTTTTTCACCCTACGCAAACGGTGTTGCTGTGGGCTGCCGCCGCACCTGAACCGTTGCTGTCCTCATAATGCTACGTCATTCCTGTCGCCTTTGAAAATCTAGAGAGAGAGAGAGAGAGGGGCTATGGTCTTTTCTTGATTAATACTAAAAAAAATATCAAATTGGTACACTTATGACAAATTTACCTTCCGTTAATTTTTATCGTTAAATTGCTAAACTGGATAACACGTGGTAGTTGACGGGTGTACCGATTTAGGATTCTACCATCCGTTTATCACATGTGTACCAGTTTGTGGTTTTTCGTGATACTAATCCAATTTAACGGAAACTAATAAAGAGTAAGTTTTTCACAAATGTACCAGTATAGGGTTTTTTATGGTCAAGAAATTAGTTTTAAGTAAATTTGTCACGGGTATACCGATTTTGAATTTTTTGTAGTATTAACCCTTTTTCTTTGGTGTTAAATCTCCGGTGGCTTGAATCAAAGCTGAATAAACTGCGGAATAGAGTTGGGGACAGAATTTGATGTCAATACTCATCCTCCCATCAAAGAAAACTACCTATAAGCGAAGTGCAAGAAAGCAAAAGATGGGATGGCAGGCCCGGACACGTTCAGATGACTTAACAAGAGCAGGCAAGAATACTTCTTTATCGAATTACTTTTCTTGGGCGAAAAAGTTAACAGGCCGCCCATCAAACAGTGAACGTATAACGTGATCTCCCTTTGAAGTTATGTTCTTTTTCTTGTTGTCACTGATCTCTTTGACAAGCTTGATCTCACCGTATTTCGAACATAAAATTCGAAAAGTTCATTAGACATTTCTCTTTCCACACACGAGATACAAATTGATGTCTTCAATGGATGCATCACGTCCAATTCTCTATCATGAAATCTTTCCTTCCTTCTATGCTACCTCGTGTCGTGTAAAGGCCAAACCCCCTAAGCAACTCTAGAAATCACCTGTAGAGCGCATCTACCCCTTGAGAAAAATCCTGCCAAATGTCCTCTGCATTTCTTTGACATAACCATCAAAATATCTCACGACCCATATGAATCAAAGTATCTAAACAAAAACAAAAACTTAGCAGATTCCACTAAGATCTCAATCACAACATCATTCAACTACAAGATAAATATCAACCTCCAACCGAAAGAATTACCAAAAAAGTCATAAACCTATTGCACTTGTACCAATTAAATATTGAACTTTTTTTTATGCCAATTGAGCCATAAACCTTTTGCAATTGTGTCAATTAAGTTTATCCGGCCAATTTTGGCTAGCCGGCGTTAACGTGTACAATTTTTAATAATATTTTAATATTTTTTCGAATTTTTTTTTCCTTTTCCTTTCTTATTCTTTTCTTTTGTTTTTTTTCTTCCTTCTTCCTCTGGTCGATCGCCAGACAGAGCCGACCAGCTAGAGGCGAGGGCGAGCCTCGCCCAGGAGTAGGCGAGGTCGACCTTGCCCAACCACGGGCGAGGCTTGCCTTGGCTAGATTTGGCGAGGGCTCACCTTGCCAATGGCTAGGCGAGGTCGCCTCACCTAGCGATGGCAAGGCGAGGCTCGCTCGGTCCGGCGACGGGCCAAAGGAAGAAGGAAGAAGGAAAAAGGAAGAAAAAAAAAGAAAAAAATAATTAAAAATTTGAAAAATATTAAAATATTATTAAAATTGTCCACGTTGGTGCCGACCACTCCACGTTAGCACCGGCAAGCCAAAATTGGCCAAAAGGAATGAATTGACACAAATGCAAAAAATTTAGAATTCAATTGGCCAAAAAAAAGTTTACGATTGAATTAGTACAATTACAATAAATTTAAGATTGTTTTTGTAATTTTTCAACCTCCAACCTGTATCTTCCACCTGATAATCAAAATCACGAATCAATAAAACCTAACCAAAGATGTGAACGAAGGGTGGCACTTCCAGGCCACATCAAAGATACAAACAGCCAGCTACAAATAGGCACCTCACCATATAATAAGCACAACATAGAAATTGAACAACACTATAATAAGCACTCGGTCAAAAGAAATCTTCTCCACACGCTCTCCAAAGTCGATCTTATGCTAACTCACAAAAGGCAATGCCTCTATTCCCGGACCTGAACTTGACTAATGTGAAAAGTTTAACAAAGGGATTAGCAAACCACTGACTCAGTAAGTGAAATCTTAAAGTTTACATGAGAAGATCAAATTCATTCCCGATCCAGACCTTGGGAATTCACATAATAAGTCATGAGTAACATGTGTACAACAATCATGATCAGGTTTCAAATCCAAGACAATAACCTGTTTCATATACAAGTTCAATAATCATGTATGTGGCTGATATGCGCAATGTGGACTCTAACATGAAGGAGAACAACATATTGAAGCAGGAATCATCAAAGGAGTTTAAAATGAAGGACTTGGGAACAACAAATCAGATTGTTGGGATGAGTATCATGCAAGGTAAATCAATTCTAAAATTGTCTCAAGAAAAGTATATTGAGAAGGTGCTGGACAAATTCGAAGTTAAGACAACAAAGCTAAGAAGCATTCCTTTAGGAAGTCACTTCAAGCTCTCGGAAGAACAGTCACCAAAGACAAAAGAAGAGTGGGAGTAAATGGCTAAGATGCCTTACGCGTCAGCCGTTGGCAGTTTGATATATGTTATGTTGTGTACCAAACCAGACATAGCTCATGTAGTGGGAGGTGTAAGCAAATATATGGCTAATCCAGGAATAAAGCATTCGAAAGCTGTAGGTGGCTACTAAAAGATACCTGAGAGACACTTTAGGCACGACACTTTGTTTCATGAAAAACAAAATGACCTTATAAGGCTATGTCAATGCAAATCTTAGAGGCGATATGGACATAGGTAAGAACACCTCAAGTTATTTTTCTGTCTTAGGTTGCACTGCAGTTAATTGGATGTCTAGACTTCAGAATTGTGTGACCATTTCAACCACTAAATCAAGGTTTGTTGCTATATGTGAAACTGGTAAGGATATGATTTGGTTGGAGAATTTTCTGAAAAAAAAAAAAGTAGGCTAAAAGAATGATAACAATGTTTTTTTTACTAACAGTTAGAGTACTATTTGTTTTACAAAAAATCTAGTATTTCATTCGAGGACAAATCACATTTGGTTGAAATATCATCGTATTCATGCACTGATAGATGATGGGACACCGTCATTAAATAAGATCCTTGGTTCAGAAAATTCAATAGATTTATTAACCAAAGTTGTCACCACTGAGAAACTGAGGTTTTGTATAGCCTACACATGGTTAGTGATGAGGAAGTGCCGTCACACTAGTATAATTGGGTTACATAAACTAGTGAAGACTATGAGAGAATTGCCATTTTGAATATCAATCTTCAAGTGGGAGATTGATGGAGCTGTGGAGTTTAATAGAATAAAGTATTGTTGCTAAAGTATAAATGTACATTTTACCATAACTTTGTATATCCTAGACTCCTATCATATATTGAGATGATATCTCTTGTAATTTTAACTTGATATTGATATTGATAATGAAGCAATTGCCTAGTGCGGCACTGTGATTTTTACTCTTTTTGATTCTAGTGGGGTTTCCACATAAAAATTCACGTGTCTTTTTCTCTATTTCTTCATTTTTACGTTTCTCGTTCTTCACATCGAAGATGCGAGTTTGATGGAAACAACGACGTCTCGAGTGGGTGTAGCCAATTGGGGGCAACGGCGCTGTGGTGGCAGTGTTGAATATGCATATTACATAAACATATACATACATATATTTAAGAGAGAGCGCCAAAAAGTGGGGGAGGGGTGGGAAAGAACGTGGGAGGGGAGGGGGAGGGGGAGGCCGATGTTAAGGTTCCGTTCGTTTAGCGGAAAATAATTTTTAGAAAAATATTTTTTGGATTTTCTAGCGTTCAGTTCACGGAAAATAAATTAGTCAAGGAAAACATTTTCCCTCAATGGCAAAAACACATTCAAAAGTGGGGAAAATGATTTCCTCTTTTTGAAGAAAGGAAATTATTTTCCATTCTCTTTCCTCTCTACACTCCTTCACATTCCTTTTCTTTTTAATTTTTTTTAATTTTTTTTTAATTTTTTGTTTTTATTTTTATAGTCTTTTATATTTTTTCTTTTCCTTTTTTCTTTTCTTTTTTTCTTTGCTGGTTGATGGCCGTCGTTGTGGCCGGTGACCAACAGAGGAAGAAAGAATAGAAAAAAAAAGAAGAGAAAAAAAGAAAAGAAAAGAAAAGAAAAAATAAAATATTTAAAAAACTCAAATTTCAAAAATATAATATAATTAAAAATTCGAATATTTAAACAAAATAAAATAAAAAATTATTAAAAGTAGTGCAAGAAGAAAAATCAAATTAGATTTTCCATACCGAATATCGAAAAATTATTAAAAGGAGTGCAAGAATGAAAATATTTTTCAATTCATTTTCAAGTCTCACTCGAACACCAAAAAATACTAACATTTTCCTGGAAAATGACTTTCCGGAAAATATTTTCTAAAAACATCACATTTTCTGCAAAATGATCGGAGCCTAAGAGTCACGCAAGTTTCAGCAATTCTAAAGACAATTATGACGCAGCCATCACTATGTCAAACAAACCTTCTCATCTTTTGTTTTCTAGGATAGGAAGCTAGAAGAAAAAAATCGTCAATTCGGAATGGCTTTAAGTTCAGCAGCTGACTCGTCTCTCAATCGTGAACTGTTACTATTCACCTCCATGAAGTCCTCATCAAATTAACAAAAAGTAAAAGAAAAGGAAAAACGCCAGAAACGGAAGCTAAAATGTGTAGCGTGGTTGAGCTTCTTAAAATAGTGATCACATGACAAGAAAAGAATAAACTTGAACTGTAACGAGTCCTCCATTATTCACTTCAAATAAATCTCCTAGAGAAATTCATCACAATCCACCTTCTTGTTTATTCTAGGAGGAATTTTGATACCCCTCTCTTCTCTCCAATGAAAATCTTTCCAGAGAACTCACTCAAATTGATTAAGGCGTTGTTCAATCACCAGGACGACAACAACCTCCTGAAAGAGGCCTGAGACCACCGCCTGGTCGTTGCCACCCTCATTGCAGCCGTCACCTACCAGGCTGGGGTCAGCCCCCCTGGCGGCATCTGGCAGGAAAGGTCCGATGGCCACATCCCCGGCCAGGCCATCTATGCCTCCCAGGCAGCACCGTTCTATTTGTTCCTGGTGTGCAACGCACTCGCGCTCTCTTTGTCCATCAACCCTATCATCTCCCTCACTTGGGGCATGTCGTTCTTTCTCGAGGTCATGCTGGCCACCGCGTCAATGGCTGTCACGTATGGTTCAGCGACCTTCGCTGTCACTCCCAAGTCGCCCTACCCAGTTCCAGTGGCTGCTCTTCACTGGCTTCGTGCCATTCTTACTGAGGTTGTTGATCGAGATGGGCAAG